>CM051271.1:647174-1294674 GCA_027921565.1 Artemia sinica | reverse complement strand
GTGTGTGTGTCGTCTCTCTATTTGTCTCGTCTCTGTGTGTTTGTCGTCTCTGTGTGCGTGTGTGTGTGTGTGTGTGTGTGTGTGTGTGTCGTCTCTATGTGTAAGTCGTCACTTTGAGTATGTTTTCTCTGTGTGTGTGTGTCGTCTCTGTGTGTTTGTCGTCTCTGTATGGGTGTCGTCTCTGTGTGTGTGTGTTGTTTCTATGCATGTGTCGTCTCTATGTGTGTTTCATATCTGTGTGTGTGTGTGTGTTCTCTCTGTGTGCGTGTTGTCTTGAGTGTCCTTACTAAAAAAAACTACTGTATTAAAAAAAATAAATTAAATTGATCATACGACCTAAATTATTTCATCAGATACGCCATGACTCGTCTCTCTGTGTTTGTTGACTCTGTGTGTGTGTATTGTCTCTGTGCATGTGTCGTCTCTATGTGTCGCTTCTGTGTGTTTGTCCTCTCTGCGTGTGATTCGTCTCTTTGTGTCTGTCGTCTCTGTGTGTTTGTCCTCTGTGTGTGTGAGTGGACTCTGTGTGTGTGTGTGTCGTCTCTGTGCATGTGTCGTCTCTGTGGGTGTTTCGTATCTGTGTGTGTGTTGTCTCTGTGTGTTTGTCGTCTATGTGTGCGTGTCGTCTCTCTATGTGTTGTCGTCTCTGTGTGTGTGTCGTCTCTGTGTCTGTGTTGTCTCTATGTGTGTGTCGTCTGTGTGTGTGTGTGTGTGTGTGTGTTTGTCGTTTCTGTGTGTTTGTCGTCTCTGTGTGTGTGTCGTCTCTATGTGTAAGTCATCACTTTGAGTGTGTCGTCTCTGTGTGTGTCGTCTGTGTGTGTGTGTGTGTCGTCTCTGTGTGGATGTTGTCTCTGTGTGTGTGTTGTCTCTATGTGTGTGTCGTCTCTATGTGTGTTTCATATCTGTGTGTGTGTGTGTGTGACGTCTCTTTGTGTGTGTCGTCTCTATGTGTGTTTGTCATTTCTGTGTGTGTGTCTCGTCTCTCTGTGTGTGTTGACTCTGTGTGTGTGTATCGTCTCTGTGCATGTCTCGTCTCTATGTGTCGTTTCTGTGTGTTTGTCCTCTCTGTGTGTGATTCATCTATTTGTGTCTGTCGTCTCTGTGTGTTTGTCCTCTCTGTGTGTGACTGGACTCTGTGTGTGTGTGTGTCGTCTCTGTGCATGTGTCGTCTCTGTGGATGTTTCGTATCTGTGTGTCTGTCATCTCTGTGTCTGTGTTGTCTCTATGTGTGTGTCGTCTCTGTGTGTGTGTGTGTCGTTTCTGTATGTTTGTCCTCTCTGTGCGTGTGTCGTCTCTTTGTGTGTTTCATATCTGTGTGTGTGTTGTCTCTGTGTGTTTGTCGTCTCTGTGTGCGTGTCGTCTCTCTATGTGTGTCGTCTCTGTGTGTTTGTCGTCTCTGTGTGTGTGTCGTCTCTGTGTGTGTGTGTGTCGTCTCTTTGTGGATGTTGTCTCTTTGTGTGTGTGTTGTCTCTATGTGTGTGTCGTCTCTATGTGTGTTTCGTTTCTGTCTGTGTGTGACGTCTCTATGTGTGTTTGTCATTTCTGTGTGTGTGTCTCGTCTCTCTGTGTCTGTTGACTCTCTGTGTGTGTATCGTCTCTGTGCATGTGTCGTCTCTATGTGTCGTTTCTGTGTGTTTGTCCTCTCTGTGTGTGATTCGTCTACTTGTGTCTGTCGTCTCTGTGTGTTTGTCCTCTCTGTGTGTGAGTGGACTCTGTGTGTGTGTGTGTCATCTCTGTGCATGTATCGTCTCTGTGGGTGTTTCGTATCTGTGTGTGTGTTGTCTCTGTGTGCTTGTCGTCTCTGTGTGTGTGTCGTCTCTCTATGTGTTGTCGTCTGTGTGTGTGTGTGTCGTCTCGGTGTCTGTGTTGTTCTCTATGTGTGTGTCGTCTCTGTGTGTGTGTGTGTGTGTGTGTTTCCTTTCTGTGTGCTTGTCGTCTCTGTGTGTGTGTCGTCTCTATGTGTAAGTCGTCACTTTGAGTGTGTCGTCTCTGTGTGTTTGTCGTCTCTGAGTGTGTGTGTCGTCTCTGTGTGGATGTTGTCTCTTTGTGTGTTTTGTCTCTATGTGTGTGTCGTCTCTATGTGTATTTCGTATCTGTGTGTGTGTGACGTCTCTTTGTGTGTGTCGTCTCTATGTGTGTTTCGTATCTGTGTGTCTGTGACGTCAATTTGTGTGTGTCGTCTCTAAGTGTGTTTGTCATTTCTGTGTGTGTGTGTCTCGTCTCTCTTTGTGTGTTGACTCTGTGTGTGTGTATCGTTTCTGTGCATGTGTCGTTTCTATGTGTCGTTTCTGTGTGTTTGTCCTCTCTGTGTGTGATTCGTCTCTTTGTGTCTGTCGTCTCTGTGTGTTTGTCCTCTCTGTCTGTGTGTGAGTTGACTCTGTTTGTGTGTGTCGTCTCTGTGCATGTGTCGTCTCTGTGGGTGTTTCGAATCTGTGTGTCTGTCATCTCTATGTCTGTGTTGTCTCTATGTGTGTATCGTCTCTGTGTGTGTATGTCGTTTCTGTTTGTTTGTCCTCTCTGTGCGTGTGTCGTCTCTTTGTGTGTTATCTGTGTGTGTGTTGTCTCTGTGTGTTTGTCGTCTCTGTGTGCGTGTCGTCTCTCTATGTGTGTCGTCTCTGTGTGTTTTGTCCTCTCTGTGTGTGACTGAACTCTGTGTGTGTGTCGTCTCTGTGCATGTGTCGTCTCTGTGGGTGTTTCGAATCTGTGTGTCTGTCATCTCTATGTCTGTGTTGTCTCTATGTGTGTGTCGTCTCTGTGTGTGTATGTCGTTTCTGTTTGTTTGTCCTCTCTGTGCGTGTGTCGTCTCTTTGTGTGTAATCTGTGTGTGTGTTGTCTCTGTGTGTTTGTCGTCTCTGTGTGCGTGTCGTCTCTCTATGTGTGTCGTCTCTGTGTGCTTGTCCTCTCTGTGTGGGACTGGACTCTGTGTGTGTGTCGTCTCTGTGCATGTGTCGTCTCTGTGGGTGTGTCGTCTCTGTGTGTGTGTGTCGTTTCTGTGTGTTTGTCCTCTCTGTGCGTGTGTCGTCTCTTTGTGTGTTTCGTATCTGTGTATGTGTTGTCTCTGTGTGTTTGTCGTCTCTGTGTGCGTGTCGTCTCTCTATGTGTTGTCGTCTCTGTGTGTGTGTCGTCTCTGTGTCTGTGTTGTCTCTATGTGTGTGTCGTCTGTGTGTGTGTGTGTGTGTTTGTCGTTTCTGTGTGTTTGTCGTCTCTATGTGTGTGTCGTCTCTATGTGTAAGTCATCACTTTGAGTCTGTCGTCTCTGTGTGTGTCGTCTCTGTGTGTGTGTCTCGTCTCTGTGTGGATGTTGTCTCTGTGTGTGTGTGTTGTCTCTATGTGTGTGTCGTCTCTATGTGTGTTTCATATCTGTGTGTGTGTGTGTGACGTCCCTTTGTGTGTGTCGTCTCTATGTGTGTTTGTCATTTCTGTGTGTGTGTCTCGTCTCTCTGTGTGTGTTGACTCTGTGTGTGTGTATCGTCTCTGTGCATGTGTCGTCTCTATGTGTCGTTTCTGTGTGTTTGTCCTCTCTGTGTGTGATTCATCTCTTTGTGTCTGTCGTCTCTGTGTGTTTGTCCTCTCTGTGTGTGACTGGACTCTGTGTGTGTGTCGTCTCTGTGCATGTGTCGTCTCTGTGGGTGTTTCGTATCTGTGTGTCTGTCATCTCTGTGTCTGTGTTGTCTCTATGTGTGTGTCGTCTCTGTGTGTGTGTCGTTTCTGTGTGTTTGTCCTCTCTGTGCGTGTGTCGTCTCTTTGTGTGTTTCATATCTGTGTGTGTGTTGTCTCTGTGTGTGTTTGTCGTCTCTGTGTGCGTGTCGTCTCTCTATGTGTGTCGTCTCTGTGTGTTTGTCGTCTCTGTGTGTTTGTCGTCTCTGTGTGTGTGTGTCGTCTCTTTGTGGATGTTGTCTCTTTGTGTGTGTGTTGTCTCTATGTGTGTGTCGTCTCTATGTGTGTTTCGTATCTGTCTGTGTGTGACGTCTCTATGTGTGTTTGTCATTTCTGTGTGTGTGTCTCGTCTCTCTGTGTCTGTTTGACTCTGTGTGTGTGTATCGTCTCTGTGCATGTGTCGTCTCTATGTGTCGTTTCTGTGTGTTTGTCCTCTCTGTGTGTGATTCGTCTCCTTGTGTCTGTCGTCTCTGTGTGTTTGTCCTCTCTGTGTGTGATTGGACTCTGTGTGTGTGTGTCGTCTCTGTGCATGTATCGTCTCTGTGGGTGTTTCGTATCTGTGTGTGTGTTGTCTCTGTGTGTTTGTCGTCTCTGTGTGTGTGTCGTCTCTCTATGTGTTGTCGTCTGTGTGTGTGTGTGTGTGTCGTCTCGGTGTCTGTGTTGTCTCTATGTGTGTGTCGTCTCTGTGTGTGTGTGTGTGTCGTTTCTGTGTGCTTGTCGTCTCTGTGGGTGTGTCGTCTCTATGTGTAAGTCGTCACTTTGAGTGTGTCGTCTCTGTGTGTGTGTCGTCTCTGTGTGTGAGTCGTCTCTGTGTGGATGTTGTCTCTTTGTGTGTTTTGTCTCTATGTGTGTGTCGTCTCTATGTGTATTTCGTATCTGTGTGTGTGTGACGTCTCTTTGTGTGTGTCGTCTCTATGTGTGTTTCGTATCTGTGTGTCTGTGACGTCTCTTTGTGTGTGTCGTCTCTATGTGTGTTTGTCATTTCTGTGTGTGTGTGTGTCTCTCGTCTCTCTGTGTGTGTTGACTCTGTGTGTGTGTATCGTTTCTGTGCATGTGTCGTTTCTATGTGTCGTTTCTGTGTGTTTGTCCTCTCTGTGTGTGATTCGTCTCTTGTATCTGTCGTCTCTGTGTGTTTGTCCTCTTTGTGTGTGAGTTGACTCTGTTTGTGTGTGTGTCGTCTCTGTGCATGTGTCGTCTCTGTGGGTGTTTCGAATCTGTGTGTCTGTCATCTCTATGTCTGTGTTGTCTCTATGTGTGTGTCGTCTCTGTGTGTGTATGTCGTTTCTGTTTGTTTGTCCTCTCTGTGCGTGTGTCGTCTCTTTGTGTGTTATCTGTGTGTGTGTTGTCTCTGTGTTTGTCGTCTCTGTGTGCGTGTCGTCTCTCTATGTGTGTCGTCTCTGTGTGTTTGTCCTCTCTGTGTGTGACTGGACTCTGTGTGTGTGTCGTCTCTGTGCATGTGTCGTCTCTGTGGGCGTTTCGTATCTGTGTGTCTGTCATCTCTGTGTCTGTGTTGTCTCTATGTGTGTGTCGTCTCTGTGTGTGTGTGTCGTTTCTGTGTGTTTGTCCTCTCTGTGCGTGTGTCGTCTCTTTGTGTGTTTCGTATCTGTGTGTGTGTTGTCTCTGTGTGTTTGTCGTCTCTGTGTGCGTGTCGTCTCTCTATGTGTGTCGTCTCTGTGTGTTTGTCGTCTGTGTGTGTTTGTCGTCTCTGTGTGTGTGTCGTCTCTTTGTGGATGTTGTCTCTTTGTGTGTGTGTTGTCTCTATGTGTGTGTCGTCTCTATGTGTGTTTCGTATCTGTGTGTGTGTGATGTCTCTATGTGTGTTCGTCATTTCTGTACGTGTGTCTCGTCTCTCTGTGTGTGTTGACTCTGTGTGTGTGTATCGTCTCTGTGCATGTGTCGTCTCTATGTGTCGTTTCTGTGTGTTTGTCCTCTCTCTGTGTGATTCGTCTCCTTGTGTCTGTCGTCTCTGTGTGTTTGTCGTCTCTGTGTGCGTGTCGTCTCTCTATGTGTGTGTCGTCTCTGTGTGTTTGTCCTCTCTGTGTGTGACTGGACTCTGTGTGTGTGTCGTCTCTGTGCATGTGTCGTCTCTGTGGGTGTGTCGTCTCTGTGTGTGTGTGTCGTTTCTGTGTGTTTGTCCTCTCTGTGCGTGTGTCGTCTCTTTGTGTGTTTCGTATCTGTGTGTGTGTTGTCTCTGTGTGTTTGTCGTCTCTGTGTGCGTGTCGTCTCTCTATGTGTTGTCGTCTCTGTGTGTGTGTCGTCTCTGTGTCTGTGTTGTCTCTATGTGTGTGTCGTCTGTGTGTGTGTGTGTGTTTGTCGTTTCTGTGTGTTTGTCGTCTCTATGTGTGTGTCGTCTCTATGTGTAAGTCATCACTTTGAGTGTGTCGTCTCTGTGTGTGTCGTCTCTGTGTGTGTGTGTCGTCTCTGTGTGGATGTTGTCTCTGTGTGTGTGTTGTCTCTATGTGTGTGTCGTCTCTATGTGTGTTTCATATCTGTGTGTGTGTGTGTGTGACGTCTCTTTGTGTGTGTCGTCTCTATGTGTGTTTGTCATTTCTGTGTGTGTGTCTCGTCTCTCTGTGTGTGTTGACTCTGTGTGTGTGTATCGTCTCTGTGCATGTGTCGTCTCTATGTGTCGTTTCTGTGTGTTTGTCCTCTCTGTGTGTGATTCATCTCTTTGTGTCTGTCGTCTCTGTGTGTTTGTCCTCTCTGTGTGTGACTGGACTCTGTGTGTGTGTGTCGTCTCTGTGCATGTGTCGTCTCTGTGGGTGTTTCGTATCTGTGTGTCTGTCATCTCTGTGTATGTGTTGTCTCTATGTGTGTGTCGTCTCTGTGTGTGTGTGTCGTTTCTGTGTGTTTGTCCTCTCTGTGCGTGTGTCGTCTCTTTGTGTGTTTTCATATCTGTGTGTGTGTTGTCTCTGTGTGTTTGTCGTCTCTGTGTGCGTGTCGTCTCTCTATGTGTGTCGTCTCTGTGTTTGTCGTCTCTGTGTGTTTGTCGTCTCTGTGTGTGTGTGTCGTCTCTTTGTGGATGTTGTCTCTTTGTGTGTGTGTTGTCTCTATGTGTGTGTCGTCTCTATGTGTGTTTCGTATCTGTCTGTGTGTGACGTCTCTATGTGCGTTTGTCATTTCTCTGTGTGTGTCTCGTCTCTCTGTGTCTGTTGACTCTGTGTGTGTGTATCGTCTCTGTGCATGTGTCGTCTCTATGTGTCGTTTCTGTGTGTTTGTCCTCTCTGTGTGTGATTCGTCTCCTTGTGTCTGTCGTCTCTGTGTGTTTGTCCTCTCTGTGTGTGATTGGACTCTGTGTGTGTGTGTGTCGTCTCTGTGCATGTATCGTCTCTGTGGGTGTTTCGTATCTGTGTGTGTGTTGTCTCTGTGTGTTTGTCGTCTCTGTGTGCGTGTCGTCTCTCTATGTGTTGTCGTCTGTGTGTGTGTGTCGTCTCGGTGTCTGTGTTGTCTCTATGTGTGTGTCGTCTCTGTGTGTGTGTGTCGTTTCTGTGTGCTTGTCGTCTCTGTGGGTGTGTCGTCTCTATGTGTAAGTCGTCACTTTGAGTGTGTCGTCTCTGTGTGTGTGTCGTCTCTGTGTGTGAGTCGTCTCTGTGTGGATGTTGTCTCTTTGTGTGTTTTGTCTCTATGTGTGTGTCGTCTCTATGTGTATTTCGTATCTGTGTGTGTGTGACGTCTCTTTGTGTGTCTCGTCTCTATGTGTGTTTCGTATCTGTGTGTCTGTGACGTCTCTTTGTGTGTGTCGTCTCTATGTGTGTTTGTCATTTCTGTGTGTGTGTGTGTGTGTCTCGTCTCTCTGTGTGTGTTGACTCTGTGTGTGTGTATCGTTTCTGTGCATGTGTCGTTTCTATGTGTCGTTTCTGTGTGTTTGTCCTCTCTGTCTGTGATTCGTCTCTTTGTATCTGTCGTCTCTGTGTGTTTGTCCTCTCTGTGTGTGAGTGGACTCTGTGTGTGTGTGTCGTCTCTGTGCATGTATCGTCTCTGTGGGTGTTTCGAATCTGTGTGTCTGTCATCTCTATGTCTGTGTGTGTGTGTGTGGTCGTCCTGTGTGTTGTCTCTATGTGTGTGTCTCTATGTCGTCTCTGTGTGTGTATGTCGTTTCTGTTTGTTTGTCCTCTCTGTGCGTGTGTCGTCTCTTTGTGTGTTTATCTGTGTGTGTGTTGTCTTTGTGTGTTTGTCGTCTCTGTGTGCGTGTCGTCTCTCTATGTGTGTCGTCTCTGTGTGTTTGTCCTCTCTGTGTGTGACTGGACTCTGTGTGTGTGTGTCGTCTCTGTGCATGTGTCGTCTCTGTGGGTGTTTCGTATCTGTGTGTCTGTCATCTCTGTGTCTGTGTTGTCTCTATGTGTGTGTCGTCTGTGTGTGTGTGTGTCGTTTCTGTGTGTTTGTCCTCTCTGTGCGTGTGTCGTCTCTTTGTGTGTTTCGTATCTGTGTGTGTGTGTTGTCTCTGTGTGTTTTGTCGTCTCTGTGTGCGTGTCGTCTCTCTATGTGTGTCGTCTCTGTGTGTTTGTCGTCTCTGTGTGTGTGTCGTCTCTGTGTGTGTGTCGTCTCTTTGTGGATGTTGTCTCTTTGTGTGTGTGTTGTCTCTATGTGTGTGTCGTCTCTATGTAAGTTTCGTATCTGTGTTTGTGTGACGTCTCTATGTGTGTTTGTCATTTCTGTACATGTGTCTCGTCTCTCTGTGTGTTGACTCTGTGTGTGTGTATCGTCTCTGTGCATGTGTCGTCTCTATGTGTCGTTTCTGTGTGTTTGTCCTCTCTCTGTGTGATTCGTCTCCTTGTGTCTGTCGTCTCTGTGTGTTTGTCCTCTCTGTGTGTGAGTGGACTCTGTGTGTGTGTGTCGTCTCTGTGCATGTATCGTCTCTGTGGGTGTTTCGTATCTATGTGTGTGTTGTCTCTGTGTGTTTGTCGTCTCTGTGTGCGTGTCGTCTCTCTATGTGTTGTCGTCTGTGTGTGTGTGTGTCGTGTCGGTGTCTGTGTTGTCTCTATGTGTGTGTCGTCTCTATGTGTAAGTCGTCACTTTGAGTGTGTCGTCTCTGTGTGGATGTTGTCTCTGTGTGTTTGTTGTCTCTATGTGTGTGTCGTCTCTATGTGTATTTCGTATCTGTGTGTGCGTGACGTCTCTTTGTGTGTGTCGTCTCTATGTGTGTTTCGTATCTGTGTGTGTGTGTGACGTCTCTTTGTGTGTGTCGTCTCTATGTGTGTTTGTCATTTCTGTGTGTGTGTGTCTCGTCTCTCTGTGTGTGTTGACTCTGTGTGTGTGTATCGTCTCTGTGCATGTGTCGTTTCTATGTGTCGTTTCTGTGTGTTTGTCCTCTCTGTGTGTGATTCGTTTCTTTGTGTCTGTCGTCTCTGTGTGTTTGTCCTCTCTGTGTGTGAGTGGACTCTGTGTGTGTGTGTCGTCTCTGTGCATTTGTCGTCTCTGTGGGTGTTTCGTATCTGTGTGTCTGTCATCTCTATGTCTGTGTTGTCTCTATGTGTGTGTTGTCTCTGTGTGTGTATGTTGTTTCTGTTTGTTTGTCCTCTCTGTGCGTGTGTCGTCTCTTTGTCTGTTTCGTATCTGTGTGTGTGTTGTCTCTGTGTGTTTGTCGTCTCTGTGTGCGTGTCGTCTTTCTATGTGTGTCGTCTCTGTGTGTTTGTCCTCTCTGTGTGTTTGTCGTCTCTATGTGTAAGTCGTCACTTTGAGTATGTCGTCTCTGTGTGTGTGTGTTTGTCTCTCTATGTGTGTCGTCTCTGTGTGTTTGTCGTCTCTATGTGTGTGTCGTCTCTATGTGTAAGTCGTCACTTTGAGTGTGTCGTCTCTGTGTGTGTGTGTCGTCTCTGTGTGGATGTTGTCTCTGTGTGTGTATGTTGTCTCTATGTGTGTGTCGTCTCTATGTGTTTTTCGTATCTCTGTGTGTGTGACGTCTCTTTGTGTGTGTCGTCTCTATGTGTGTTTGTTATTTCTGTGTGTGTGTGTCTCGTATCTCTGTTTGTGATGACTCTGTGTGTGTGTATCGTCTCTGTGCATGTGTCGTCTCTATGTGTCCTTTCTGTGTGTTTGTCCTCTCTGTGTGTGATTCGTCTCTTTGTGTCTGTCGTCTCTGTGTGTTTTTTAAATTTTTGGGTCACCTGCCGGAGACTCTGGGAAGGTGGGCGCCCCCAAAAATTGTCCCAAATTCCTCTCTCAATTTAGCACTTGTTCACGGATGCCCAGCGTCTCCAATCACTTTCCCAATAGTATCTATTCATTGTCTCAGCTCAGTTTAGAAAATCTGAGCCAATTTCCACTTTTTCAAATTTAGGGTCACTTGCCTGAGACTCTGGGCAGGTGAGGTGGGCACCTCCAAAAATTTGTCCCAACTTCCACTCTCGCCTTAGAACTTATTCACGGATACTTAAAACCGTCAACGGTTAGACTGTTGCCCTAGCGGTAGCCATGCCATGCTCTACACACATACCAACAATATATTTTGTTTTTTGTTTTCCATTTTCACAATGGGGTCCCAATCGAGCTCATGTCCATTGCTTAGCATTCAGGCCTTGACAAATATAGCCCAGAGAGTCGGACCCCAGCGCTCCAATCTGAGCACTGACTAAGACCCCAATTCTGAGCTAGTGAATTTCCACCATTCAGGCTGGTGGACAAAGACCCCAATTCTGAGCTAATGAATTTCTACCATTCAGGCTGGTGGACTGAGACCCCAATACTGAGCTAGTGGATTTCCACCATTCAGGCTGGTGGACTAAGACCCCAATACTGAGCTAGTGGATTTCCACCATTCAGGCTGGTGGACTAAGATCCCAATTCTAAGCTAGTGAATTTCCACCATTCAGGCTGGTGGACTGGGACCCCAATTCTGAGCTAGTGGATTTCAACCATTCAAGCTGGTGGACTAAGACCCCACTTCAGAGCTAGTGGATTTCAACCAATCTGGCTGGTGGACTGAGACCCCACTTCTGAGCTAGTGGATTTCAACCATTCTGGCACTTTGACTTTTCATTCCCAATTAAATTAAAAAATAAGCATTTTCAACTAGAAATAAGGAGCATCGTTAAAAACTAAGACGAATGGAAACTACCCCGTATATGAAGTTAGCTACCCCCTCCGAAATACCTTGTCCTTTATGTTAGAATTTGACTTTTCATTCCCAATTAAATTGAAAAATAAGCATTTTGAACTAGAAATAAGGAGCATCGTTAAAAACTAAGACGAATGGAAATTATCCTGTATATGAGGTGAGCTACCCCCTCCGAAATACCTTGTTCTTTATGTTAGAATTTGACTTTTCATTCCCAATTAAATTAAAAAATAAGCATTTTGAACTAGAAATAAGGAGCATCGTTAAAAACTAAGACGAATGGAAATTATCCCGTATATGAAATTAGCTATCCCCTCCGAAATACCTTGTTCTTTATGTTAGAATTTGAGTTTTCATCACGCTTTATTTTCGATTCTGAGCATTTTTGTTTTCCCTCCAAAATTGACCCCCCCCCCTCCCCTGCCCTCAGAAATGGGGGAACGAAGGGCCTCTGAGCCTTCCCCTTGAGGCAGATCCCATTTATTTTCGATTCTGAGTACTTTTGGTTTTCCCTCCAAAACTGACCCCCCCCCCCTCCCCTGCCCTCAGAAATGGAGGAACGAAGGGCCTCTGAGCCTTCCCCTTGAGGCAGATCCCATTTATTTTCGATTCTGAGCATTTTTGGTTTTCCCTTCAAAATTGACCCCCCCCCCTCCCCTGTCCTCAGAAATGGGGGAACGAAGGGGCCTCTGAGCCTTCCCCTTGAGGTAGATCCCATTTATTTTCGATTCTGAGTATTTTTGGTTTTCCCCTCCAAAATTGACCTCCCCCCCTCCCCTGCCCTCAGAAATGGGGGAACGAAGGGCCTCTGAGCCTTCCCCTTGAGGCAGATCCCATTTATTTTCGATTCTGAGTATTTTTGGTTTTCCCTCCAAAATTGACCCCCCCCCCTCCCCTGCCCTCAGAAATGGGGGAACGAAGGGCCTCTGAGCCTTCCCCTTGAGGCAGATCCCATTTATTTTCGATTCTGAGTATTTTTGGTTTTCCCTCCAAAATTAACCCCCCCCCCCTCCCCTGCCCTCAGAAATGGGGGAACGAAGGGCCTCTGAGCCTTCCCTTGAGGCAGATCCCATTTATTTTCGATTCTGAGTATTTTTGGTTTTCCCTCCAAAATTGACCCTCCCCCTCCCCTGCCCTCAGAAATGGGGCAAGGAGGGAACGTTAAACTATTTTAAATTGACAACACTGTCCAAACATCAGTTGTGTATTATACAGTATACAATCACCTCATCTCCCCCAAAACACTTTTCAGCCATTTCTAGTTAAAAAATTTTATTTCAAGTAAATCCTTAATAGGATAAAATTCGCGAATCCTACACTCCAATTCGCAAATCTCATTACCCCTTTTTAATGTTAATCAAACAATTTGTACACAATCATCCCATCTCCCCCAAAACACTTTTCAGCCATTTCTTGTTAAATTTTTTTTATTTCTAAACTATTGTTGGCTAAAGGCAATTCTCCAAAACAAATACAGAAACCGCTCTTGATAGCACAGACTTCAAAAATGGAACTGGTTGGATAACACATGGGTGATTGACAGCTTTCCCTACAAAAGCATTCCTGAATACGCAATTTGACAATCTCTAGTTTTCGATTTAAAAAAAAACAGCGGGGAATCCCCACTCGTAATTGCTAATCACTTTAACCCTTTAAAAAAAAACCTGTCTGCTTAAATTATATTATTATGATCATACTCTCAAAACATGCTTGACTACATTATACCTTGCCAAATAACCAGTCTGGTAATCTGCCTTGGAAAGGTGCCACGGAACGTGCTGTACGCAAATAACATGGGAATTCCTAGTGCCGTACGCAAATTCAATATAAGCATTCTACTATAAAATACCACCCCCCTCTTGTCAGGGAAATTTCCCCCAGACAATTCAATTGTAGCTGGAAATTTCACCCGGAAAGTTTCTTGTGGTCGATTCCGGGTGAAAAATTTTTCTTAATTCACTTTCATTTGAAAAACACTTGATTTCCATATTGTTTATAAAATCGTGCCGGAAATCCCCTCCTCTATGAAAAACTTTTCCCGCAAATAGCCCCTCCCCTGCCCCCTAGTAGAAAGTTGCTCCCACAGAAAGCTCCCCCTGGAAAATCTATCCCATGGAAAATTCTCCTATGGAGAAATTATTTCATGGACCCCCCCCCCCCCTTACTGAAAGATACTCTAGACAATTCCAACCCAATAAAATTTCCTCCTGGAGGATTCCCCTTAACATCTCCACATATACAATTGTGTTGGCAATGAGAAAGTAAAACAAATAAAAATAATTTTGTATGGGACTTCTGGCAAATTTCCCAGTGTAAAATTACCTCTGGAAAGTTCCCCCCCCCCGAAAAATTCCCTCCCCACGGCAAATTATCCCCTTGGTAAAGACCCCCCCCCCCCCAAAAAAAAAAAAAAAGAAGTGTTGGTCTACTTCGCAATAACAAATGCAATATGTTAACAACGGGCAAACTTCATAACTTAGACTTTCGCCAGGGGTGTTGGGGGTCATGTTATCCCTAGAGGCATAGCTACTGAATTATGCTACTGAGCTACTGAACTATGGCTTTTGAACTATACTGAACCAAATGGTTATCTCAAAACTTCGAAAATTTTGATCGGTCGACTTTGAGGAGAAAAGGGGTGTGGGAGGGGGCTAGTTGCTCTCCAATCCTTTTACTCACTTAAAAAGGGCTCTAGTTTTTTTTAATTTCCATTAGAATGAGTCTTTCCCCGATGTCCTAAGATTATTGGTTTGATGGGATTACCCCTGAAAAAAAAAACATGCATCCGTTATCTTTCCTCTGTCAAAAAATACAAAATCCTCAGTTTTTAAGATGGGAGCTTGAAACTTCTACAATAAGGTTATTGGATACGTTGATTTTGACGGTATAAGTTACATTGAGATTCCTTGACTTTTAAGGGATATTTTCTTTCTTTTTTTTTGAAATCAAGCAAATTTTCTTAGGCTCGTAGCTTTTGGTGGATTACACTAAACTTAGTGGATCTTATGTATTTGGAATCAGTATAATAAACCAAATATTTGATATATCTGTTAATATCAAAATTCTGTTTTTTAAGAGATTCGGTTACTATTGAGCCGTGTCGCTCCTTAGTTACAATTCTTTACCACGAACTGTTTGATATAGTGATTTTCTTTAGTGTTTTTCTAAGAAATTTGTTGTGAAATTTTCAAATGGTCGCCTGAATTTTCAAATTCAGATCAGATCAGAATTTGAGGTTTTCTGGCATAACCAGCAACACTTTAAGCCTCTGAAGTACTGGTTCTACCTGCCTACCAGTGGGTAAAGGCAGGCACACATAGCAGCCCCCACCCCTGGGGTGTAAGAGGGGACTCATCAGGTGAGACCTATACCAATTTTAACTTGTAATTTGACTACAGTAACCAATCCTTGGGTTTATGCCACTGCTACTGTTGATGCTTGATGTTTTTTGCTGATTGCTTTCTATTCTTCAAATTTCACAATCCCCTGCTTTGGTATTTGAAATTTGTTGCTTCATTGTGGACTACATCCTGCCTTATACCCAAAACTGTCTTATACCACTGCTTATTTCTGGTCCTGTTTTGTTGTTTACTTCAGATAAGAAATGAAAAGTCAACTCAAGCCACCTCGTGAACTAAGGTCTGACAGCTCAATCCAATTCTCTGGATCAGAATCTGTTTCAGAGCAGCTACTCATGCTCACTAACCACATAAATAGCATAAAAATCAAACATAAAATGCTAGCAGATTCACTACAACCTGACAATCTTAAATCTTCAGTGAAAGGGTTACTTGATGACCTTATATTGGCTAAGATCTCTTCCCAGGTAGATGAGGCAGTGGTTAAAATGAAAGAGGAACAGACATTCATGCAACATAATGTCACTATCTCTTCAGATAAGCTGGATGCAATCAAGCAGGAGGTGTATGCTGGCCTCAACCTAGATCTTAGTAATTTAGTCGATAAAACTCTTGAAAGCTATAACAGACGCATATTTTCTGTTGAATCTTCATTGGCTACTTTAGAGTCATCCATGATAGACCTTAAAAACTCTTTCCAGCCTATCCAGTCTAACCTGGCAAGATTAAATGACCGTTTTGAACAGCAGGCTTTGAGCAACCAAATTATTGTCTTTGGGGTGAAAGAGGAGACCTCCATTGAAAACACTGAAAGTCAATTCCTGTCACTATGTGCTGGGAAATTTCCTGACATACCAATTATTCAGTCTGATGTTGTATCAGCCAAAAGAGTTGGCAAACCATCTGCAAAACCCAGACCCATAGTTGTTGAATTTTGCAACTTACGAGTTCGTCAACTGCTTCTCAGACAAAAGAAGGATTTGAAAGGATCAGGGATTCTATTTTCTGAGACACTTACAAAACCACGCTTACAACTTCTTTCATATGCCAAGTCAAAGCTTGGCTTACGTAATGTTTGGTCCAGTAAAGGTGATATCCTGTATAAAACCCAATCTGGAAGAGTGGTTAAGTTTAATAATCAGAGTGAAATTGATTTATGTGCTGCAAATGCAGATAAATTAAAGTGATGGATTTAGATTTATTTTCTTATAATATATTGCATTGTTTCTGTAGGGATTTACTTGCTGTTCTTAAAATATTCCTCTATTATTCTTTACTGTCCTCACATAATTTAGACTGGTACCATATTACACTTTGTGCCAATAGTTTGGACGATATGTCCCTTCCCACTAATATTTCTTTATGTTTGTTTGTGATTCTGTCACCTTCACGTTGTCTGATTTACATTATATTCTTGTTGTGTCATTATACTTGTAACCCCCATAATATCAACTGGTCACACATTATAGTTTGTGCTAATACTTATAATAATATGTGCCTTCCCACTGATTTTTTCTTTATATTTGTTTATGATCCTTTCACCATCATGTAGCTTGGCTTCTATAATTTTTTTGTCATGTCAGCACATTTGCAGCTCATATAATTTTCACTGGTCCTGTATTGCATTTTGGGCAAATATTATGAATCATATATGTTATCCCACTGTTTTATTTATTTATTTATTTTTTTTTTTTTTATGTTTGTTTGTGATCCTATCACCTTTATGCAGGCTGATTTCTTTCATATTTTTTGTCATTTCAGCATAATTGCAGCTCATATAATTTTGACTGGTTCCACATTATACTTGGGGCCAATATTTTGATGAATATGTGCCATGCCACTATTATTCCCTTATCTGGGTTAGTGATCCTATCACCTTCCTGTAACCTGAATTCTATCATATTTTTTTCATGTCAGCACACATGCAACTTGCATAATTTTGACTGGTCCCATATTATATTTTTGGTCATTATTTTGAATAATATATGCCATCTCATTGATATTTCTTTATCTTATTTTTTGATGCTATCACCCTTGTGTACCCTGAATTCAATCAAATTTTTGTCATGTCAGTATATATGCAGCTCTCATAATTTTTTACTACCCATAGTATACTCTGGGCTAATATTTGGAATAATATGTGTCATTCCATTGATATTCATTTATATTTGTCTGTGATCCTATCACCTTCAGGTAGGCTGACTACTATTATATTTTTTTTTTTTCTCTCTTTCTTTCTCATGTCAGTTACAGCTTACATAATTTTCTGGTCCCACATTATAAATTGGGCCAATACTTTGATTCTACTTTCATTTTACTGATATCTCATTATGCTTTTTGTGATCCTCTCACCTTCATGTAGCCTAACTTCTATTATTTTTTTGTCAGTCCAGCACACTTGCAGCTCATGTAATAGCAACTGGTGTCACATTATACTTTGGTCCAATACTTTGGATAATTTGTGCCATCCCACTTATATTTCTATGTGTATATTTATTATTTGTGATAATTATGGGTGATTTCTCTTTTCTTTTGAATTCTTCTATTCTTAATTGGGTTATATTTGATCAACCAATTAGGGCTGGTAAGCAAGAGACTCACACGCTTGACCCTCTCCTTGAATCTATGGTTAATTCTAGCTGTAATTATCACACTACCATTGATTATTGTGATAAAATTATACCCTCACTGTCTTTAAATAGTAGCTTTAATGTATTTTGTTTGAATGTGCGTGGGATAAGAGATAAATGGGATAGTCTGAAATCGTATTTGTGGTCTGATAATTCTTGCCCTTTTGATGTAATTGGTTTAACAGAAACATGGTTATCTGATGGTGAAAATTTTACAGCCTATGATATGCATGGTTATGTTGCTGTCCATATCCCCAGAATGGTATCAAAGTGCTCAGGAGGTATTTCTTTATTTATAAAGTCTGATATTGAGTTTAGAAGAAGGTCTGACCTTGAATCCTTGTTTACATCAGTAGTGTCAAATAGTAGGACAGTTTATTCTCTTGTTATTGATCTGAAAAGCCAGTTTGCATGTGACACTGTTTGTTTGTTTTATAAGCCCCCTCCTTTTCCAACACATTTGTTCTGTGATTTGCTTGATCAACTTTCTTGTGTGGGGTCTTTCTCTAAAAAACGTATTTGTGTTTTGGGAGATTTTAATTGTAATATGTTAAATATTGGATCAAGTGATGAATGTGACCATCTCTTTGATGTGCTTTCTTCTGCTGGTCTACTTCCTTCAATTTTTTTTCCTTCTCGTGTTGACCCTACTAGAAATTCTGCCACTTTAATAGACAATATTTTCATTTCTCATTCTTCTAATTTGAAGTTTACTTCTGGTCTTGTTTTCACTGATCTTTCTGATCACTTCCCTATTTATGTTTCACTTTTTGTGCCTCAAACTGAGATTGTTGTGGATGAGCAGGGTGAGTTTTCTTTTAGAACTTCCACAGATAAAGAAATTTCTAATTTAATACATAGTCTTCAGAGTAATGATTGGTCTAGTGTTCTTGAAGCTAATGATGTTGATTGTGCAACGAGTTTATTTTTGTGTCGTATGGGAGCTCTGTTGGATAAGCATTTTCCTCTTAGAAAGAGGCCAAGGAATTCCATACCTAAATGTCCATGGATGTCTAGAGGTCTGATCAATGCTACACATATGAAGGCGTCTCTGTTTAAGGCTGCATGTAAAAGTAAGACACAGGATGATCTTTTGAAGTATAAACTTTATAAAAATGTGCTTACTTCTTCAGTACGTGCAGCCAAAAAGCTATATTTTTCGCGTCGAATTGATGAGTGTAAGGGGAATTTGCGAAAGGTTTGGACTGTAGTTAATGAAGCTCTTTCCCGCAAGAAACTCAAACAGTCCCCCCCTTGTCACTACAGGAAAGCTGATGGATCTTTCGTGGACAAAAATTCTTCAGCAAGCGCATTCAATTCGTATTTCACCTCACTTCCTTCAGTTCCTAATCCACCCTACAGCAGAGTAAGTAGTTTTCCCTTAGCAGAAAAGTCATTTTTCCTTTTTCCATGCAGTGATACCAAAATTTCTAACATTATTTCTCAGCTTTCAAGTAGCCGTACAGTTGATGGTTTTGGTTTGAGCTGTAATGTTCTTAAAAAAATTGGTCAGTTTGTTTCTAACCCCATCTCACACATAACTTACCTCTCTCTTTCTTCTGGTGTTTTTCCTCATTTATTTAAGGTTGCTAATGTTGTACCTTTGTTTAAAAAAGGTGATTCATCTCTAATTTAAAACTATAGACCTATTTCTCTCCTTCCTGTAATTTCTAAGGTTGTTGAAAAAGTAGTGTATTGTAGACTCTCTTCATTTGCATTTAGTACTAATACGACTGCAGGTAATTCTCTCATAACTAACCATCAGTATGGCTTTCGTCCCAGTTTCTCTACCTTGCATGCACTTTCAGATGCAACAGAGCTTGTGCGTGTTAATCTTGACAAGGGCTTGTGTGTTTTGGGTCTATTTCTTGACTTTTCAAAGGCATTTGATATGGTCGTTCACTCTGTTCTTTTGTCTAAATTATCTTCATTTGGAGTGCATGGAGTCCCACTTGAATGGTTTAGGTCTTACCTCTCAGGGAGATCTCAGTATGTTTCGGTTAATGGTACTTCTTCCTCTTCCTTGCCTATTGTGAAAGGTGTCCCACAGGGCTCTGTGCTTGGACCACTTTTGTTTTTAATTTATATTAATGATCTTGTTGATGGTCTTCATCCCCTTGTGCACCCTATACTTTTTGCTGATGACAGTAACTTCTTCATTGCTGCAGTGAACCTGCCATCTGCCATTTCCCTAGCTCAAGGTCTTCTTGATAAAGTAAAAGATTGGTGCTGGTCAAATGGTATGACTCTCAACAGCCAAAAAAGTGCCATTGTACACTTTAGAACCCCTTATCTTATGAGAGACGCAGGGGAACCAACCATCCTGACTTATGGGAATGATATTATACCGCAAGCTACTATAGTGAAATTTCTTGGTGTGTATCTTGACTGTTTTCTTTCTTTTAAACCCCATATAACTCATACCCGTTCCCTTGTCCTCCGCCAATCTTCAATGTTATACAGGGTTAACTCATTTCTTCCCCCTGATGTTATGCTTTCTCTTTATTATGCTTTTATTTTTCCTTACCTTTCTTATTGCTGTTCTGTCTGGGGTAGTACTAATAAATCTCTGCTCTGCTCACTTCAAAGAGCCCAAAATGGGGCAGTGAAGGCTACTTTTCTTCTTCCTCGTTTTTACTCTTCCTCTGATCTTTATAATGATACTGGAATAGCTCCGCTGGATCGTATTGTGGGTAAAAGTTACCTTTATTTAGCACATTCTGCTTTTCTAGGTAGACTCCCACCATCTCTGCAGCAGTTTTTCTTTCTGTCAGGCTCAGGTAGGTACTCTTCTTTTTTACGTAGCTCTTATCGCAGGTTCATTTTACCTAAGCGTTCATCGACAGCAGGTCAGAGGTCTCCTGTTTATCAATCTATTTTACTATGGAACTCCATCCCTCCTGATGTCCCTCTATCTCTTTCTGCAAAGGCACTTTCTCGCTGGGTATTTCCAGTATAGTATTTTCCCCCTTTTTCTTCATTTTTTGCATTCTATCCACATTTATGTCTTTTTTTTTTCATTCAATATATTTCAAATAATTCTCCTATTTTCTCCTATTATTTCTCCTATTTTCATAAATGTCTCTTATCTAATTTTTTTTTTTTTTTTTTTTTTTTTTTTTTTTTTTTTTTTTTTTTTTTTTTTTTTTTTTTTTTTTTTTTTTTAGTGCTTTATAATAGTGTCTTATTTGTTTTGTTGGCCCTGTACAAGCTTAGCTTCTTGGGCGTGTTTAAATTTTTAAGTTTGTCATTGTATTGTTTTTTTTTTTAGTATTAATAAATTGATTGATTGATTGATTGAAAAAAGTAATATTGAGCTGATGAGAATTTGATTGAAGTTCGCCATTTAAAAAATTAAGCAGTGCGAATCAATTGATTTAAATTAACATAACAAAATTAATCAAGTTGATTAATTAAAAAATTGAAGAAGTTTAGTATTTCTAAATAGATTATTCAAGATTACTTTTAGCTTTCTTACTAAAAGGTTTTTGCTTTCTTCAAAGTTTTTTCCGTTTATTGTTTTTCTGGGGATTTTTTTTTTTTAGTAAATATGTAAAACCTGTTCCAATGTCGCTAGTGCGAGGTTTTAGTTGAGAAATACGTGTTCATTTTCAATTTTCAGAATGGATTGCTCAGAAATTTGGTGTTAAGTCTTATCAAAATTAATTCTTTGAAAAAATGGAAAGACTTTTTATTTGAAAGATTTGAAATAAAAATCTTAAATATTACACGGGAAATACGAAATAAAAGGTATTTTTTTTTTTTGCATTGGAGTGTTTTAACATTATTTCCTTTCCCCAAATATATATATCTCAGAGTTGGGTTATTTCGTAAGTTACTACTTTGAGAAAGAAAGAAGTATATGTATGAAGCCAGGTAGGAAATTATTCCTTGTTTTGACCCAAAGTGTGATTTTTCTTACAGAATTTAGGAAATGAAAATGTAGTGAAAACGGTAAAATATTTTAAACGAAGTAGTTGAACATTTTTATAACTTAGAGACCTCTCTTGTGTTTAACTGGTGTCGTTGAACAAGGATTTGATGTGCTCTGAGGTAGCCGTATTTTCATACCGATTTCTACTGGTCACAGTAAACAATATAGATTTTTCAAATTGAAAATTAAGGCAGAATTCTCCCCCTAAGTGTTAGTTCAGTCCAAAAGACATCTCGATGGAAAAAAAATGGTGGTTTGGAATGCTCGTTTTCTGACTGTAACTTCAGTATAAAGTCACTGTTTTAAATTACACTGTAGCGTGTAAATATAGTTTTAGCTGTTCATCAATTTTTTGTACTTTTACTGTTGAGAGTTTATTAAATTTTACTTTGTTCTAGGCATGGAGATGAATTTTTGTCCTGCAATAATGAGTTCATTCAAGACTGTGATGTATATCATTCTTGGAACTGATTCTAAGATTGAAAATCTAAACGAAGAAATTGACCCTGTTTGTGAAATGGTTGAAGCAGACTCATTCAATGGGGCTCACCAAGGAGGTTTTTTATGGGAGAGGGCAGAAATGGTTGACTAGAAGAATGGGAGTAAAGAAAAAATGGACCAACTTTGTGAAGCCATTGCAGCTGAAACAGATTCATTTTGTGAAGTCAAACAAGCAGGTCTTTTACGCGTGAGAGTGGACATTGTTGATTATAAGAAGCCAGGTCAAGAAGAAATGAATTCCCTTTGTACAATAATTACAGCTGAAACAGATTTGTTTTCTGAGGGCCATCAACGCGGCCTTTTAAGTATGAGAGAAGAAATGGTGGATCATAAGAATGAAAGTCAAGAAGAAATAATTCCACTTTGTGAAGCCAATGCAGTGATGCTAGGTCAAGAAGAAATGAACCCCCTTTGTGCAGCAAATATATCTGTAACAGATTTATTTTTTGAGGGTCATCAACGAAGCCTTTTAAATATGGGAGAGGAGATGGTTGACCATAAGAATGGAAGTCAAGAAGAAACGATTCCATTTTGTGAAGCTGATGCAGCAGAAACAGATTCATTTTCTGACTGCCATCAACGAGGTCTTTTAATTGTAAGAAAGAAAATAGTTGACCATAAGAATGGAAATAAAGAAAAAACAGTTCCACTATGTGAAGCCGATGCAGCAAAAACAGATTCATTCTCTGTTGGTCACCAACGAAGCTTTTTATGGGTGAGGCTGAAAAGAGCTGATCATAAGAATAGAAGCCAAGAAGGAGTGGATAAAACCTTGTGAAGCCGATGCAGCAGAAACCGATTCATTTGCTGAGGGCTATCAACGAGGCCTTTCAGTTGTGAGAGAGAAAATGGTTGACCATAAGAATGGAAATCAAGAAAAAAAAAAAACAGTTCCACTATGTGAAGCCGATGCAGGAGAAACAGATTCATTTTCTGTTGGTCACCAACGAAGCTATCAGAGGCAACGCTGTAGCGTTGCCTATAGTAAAGGCCATACGGCACCAATGTTTTATTATTTTTTTCCCAGAGGCACTTCATACAGAAGGGGTCGTCGTAGAAACTTCAAAGGGGGCTCATTCGATTGGAAATCGAGAGTTCTAGTGCCCTTTTTACTAGTCGAAAATGATTGGAGGGCAACTAGCCCCCCATGCCCATCATTCCCCAAACATATCCAATCAAAATTTTGAGATAGCCATTTTGTTCAGCGTAGTTGATTTCCAGATAGACAATACATTTTTGAGGAGGACACTCCCCCACAACCCTCAGGGCAAGAGTTTTTTTAAGTTATGCCTTGGGGGCGTAAAAGGTTTTTATAGAAGGCGTTGTCGTAGAAATTTCAAAACAGGCTCATTCGATTGGAAATTAAAAGGGCTAGTGCCCTTTTTAATAGTCGAAAGTGATTGGAGGGCAACAAGCCCCCCCCCCTCCCCCACGCCCATCATTCCCCCAAACACATCCAATCAAAATTTTGAGATAACCATTTTGTTCAGCGTAGTTGATTTTCAGATAGAAAATATGTTTTGAGGAGGACACTCCCCCACAACCTTCCAAGGCACGGGTTTTAAGTTATACCCTGGGGGCATATAAGGTTTTTATAGAAGGCGGTGTCGTAGAAACTTCAAAAAAGGTTCATTCGATTGGAAATTCAAAGGGCTGGTCCCTTTTGAATAGTTGAAAGTGATTTGAGGGCAACTAACCCCCTTCTCACGCCCACCTTTTCCCCAAACACATCCAATCAAAATTTTAAGACAGCCATTTTATTAAACGTAGTTTTAAGTACTGGAAATTAGGTCTTAGAGGATGACAACTCCCCCACAGCCCTCAGGGCAAGGGTTGTAAGTTATGTCCTGGGGGCATATAAGGTTTTGTATAGACAACATTGTCGTATAAACTTCAGAGAGGGCTCATTTGATTGGAAATTGAAAGTTCTAGTTCACTTTTTTAGCGTCAAAAGATGTTGGAGGGTAACCAGCTCCCCCCCCCCCCCACCTAAACCCTATTCTCCC
The DNA here is from genome assembly GCA_027921565.1 of Artemia sinica. Lineage (NCBI taxonomy): Eukaryota > Metazoa > Arthropoda > Branchiopoda > Anostraca > Artemiidae > Artemia > Artemia sinica. The sequence continues at coordinate 1,271,533 of CM051271.1, read as the reverse complement.
AAATGTATCCAATAAAAATTTTATGATAGCTATTTTGTTAAAAATAGTTCAAAGATCATATAACAAAAATTCTAGTGTTGACACAACCCACCAGGGCCCCGGGGCAGGCGTTATAAGTTATGCCCTTGGGGCATATATTGGTCTTATGGAAGGGATGTTCGTATTAATTTCAAAGAGGTATCATTTGATTGGAAATTGAAAGTTCTAGTTCACTTTTTAAGAGTCAAAAGAGATTGGAGGGTACCTAGCATCCCCCTCCCTCCACGCCCTCTTTTCCTCAGACCCATCCGATAAGAACTTTGAGATAGGTTTTTTTAAAATAGTTCAAAGACCATATAACGAAAATCAGGGGTCAACACAGCCCCCCAGGGCCCGAGGGCAGATGTTGCAAGTTATGTCCTTGGGGAATATATGGTTCTTATTGAAGGGATGCTCGTAAAAAAATCAGAGATGGCTCATTTTATTGGAAATTAAAAGTTCTAGTTAAGTTTTTAGAGTCAAACGATATTGGAGGGCAACTAGCCCCCCACGCCCCTTTTTCCCAAATGCATCCAATAAAAATTTTGAGATAGGCATTAAGTTAAAAATTTCTCAAAATTCAGATAACAAAAACTCAGGTGTCGTCATAACCCCCCAGAGACCGGGAACAGGCAGTCTGAGTTATGCCCTGGGGCATATATTGTTCGTATGAAAAGGATGCTCGTATAAACTTCAGAGAGGGCTCATTTGATTGGATACTGAAATCCAGCCCTTTTTAAGAGTCAAAAGTGATCAGAGGGCAACTGGCCCCCCAAGCCCTTTTCCCCCAAATACATCTGATAAAAATTTGAGGTAGCCATTTTGTTAAAAATAGTTCAAAGATCATATAACAAAACTGCTTTACGTTTCGTTATTTCGTTAAAATAGTTCAAAGGTCAGATAAGAAAAACTCCTGTGTCGACACAACCCCCCTCCCCCCCAGGGCCGGGGCAGGCGTTGTAAGTGTTGCTCTGGGGGCATATATGGTTCTTATGGAAGGTATACTCGTATAAACTTCAGAGAGGGTTCATTTGAATGGAAATTAAAAGTTGTAGTTCATTTTCTCAGAGTGAAAAAGATCGGAGGACAACTAGCCCCTCCCGCCCTCCACGCCTTTGGGCGTATCGGATGGATAAACCCATCCGATAAAAGTTTCAGGTGAATATTTCGTTAAAAATAGTTCAACCATCAGATATTGAAGCCCCAGGGTCGACACAACCTCCCAGGGCCCAGGGACAGGCGTTGTAAGTTATACTCTGGGGATTTATATGGTTTTTATAGAAGGGATACTCGTATAAACTTCAGAGAGGGCTCATTTGATTGAAAATAGAAAGTTCTAGTTCACTTTTAAAGAGTCAAAAGAGACCGAAGCTTAATCTAGTCCCCCCATGCCCTTTTTTTCAAACCCATCCGATAAAAATTTTGAGATAGCAATTTTAAAAATAGTTCAAACATCAGATAATAAAAACTCCAATGTTGACACAAACCCATTTTTTCACTTTGATATTGTTACTTTGATATCAGTTTTGATACTTTGATGAATATTTGATTTGTTTTTAAAATTTTGATTTTGAAATAAAGAATTTTTAAAAACTTGAAATTTTTTGCAATCAAAAACGAACAAAAATTAATTAAAAAAAAAACTTTCCGAAAAAATAAGTTTTTCAAAGAAAAGTAAAGGTCATTTTAAACTTAAGCTCAGCAGATACAAATACCTTTTAAAATTCAAACTCAAAACGACCAGAAATTACTATTAAAGAATAAATGAAACCCAAGCCGAACAGAAATTAAATAAACAATTATAGCAAAAACATACAACAAGTAATGATATAAATGAATAAATAGATCTTAAAGCGAGTAATGCTTAGATTGAATATGAAAATCAAGCTTAAGACGCAAAAAATATTTTCGTATTGAAGTACAAATGAAACTTAAAACGAACAGAAATTAAATAAACAATCAATGCAAACAAACATACAATAGATATTAATGTAAATTAATAAATAAATCTTAAAACGAGTGACACTTAAATTGAACATGCAAATCACGCTTGAAACAAACAAAAATCACCACAAACAAGAGTTTCGGTATGACCTCCTTCTCTCGATGTAAAAGTCTAAAACCTACTGCGTCATTGGCGCTTTACTGAAAACTACATGCGTCTTGAACAGTCTTGGAAAGTATTAACAACATCAAATTGAATATTTGATGCATAATGATATTAATTGTTGAAAGATCCATCAGTTCAAGAATTTATTTCGCTGTAATTGTATTTTTATTATCAATTCGGTAAGAACTGGAAAAGAAAGTATTTTTAATATAATCCGTTTTCAGTTTAGCGCCAATGACGCAGTAGACTTTTGGATTTTATTTACAGTTAGGAAAGGAGGCAGTATCCAATCACTTGTTTGTAGGGAAACTATATTCGTCTTTAACAAGTTTAAAAAGAGCTAATAAATTAAACTGAATATTGATGTATAAAGACATTAATTGCTGAAAGCTCATCAGTTCAAAATGTTACTATAATTTTAATGTTTATTTTCAGAGATAAGTACAAAAGAAATTATTTGTCACAAAATTGGTTTTCAGTAAAGTGCCAATGACGCAGTAGGTTTTAGACTGTTACAGTAAGAGAAGGAGGTCATACCCAAACTCTTGTTTGTAGTGATTTTTGTTCGTTTCAAACTTGATTTGCATATTCTTTTTAAGTTTCACTCGTTTTAAGATTTATTTATTCATTTACATTAATATATTTTGTATGTTTGTTCGCATTGATTGTTTATTTAATTTCTGTTCGTTTTAAGTTTCATTTATACTTTAATAGCAAAACATTTTGTTTTCGTTTAAGCTTGATTTTCATATTCAATCTAAGCATTACTCGCTTTAAGATCTATTTATTCATTTATATCATTACTTGTTGTATGTTTTTGCTATGATTGTTTATTTAATTTCTGTTCGTTTTGGGTTTCATTTATTCTTTAATAGTAATTTCTGGTCGTTTTGAGTTTGAATTTTAAAAGGTATTTGTATCTGCTGAGCTTAAGTTTAAAATGGCCTTACTTTTCTTTGAAAAACTTATTATTTCGGAAAGTTTTTTTTTAATTAATTTACGGGTAAGGGCGAAAAGAGTTGACCATAAGTATAGAAGCCAAGAAGGAGTGGTTAAACCCTGTGAAACCGATGCAGCAGGAACCGATTCATTATCTGAGGGTCATCAACGAGGCCTTTTATTTGTGAGAGAGAAAATTGTTGACCATAAGAATGGAAATCAAGAAAAAACAGTGGCATTACCTTAGAATTTCAAAGTAAACATTCTAGTAAGAAAGAATAATGTATAAAAATTGCTGTCTTAATAGGTAGTGTAGCCTATTAAGGCATATAATACTCGTCATGTCCGTTCTTGACGTCACAAGTAATTGTGAACGGTAGAGCTTTGAACAAGACATAAAAAGCGAACAAAAATGGAAAGTAATGAGTGACCTTACGCTCAAATTTAAAACGAACATAAATTGCCCTATATTCCATACAGTCCCGTGCAGCCACGTACCATGACCGCCTGTGATTTTTTTTTTTTTTATCAAAGAGTGTGCTTATTGAACGAAGGATGATCAGTTTGCAAGAGAAAGACTACTAGAGCCTTGCTGGCGTGCAGCAGCTATCATTCTCAATTTTATTTTATGCTAATAGCCCGTTCAGGCAAATAGGGAGACGGCCAAAAACTGATTGGTTTTTTCCATAGATCGGTTTTCCCATGGGGCTAGGACTTTTTTTTAGTTTGCTTATGGTACCGATCAGTTTTTTGTGTGTGTCGTCGAGCAAAAATGAGCGCGCATATCAATTGTTAGGCTTGTGATTTTGTGGTTCTTGTTCAGAGAAACGAGTTTTGAAGGATACGAGTCATGCTCTATATATAGCGAACAAGAGAAAGGGCGATAACTGGTAAGAAATCTGAGGTAGCCTATGTAGCAAGTAATCAGATTAACGACGCTTCTAGGCTACCGTGGTCCCTGTGTCGGCCTTGTAGTGTGTTGCTACAGCAAGATTGGTCTCTGGGTCTCGTATTATCAGTCCCGATCTCTAGGTCCAAACCTACTGCAGAACTCCGAGATAGCCTATTTTATTTGTAATGTTTTAAATTTTTCACCAAACTTTAGGCCACAAAAAAAAACCGTACAAGTATATGTTAACTCTGCTTTTCGGAAAAATCTTGGACTTTTCGTTTGAACACTTCCCTTTGGTTTCCCTATGCGTCCCAATGGGCTATAAATAAAACGAAAAAAATAGTCAAAAAGAGAAAAACGAGGATTATACAAGCCAGTGAAAAATGTGACTAAAATCCAAATATTTCGTCAAGCTTTAAAAAATCGATAAGAAAAAAAATATATTCAAGACCTCCGCTCTTGACCCGTAATAAAAATCGAAGGATACTATAAAAAGCCATTTCAAACCTGTAAAAAAAGCCAAACGACGCTTTCCGTATTTCTAGGTAAAGATTTCCGCTTTACCGTCCTTAAGTGCTGATAAGAAAATAAAGATTACTAATAAAAATCCAAGGATACTATAAAAATTTCAAACCTTAAAACAAAGCACAACTAAAATTGACGACGCTTTCCGTTTAACGGTGAAAGGGTAACTGAATAAAAACACACAGTACTGAATGGCAATTCAATTTTTAATTATACAGAGCATTTTTAAAAGCTAAACGCTTTCTAGGTAAAACATCGTCACAGATTAGGTTAGGTTGCAAAATATGATTTTTTAAATATTTAAGTAAAAACGATCAGAATTAATTAGTTCATTATAAATGGGGCTTAAATAGGATTCTCCAGTATCTCTATTGAGAGCTACCTTTCGGTGAATGTACTTTTTTTTTATCTCAATTGCCTCCCTGACAACTTAGATGAGACCTTTAACAGGGGCAATAGTAGAGGTGTTATCGAATTAAAAGAAATGGTGCGGGTCGTCCTACACATGTTGAGCAAAGGTGGAATCAAAAGTCTCCGGCCTTTGGCGTAGCTCCAGAGCTTTGTCAATTGAGGACCTGTGTTCCAACAATCTCTCCCCCAATTGCTGGTGGGTTCTTCCAACATAGAAACAGCCACAAGAATATGGAACCCTATAAACACCACTGCCCAAAATAGGGCTCATTTTATCTTTGCCGCTGTTAAAATAGTTCTGAATTTCGTTGGAATTTTTGAAGGTGACATTTAAGTTATGTTTTTTTTTAATTTTTTGCAGTTTGTCACGTAATTTGGGAAAATAGGGCAAAACAGTAGAGACTTTCTTATCACCCACCAAAGGGATGATATCCGTTGGAGTTTGTGAAGATAATGAATCCTGTTTTGCCTTTTTTGTCTTTTTTCTATGATGAATTCCAGTAACTTGATGGGATATCCATTGCAAAACAAAATGTCCTTCAGATAATTCAATTTTGGGATTATATGAGCTTTTGAACAAATTCTTATAACACGATCAACTAAAGATATAACTACTCCTCTTTTTACACAAGGAGGGTGGTTGGAAGAGAAATGCAAATACCTATCATTATGTGTAGGTTTTCTATAAATCGAATATTCAAGGCTGAGAGATTTATTGAAGATTAAGACGTCTAAAAAAGGCAGTATATTATTATCTTCCAGTTCCGAGGTGAAGTGAAGGTTGGAATCCAAACTGTTAAAATGAGACAAAAAGTGTTAAGTTCTACCTCTCCGTGATTCCACACAGAGATAACATCATCGACAAACAGGCCCCAGAACCTGTGTTTCAGAGGAAAAGTATTCAAAGTGGAGGTTTCAATAAATTCCATGTAAAAAGTGGCCAAAAAAGGTGAATGGCTCGTACCCATTGGGAGGCCATTTATTTGGGTGAAAATTGGTTATTGTACTGAAAATATAAGAATATCTATTGCAAAGGCAACAAGTCGCATAATGGTTTCAATATCTAATGTTTTATAATCCATCCGGTCAATATTATCTTCTAGTTTCTTTTTAAAAGGAAATTCACATTTTTTACATCACATGAATTATACATCGAAATGGCATCAAAACTGCCCAAAATTTTGTCTTTTTATATCAAGGTTTTTTTAATTTTTCCACAAGCTGTACTGAATTTTTTATATAAGAAGCTTGCGTCGACATGAGAGGACTAAAAATTCTGGATAACCATTTTCCCAGTCTGGGAGCTGGCGAACTATAAGAGGCCACAATTGGGCACAGAGGAACTCCATCTTTGTAAATTTTTGGGAGACCATAGAATTTAGGAGTGGAGCACCCCTTAGGATAAAACATTTGTACATGTACATTTGTGGAGTAACGAGTCTTTCATTTTGTAAAATTCCCAGCTCTTTTCGTACTTAACGAGTGAACTTGTCGGTGGGGTCTGAATCTATAGGTTTATAATGAATGAATGAATGAATGATTTTTATTACCCATCTTTAGCAATACAAAGAAGTAAAAATGGAGTAGAGAAAAAATGAAAAGAAAACAACAAAACACATCGAACAAACGAACAACTTAAATTAATACTTCAATAATTAAAAAAAAAAACAATGGCGAAACTATTTACATAAAAAGACAACCATTACACATTACTGACTATAGCTTCAAACATACTATGCGTTGGGTCAAAAGATTTTAGGAACTTTTCCCTCCTGGTCGTGATCACGACGAAGGGGTCATCGAGTCCGTAAACGTGCTGAAATCTGGCGGTTTCTTCGCCAAGGGGGAAGTCTAAGCAAATATTTTGCAAAATTATAGAACACTGTACGGATTGTTTTTTTTATCATCAAAAGTAAACAAAGACCAGAAAGGTGACAAAGCTAAGATATGAGGGGTGGCAAAGGAATTGAAGATCCGTACTAGAATGCGGCGGTTATATAGGCGTTTGCATGACAAAATCATCCCATACGCTTTTCGGACTTTCTGTTTGAGATCATTTATTAGACAGGATCGGGTAGCCTTAAAATTAGACCCAATTGGCAAACCAAGGTAAGTCATTGATGCTGTTGCAGTAGTAACAGTATTACTACCTAGTGCAAATATGACAAGCGCCAACTCTTTCTTACGACAATTAAAGACGACCACCTCGCTTTTGCTGGAGTTGAATTCTTGGCCTATGTTAGCACATTCATTAGACAAAATTCTGAAATTACTCTCTATGCCACTGACAGATCTACTCAGATTTAAAATGTCGTCGGCATAATTTACAAGAGACAAATCAATTCCACGAAAAATAAAGCACGTTTTCACCGTCTTCTGAGCCTCGATGATCCTGTTATTATAAAGAGGCGGTGATGATAAAGCCCCTTGGCGAATGCCTTTTCGTACTGGTATGAGGAAATCGGATACTGACAGGCTCTGGTTTTTTAGTACCCTTACTCTAACCTTCAACTTAAAATTCATGTTCCTATAAGTAGCAATTATAGATCTGTCAAGACCTTTCTTAAAACGCAGAGAAAAGCAGTTGTGCATGGATACCCGAATCAAAAGCCCCGCGGACGTCGTGGCCCGCAAGTACCGCGGTTTCTCCTTTAGCATCTGCATCCAACAAAACATTAGACAATAGGCTATGCACGTGCTTGCGGCTAATATTTCTCTTGAAACCGAACTGCGAATCTGGCGTACTACAAACATACTTTATCTCCTCAATAACTAATAACTCCATCAATTTACAAAAAACGGGAGCAACGGTTATCGGGCGGTAAGAACAACATTCAGATGGGTCTTTACCTTTCTTGATGACAGGGGTGATTACACCGGTACAAAAAATATCTGGCACTAGACCGCAACTAAAAATCATTTGGAACATAAGTGCTAGATGTACTGTTAACAGTTCACTACCGAGAATCAGATGCATACCACAGATATTATCAACTCCTTTAGAGTACTTCTTTTTTAGTTTACGGATAGCCGAACGAACATCCGACACACTCACTACGTGGCAAGATCCGGTTCCAAAGATTCTAAACAGAGATCAAGATCTCTCTCAAACTTGTACTCCAATTCAGGATCAGGTGCAGCAAACTCGCTCGTGAAATAACTATTCCATTCACTTTCACTAGGGGCGGATTCGTTTCTGGGCGCTTTTGTAGATCGATTCTTCTTGATGAATTTCCAAATTTTATTTGGATCGACTCGTAGCGACTCACTGTTTTCATCAATCACACGAGAGCGATGCAAGGCGAGACATTTGGAGAACTGCCGCTTTGTATACAATCGAACACTGTTTACAACGCCTTGTTTAGGACGGCCCGAATCAATCCACACACTATACCACATTTTAGCTTGTTGACACGCATTAACCAAAGCTGGGTTTTCCGACCATCCTGGAACTTCTGACCCAATTCTCACTTTACGAATAGGAACCGCAGTTTTTTCTGCACAGAGTAAGGCGTGAGTTATTTCACTACAGTAGATATTTAGAAGTATTTGTTTCTCATCACATGCAATCGGCGAGTTTTGGAGTAGTAGTTGGAAAAGGACTTTAATCTTTTCCAGGATTCCGTCACACACAGACCTGAAAATGGCTAAATTAGCTTTTTGCCATTCAGTCTTCTGGAACCACTTTTTCTGCTTTGGAGCATCATTTGGGGCATTATTCAGGAGGTCATTAATATTGAAGGTATTAGCCACTGGAAGGTGATCAGAAACACAGAAGCCGATATCAACTTCACAGTCACCGTGAGTTCTCAAGTCGGGAGAGCAGAGCAGAAAGTCGAGCGAGGACGTGGAACCGGAATTATGCACGTACGGGAAGTCTAATCTGTTTCTCAGTACCCGCAGACTTGGGCAGGCATCGAGCAGGATTTGACCTCTCGGATCATTAGCATCAGAGAGGTTAGAGTTCATATCTCCAGCAATAATACATGAAAGTTTTTCCGCCACGCATAATGTAGCAACAGCGGCTACTTTCCCAAAAACAATATTAAACTTATTGTCAGATTGGACATTCCTGTAGTTCGTTGGCATATAGACTGAGAGGCACAACAGTATTTTCAATTTTCACTGCAATATAAAAGTCCGCTTCTTTAAACGTCGAGGCACGAAGCGAGGCACGGACAATGATAGCAACACCACCAGAGGCTCGACCTCTTCCCGACCTCCTAGAAGGAATGCCAAACACATTTACGTTTTCGTTTAGTTGTAAGAGCTGGAGTCCTTCAGCCGACAGGAAATGTTCCTTCACGCACACAATGTCAAATTTGTTAGCAAGGTTTTCTAAAAGTGGTAATTTAGATAGTACTCCGCCATTTATGTTCCACGTCACTACTCTCAGAGTGCTGGAGCTAGTCATCGCTTAGATAGGGCCTTTTTGGCTTCTGGACAACTGAAACTGTAGCAGGGGTGCTTATCGGAGCCACAGAGGGCGCACTTCATCTGGTTCTGGCACGGGGTGTATTTAGAATTAGTGTGGCCTCCTCCGCAGTTTGAGCATTTTGCTTTATTAGAGCAGTCCTTTGAAATATGCCCATACGCCTGACGCTTATAGAAACGCCTCGGGAGAAAATGAAAGTCCTTGACTGGAGTTCGTTCGTAGCCTATAATAAGTGGAGATTTCATCGCGGAGGCTAGATGCTGCTTGGTCACAAATTTCAGTCTGAACGATCTTGTTTTACCGATCTGAGAGGCCTCAGCACAATTATTCACAAGACCACAAAGATCCTCCTCACTAACGCTTGTGGGTACGTGCCGGATTATGCCAAAGAACGCAGGACTGGACACTTTTGCTTTAATACTTGAGTCGGACTTAGTAATAGCCTGTGCAACTGATTTCGCAGCCTCTTGATCGTTCAGAACAACTTTCCAGTCGGTTTTGCGAGTTTTCAGTTCCAGAATATTTCCACAGTTGCTTCCACATACTTTATCGAGATAATCCTTTCGTGAAACGGGAGTGTCGGATAAAATATCTGTAACTTTTTTTATATGAGATTTCATCAAGGATAACAATTTTATTCCCTTTGTCAGCCCTGGTGATTATGATGTCTGGGTCTTTTGTTAAATTTTCAGAATTTGTGTTTCCCGATTTTTTGAATTAAAGGAATAAGGAGTGAAGTCAAGAAGATTCTTAACAACCTCTCCTCGAATTAAGTCTAGGTTTTCCACAATATTTCTTGAACCAAATATACCCGCCTCCACACTGGATACTATCTCTGAGAAATTTACTCGTGGATGAGGCAAGCAAAATTTTGGTCCCTTAGACAAGACATAGATTTCTTCCGGTGTAAGAACTTCCGAAGATAGATTCTCAATGGCCAGGCCAGGACAGAATCTAGGAAGAAAACATCTGGAATTTGAATTTTTTTTGTATTGTAGTTTCACAAACTTTTCTGATAAACGAGTTCTAACCATGAAAAAGTTGTGACGGAAAGAACTTTGAGCTATTTTAGAAATTTGTCGAAAATCAGGTGACGATAGGTTACGCTGTAAAAAATGTCGAACTTTTGAGATCATGTTACTAAGGAAAAAACATTGGTTTTTATGGTCTTTTAAAATATGATTCAACTATTGAAAACTAACCCTATCTCTAAATTTCAGTTCCGATTGCGTGCCTAGATTTAATCAAAAACGAAGAGACTTTGGAAAAAATTCTATGAAACATACAATTCTGTAAAAATTCTTGCTGGCTAATTAAGTTAGCTTGTTTTTTGGAAAAATAAAAATAATTATGAACAGACTTGATCACATGCTCCCCGTAAGCTTGTCGAAAATAATTTCCGAGACCACACTGGCTAAATCATGATAAAACAAAACAAATATATAATTTTTTCGTTTTATCATGATTAGCCAGTGTGGTCTCAGAAATTATTTAGGGTTATTAAATAATTAGGCTACATCAGACGAGAAAAAGAGGAAAATGTAACACATTAACCTAGTAAATACATCATTCAGGTAGTAGTCACTCCAACCTTTGCTGAATCTTTTGCTGCACACATTTGCTGCACAATCCTTTGCGTTATGAACTCAACCCTCAAAATAAAAACAAAATAACATCTTAAAACTATTACCAGTTTTGCCGAAAACCACTGTTATAAAAAACTTTTGGATTTTCGTGATTTGAATCTGGCAAGACACTTAGGATTTCTAAAACCCAACACAAGAATTAAGAAAATCTTTAATTGTCTATCAATATGTTCCCTATCTTTTTTATCCTTTAACACGCGTTGGAATCTGACAAATAAAAAGAACTAACCCCCTTTCAGCTAAAAAAATGAGCTATTACAGAATATTGGTACTGCTTGCTGAGTCAATTAATTTCGTGGCTATTGCAAAAGACAAGATTAGAAAATGCCGACATTGAAGAGGGCGAAAACTAAAAGAAAGAAAAAATTATTCCAAAAGTTTATCAGCAAGTATTTGCACGTATTTAAGTGTTGCTAGTACTCCAGTGGCTGAGCATTTTACATACCATAGTTATAAATTACTTTGTGGGAACGAATCTAATACTCTGTGGGAACGAGTCAAGCATTACGTGGAAACGATCTATATGTAAGGAGTGACTCAGCTCAATAGTAACCGAAACTCAAAAAAAAGAAATTCTGACAATGAGAAAATCAGTGTTTTAATGCTGAGTCTAACTACATAAAATTCATTAAATTTAACTTGACCAATCAAAATGTTCGAGCTTCAATAAATGTTTCTGATTTTCGAAAAAGGGGGAACCACTCCGAAAAAGTCATGCAATTTTAATGAAAAGCACACCGTGATATTCAGCAAGTCAATAATTTGCACTTTACTGAAAAAAATACAAATGAATGTGCATTGTCAGTTTAATATACATATACTGATATTTAGTAATCAAAATGTTAATTTATTGATTTATTAAAGTTACAAAAGTAAAAAGATTTATATTTTTTCAGTAAATTGTAAATCATGTTCTGGCCTTGGGACGGCATAGGGGTTTTGAGCCTTACTCATGTTAATTTCTGCTCATTTTGAGATATTTATTGTAATAACTCGGTTATTTATTGTAATTTCTGTTTGTTTTATGTTTCATTTATTTATCGATGCTGATTTGTGCTAGTTTCACGCTTGGTAAATTATTTGATTTTATTTTTGCTCATTTTGGTTTAATGGAGTTCTTTACTTTTCTTTGAAAAACTTATTTCGTGGAAAAAGTTCCACAAAACAATTAATTAATTTTAATGAAAAGCACACCGTGGTATTCAGCATGTCAAAAAACTCTAGTGTAAAGGTTTCAAGCTTCAACATACAAAAATGTGGAATTTTTATTTTCTCCTAGAAGAAAGATAATGGATGTGTGTTTTTTTCACAAATAAACCCTGCATACCTAATGCACAAAAACCCTGTCCAGCCTATAGTTATTTCTTTTGAACACTTGTGTCTCTGTGTAACCATGCAAAAAAAAAAGAAACCTATCTGTCATGCTTAATACTCTAATACAGGCACGGGCGCCCATAAGGAGGGGCAGGTGGGACACCAGCGCCCTCCTTGCTGAATGGCGGTGCCTTTTTTCTATATTTTTGATATTTCTATTATATAGCATTAAAAGTGCCAATTAGACCAGGTAAGGTCCCCTGGAATTCAGCTTATAGGTGCCCATGAATAAAGGGCTCTTGTATAATACCTCCTTGTTATCTTTGGCAAGAATTTGCATTAACCTTTCATCCAACTATCTGTGATACACAGCCTTTGGAAGCTAAGTGAATGATTGTATATAAAACCTAAAATGAGAACTCTTTACACCTACTTATGATCTTTTTGTGTTAAGAGTTAATGTGTCGTTATAGTGTCCGTTTGGATAAATAATACTGAACACAATTACTTTAACTTTGTAAGACCATAGGTTGCTTGAAAATTACAGATGCAAACTTAAAAACAGGATAAACAAGATTGTTAGAACACAGGATTTGGCTCAAAGGACAATTTTTTCACATATGTCACATCAGCCTTTATCCTTAAAACTAAAACTCATAATGAACCTCACCACAAAATCATTTGATGCCAAGGGCATCTCTTATTTTCATCTCCTAATTCTCTTTTTTGACGGTTATTAGCATAACCCCTCGTCCAATTATTTACAACTAGCTTTTTAATAAGATACATTCCCCAGACCATGGAAAACAAGAAAATCGTTTATATCAGGTATTGCAAGCATTTGTGGGTTAATTAATTCTACTGTTATACTCAAATCCTTGATGAAGTTTCAAACTAAGTATATAGAAGACAGTACGTTCTATTATTTACATATCTATCTTCTCTTACGCTAAGAAGAATCCATCCTTTCGGTATTCAAATCCTGGTTTTCAATTCAACTTAATAGACAATACTGAAGTGATTCGATTCCAGGTGTTTTTGCCCAAGAAAAAGAGCAGAAATTCAGATTTTGGTGAAATAGTGATTACAGACGGCTCAGAAAAATCGAGTGATACAAACACATATGATCTATTTGTTAGGTTGGTCGTTGGTCGTGATCTATTGGTCGAACGCGTCAAAATCCGAAAAACAACAACAAACTGAAGAAAAAACCGTGGCTCTGATCAAAATTAATTTGAAAAATATTGGAAGAGGGGAATTCTCTCTATATCTAACACCCCTGTAAAAGGATTGTCACCTATAAGAAATTTATAAATCTAAGCACAAGAACTCTGATCTATTTGATCATAACGCTACCTATATAAAACTGGTTGTTAATTGATTTTCACTTTCATCACAAATTTGTAAATAAAGGGCTAGGCAGACGTAGCTGATCTCGGGAACCGATTTCAGCAAGGGTACATTCCACGTCGAGTGATTATAATTGATGATGATAAAAGGCGGGGCTTAGTGACGCTTTTCGGTGATTAATCATCATTAATTACGATTGATTTACGATAATCATTAAACACGATTAATTACATTCCTAAAGCTCTTAAGCCCTAGTACATTCCTTGTCTAGAATGTAATTAATGATGATTAATCACCGAAAAACCGTCACTAAGCCCCGCCTATTAGCCTCATTAATTAGAATCACTCGACGTGGAATACACCATTGCTGAAATCGGTTCCCGAAATCATCTACGTGCTGTATTGCCACTTATACCAAATTTTTCGGTATAATACCGCAATTTGGAGAGAAATACCGCACTTTTTTCTGATTATACCGCATACTGCAATTATACCGTGAAATGACTTTGATCAGCGCATTAATGCCGCGAAATGACTTTTATCACTGAATTTATCCTAAGTAATGTCACCATATGGGAAAAGGGACAAATGTTTCCTCTCAACTTCTAATGACATATATCTGGATAGGTTACTGCAGAACTCATGAAAATTCAAACTAGTAATTAATGTGCTTCCAAGAGCAAATATTTTACATATCAGTCAGGTGCCAGAATGAAAGTAATTTTCAACCATTAGTATGGTAAAGGTGTGCAGACACTGCAAAGCAGAGCGAATACTATTGTAAAATTTAGTAAATAAGTAGTCCCGGACTATCCTATCTTGCTTCTTTTGGGCATTACCTTTCCACTTTTACAGCCCAACAGACTGACAGTATACAGTAAAAGAAGTTAAAGCTTATTAACTATTATAAACAAAGAAATAAAGTTTTGAATAACTACGTCTTGGGCACTTATGTTGACAATAATGTCATTACCTTCTTTGCTTTGGGGCGAGGGAAGGAATAAAAATATGCTGACAAATTAAAAACCGAATCATGCTGAGGATGTTTTAAAGCAAACAGATAATATGCTCTCTCGAAAAGTTGAAAATTGTAGAAAGACATCACTACAAATGTTATTATTCATTACATTAATTTTCTGAAATATATTTTAAGGAAGTAAGTTGTGTAAAAACTGCTTCTGCATCGCAAAACATCTAAAATTTAAAAGGGGAAAAAATGAGCATCTGGTTCGAGAATGCCGTTTGGCGTATTTGCTGAGCCAGTAAAACTTTTCAATCTAGTATTCTCGTCTTTGGGAGTCCGTCAAACTGTCTACTTTCTTTAAAAAAAAAAACTGTGGCTGAAGACTGGAAGTGTAGACTGGCACATTTGTCTCTTTTTTCGTTTTCAAGGCCGGTATATCAGAGGATCTAAAAATAGAAAAATGGGACAAAAACGACAGCATACACAGTATTTCTGGAGAAATCGCCGAAAATGAAACGAATATTGATAAATAAACTTTTAATCTAGCTTAAAACAGAAAAGAATAGATTATCCTGCTTCCAGTTTTTTAGAGTACGGATGGTCTGGACGAAATATTAGTGATGAAGAACGGGCGAGAGTACCAGAAAGTGGGAAAAAGATATGGATTTATCATTGGGGACTATTTTCCCTTTTTTATATGGGGTGGATA
Organism: Artemia sinica; assembly: GCA_027921565.1. Taxonomy (NCBI): domain Eukaryota; kingdom Metazoa; phylum Arthropoda; class Branchiopoda; order Anostraca; family Artemiidae; genus Artemia; species Artemia sinica. The sequence goes on along the minus strand of CM051271.1, from coordinate 1,256,220 downwards.
TCTGGGGGATGTCTCATTTCATTTTATTCTACCTTTCTTGTTCAAAGTCCATAGCAAAATCCACCACTTAAAAAAATAATAAAGAATAGTATCCATTTGCTAGAAAAGTTGCAAGGAATTAATTGCTTTTAAAAAGTAATTTTTTGTTGAAACTAGTGACAACGTATTTACATTACTGGTATCAAAATATACCATAAATTGTACCATGTTTCGGTAGAAAGGATACCACAAAAACACCGCTATTGTCATCGACCGACACCGCTTTTTAGTATTGGTCAATTGGCAACACTGGCTACATGTGCCTAGCCTCCATATTCTGAGTTTTTTTTTCGAACTTTTATGTGAAAATCATGTCACTTTAATGATACTTATTTGGGACCTCAAGCTAATTAGCACAATCGGTCTGGTTAGTAGTTGTTATATTTTTTCAACTCAGCCTTTTGATGTTAGAGATTAAGATTAGTCTAGTTTGTGCCTTTTCTAAGCATTTCACTTAGTTTAGAGATATAAAGTCATATTCTAAAAAAATCCAAATTTCTCACTTTATAATATGCAGAATAATCATAGTTAACACATTTTGCATGCAGGCTTACTATACTTTACCCCTAAACTCCCATCATGTACAAGCATAGTCCAAATTGGGATACCACCAGATGGCTAATTGAAAATATTACAGTCTATATATAAAGAAAAAAACCTTAGCCAAGCATTATATATAGAAAAAAATGTCTAGCCAACTAGGTGGCTAATAAGAACAACCATGTATATATATACAATCTTTAAATTAGCCAACTGGTTGGCTATTAGATCTCACCTATATATACATTGCAGCCTTTAGTTAGCCAACTAGTCAGCTAATATTAGAGTTCTATATACAATATAAGAATTAGCTAACTAGTTGGCTATTAATGTCCAATGTATACATAAACTTTAGTTTAAAATAGCCATCTAGTCAGCTATCAATACAGTTTCTAATAGCCTACACATGTAAAATTAGCTAACTAGTTGGCTACTAAGATCCCATGTATATATAACCTTCATTTGAAAATAGCCAATTAGTCAGCTATCAATAAGGTTTCTAATGCATATTAGAGCCTACAATTAGCTAATTAGTTTGCTATTAAAGTCTCAGCTATATACACATTTAGATTAGCCAACCAGTTTGCTATTAGATCTCATTTACCATGAAGACCTAATGTAAGAGAAAGAAACTTTACCAATAATATATTCTCTTGTCAGGCCATGTGTTTATGCTACAAGCTGAATGGAAGAAGGCCAGGCCAGCCCAATATTTGCTGCGTTACTCCCAAACATGCTCTTGTTTGCAAGAAATTCATGATATTGCTTGTTCTTGTTTTGTTTCAGTAAAAAGTGCATTATCTCTTTTTATTCAATTTTCCGAAATAAATTTTTTAGTGTATACATATCTCAGCGTGATGGATTTGAATATAAATTATTACTGAATTCATTCAATTACTGAAAAGGGCTTATCAATGGAGATACCACCAGATATATATATATATATACATATATATATATATATATATATATATATATATATATATATATATATATATATATATATATATATATATATATATATATATATATATATATATATATATATATATATAACTTTGTATAGCTTTATAGCTTATATAGCTCTGTAGTGAATATCCGTCTTGATATTAGCAAAATAGCCTAAATATTATATAGATATGATGAGCGGAAAGCAAGATATTCTGTATCCCTGCCTAAGACCTGTCCCGGCCATCAAAGTAAAATGAAGGAAAAGAGAAAATCTAAATTAATGGACACTCCAAATAAATTATCAGTATCACTTTGCAAAAATAATAACATTTTTCTTAATTGAGGCAACCTCTTTTTTAATTCCCTAACCCTCCTCTTACCCTCTCCCCCCTTTTTTCAATAAATAAGGTCAATACCCTTGCCCCCCTCCTTAAAAAATTACTTTTAGCTCCTTTAGACTCAGCTCAGTAGCCAACTGGTTTGCTATTTTATATTTTCGAGCATACTTAGACTGTTTTTTGATAGCCAACTGGTTGTCTATATTGAGCACATGTATACATAAAATGGTTTATATTAGCCAAGTAGTCTAAATATTATCTAGAGGTTATGAACAAAAAGTAATATATTCCACACCCCCCACCCCTTCCCGGTCCATCATAGTAAAATGATGGGAAAGAGAAAATTTAAATTAATCAGCACTTCAAATCAACCCGCCTCACCCCAACCGCTCAAGAATTGAAGTTAGATTAATCCTATTTGAGTGGTCAGAGTATGTCATACAGGTACCATAATTTGCACTCTGCTAAAATAATTATATTTTTTGTTAATCCTGACCAGCTCTTTTCTAACCCTCTTTTTACCCCTTTTCACTAAATAAAATCCAGTCAACAGCATTATCCTTGCCCTCCCCTCTCCTTAAAAAATTACATTTAGCTCTTTATGGCAGAGAATCCTAGTTAGCTATTTTTCTTGTCTCTATATAGATAGACTCACCTCAGTAGCCAACCGGTTCGCTATTTTATATTTTTGTGTATACTTAGACTGTTTTTTGATAGCCAACTGGTTGGCTATATCGAGCACATGTATACATAAAATGGTTTGATATTAGCCAAGTAGTCTAAATATCATCTAGAGATTATGAACGAAAAGTAATATATTCCACACCCCCTTCCTTTCCCGGCCCATCATAGTGAAATGATGGGAAAGAGAAAATTTAAATTAATCAGCACTTCAGATCAACCCTGCCTAACCCCAACCGCTCAAGAAGTGAAGTTAGATTAATCCTAAGGAAATATACCTAAGTATGATAAAAATGTAGTACTTTAGAAATAAATTTGGGATATATATTTGCACATTAGGGGGGGTGGGCGTAAAATACAGCGGGTCAGCATGCAAAATTTGTTAACCAGAATTATTCTGATATTATGATGTAAGAATTGTTTTCCAACTTCACACTGTCCAAATACCCCCCCACCCCTAATTTTCAAATATATAGCCAAAATTACATATTTTTCATCTATTCTATCACTTCTCTCTGTCTTTTCTCATGCCAAGCTAAAAGAAACTATCGAAAGAAACCGGTTTACAGTGCGTCAATGGATGGACAATTTGAGTGGTCAGAGTATGTCATACAAGTACCATAATTTGCACTCTGCTTAAATAATTACATATTGTTAATCCTGACTGGCTCTTTTCTAACCCTATTTTTACCCCTTTTCACTAAATAAAGTCCAGTCAACATCATTATCCTTGCCCCCCATCCTTAAAAAATTACTTCTAGCTCTTTATGGCAGAGAATCCTAGTTAGCTATTTTTCTTGTCTGTATGTACATAGACTCACCTCATTAGCCAACCGGTTAGCTATTTTATATTTTTGTGTATACTTAGACTGTTTTTTTGATAGCCAAATGGTTGGCTATATCAAGCACATGTATACATAAAAACGGTTTGATATTAGCCAAGTAGTCTAAATATCATCTAGAGATTATGAACGAAAAGTAATATATTCCACACCCCCCTTCCCTTCCCGGCCCATCATAGTGAAATGATGGGAAAAAGAAAATTTAAATTAATCAGCACTTCAAATCAACCCCGCCTCACCCCAACTGCTCAAGAAGTGAAGTTAGATTAATCCTAAGAAAATATACCTAAGTATGATAAAAATGTAGTACTATAGAAATAAATTTGGGATATATATTTGCACATTAGGGGGGTGGGGGTAAAATACAGCGGGTCAGCATGCAAAATTTGTTAACCAGAATTATTCTGACATTATGATGTAAGAATTGTTTTCCGACTTCACACTGTCTAAATACCCCCCGGCCCCCTAATTTGCAAATATATAGCCAAAATTACATATTTTTCATCTATTCTATCACTAAAAATAGGGTTACACCTAAATAGAGAAACACCCAACTATGATAAAAATGTAATACTTTAGAAATAAATTTAGGCTATATATTTGCACATTAGGGGGGTGGGGGTAAATTACAGCGGGTCTGCATGCAAAATTTGTTAGCCACAATTATTCTGATATTATGATGTAAGAATTTTTTTTCTGACTTCACACTGTCTAAATACTCCCCCCCCCCCCTAATTTGCAAATATATAGCCAAAATTACATATTTTTCATCTATTCTATCACTAAAAATAGGGTTACACCTAAATAGAGAAACACCCAAGTATGATAAAAATGTAATACTTTAGAAATAAATTTAGGCTATATATTTGCACATTAGGGGGGTGGGGGTGGGGGGGGGGGGGGGTAAATCACAGCGGGTCTGCATGCAAAATTTGTTAGCCACAATTATTCTGATATTATGATGTAAGAATTTTTTTCTGACTTCACACTGTCTAAATACCCCCCCCCCCATAATTTGCAAATATATAGCCAAAATTACATATTTTTCATCTATTCTATCACTAAAAATAGGGTTACACCTAAATAGAGAAACACCCAACTATGATAAAAATGTAATACTTTAGAAATAAATTCAGGCTATATACTTGCACATTAGGGTGGTGGGGGTAAATTACAGCGGGTCTGCATGCAAAATTTGTTAGCCACAATTATTGTGATATTATGATGTAAGAATTTTTTTCTGACTTCACACTGTCTAAATACTACCCCCCCCCTAATTTGCAAATATATAGCCAAAATTACTTATTTTTCATCTATTCTATCACTGGTATCTGTCTTTTATCATGCTAAGCTGAAAGGAACTATCGAAAGAAACCGATTTACAGTGCGTCAATGGATGAACAATTTGAGTGGTCAGGGGTATGTCATACAAGTACCAAAATTTGCACTCTTCTAAAATAATTACATTTTTTTGTTACTCCTGACCGGCTCTTTTGTAGCCCTCTTTTTACCCCTTTTCACTAAATAAAATCCAGTCAACACCATTATCCTTGCCCCCTCCTTAAAAAATTACTTTTAGCTCTTTATGGCAGAGAATCCTAGTTAGCTATTTTTCTTGTCTGTATATACATAGACTCACCTCATTAGCCAACCGGTTAGCTATTTTATATTTTCGTGTATACTTAGACTGTTTTTTGATAGCCAACTGGTTGGCTATATCGAGCACATGTATACATAAAACAGTTTTATATTAGCCAAGTAGTCTAAATATCATCTAGAGATTATGAACGAAAAGTTATATATTCCACACCCCTCCCTCCCTTCCCGGCCCATGATAGTGAAATGATGGGAAAGAGAAAATTTAAATTAATCGGCAATTCAAATCAACCCTGCTGCCTCACCCCAACCGCTCAAGAAGTGAAATTAGATTAATCCTAAGAAAATATACCTAAGTATGATAAAAATGTAGTACTTTAGAAATAAATTTGGGATATATATTTACACATTAGGGGGGTGGGGGTAAAATACAGTGGGTCAGCATGCAAAATTTGTTAGCCAGAATTATTCTTATATTATGATGTGAGAATTGTTTTCCGACTTCACACTGTCTAAATACCCCCCCCCCCCCTAATTTGCAAATATATAGCCAAAATTTCATATTTTCCATCTATTCTATCACTAAAAATAGGGTTACACCTAAATAGAGAAACACCTAACTATGATAAGGGTTGGCTCGAAGCACTCAGGCCAGGGGGGGGGGTGAGAACCCTCATTTAAACGACTTGTAGATCCTATTCTACGACTCGTCATAACCTACAAATTTCATAGACAATAGTGTTTTTATCATTTATACTTATCTACGGGAACAAAAGAAGGACAAAAACGGAACACTACATGCGCAAATACACAACTAAGAAAAGCTTAAATCTGGATTCGCCTCTTCTTCAAAATGGACCAACGCTGAACAATCTTGTTTAAGTCTACACCATTGGTGAGGTCTTTCTCACTCGCCAACAACATGAGGGAATCCAGTCGAGAATCAAGCATGGCAGTTCTCAGCCAATTCTTCACAAACTTGAGTTTGCTGAATGTTCTTTCGGCAGCTGCAACTGCAACAGGTGCAGTCACTGCCAATTGCAGAGACGACTGGCTTGCTTAAGCTGACGGTTCCGGCGATGTCCTTCACCAAGGACTTCTCTGAAGCAAGCAGCGCCTTGGCAAAACTGGAACAAAACTTCAAGCTCTACTTGAATAGCAGTGGCGTCTGGAGCTCTTTCCTGGTTTGGGAAAAACTTTGTTGCTTGCTCAATATCTTCAACTGAGATACTTTTGCTCAAAGGAGGCTGGATTAAGGTTCAAAATGGCAGAAAATTGGCAAGGCAAGCTCTGAGATTATCTCCCATCATTGTAGTCAACTTGTCAAGCAAGATTCTGGAATGTTGTGCAAGAACTGATGCATTGAGATATCGGCTTGACTTTGAGATCGGCTGTCATAACGAGATGGTCCAAGTGTCCGACGATGGTGTCTGATGAAATCAGCCTCTGGGTCCACTTACATCCTTTCGGCAAACTGTGCTGCACTGTCAATTAAACTATTCATTTCCTCACAAGATATTCTTTCGAAAAGTTTCTTCGTAGCGTCTAGTATCTCAATTGCGTCGATGATGTTCATATCTTCTTCTTCGAGCTTTTCTGTTGCAATCCTGGCCTTGTACATGCTATTTTTCATGAACATGAGGCAGGCGATAAAATCGAAGTTGAGAATCCTTTTCAGGAGGCCGCTGGCTTGTGCTTTCGTCTTCGTATCGGCGTTCTTCATCTGTTTTATTTCGTCAAGGGCTGAGACTATTGCTTCAAACGAAGTAACCACTGCTTGTATGGTTTCAGCCCTTGCGGTCCACTGGGTCCGTGATAAGTTTCGGAGATTAGGGCTGTTTTCAATCGAAGAGAGTTTTTCTTTAAGGGCGACAAAACGCTTTGTAGATGAAGAGAAGAACACATACATTACTTCGAGGATATTGAAAAGCTTGGCTATCAAGAGAGATGATGCTCTATGCTCTATCACGGTGTTTAGTCTGTGGGCCTGGCAGGGTATATAAGGAACACGGCGACTGAGAAGTTCCAATACTTTCTGCTGGGCTCCATTAACCTGACCAGACATTGCACTTGCATAGTCATACGACTGAAAAGCTAGTTTATCCAGCGGAATTCCTCTCCTTGTCAGTGTTCCTATTATACTTTGTGCCATACCCTGACCAGTTTTGTCATTTGCCTCGCTAAAATCTAATAGTCTCTCTCTGGGCATCCCTTCCGAGCTGATGGTGCGGATTACGACTGCAAGCTTATCAGAATGTGAAGCATCGGGTGTCGTATCTGCCATCACAGAATAATATTCTTAATCCAGGACTTCGTCAAGGATCTTCTCCCTGACTTCTGCTGAAAGCAATTCAATGAACTCGTTTTGGGACATTTTGTGTATATAGGTAACTTTGTATGGTCTATACCGAGAATCATTTAACCAAGCTTCAAGAGCAGGCACATATCTCGCTAGAAGTTGAACAAATTTAACAAAGTTGCCGTCTTGTTTCTTCCGTTCTTCTAAATACAATGCCTTGTCTCGGTAGGGTTCTTGCAACGTCCAAAAGAATGGTCACAATTTTTATGTTTGTCTCTTCATCTTTTGCTTGCTGCAAAAGCTTAGCTCGAGTTCTTTTATCAAGTAGGAAATCAACATGACCATTACTGCTGACGAAATGACAATAATCCGACAAAGCTGCTTTGTTCGACCTGGAAGAGAAGTGACTAGCCAGTTTTCCTTTCTTTGCTTTTCCTTGGCTCTTCATTTTGTGCCATTGCCGTGCACCGTCTTCCACCCAAGCGTTTTCGGACTGGTCTCGCCCCGGACCACTAGGGAAAAGCAAGCAAACGAAGCAGAAGGCAGCATCTTTTTCGATACTGTACTCTAAGAACTGGTAATCTTCATACCAGCCGGGGTGAAAACGACACTGTTTCTTTTTTGATATTGACGGATCAGCTGGGAACACAATCAGCTTTGGTTGATTAGGACCACATGAAATGAGGTATTTCCTTTGGTTTTCGCTAGAGATTGGCTTCCTTATTCCAGGATCCTTGTGAACTACACTTTCGGAGTCGTCACTGTGATTTTCGACAACAACTCCACTAGTTGCCGAAATGTTAAGAAGTTCTTCAGTGCAATCGACTGTTAGTTCCTTGCACAGCTCAAACACAGAAGATGATGTAGATTGTATTTCCACCAAGATATCTCTTACATTCAACGCAGAATTTTCCCGGAAGGTCTTAACTATGTCATTGGAACCAGCAACTACTGATATAATATACTCCAGCTTGGCGACACATGAAAAGAGTTTCATGTTGTTTCTTTGATCGGAGACCTCTTGCCCTATATCTGACTCCTTCTCATCATTTGTGTTGACCGATGGCACGAAGTCTTCTCCGGTTTCGAATTTATCTCTCGTTTCAGTCGCTAGGTGTTCTGTTAAGGTCGGTGTTCTAACGCCAAGTGTTTCCTTGGTAATTGTAACATGCATTTCCTGAAACAAAATTGTCAGTAAACACAATTTCACCGGAGACCGCCCCAAAAACCGGTTTTGGCCGGATTCTGGGTGAACTACTTGTCCGGTAAGAAATGAAGCTGAAAAATGGATTCAGAATGTCTCCTTACCCCTATATCGACCCTCTAATCAGCTTCAGGAACAACTTTTACCTTCTTCCAAACCGAATTCCGGGCGAACTCAATGTTCCGGCGTCAAAATAAATTTCAGGTTTGGATTCAGCATGTCTACTTACCCCTATGTCGACCCTCTAATAAGCTTCAGGAACAACTTTTACCTTCCGCCAAATTACCGGTTTTGGCTTTTCGGGCGTACTGCTTGTCTGGTAAGAAAACGAAGCTGAAAAACGGACTCAGAATGTCTCCTTACCCCTATATCGACCTTCTAATCAGCTTCAGGAACAACTTTTACCTTCTTCCAAACCGGATTCCGGGCGAACTGCTTGTCAGGTAAGAAAATGAAGCCAAAAAAACGGATTCTGAATGTCTCCTTACCCCCATGTCGACCCTCTAATCAGCTTCAGGAACATCCTCCAAATTTCCGGTTTTGGCCGAATTCTGGGTGAACCAATTGTCCGGCGTCAAAATAAATTTCTGCTTTTTATTCAGCATTTATACTTACCCCTAAAGTGACTATCTCATTGGCATTTAAAAAATATTTTTTCACCCCTTAACTTGAAACCCCCTTCCTCACACCCAAATATAGAGCTAAGGAGCCCATCTACGAACTTGACCTTTACTTTGACCAAAAGGCACCAAGTTTGAACAAAATATCTCAACCCCTTCGAGAGTTATAGTGCTAACAGACGGACAGACGGACAAATTGGTATCCGTCACTTACGTTTTGGGATCCCAAAAAAACGTCCAAGGCTAAAATAAAATTTCAGCAAAGCCAAAGAGGGCGTTTTTCGGATGATTATAGATGCGTTGATAGTAGAAAGGGGGGTACCAGTCGTGACATTACCACGTGGTTTATGGTTTTCTCACTGAGAATGAAAAAACAGGAATTTTCTCACATGGAAAAACAGGAATTTTCTCACATTTATGTCTGTTTTCATGGATGGTTATGTGTGTTGGTCAATTTATTTGATGTTTTTCATGGATGGTTATGGATGATTTATGGTTTTTGTCAGTGAGAATTTGAAAAACAGGAACTTTCTCACATTTATGTCTGTTTTTATGGTTTTTGTCAGTAAGAATGAAAAAAACAGGAACTTTCTCATATTTATGTCTGTTCATTGTCAGTGAGAATGGACATGCTCGACATGAATGTTATGAGTTTCCAGGAAACAGTTAGATCACGTGTTTCCTTCTCAGCCAATCAGCGAGTCGGTTACATCCCCCTTCTCAGCCAATCAGAGGGCTGGTTACATATTAGCGTCGGAGGGAATATAAGGAAAGGATTTTTGCAATAGTTTTATTAGTCTGTGAATAGAATTCAAAGGAGTGAGAAGAACTGTTTTGACTTTACTCATTTGGATATATATTTGTGTGTGTTGATGATGACGAGTGGAATGTTTACCCTCTTAGAAGTTGATAGTGGAGTTGATGATAATAGTACAAGAGCACCAAGCATTGCGGTGGAAATCACGAAAGGATCGCGGCTTTGTCTGGAATGGGATGCAGTATATGCAAGATATGTGCTATCCTTGAGCAAATTTAAAATGGAGGATCAATTATGTTTTGCCGCTAAAGTTGATATAGCACATGTGAATAGACTTCAATGTGCTTTAAGTGCATTGGTGAAACATATTGAAGACAATAAACAGTATCGCTAATTGTACATGCTCTGTATTATAGATGTTGTTGTTGTAATTATTCAATAAAATTGTTTCGAAATCGAAAATGTTTTCTTTCTTTTCTGGTTAGGCTATGGGGCTAACGAATCAGGGCAGGTTAGGTTAGGTTAGGTGCTTTAAGAAATTCTACTTTTTGGAAACATGAAAATTAGGTCTTTTAATCCCTAAAGGGGCAGTGATGACAACCTTCTCGTGGCAAGCCTAGAGTATTGTTGTTTGGCTAGCCTGGCCTTAGAACTTGATTTACATAATCGCTAGGGGAAATTATTGATTCACGAAGGGGGAATTAAGAAACAAACATGGCTTCATTGTTGTTTGGCTAGCTTAACCTGAGAAATTGATTTACATAATCGGCGGGGAAATTATAGATTCACGAAGGGGGAATTAAGAAACATTAAGGCTTCTTTAATGTTAGATCTGACGGATAAACGTTCTTTAGGTCAGAGAGAAAAATTAATATTCTATTTTTAAATAGGGCTTCATTGATCTTTAGTGACAGGAATTATAAATGACATCACTTGTTATCTTGGAATTATGCGGGAGTCTAAAGAGATAGAAATTCTATTTTTAAATACGGCTTCACTGCGCTTTAAGTCGGAGAGATAAATTGATATTCTAACGAAACCATAATAGTTTAGCTAGGAACATTTATGAGATGAAGAGATTAACGTAGGAAAGGGTTTCCTAGAAATTTGAAATGTGAAAGCACAGAGATGCCAAAAAACAAAAGGAACACACAGAAATTACTTTTAGGGGATTATTTGGGCGAAACGGTTTTAGACAGCTTATGGAATTATTTCGGCGAAACAGTTAGAGACGTTTTAAAAGATGATTTTAGAAAGGGTTTTAGAAGAGGTTTTGAGTGTGGTCGTTATAGTAAACAAGTTCTATTTGAACAGTGTCGTGAGGTCCTCTACCCCAACCCCAAAGGGCCCCGATCGCCCTACCCCGATCCAATGGGTTCCAATCCCCATATCCCAATTCCGAAGGAACCCCCCGTTCCCCAAAGGTTCCTAGGGCTCCCAAAGGGCCCCCGGACCCTCAAAGGCCCTCCCCGGGCCCCAAAAGGCACATCGAGCTCCCAAAAGACCACCGGGGTCCCAAAGGCATTCACCCGGTCTCCAAATGTCCCCCAGGCTCCCAACTGGCCCCACCGGACCCCAAAGGCCCTCCCCCGGTCCCCAAAGGTCCCCCGGGCTCCCAATGGGCCACCGGACCCCCAAAGGCCCTCCCCGGGCGCCAAAGGCCCTCCCCCAATCCCCAAAAGGGCCCCTCCCCTCCCTCTCCCTCCCTCTCCTCCCCCCTCCTCACCGTCCCCTATCCCTCCCCCTCCTCCCCTCCCCCTTCTCCCCCTTCTCCCCTCCCCCTCCCCCTCCCCTCCTCCCCTCCTCCCCTCCCCTCCCCCATTTTTTAATATTTTTTTGTGCATTGAGACACAGAAAGGGCCCCCTCCCCCCCCCCAAAAAAAAGGTCCCCCGACGTCCCAAAGGCCATCCCCGGGCCCCGTCTTTCATTGATGTATGTTGTCTGAAACCTATGATTTGGGGTGTATGGGTTGCTATTTTTGACTTTTCTGAGTTGGATTTCTTAGTCATTCATTGGTATGTGTTGTCTGAAACCTATGATTTGGGATGGGTGGTTTGCTATTTTGACCTTTCTGAGCTGGATTTCTTAGCCTTTCATAGGTGTGTGTTGTCAGAAAATTATGATTTGGGATGTGTAGTTTGCTATTTGGACTTTTCAGAGCTAGAATTCTTAGTCTCTCATAGGTGTTTGTTGTCTGTAACTTCTAGTTTGGGATGAGTAGTTTGCTATTTCAGACATTTATGAGCTAGGCTTTCCTAGTATATCGTAGGTGAATGTTGTCAGAAAATTATGATTTGGGATATGTAAATTACTATTTCGGGCTTTTCTGAGCTAGATTTCTTAGTCCCTCATAGGTGTTTGTTGTCTCAAACCTATAGTTTGGGATGAGTAGTTTACTATTTTTGACTTTTCAGAGCTAGGTTTCTTAGCCTTTCATAGGTGTGTGTTGTCAGAAACTTATGATTTGGGATATGTAAATTACTATTTTTGACTTTTCTGAGCTAGATTTCTTAGCCTTTCATGAGTGTTTATTGTCTGAAACCTATAGTTTGGGATGAGTAGTTTGCTTTTGGACTTTTCAGAGCTGGATTTCTTAGCCTTTCGTGGGTGTGTGTTGTCTGAAACTTATGATTTGGGATATGTAAATTACTGTTTCGGGCTTTTCTAAGCTAGATTTCTTAGTCTTTCGTGGTGTGTGTTGTCTGAAACCTATGATTTGGGATTTGTAGTTTTGCTTTTTGGACTTTTCAGAGCTAGGATTCTTAGTCCCTCATAGGTGTTTGTTGTCTGAAACCTATAGTTTGGGATGAGTAGTTTGCTATTTCAGGCTTTTCTGAGCTAAGGTTTCTTAGTATTTCATAGGTGTGTGTAGTCTGAAACTTATGACTTGAGGTGTCTAATTTGCTATTTCAGGCCTTTCTGAGCTAAGGTTTCATAGTATTTCGTAGGTGAATGTTGTCTGAAACTTATGATTTGGGATATGTAAATTACTATTTCGGGCTTTTCTAAGTTAGATTTCTTAGTCTTTTGTTGGTGTGTGTTGACTGAAACCTATGATTTGGGATATAAGGTTCTTAGTCTTTCGTTGGTGTGTGTTGTCTGAAACCTGGTGTGTGTTGACTGAAACCTATGATTTGGGATATAAGGTTCTTAGTCTTTCGTTGGTGTGTGTTGTCTGAAACCTATGATTTGGGATTTGTAGTTTGCTTTTTGGACTTTTCAGAGCTAGGATTCATAGTCCCTCATAGATGTTTGTTGTCTGAAACCTATAGTTTGGGATGAGTAGTTTGCTATTTCAGGCTTTTCTGAGCTAAGGTTTCCTATATTTCGTAGCTGTGTGTTGTCTGAAACTTATGATTTGAGGTGTGTAATTTGCTATTTCAGGCTTTTCTGAGCTAAGGTTTCATAGTATTTCGTAGGTGAATGTTGTCTGAAACTTATGATTTGGGATATGTAAATTACTATTTCGGGCTTTTCTAAGCTAGATTTCTTAGTCCTTTGTTGATGTGTGTTGTCTGAAACCAATGATTTGGGATGGGTGGGTTGCTATTTTTGACTTTTCTGAGCTGGATTTCTTAGCCTTTCATAGGTATGTGTGTCTGAAACCTATGATTTGGGTTGGTTAATTTGCTATTTTTGACTTTTCTGAGCTAGGTTTTTTAGCCTTTCATAGGTGCGTGCTGTCAGAAAATTATGATTTGGGATTTGTAGTTTGCTTTATAGACTTTTCAGAGCTAGGATTCTTAGTCCCTCATAGGTGTTTGTTGTCTGAAACCTTTAGTTTGGGATGAATAGTTTGCTATTTCAAGCTTTTTCTGAGCTAAGGTTTCTTAGTATTTCATAGGTGTGTGTTGTCTGAAACTTATGATTTGAGGTATGCAATTTGCTATTTCCGACTTTTCATAACCAGATTTCTAGTCTTTCGTAGGTATGTGGTGTCTGAAACCTATGATTTGGGATGTGAGGGTTGCTATTTTTTGACTTTTCTGAGCTGGATTTCTTAGCCTTTCGTAGGTGTGTGTGTTGACTGAAACCTATGATTTGGGAATGAGTGGTTTACTATTTTTGACTTTTCTGAGCTAGATTTCTTAGCATTTCATAGGTGTGTGCTTTCAGAAAATTAAGATTTGGGAGGTGTAGTTTGCTTTTTGGACTTTTCAGAGCTAGGATTCTTAGTCCCTCATAGGTGTTTGTTGTCTGAAACTTCTAGTTTGGGATGAGTAGTTGGATATTTCAGGCTTTTCTGAGCTAAGGTTTCTTAGTATTTCGTAGGTGAAGCTTCCACGTCAGTTTTAAGTTCACCAAGACATAAAAAATTTAAAGTTCAGTTCTAATTTTTCCACAGAAGATAAGAAAAGTTATACTATGAATGTGATTATTTTCTATGAAGATAGAAAGTTTCACTTTAATTCTAAATTTTCTTAAATTCAGTTCCGACTTTTCTCAAAGAGATGAAAAACTTTAAAGTTCAATTTAAAATTTTCTCAACGAAGTCAAGGAAAGTTCAAGTTCTCTTCTGAATTTTCTCAATGAAAAAGAAATTAGTCATTGATCATTTCTATTTTTCCAAATAATATAAAATTTTCCACTTTAGTTCAGATCTGTCTCGAAGAGATGAAAAATTTAAAATACTCTTCCAAATTTTTCACAGAAGATACAAAAGTTCAAGTTCTCTTCGGAATTTTACCAAAGAACACAATTCAATTCTAATTTCTCCAGAGAAAACAAAAATCTTCCACTTCAGTTCTTTATTTCACAAAGACATAAAGAAATTTAGAGTTCAATTCTAAATTTTTCGGTGGAAGATAAAAAAAGTAATACCATACTTGTGAATATTTTCACGGAAGATAAAAAGTTCTAGTTCAATTTTAAATTTTCTCAACGAAGTGAAGAAGAATTCAAGTTCCCTACTGAATTTTACCAAAGAACACAATTCAATTCTAATTTCACCAGAGAAAATAAAAATCTTCCACTTAAGTTCTTTATTTCACAAAGACATAAAGAAATTGAAAGTTCAATTCTAAATTTTTCCGTGGAAGATAGAAAAAGTAATACCATCCTTGTGAATATTTTCACGGAAGATAAAAAGTTCTAGTTCAATTTTAAATTTTCTCAACGAAGTGAAGAAAAGTTCAAGTTCCCTACTGAATTTTACCAAAGAACACAAATTCAATTCTAATTTATCCAGAGAAAATAAAAATCTTCCACTTAAGTTCTTTATTTCACAAAGACATAAAGAAATTTAAAGTTCAATTCTAAATTTTTCAGTGAAAGATAGAAAAAGTAATACCGTACTTGTGAATATTTTCCCGGAAGATAAAAAGTTCTAGTTCAATTTAAAATTTTCTCAACGAAGTGAAGAAGAATTCAAGTTCCTTACTGAATTTTACCAAAGAACACAATTCAATTCTAATTTCACCAGAGAAAATAAAAATCTTCCACTTAAGTTCTTTATTTCACAAAGACATAAAGAAATTTAAAGTTCAATTCTAAATTTTTCCGTGGAAGATAGAAAAAGTAATACCATACTTGTGAATATTTTCTCGAAGAGATGAAAAATTTAAAATACTGTTCCAAATTTTTCACAGAAGATAAAAAAGTTCAAGTTCTCTTCTGAATTTTACCAAAGAACATAATTCAATTCTAATTTCTTCAGAGAAAACAAAAATCTTACACTTCAGTTCTTTATTTCACAAAGACATAAAGAAATTTAGAGTTCAATTCTAAATTTTTCGATGGAAGATAGAAAAAGTAATACCATACTTGTGAATATTTTCCCGGAAGATAAAAAGTTCTAGTTCAATTTAAAATTTTCTCAACGAAGTGAAGAAAAATTCAAGTTCTCTACTGAATTTTACCAAAGAACACAATTCAATTCTAATTTCACCAGAGAAAATCAAATCTTCCACTTAAGTTCTTTATTTCACAAAGACATAAAGAAATTTAGAGTTCAATTCTAAATTTTTCGGTGGAAACAAGAAAAAGTAATACCATACTTGTGAATATTTTCCCGGAAGATAAAAAGTTCTAGTTCAATTTAAAATTTTCTCAACGAAGTGAAGAAAAATTCAAGTTCTCTTCTGAATTTTAGCAGAGAACACAATTCAATTCTAATTTCACCAGAGAAAATAAAAATCTTCCACTTCAGTTTTAAGTTCCACAATGAAATAAAGAAATTTAAAGTTCTATTCTAAATTTTTAGATGAAAGATGGAAAAAGTAATACTATGATTGTGATTATTTTCAATGAAGATCAAAAGTTTCACTTTATTTATAATTTTTCTTAAATTCAGTTCTGATTTTTCTCAAAGAGATGAAAAATTTAAAGTTCTGTTCCAAATTTTTCATAGAAGATAGAAAAAGTTATACATTGATTGTGAATATTCAACATGAAGATAAGGAACTCCACTTTAATTCAGAGCTTTCTCGAAGAAGTGCAAAATGTTCAAGTTCTCTTCTGAATTCTCTTAAAGAAGAGAAAAAAGTTAGCTCAATTCTGAATTTTACCAATGAAAATGAAAAAACCTTCCACTTCAGTTCATAATTTCTCAAAGACATAAAAATTTAAAGTTCAGTTCTAAATTTTTCTGTAGAAGATAGAAAAAGTTATGCTATGATTGTGATTATTTTCCAGTGAAGATAAAAAGTTTCACTTTAATTCTAATTTTCTTAAATTCAGTTCCGATTTTTTTGCAAAGAGATGAAAAACTTAAAGTTTTGTTCCAAATTTTTCATAGAAGATAGAAAAAGTTATACATTGATTTTGAATCTTCGACATGAAGATAAGGTGCATCACTTTAATTCTGAGTTTTCTCGAAGAAGTGCAAAATGTTCAAGTTCTCTTCTGAATTTTCTTAAAGAAGATAAAAAAGTTAGCTCAATTCTGAATTTTACCAATGAAAATGAAAAAAGCTCCCACTTCAGTTCTTAATTTCTCAAAGACATAAAAAATTCAAAGTTCTCTTCTAATTTTTCCAAGAAAATAAAAAAGGTTCCACTTCAGCTCTGGTTTTTTCTCAAAGAGATGAAAAATTTAAAGTTCTATTCTAATTTTAAATTAATTTTAGCTCCTTTGTCTTATGGATTTACCCATCAAATTTTTAATTAGAAAATGAGTGACTCCTTCTATTATTAAAGACAATCGTTCAAACTCGTTCATCTAACCTCCAAAACAATAGGTTAGGTATAAATAAATATTAATAAATAAATAGAAACATTTCTACATGTTTAAGTTAGGTTAGGATAGGTTAACTTATCATGAGCGCTCATGATAAGTTAACCTAACCTTTTCTGGGGGGTATGGTTAGGTTAGGTTAGGCTAGATTAAGTTAGGTTAGAATAGGTTAGGTTAAGTTAGGTTAGGTTAGCCTACGTACGCTTCACTTAGGTTAGCTTAGGTTAGGTGAGAGACAGGCAAAAAAGTTAGGCGTATGATTAGGTTAGGTTAGGTTAGATTAAGTTAGGTTAGGTTAAGTTAGGTTAGGCTAGGTTAGCCTACGTACGCGCGCGTACGTAGGCTGACCTAGCCTAACCTAACCTAACCTATTGTTTTGAAGGTTAGATGAACGAGTTTGAACGATTGTCTTTAATAATAGAAGGAGTCACTCATTTTCTAATTTAAAAATTTGATGGGTAAATCCATAAGACAAAGGAGCTAAAATTTAATTTAAAATTAGAATAGAACTTTAAATTTTTCATCTCTTTGAGAAAAAACCAGAGCTGAAGTGGAACCTTTTTTATTTTCTTGGAAAAATTAGAAGAGAACTTTGAATTTTTTATGTCTTTGAGAAATTAAGAACTGAAGTGGGAGCTTTTTTCATTTTCATTGGTAAAATTCAGAATTGAGCTAACTTTTTTATCTTCTTTAAGAAAATTCAGAAGAGAACTTGAACACTTTGCACTTCTTCGAGAAAACTCAGAATTAAAGTGATGCACCTTATCTTCATGTCGAAGATTCAAAATCAATGTATAACTTTTTCTATCTTCTATGAAAAATTTGGAACAAAACTTTAAATTTTTCATCTCTTTGCAAAAAATCGGAACTGAATTTAAGAAAATTAGAATTAAAGTGAAACTTTTTATCTTCACTGGAAAATAATCACAATCATAGTATAACTTTTCCTATCTTCTACAGAAAAATTTAGAACTGAACTTTAAATTTTTATGTCTTTGAGAAATTATGAACTGAAGTGGAAGGTTTTTTCATTTTCATTGGTAAAATTCAGAATTGAGCTAACTTTTTTCTCTTCTTTAAGAGAATTCAGAAGAGAACTTGAACATTTTGCACTTCTTCGAGAAAGCTCTGAATTAAAGTGGAGTTCCTTATCTTCATGTTGAATATTCACAATCAATATATAACTTTTTCTATCTTCTATGAAAAATTTGGAACAGAACTTTAAATTTTTCATCTCTCTTTGAGAAAAATCAGAACTGAATTTAAGAAAAATTATAAATAAAGTGAAACTTTTGATCTTCATTGAAAATAATCACAGTCATAGTATTACTTTTTCCATCTTTCATCTAAAAATTTAGAATAGAACTTTAAATTTCTTTATTTCATTGTGGAACTTAAAACTGAAGTGGAAGATTTTTATTTTCTCTGGTGAAATTAGAATTGAATTGCGTTCTCTCTGCTAAAATTCAGAAGAGAACTTGAATTTTTCTTCACTTCGTTGAGAAAATTTTAAATTGAACTAGAACTTTTTATCTTCCGGGAAAATATTCACAAGTATGGTATTACTTTTTCTTGTTTCCACCGAAAAATTTAGAATTGAACTCTAAATTTCTTTATGTCTTTGTGAAATAAAGAACTTAAGTGGAAGATTTGATTTTCTCTTGTGAAATTAGAATTGAATTGTGTTCTTTGGTAAAATTCAGTAGAGAACTTGAATTTTTCTTCACTTCGTTGAGAAAATTTTAAATTGAACTAGAACTTTTTATCTTCCGGGAAAATATTCACAAGTATGGTATTACTTTTTCTATCTTCCATCGAAAAATTTAGAATTGAACTCTAAATTTCTTTATGTCTTTGTGAAATAAAGAACTGAAGTGTAAGATTTTTGTTTTCTCTGAAGAAATTAGAATTGAATTATGTTCTTTGGTAAAATTCAGAAGAGAACTTGAACTTTTTTATCTTCTGTGAAAAATTTGGAACAGTATTTTAAATTTTTCATCTCTTCGAGAAAATATTCACAAGTATGGTATTACTTTTTCTATCTTCCACGGAAAAATTTAGAATTGAACTTTAAATTTCTTTATGTCTTTGTGAAATAAAGAACTTAAGTGGAAGATTTTTATTTTCTCTGGTGAAATTAGAATTGAATTGTGTTCTTTGGTAAAATTCAGTAAGGAACTTGAATTCTTCTTCACTTCGTTGAGAAAATTTTAAATTGAACTAGAACTTTTTATTCTTCCGGGAAAATATTCACAAGTATGGTATTACTTTTTCTATCTTTCACTGAAAAATTAGAATTGAACTTTAAATTTCTTTATGTCTTTGTGAAATAAAGAACTTAAGTGGAAGATTTTTATTTTCTCTGGATAAATTAGAATTGAATTGTGTTCTTTGGTAAAATTCAGTAGGGAACTTGAACTTTTCTTCACTTCGTTGAGAAAATTTAAAATTGAACTAGAACTTTTTATCTTCCGTGAAAATATTCACAAGTATGGTATTGCTTCTTCTATCTTCCACGGAAAAATTTAGAATTGAACTTTAAATTTCTTTATGTCTTTGTGAAATAAAGAACTTAAGTGGAAGATTTTTTATTTTCTCTGGTGAAATTAGAATTGAATTGTGTTCTTTGGTAAAATTCAGTAGGGAACTTGAATTCTTCTTCACTTCGTTGAGAAAATTTTAAATTGAACTAGAACTTTTTATCTTCCGGGAAAATATTCACAAGTATGGTATTACTTTTTCTATCTTTCACTGAAAAATTTAGAATTGAACTTTAAATTTCTTTATGTCTTTGTGAAATAAAGAACTTAAGTGGAAGATTTTTATTTTCTCTGGATAAATTAGAATTGAATTGTGTTCTTTGGTAAAATTCAGTAGGGAACTTGAACTTTTCTTCACTTCGTTGAGAAAATTTAAGATTGAACTAGAACTTTTTATCTTCCGTGAAAATATTCACAAGTATGGTATTACTTTTTCTATCTTTCACCGAAAAATTTAGAATTGAACTCTAAATTTCTTTATGTCTTTGTGAAATAAAGAACTGAAGTGGAAGATTTTTGTTTTCTCTGGAGAAATTAGAATTGAATTGTGTTCTTTGGTAAAATTCCGAAGAGAACTTGAACTTTTGTATCTTCTGTGAAAAATTTGGAATAGTATTTTAAATTTTTCATCTCTTCGAGACAGATCTGAACTAAAGTGGAAAATTTTATATTATTTGGAAAAATAGAAATGATCAATGACTAATTTCTTTTTCATTGAGAAAATTCAGAAGAGAACTTGAACTTTCCTTGACTTCGTTGAGAAAATTTTAAATTGAACTTTAAAGTTTTTCATCTCTTTGAGAAAAGTCGGAACTGAATTTAAGAAAATTTAGAATTAAAGTGAAACTTTCTATCTTCATAGAAAATAATCACATTCATAGTATAACTTTTCTTATCTTCTGTGGAAAAATCAGAACTGAACTTTAAATTTTTTATGTCTTGGTGAACTTAAAACTGACGTGGAAGCTTCACCTACGAAATACTAAGAAACCTTAGCTCAGAAAAGCCTGAAATATCCAACTACTTATCCCAAACTAGAAGTTTCAGACAACAAACACCTATGAGGGACTAAGAATCCTAGCTCTGAAAAGTCCAAAAAGCAAACTACACCTCCCAAATCATAAGTTTCAGACAACATTCACCTACGAAATACTATGAAACCTTAGCTCAGAAAGGCCTGAAATAGCAAATTAGACACCTCAAGTCATAAGTTTCAGACTACACACACCTATGAAATACTAAGAAACCTTAGCTCAGAAAAGCCTGAAATAGCAAACTACTCATCCCAAACTATAGGTTTCAGACAACAAACACCTATGAGGGACTAAGAATTTCAGCTCTGAAAAGTCCAAAAAGCAAAACTACAAATCCCAAATCATAGGTTTCAGACAACACACACCAACGAAAGACTAAGAAATCTAGCTTAGAAAAGCCCGAAATAGTAATTTACATATCCCAAATCATAAGTTTCAGACAACACACACCCACGAAAGGCTAAGAAATCCAGCTCTGAAAAGTCCAAAAGCAAACTACTCATCCCAAACTATAGGTTTCAGACAATAAACACTCATGAAAGGCTAAGAAATCTAGCTCAGAAAAATCAAAAATAGTAATTTACATATCCCAAATCATAAGTTTCTGACAACACACACCTATGAAAGGCTAAGAAACCTAGCTCTGAAAAGTCAAAAATAGTAAACTACTCATCCCAAACTATAGGTTTGAGACAACAAACACCTATGAGGGACTAAGAAATCTAGCTCAGAAATGCCCGAAATAGTAATTTACATATCCCAAATCATAATTTTCTGACAACATTCACCTACGATATACTAGGAAAGCCTAGCTCATAAATGTCTGAAATAGCAAACTACTCATCCCAAACTAGAAGTTTCAGACAACAAACACCTATGAGAGACTAAGAATTCTAGCTCTGAAAAGTCCAAATAGCAAACTACACATCCCAAATCATAATTTTCTGACAACACACACCTATGAAAGGCTAAGAAATCCAGCTCAGAAAGGTCAAAATAGCAAACCACCCATCCCAAATCATAGGTTTCAGACAACACATACCAATGAATGACTAAGAAATCCAACTCAGAAAAGTCAAAAATAGCAACCCATACACCCCAAATCATAGGTTTCAGACAACATACATCAATGAAAGACGGGGCCCGGGGATGGCCTTTGGGACGTCGGGGGACCTTTTTTTTGGGGGGGGGGGGGAGGGGGCCCTTCTGTGTCTCAATGCACAAAAAAATATTAAAAAAATTGGGGAGGGGAGGGGGAGGAGGGGGACGGTGAGGAGGGGGGAGGAGAGGGAGGGGAGGGGCCCTTTTGGGGATTGGGGGAGGGCCTTTGGGGCCTGGGGAGGGCCTTTGGGGGTCCGGTGGCCCATTGGGAGCCCGGGGGACCTTTGGGGACCAGGGGAGGGCCTTTGGGGTCCGGTGGGGCCAGTTGGGAGCCTGGGGGACATTTGGAGACCGGGTGAATGCCTTTGCGACCCTGGTGGTCTTTTGGGAGCTCGATGGCCTTTGGGGGCCGGGGAGGGCCTTTGAGGGTCCGGGGGCCCTTTGGGAGCCCTAGGAACCTTTGGGGAACGGGGGGTTCCTTCGGAATTGGGATATGGGGATTGGAACCCATTGGATCGGGGTAGGGCGATCGGGGCTCTTTGGGGTTGGGGTAGAGGACCTCACGACACTGTTCAAATAGAACTTGTTTACTATAACGACCACACTCAAAACCTCTTCTAAAACCCTTTCTAAAATCATCTTTTAAAAAATCTCTAACTGTTTCGCCGAAATAATTCCATAAGCTGTCTAAAACCGTTTCGCCCAAATAATCCCTTAAAGTAATTTCTGTGTGTTCCTTTTGTTTAGAATATCAATTTATCTCTCCGACTTAAAGCGCAGTAAAGCCGTATTTAAAAATAGAATTCTATCTCTTTAGACTCCCGCATAATTCCAAGATAACAAGTGATGTCATTTATAATTCCTGTCACTAAAGATCAATGAAGCCCTATTTAAAAATAGAATATTAATTTTTCTCTCTGACCTAAAGAACGTTTATCCCTCAGACCTAAGATTAAAGAAGCCTTAATGTTTCTTAATTCCCCCTTCGTGAATCTATAATTTCCCCGCCGATTATGTAAATCAATTTCTCAGGTTAAGCTAGCCAAACAACAATGAAGCCATGTTTGTTTCTTAATTCCCCCTTCGTGAATCAATAATTTCCCCTAGCGATTATGTAAATCAAGTTCTCAGGCCAGGCTAGCCAAACAACAATACTCTAGGCTTGCCACGAGAAGGTTGTCATCACTGCCCCTTTAGGGATTAAAAGACCTAATTTTCATGTTTCCAAAAAGTAGAATTTCTTAAAGCACCTAACCTAACCTAACCTGCCCTGATTCGTTAGCCCCATAGCCTAACCAGAAAAGAAAGAAAACATTTTCGATTTCGAAACAATTTTATTGAATAATTACAACAACAACATCTATAATACAGAGCATGTACAATTAGCGATACTGTTTATTGTCTTCAATATGTTTCACCAATGCACTTAAAGCACATTGAAGTCTATTCACATGTGCTATATCAACTTTAGCGGAAAAACGTAATTGATCCTCCATTTTAAATTTGCTCAAGGATATCACATATCTTGCATATACTGCATCCCATTCCAGACAAAGCCGCGATCCTTTCGTGATTTCCACCGCAATGCTTGGTGCTCTTGTACTATTATCATCAACTCCACTATCAACTTCTAAGAGGGTAAACATTCCACTCGTCATCATCAACACACACAAATATATATCCAAATGAGTAAAGTCAAAACTGTTCTTCTCACTCCTTTGAATTCTATTCACAGACTAATAAAACTATTGCAAAAATCCTTTCCTTATATTCCCTCCGACGCTAATATGTAACCAGCCCTCTGATTGGCTGAGAAGGGGGATGTAACCGACTCGCTGATTGGCTGAGAAGGAAACACGTGATCTAACTGTTTCCTGGAAACTCATAACATTCATGTCGAGCATGTCCATTCTCACTGACAATGAACAGACATAAATGTGAGAAAGTTCCTGTTTTTTTCATTCTCACTGACAAAAACCATAAAAACAGACATAAATGTGAGAAAGTTCCTGTTTTTCAAATTCTCACTGACAAAAACCATAAATCATCCATAACCATCCATGAAAAACATCAAATAAATTGACCAACACACATAACCATCCATGAAAACAGACATAAATGTGAGAAAATTCCTGTTTTTCCATGTGAGAAAATTCCTGTTTTTTCATTCTCAGTGAGAAAACCATAAACCACGTGGTAATGTCACGACTGGTACCCCCTTTCTACTGTTGATCCTTATCTACCCGTAAAGACAATAATAGAAACTTTGGGCTTAATGCAATAGCAACCCAAATCGCAAAAAGCCTTTGTAATAGTCCTTGAATGAATGATTCGGGTGTCATGACAGATCGCAAATAAGCTAAAGGTGCATTCGATTTGCTGTAGTTTCAGTTATGTCCTTCTCCGTTGTGGGCTTATTTGCATTTTTTTCTGCGACGTTCTCCCCATTTAGCCTGAAGAACTACTGATAATGTGACCGCCAAACAGGTTCCTAATTTTGGACCAAATGGCGAAACGTGAAGCGTGACTACAGTAAATCGAATGCGGCTCCATATCACCAGTCGGCATTGTAGCAAATCGAATGCTATAAGCACTGCCAAAATGTGTGGTTCCATCAATAAAAAAAGAAAGAAAAGAAAAAAATCAACAATCTTTGGCTTATGCCCCTCAGCCCATGTAGCATTGTTATCCATAAAATTAACAGCACTGCCAAACTGTGTGGTTCCATCAATAAAACAAAGAAAAAAAGAAAAAAATGACAATCTTTTGCTTATTCCCCTCAACCCATGTAAAATTGTTATCCATAAAATTAACAGTGCTTTGCAGAAGAAAAAAAAGAACAAAACAAAATAACATAGAGGTAATCTTAATCAAACAGTTCGTGGTAACGAACTGTAAGTTAGGAGCAACCAGGCTCAATGGTAACAGAAACTCTAGAAAACGTTTTGATACCAATAGATATATCAAAAGAATCAGATTTCAATGCTGATTTCAAATATATAACTTTCATCAAGTTTAATGCTACCCTTCAAAAGTTGCGCGCCTGAGAAAATTCGGTTGATTTTCAAAAAAAGGGGGAAAGACCCCTAAAAATTATAGAACCTTAATGAAAATCACACCATCATATTCAGCGTATCAGAGAACCCTACTGTAGAGGTTTCAAGCTCCTATCTACAAAAATGTGGAATTTTGCATTTTTTGCCAGAAGAAAAGATCACGGATGCGTGTTTATTTGTTTTCTTTTTCTTTTTTTCCCCAGGGGTGATTGTATCGACCCCCAGTGGTCCTAGAATACCCGTAGGAGGGCTCATTGGAACGGAAATTAAAATTTCTAGTGCCCTTTTTAAGTGACCAGAAAATGGAGGTCAACTAGGCCCCCTCCCGCGCTCATTTTTTTCCCAAAGTCACCCGATCAAAATTTTGAGATAGCCATTTTGTTCAGCATGGTCGAAAATATGATAACTATGTCTTTTAGGAAGACTTAATCCCCGAAGTCCCCGGGGGAAGGGCTAAAAGTTATGAACTTTACCAAATGTTAACATATAGTATTGGTTATTGGGAAATATACAGAAGTTTTCAGGAGGTTTTTTTTCTGGTAGTGGGGGGGTGGGTGGGGTGGGTCGGGGGTTATGTTGGAGGATCTGTCCATGAAGGAAGTTTTCATGGGGGAAGGGAAATTGCTATGAAGGGGGTGCCAGCATTATTTATTGGTTATTGGGAAGTATACAGAAGTTTTCAGGAAGGTTTTTTTTTCTGGAGGGGGGGGGGCTGGAGGATTGGGTTACTCGGGAGAATCTTTCCGTTGAGGATGTTTCTTTGGGGTAAGGGACATTTCTATGAAGGGGGCGCCGGATTTCCAAGCATTATTTAAGAAACGATCAAAAATTAAATTTAAAAAAACAAGTTTTTTCAACTGAAAGTAAGAAGCAACATTTGAACTTAAAAGGAACAGAAATTATAACGAATATGAGGGGTTCTCCCCCAAGTCAATACCTTGCTCTTTACGCTACAGTTTTTTCTTAGTGCTTTCAAAAGAGCTATCTATTCTAATTAAACGGCCTTTGTGATTCAGGGGTCTGTGAATTAAATTTTTTTTAACTTTTAACGTCAAGAGCGTGGTATTGACTAAGGGGAACCCCCTTATATAAGTAATAACATTTACGTAATAAAAAAAAAATAAAAAAAAACAAGTGATACGGCTCAATAGTAATCGAAACTTTTAAAAACGGAATTTTGATGTCAATAAATGTATCAAAAGAATTGGTTTATAATGCTGATTCTAAATATATAAATTTGATTAAGTTTAGTATTACTCATCAAAGGCTACGAGCCTGAGAAAATTTACTCGATTTTTTAGAGAGGGGGGAAACATTCCCTACAAGTGAAATACTTTTAATGAAAATCACACCGTCAGATTCAGCGTATCAGAAAACCCTATTACATAGGTTTCAAGCTCATATCCGCAAAAATCTGCAACTTTGTATTTTTTGCCAGAAGAAAAATATACGAATATAGAAGTTAGTTACGTAAGTTAATTTGTAAATTGCGTCATAACCAAATTTAGAGACATCCATTTAGCAAAAGAAAAGTAAAATTTCTATGCAAATTTTGTTTACTTATTCAATGACGGTGAGCCAAAATAAAAGCTGCATTAACTTAAAAACGATCTGAAATTAAATAAAAAAAACAAGTTTTTTAAACTGAAAGTAAGTAGTTACATTAAAACTTAAAACGAACAGAAATTATTCCGTATATGAAAGGGGAAATCCCCTCCTCAACGCCTCGCTCTTTACGCTAAAGTTTGACTGTCTAACAACTTTATTTTTTAAAACAATAAAAAACTTTAGCGCAAAGAGTGAAGCGTTGAGGAGGGGACAGCCCCTTTCATATACGGAATAATTTCTGTTCGTTTTAATGTCGCTCCTTACTTTCAGTTTAAAAAACGGTTTTTATTATTTAATTTATTGGAAACCAAGTCTACTGCATATCCAGTATTATTTTGTATTTATTATTTTTCATAAAAGGCTAGTTAATTTTAAAGATAACTATACTGCATTGGTTGAGGGGCTATAATTTTTCTTTTATTAAAGAAGAATTAAATGATAGAAAAAAAGGAAAGATCTTAGAAGAAAACTAGAATGTAAAAGAGGCTACCTAACTTCTGAATTAGCTTTTTTATAACAGTAAAAAAGAATTAGCTTTTTTTTAGCGCCATAGGGAGTTCCCAAAGGGACCAAGCTGGTCAACTGATGATTCCTTTGAGGTGATTTTCGGTGTTTTCCTAGCAGGTATGCTGGAACATTTTGAGGGACTGTCCTTTCCTGAACTTTAAGAAGAAAATTTACTCCGATTAATAGAAAAAATAAAAAATATGCTTTCCGATGATATATGTCTCATTAAAACTGAACATCTCTATCTACAGGACAAATTGCGAGAAGTTATATGGTTCTTCTAAGATTTCTGGGAAAGTAGGTGTCGGCTTTTAGTTTTGTGTCAATTATTCGAATCTCTTATCCAAACTCTACAAGCCAGGGCAAGACTGCCCAATCAATTCTAAATAGTTTGGCCAGACAAACTAAAAAAGTCTATAATAGGCAAGATAGGGTGAACATTAAGGTACCGCATCCCCTTAACACCATATAAACTACCCAGCGCGGTTCAGTATAGTAACTTTGGTCCACCAGATCGCCAAAAAAAGAAACGACTTAATAAAACACAAATACTGTAGGTTACTTATTTGCCGAGCCGGTTCACTTGGCTTTTGCTTCTTAATCCATCTGTTCAGAGAAACTTGCTTTTCTGCTTCTTTCTCCTTCTTCAATGATGCCAATTTACGCTTTTGAGCTCCTGACAAACTCATGAATTCTCAATGGCTCTTCAGCTGCTGATATTAGATAGTAAACTGGCGAAC
The DNA here is from genome assembly GCA_027921565.1 of Artemia sinica. NCBI lineage: Eukaryota > Metazoa > Arthropoda > Branchiopoda > Anostraca > Artemiidae > Artemia > Artemia sinica. The sequence continues at coordinate 1,228,593 of CM051271.1, read as the reverse complement.
TGGGCGAATAATACATGGGTTATATATGGATAGTCTTACGGTTTTAAACAAATTCATTCATTTAAACTGATCTTTATAATTTCCCGAATTTCCTTCTTGCCACTCCCGACAAAGATTCCGCTCCCGACAAAGATTCCGCTCCCGACAAAGATGCCGCTTCTAAAAACAATTGCACCCTTCCATTCTATAAGACATTATAGGATTACAATTCAACGGAATCAAAACCAAAATACTTGGCCGGCACGAAAACTTAAGCCTCCAAAAATAAAAAGAAAGTAAGTAGATAAGTAGATTTAATATTTGGAAGTAGAATAGTCGGAAAATAAGTATTCTACTACCAAAATAAGTAGAAGTGGAAACACTGCTCATGATAGCACATAAGAAAGATGTTGAATCAATAAAATCAGAAACTGATCTGTCACTTCAACCCTTGCTTGACCCAGTTGCACTATTAATCTCACTATTATCTAAGTTAATATACATATAAATGTAGCAGTTTCAAAATTTTGACTAATTGCTAATTGTAATTTTGTTCCTGTATATTTTGTAAAAGAAAAAAGGCCTTTTTGGGAGGAAGCTTGGGCCCCCCAGAAAAATTAGGGTGGGCAATGGCCCCCCTGCCCCTCCCCCCCAAATGGCGCCCCTGTATTGAATAACAGAGAAAGTTCTCTGTTCACCTTGATGCAGGCTTGTGTTTGTTGATAGTAAGCCTGAATGAGTTGTATGATCTTAGGTGGGACACAGTCCTCTTCCATTGCCATTGAAATTCCTCTTTGGATGACTGAATCAAAGGCCATAATGAAGTCAATGAAGACAGCAACAGTGGTTTGTTTATACATGGCTCTATGTTCAAAAAATCTGTCTCAAGGTGAAGAGTTGGTCAATACAGCCCATGCTGTATTGGTATTGCAAAGGTGTCAATAAAAATTTTCATGTAAGGCTTTTGATCAAATTGGAGGGCTCTATGAATCTTTGTGACCTTGAAACCATTGGACACCATCCATTTCAATAGCATGTGATGAACAACGATATTCTGTTTTGAGTTCAGGTCGGCAATAAGTTTTTGATTGCACATTAAATATTGGGAAGGGTAATATGGCACGGTCGGAAATTGGAGAAAGTCATGCGAACTAATTAGGCTATAAAATTTTTAAAGCATAGTATTACATTTGACGCGGTCAATCTTCATTACCGCAATTAACACGGTCTAAATTTTTATCGCTACATGATTTGAAGGCACCCAGTGCATACTCCCATCCTTTACTAAAGATAAATTGTAGGGGCTCAGAGAGTCCCTACCCACCGGTCTATTTATGCACGGAAAAACAAAGTCTTTTACCGAGTCATGGATTTCCATGGGTATTTCACCGTCAATTTCCAAAAACCATTCCTGTGCCCCATTCTCCTCAACGCTAGCAGTGTTGGTGAAATTCGAAGCACATGGATTGTTAAGCCATTTATAATTGCAATACGGCAAACAGTAGTGAGACATTGCCAATGGTTAAAAAGAGAATTCATATCCATAAAAACTGCGTCTGACTTTTCATTGGTGTGCTGTCCGGTCGGGTCAGTTTTCATGATACGGTCCCCGTGAAAAACATACCCACCCCTCATTGATCTCTCTACAAACAGATGCTGATCCACTTCGGCGATCATACCTATTTCTTCTTTCCTGTTTTTAAGTATCAAGTCCATCACCAGATGAGGAGTGGAAAAATAATACCCTAAATTCAACCCAAATTCCCCATAGATTTTATCCGTATTTTTGTACACAATGTCCAGAAGAGTGAGTACGTCACTGGCCAAGTATAGTTTACAGTAACTCCACCCATGTTTACAACCACCCTTTGCCTGAACCCTCTTAGAAAATTCATAGTCGCTAGTAGTGCACTCACTCTCAGTAAGAGAATTGTAAAAAAGCTTCAATGGGCGGTAATGATACCTCATCTAGCCTCGAGGCAGAGTTGTAGTAATTATATGCATAAATGCCCTTACACGTGAATAGATCATACATTTCATCATCAGGTAAACGCTTTTTAAGGAGGAGGAAGCTATCAAATTTGTCGCTTTTCTGTACCTGAATCAATTGACTTAAGGATTTGGGGAAGAAGCTGGAAGAGTCTAAAAACGGATTTTATCCAGGCACTTGTTACCCTTGTCAACTGTTTTCCACATGAATTCTAGCAGCAGTAGCTTCTCCGATGAAGTTGGTATGATATTATATGAAAAAGAACCATGTATCCATGCGTTATCTACAACTCCTCCCTTGGCGGGCCAACGCCGGTAAAATAAACTTTAAGTCGTAATTGGAATTGTGTATAAAAAACCGGTACAAAATATTGCTGTCTAACGTTTAAAATGCACGACTGATGTGAAACCCCTCCAAAGTTACTCCCTCCCAATGTAATTTCCTGCCATAAATGATCATGGTCGATCATCTTCCTCTTTCCCCCATTCCCAACACCATCATCAAATTCACCCTTGCAAACCCAACATATTTTACGATTTTCAATGGCCAATCTGTCATCTGGTGATAGGAGCATAGGATAGTTTGTGTAATGAAGGCGCGAAATTGCACCGTTCGCTGTTTTGATTAGACTGACCAATGCCGAGCGCATGCAGTCTTCACCGCCGAACGACTCAACTACATCCAACACTTGCATGGAATTACTGGAATCTCGTTGCGTATGTGCGTAAGAGACCCCTATGGCTTCATGTATTTTAACAAGATTTGGATTTGACGAATCGCACACGTCTGTGAGTTTCGCCTTGCAGTCCAAAGCCATCTTATTGCTCTGTAGGAGCGTGTTCTGGAAATTCTTAAAACGTAAGATTGCTCTATCTCCGCTTACCGTTTCTACAGCCTGGTATTCATGATGTTTACAGTGTCTCAAGTGATGCTTTAACTTTAAATCAGGGAGAAATCTTGAGACGCATGTTGGACAGTAAAAGCATACACCCCCTCGGCCCTTTTTACCCTCACATAAAACCCTACTAATATCTGTAATTGGATTGAAATTTCCAATTGAATCAGGCTCTGTGGGTGGCGTGTATAGAAGCCACACGCAATGCTCCACTGATTCAATTGACGGTGCCCTCACTGGAAATAATACACCTTTTTTATCAGAATGCTGACCCTTCTCAAATTCTGTTTCATACTGCAACACCGTGACACCAATCTTTAAATTTGCATTAGCCCCTCAAAAATATCTATTCCTTTTAATGTCACGGGAAATTGACCATTTAAACAATTAAAATCTACTCCGGGGAACTTTGAACCCTCCCTACCATTAACTGCTAATTTCTCCAACTTTTTCTTAGAAGCATCTTTTTGCAGGGGTCTATAGGCAGCAATCAAAAATGCATACTTGAAACACTGTAACCTCGAATCGAAACAGATTCGTTGTATCCCCCTACAACCCTCTAAATCTGAATGATATTCTAATTCAATAGCCCTCCCTCCCCCAGCCCCTCCCCTTAAAATAAGTCCTTTCTAAATCTACAAATATAAACATTTAAACTCTCAATAAATAAAACCACGGACCCGCTACCCCCCTCGTTATAATTATCCAGTTTAGTTACTACTTACCCAAATCTAAAAATACTACTTACCCAATCTAAAAAAGCTCCTCATAATTAGATAAATGCGGGAGAATTGCTAACACCTCTGTATGCAAGTATTTCGAATGGAGCTCGCTCGCATTTTCATTTAAAAAAATTTAGTGCTATTGATGCTTTTAAACTGTCCCTTCCCCCCCACACCCCCATCTGTTATTCAAGAAGGGCTCGAATCTTGTTAACATATAAATGAATAATATCCAGGGGATGTGTTATTATATCCCCTAACACTAAAGAGTTGAAGGGGTCACCGAATTTGGTGCAGTAGACTATTGTATGGTGCAAGGCAGAGTTAGAAAGGAAAAAAAAATCTGGAAGTGTAAATGCTTGTGGGGGTATTGTTTCATTACTACTTGTATTATCATTAACCTCAATGGTGGGGTGGCATATAATCGTCAATAGCACCACCCCCAGTCTGTTGAATTGTATTGGTGGACCCTGGTGTGAAATCACCCAAATCACTTAGTTTGGCTTCCAGGGTATTTGGGGATAACTGATCAAGCCAGCCTATATTGTCTTGTGACGGAATTTCTTTATGAGGACCCGGTTTAGATATACTTATACTACCATCTCCCAAATACTCGTTCATAAATCTATTTGTCCATTCCTGGTCCTCCACCATATCTATGCCACAAGTTAAGTCATCTAGGCTGGCCATGTCCCCAAAAACACTCATTTAAAAAACCCCTATGCCACTCCATATTATCAACAACTAGAATAATCTCGTCTCTAAACTCCACTGCCGGTGCAATGATTGACGACGCAGGTTCACAACAAATAGGCGCTTCATGACTTGATGGAGGCGCTAATTCAGTGATCTTAGTCTATAAGAATAGAATTTATTTTTCATGTGCAGTATCCTTTATTTTATAAAGTTAAAAGCTATACCAATTTTTCACCCCACTCAAAACTTAATTTCCCTCCTAGCATTATATTGGCTAAGTACTTGCCCCACCCCTCATCCTTATAAAGTACCAAAATAGAGCTTAGTCAATTTTATATTTCACCATTTTTATGATATTAATTTCACTGAAAATAACTGAGCAGAAAAAAAGCCCGATACATATTCACTAGTTGATATGGCATACACAACGGGACGTTTGGGTAATAGCAATAAAGTACAATAAAAAAATAAAGTTCAAAGAGTGTTCAATACCTCACTAGGATGCGATAACCTATTTCTCAGGAAGCATTTCAATAAAGTTCCACTCTCGTGTTTACCAGGTACTAAATAAGTACCAAAAGTCATGTAACATGGTTAAGGCACTATCTGACTAAGTTTTATTTCCTCTCTTTTTCCCCATCCCCCACCCTTTTTTTCAGTACCCCTAGTCCTTTTTTTGGTATCCCCTCTCTTCTTCTCTAATAATACCCCATGAGTTGCAACATACGCACCTTCATGTCTCATAGTTTTTGTTTGTTTTTTTCAATCGCTGGCAATTTTTAACTTGGTTTTATCCTTTAGTGTATTTAGAATGTAATGCTAACTAATAGGTGCGAAGATAATTGCTTTCTGTTAGTTAAATGAGAATATGCTTTTGCAAAATTATGAGCGCATTATAAACTTGAAAACTACCAGATAAATTGAACTTACCCTATAAATCTTAGGTATGTACATAGAAACTGCTTGTCCATCTGAGCGGCGTGCTTAGTATATTAGAGTGGGCCTAATTGAGTTCAATGATCTTATTAGGTCCGTGTCAGTGTTCTCGGGGGCGAGATCCAACTTTACTCGCTTTTGGCGTGGAGTTTGATTACCAGTGTACTGCAATAAAAATTAATTTCAGGTTTTTTTCACTATGTAACATGTAGCCTTACAAACTCAAACCCCATATCGTCCTAAAACACAGAAAAAAAGAACGCCACTTCAACATATGAAAAAGGAAAAAATAAAAAATTTTGACTATTAGCTACGTTTGATATTTATTCAGAATATTAATGGGTTTTTTTCTACCCCTCCTGAGTAGGATTATTCAAATAAGCTAAACTAATTTGTAGATTTTTTGGGTTTCTTAGTCTATAAGAATAGAATTAATTTTCCATGTGCAATATCCATTATTTAATAAAGTTATAAGACTATATCAATTTTTCACCCCACTGAAAACTTTGTTTTTCCCTCTTAGCATTATATTGGCTAAATACTTGCCCCACCCTTCACCCATATAAAGTAGCCAAATGGATCTTAATCAATTTTATATTTCACAATTTTTATGATATTAGTTTCAATGAAAATAACTGAGCAGAAAAAAAGCCCGATACATATTCACTAGTTGGTATGGCACACACAACGTAACGTTTGGGTAATAGCAATAAAGTACAATAAAAAATATCTCTCATAGAGCTGTCAATATCTCACTAGGATGCGATTACCTATTTCTCATGAAGCATTTCAATATAGTTCCCCTCTCGTGTTTACCAGGTACTAAATAAGTACCAAAAGTTATGTAACATAGTTAAGGCACTTTCTGATTAAGTTTTTTTTTTCTCTTTTTCCCCATCCCCCCACCCCTTTTCTTCATTACCCCTACTCCGTTTTTTTCCTATCCCCCTCTTCTTCTCTAATAATAAACCATGAGTTGCAACATACGCACCTTCTGTCTCATAGTTTTTTTTTTACCAGTCGCTGACAATTTTTTAACTCGGTTTAAGCCTTTAGTGTATTTAGAATGTAATGCTGACTAATAGGTGCGAATATAATTGCTATCTGTTAGTTAAATGAGAATATGCTTTGGCGAAATTATGAGCGCATTATAAACTTGAAAACTACCAGATAAATTGAACTTACCCTAGAAATCGCAGGTATGTCCTTAGAAACTGCTTGTCCATCTGAGCGGCGTGCGTAATGGATTATAGTGAGCCTAATTGAGTTCAATGATCTGATTAGGTCCGTGTCAGTGTTCTCGGGGGCGAGATCCAACTTTGCCCACTTTTGGCCTGGAGTTTGATTACCAGTGTCCTGCAATAAAAATTAATTTCAGTTTTTTTTTCACTATATAACTTGTAGCCTTATAGACTCAAACCCCATATCGTCCTAAGACACATAGAAAAACAAGAACGCTACTTCAACATATGATAAAGGAAAAAAATTAAATTTTTGACTATTAGCTACGTTTGATATTTATTCAGAATATTAATGGGGGGTTGCACCCCTCCCACCTCCCCAAATCCCACTCCAAATACATTAAAGATATTGTTTATATTTAAAGGAGACGTATTGTACAATTTTAGTCTTAAAAAGAGAAATTTCTGTATGGTACTTAAGAAGCATTTTGAGCCGAATAGCCTATATCTATATGACTACCATAAAACGTATTTTTAAATACGGTACCTAAAGAAATAAAAAAAAAAATTTCCTACCCCTTCCCCCTCTTCACCCTAATAATAGCCTATGAGTTGCAACAGGCGCACATTCAGGTCTCATAGTTTTTTAGCAGTCGCTGATAATAAAGGCAATTTTTAAGTCGGATTAATTCATAATTGCCATCTGTTAGTTAAAATAGAATATATATTTGCGAACTAGCTATTTTGGGCAAATACCTGTATACCTGGACAGCTGATATGAAACTAGCGAAAAAATATGCGGTCCCCTGTCAATCAGATAACCAATATGACAGATAGCCAATATGACTGTTTTCATTATAATGTTTATGTTTAGTTACCTCATTCAAAGTTTCCTAATAAATAATATCAAATTGATTGGTTTAAACAGCCTACTGCTTTGAAGTAGATCATCCCCCCTCCTTGTTGTCTTTATTATAATATTTAGCTCCTGTTTAGGTCAGGTTCTACAAACTTTAATTTTGAATATCCTATCTCCAAAGCCCTCTTTCCAAACATCAGTTCCCCCATTGTCTTCATTATAATGTTTATGTTTAGTTATCTCATTCAAAGTTTTCCTAATAAACAATATCAACTTGATTGATTAAGTAGCCTACTGCTATGTCCTAAAAAAAAAAGTTGGAATGGTGAGAAGGGGTTTTGAGGGTTGGGGAGAGGTGGCCCCTGGAGGTTGAGGTCTATTGTGGTTAGAGTCATTGATGGTTCATACTCATAATTCTCTCACTAATCCAATATTATCTACATGTCTATTATAGCGACCACAGAGTTTCGCCCCAAATCCTCCTCTAAAATGTCTCAAACTGTTTTACCCAAAAAATTCCTAAAATGTCGATTAATTTGTTTTGCCCAAATAATCCCCTAAAAGTAATTTCTGAATGTTCCTTTGTTTCAGCATCCTTTTGTGATGTAAGAGAAACCTTACGTAAACCCATTGACCTTAGAAATTGGTGTCATTGATCCTGTCCCGTTAGACACTCTTATCCAGCCATGATGTAAACTCCCGTCTGTATCTATTAGGCTTATATAATTTTCATTTGTTCCACCAGAAGACATTTTTGAAGAAAAAGAACAAAACTCGGTGGTAAAAGTATTAAACCCTATCATCAGCCATAAGAAGAGTTAATAAATATTTTACTACCAGTAACAACATTAGCACAGGCTGCATATCAGTCGCTGTAGATTCCGGACTGTTAAAATGTTGTTTTTTTCGGGACTTTTGTTTGGCTGGGCTGACAACTCATTTCTTTCTCAAGATTCTTATATGGTAAACTTTATATCAGCTTAAAGAGATGTGTCCCCCCCCAAAAAAAAATAGAAACTCATAAAAATACAAATAGTGACTTGGAAATGAGATACAACATTAAAGGGGATAAGGCAAGTCCCCCCCCCGTATTTGGTCATTGAACAAATGGTTTGTTTGCCACATTAATTTTGTCGAATCTTGCAAAACATCTCAGTTGACTAGAAAATGTGCACTGTCAATTTTTTCTATAGTATTAAAAAAATAGGTAGTTTATTTGTGTGTTTTCATTAAGTATCTTCGTGCTACTGCAACTTTCAGGGAGGTACATACCAGAAGGATTGTCCTAGATGAAAAGGATAGCGGAATCAAGGAATTTCTGTAAATTTTGACAGTCCCAGTGTTTGAAAATTATTATTAAGAAGTTTAATTTTCTTGAACTTGGAATAAATTAGAACAAGAAAGTAATGCTCGGGAACAAAAAAAACTTGATCGCGGAAATTTATTTACGCGTCACTATGGCTATCTGTCTTAGTACTGCCCTAGAATGGATGGATGGATGATAGGCTATCTATCAACAAGTGAAATGACATCATTTCTATACAATCCCAAAGAAAGGGTTATGCCAGATTTGCCTCTCATTCACTCAGACTATCTGTCTGGGCTTTTTCTCCAATTTAGCCATGGCCAGATGACAACTTGATTTTAATTCAAAATTAGACTTAAACATAAGTTAGACTGACAATTATGATATTAAAACCCACAACAATGACAGTGGCCAAGCGCGGCTATTAAACGTTGATTTTTAGAATGTTTGCAGCTGACATAATGTGAGTTTTTTGAGAAGAATTGTCAAGGAAATGACAAGGTATTTGTTTGACGGACTATTGCTAGTCTTCATATACGATGATCATGATAAAATTTATTTTTATAATTAACTAGTTTATACTTGTTCATCTTAATTTTATAATTATTTTTGGGAGTAAGTGCTAATTAGAAAACAATTAAGTATTTTGTTTTTAAAATTTGTGAGCTATTCAGTGCCCTTTTTCTTTAAAATTACAACTTGGAAAATGGTCCCTAATTATAGAACTCTTTTCTGTAAATATACCTAAGGAATCGAGCCTTTATACGCTACATCCTTTGTCATATAAATGAAGATGCACGAACAGTTTCATAAGCCTTTCTTGTGATGCTTCTTATCGTAACCAACATGTGAAGCAAAACTCGAGCAACAGACCACATTGAAATAAGACATTCTTGAATGTCTTCTTGTATGAACGATTCAGAAAAGCAGAGCTACTGACAGTGAAACAAAAATTTTAAATTGGCTTGAATATAACGATGATGAGGAAAAAAAAATTGTTTTATTCTTTAATTTATTACGAATAAACTATTAATAAACATCCTTTACATTATGTATAACAATCCTAAAGTGTGCTGAAGCACCTTCCTATTGTTTTTTTGTTTTGTTCTTCTGAAGGGCACTCCATCCGGTTAGTCTCTGAATTTGTCCCAGTTCAACACAGAAACGGGGCCGCAATTGATGATAAGAATAGAGATAAAGAGAGATAGGCACAACATTTTCAGAATCTGTTAAGCTGCTATAGAGTTACAGGGAAGGATATAGAAAAGAATGTAAAAATGTTTGACACTTTGAATGAGATTGAAAATTTATTTTGGTAGTACTAATTAGTGTCAGTGCAAAAATTGTCAAAAGAAAATGAGGCCTCTGGTGTTGATAGCGTAATAAATGAGTTTTATAAATATGGTAATTTTTTGGTAATAGATAAGCTACTGAAGATTATGAGTATGATTTTTCAAAAAAGAAGAAGTACCTAACGATGTTAGGAAAACTTTAATTAGTCCCTGTATAAGAAAGGTGATAAAGAGTGATTAAAATTTTTTTAGATTGGCCTGTTTTATTTAAGAAGCAAATTACTTTGCATATTGTTCTTGTCGGCCCAGCCGCAAAGCAGGTGGTCTCCAAATGGGGTAAGAGGATGTCGCAAGGAAGATATAAAGAAAATAGGAACTTCTGGAGAGGGTGGCTTTAAATTGATTTGGATGGAGGAGGGGTGTATGTAGACGTTTTTAGCTCAGGTGGCTTCCTGCTGCTGTGAGTTCTTAGTAACAGTAATAGAGGGTACTGATCTTTAATAATCTTTCTGTCGTGAGCATTGACATAAGTTTTAAATCCTAGAAATCAGAAAAGTGTTGATACTGTAGAATGACAATTCCTTCCTAGGGCACATTGTTGCCCTGGATTAATTTATAAAAATTTTGTTGAGTTTCAGGAGAATTTCTACCCTATAGCCATACCCATCCCATATACATGAGTTTATACTTTTATAGCCTATTCTACAATCTTGTAATAATTCTTAAGTGGATAGATCAACTAAATTTAGTCGTTTACGACAAGTGGACTTACCATCCGCTTCACCGTCCTCAGTGCAGAACAAAACTGATAAAAATTTAAAAAAAAAGACACAAAACTATAATAGGATGACCCTTTTTGATTAACGGTGAAAGAGTACCAGTAGAAAGCTATCTTATAGTCCGAGCGGGAGTCCATATATGGGCATAGAGTCCCTAGGGAGAACACCTGTGCTGTCAGTCCCACGACCACACCAAATATGGGCATGGAATCCTCAGGGAGAATGATTGCATAATCAAAGTGGGTCAATGACCTAAATTTCCAAAAGGTCGATTTATTTGTTGTTGTTGTCTTGGCCAAGGGCACGCTCGGGGCGAATGTTAAGATCCAGGAATAGGAAACTATTAGATCACGTGTTTCCTTCTCAGCCAATCAGAGGGCTGGTTACATATTAGCGGCGGAGGATTGTAGAGAATATGAGGAAAGGATTTTTGCTATAGTTTTATTAGTCTGTGAATAGAATTCAAAGGAGTGAGAACAGTTTGACTTTACTCATTTGGACATATATTTGTGTGTTGATGATAGCGAGCGGAATGTTTACCCTCTTAGAAGTTGATAGTGGAGTTGATGGCAATAATACAAGAGCACCAAACATTGCGGTGGAAATCACGAGAGGATCACGGCTTTGTCTGGAATGGGATGAAGTTTTATGCGAGATATGTGATATCCTTGAGCAAATTTAAAATGGAGGATCAATTATGTTTCGCTGCAAAAGTTGATATAGCACACGTGAATAGACTTCAATGTGCTTTAAGTGCATTAGTGAAACATATCGAAGACAATAAACTGTATCGCTAATTGTACATGCTTAGTATTATTGTTCTTGTAATTATTCAATAAAATTGTTTCGAAATCGAAAATGTTCCCTTTCTGGTTAGTTTAGGTTAGGGCTAACGAATCAGGGTCAGTGTAGAGTCAGCAGTCAGAGTGAAAGGATTGAAAATGAATAAATTTGAGAAAGAGAGAATTAGATCAAATCTAGTGTTTATGGAAAAACATTTGATTTTGGATGACGATTTTCTCGAGTTATCTCTTCAACGCAGGATATTCTCTCGTCAGGGAACACTTGACAATATAATGAGGACTGATCCTCCCCCATTGGACTATTGTATGAAACTTTTAAGATGTGACTCAAATGCTTATACTCAATTTATTGATATATTAATTGGAACAAAGCAGAATAATATCGTGGATATACTTTTGAAAACATTGCCAATGGATTCAATGTAGATGGCTCCCCCGCCATTCGAAAGAGGTAACGTCACAGAGTCACTCCTCTCCCCATTTCCCTCACTGAATTTATCGAGCGAGGACGATCAGTTTTGTTTTAGCTGTGAGAGAGTTGACATTGGAAACCGAAAAAAAAATGTTCTATACATGTCCTTTGTGTATGTACACTCTTGGCAGTTGGACTCAATGTGAGAATTGTACAATTATTGATGACTATAGTGAAAAGTGTAAATTATGTAATCCTTGTAAATTACATAGAGGCTATGCAGTACAAATTAAAGGATGTAATTCATGTCTTGAAGAGATGTGTGACTCTCACCCTAGAGGGCATCTGTGCTCCAATTGTCACTATAATAAATGTGATCAGTGGGAGAATACTTACCCCGCTATGATTGGAAAGAATCCCAAACTTGATTTTAGTTTATTTCTACGAGATTGGTATCGTCGTGGATTTAAATTATTCTGGGAAGAGGAATCTGGTCTACGATTCAACTGTTGGGGTAACAAGACAATTTGGTTTCTACGTCATCGTTGTGACGTCATTGCCTACTATGACTATAAACCAAGTGATTTTTATTTGGCAGTTACCGAATGTGATTCACCATTTGAAAACACTGTATGTGATATTGCTTCAAATAGACAGATTGAAACTCGTGAATTTCATAATATGAATGCAATCAGTATCATTGACTATACAAAGAGATATGACAAGAGTGAAGTTACATTGTACTGTAGAAAATGTGACCCTGACTTTGCAGTCAATCAAGATCAATATACAGTGAATCCAAATGATTTACCAGCATTAGTGGTTCACGACATTTGCCTATACATCGAAGAAGAAGAAATCTAAAGTGAAGATTTAAAGACAATGTTGTATATATATATGCATTTTATTAATAAACAAATTCACAAACATTTTTTAAGCACTTTACTCTTAGGGCACTGAAATCAATACTGTATAGGTCTGAGAGGATATTTTCCACTAGAAAGTTGTTCAGACGTGGATTGTCATTATAAATGTGGAGAAACTGCTTGTAAGTATAGCCGCGACATCGGAACACAAAAATATAGTAGTGCATGGAAGCCACAGCTTTTAGTCGTTAGATCCTGCACCCTCTTCCGATTTTGAATAATAGTTTTCCCACTGCTCTCAATATAGTTGCTGATGTGGGGTGTGTAAAATGTATAGGGTAGACCAAGAGGATCAAAAAATTCAATCGTCTTCATTGTTTGAAAGATGCACAGCCAATGACCCGTCAGCACAATCGACGGACTGCTATTAACACTAATCAAGGTATTGTTGACACTTTGAATTTTTCCAAGAAAGTCCGAGGGCAGACAATAGGATTTGTACTGGGACATGTAGGGGTCCATATTAAATACATTGATTATTTGACTGGTGTTCATGGCGCCAAGTCTAGTAGAACACTGCCTTCGGGAGTGATTTCCCAACAGGTTTCATATTGATTTAGTGAGATTAGTGCAATACTCTCAGCCAATGGGTCGGCAAATGTAAACTCTAAACGCACACTCCCCGTACGTACTGTACTCATATCCTGTGTGCCAGACAAATCCAGTACAATGATACCATGTGTTTTAGCAAACATATCTTCGGTTATACCATTTTCAAATAGTTGAGAGCCATGATCTAGGGTTTGCATGGTCAACTCATACAATGTTCTATAGGATTTATCAAAAGATAGATTGTAGAGTGGGATACCGTTTACTTTGCACACAAGAGATGAAAGTCCAAACATCTCGAATTTATGTGGGCATCCAGTCCACGATCCTATTGCACTAGCGCTTTTTAAAAATGCCAAAGCGAGTTTTGACGGAATTTCGCCATTGATGAAGGATGAATCGGTGAAGGTGCATGAGCCCATGGCAATATGACGTTGATTGGTGATTGTATGAGGAACAAGTAGTTTAATATTATTTCCATTGGCTCTTAGTTTTTCCACTGCCAAAGCAACAGAACTCATGACCTGTTGTTTGCGTACATGAAGTATTGCCGAGGTGAGGGAGAGACTTACATCAGGATTGGCAGCAAGTTCTTTTCTCAATATGAAATTGAAGGGTGCAAGGGTCAGTTTTATATCCACTTTAACATTGGGCGGCAGCCATTGGGGTATATTAAATATTTCATGATATATTTTTCCAACTAGATGTAATTCACTAGTTGTAGCATTTTTAAGTGCATCTGTACTATCAGTATTAGTAATATATTCATATCCATTAGAGGTGCCTCTCAATTCCTTGTATGACTTGGGTGTCATCAGCATGAATTGCATATAGCTAGTATAATTTGAGAGATTGTTGCTTGTGCTCACCAGTGTGCCATTGATGTAGACACTAATTTGACGAAATAGATTATGTAATATACAATTTTCATAGGATATTCCATCGGCCCGCATTGGCATTGTATTATCGGATTTCCGGACTTTCATTTGTAAATCTATAAATGTTGAGGACATCTCCATAAAGTAGTCTTCATTGGAATAAATTTGAAAGTGGATATTATCAGAGAGGGATTGTTGAGGATAAAATTGTTCATAGTATCTATGCTTGACACTCACATCAACATTTTCAGCATTGAATAGATTCAATGAGGCGGTGATTGAAGGTTGAGAATCCTTATGCGGTAGGTAGGACATCTTAGGAAAGAAATCTAGTTTCGATCTAACATTTTTCTTCCTGGGGCTTCTTCTGTTTACACTACGTGTCGGCTTTTTCCTTCTTTTCTTTGACAAGAGGGATGATGTCTTTCGTTTCCGACCTGAGTGGAGACTGATGAGTGATGCATTGTTTCTCGACCTTTTTTAAGCCTTTACCATTTTGTTTTAATTTCTCGCCAAGGGTTCGCGCACTGGACCTAAGATTTTCCGAAGCACTTTTTTTAAAATCCTTGCAAGAGCCCCAATCGTATATAGTGTAGAGGATACAAAATCTGTCGCAGCCGGTACAAGATATTTTCTAGCCAGTGGTAGTGAAGAGCGAAACAGCTTAGCAAACCTCCAGCTGCCAAGACCGTAGCCAGACATTGACGAGCGACCCTTGTAATAGTCCATTCCATTGCCCTGTTGTCTTGGGCCAAGAGTATTAACATAGCAGTCAATATCAGGACAAGTGGATACCACTTTTCTATTAGACATCTTGTTGTTGAACGATGGGACGAAAATGGCATGCAATCACAGCCTATGGGATCACCCAATTCAGTCTTAGTGTTAACTGACAGAGTTCCAAATAGGAAGTGTTTACGGGAATATACTGAAGATGCTTTATATTGTAGTGGTGAATATGCTCTTGATTGGTTTTACGTTCAAGAACTCGTAGGAGGGGAACATTTGAATTACCAACCCGAGATGTTTCCACAAATGAAGTGTAGAGAAATATACAATTGTCCGTGGAGAAGTCAGGCAGGTAGTCAGCAAAAATGAAATTAGTGTTTCCGGCACTTTTACCATTGATTATATTGAGCTTAAAGCCAAGACATCCTTTAGATTATCATTGAGAATAACCTTTTCGCTGGCAATAGGTGAACTAATGTAGATCTTGCCCTCCTCCTTTGAATAGTTGAAATGAAAAGCTCCTTTTTTACGAGCGGAAATTCTTTTATTAATAGAACGACATAAATCATTCATACAGGTGAGTTCCTCGTAGGGTAATTCAATATATGGATAATCCATCCAATTGATTTTTTGAATTTGTTCTTGATCACTTGAGGGTGGTGGTGGCAAATCATAGGGTCTAATTTTTATTTCATATTTACGATCCTTTCTCAGGATGTCATAGATATTTTTTTGAGAATACAGTCGACAAGAGCCACTTCATACTTTCCATCGAATTTGATGGTGGGGGAGAGTTTCGTCCAAAAATCACTTGTTCTATTCAAGTCATTGTAGAGAGGATCAGAAACATTGGACATGAAAGTCACATAGAAATCATTGGGCATTGTTAATATCTTCAGCACTGACCCAAGAATCAAAATCTGAGTTGTATCCTAGCCAGCGAACAAGCAACTGTCTCTTGCCCCTACGAGTACGACTCTTTAATATCTTTTCAATTTGATAAATTTCACTAGTGTTTCTAACTTTTTGCAGTTCATATTCATAAAAACCGCCGAGAATCTCATCATCCTTGGTGTCTCGCAGTCGATATGTCGTGGGCTCGGTGTCCAGGATTTTGGACACTTTAAAAAGTTCGGTGCTCCATAAATAATTCTCCTTTTCAAAAATATTGGTGGTTCTATTAATTCGAACAGTATCACCAACATTGAATTTCTTCTTCACATTTTTTTTTCTTTTTCACCATTGGAATATTGCTTTAGAAAAGCATCAAATGTATTTTCACTGCAGTGAACATCCCGAGGGCTTGAGTTGGACAGAGATCGATGAGGTCGATGGTTGTATATCTGCATGATTTTATCTAAATCATGAATAAAAGCAGATGTATTTTTCAGGGTACAATATCTTGAAATTAATAGTCGAATCGTTCTTATTAATCGTTCAGCCAATGCAGCCTTTATTGGGCTGTGACTATGATAAAGTGTTGTATTATATTTCAATAGAACCTTTTGCATATGGGGATTAACAAATTCACTGCCACGATCCGATTGAATTTTTCTATACGAATCCTGTTCAAGAATACTTTCAATGGCCCGAGCAACTTCAACACCTCTCTTTGATCGTAATGGAATGGCATAGGCTTAGCGACTAAAGACACTGATTGCCACCAGAATATATTTGTAGGGTGCATTGTGACGCCGTTGAATTGCGACTAAAGTTAAAAGATCCGTTTGCATTATATGCAGAGGGAAAAAGGCTTTAGTTTGTCGATATTGTTTGCCACGAAGCCGGTGATTCCGGTGCAGTGTGTAACTCGGTTCATTCTCTAGATACTCTTTTGCTTTTTTTAATGTGCTACCGGAGACAACTTTAGAAAGCGTTTTGGGAGAACTTAAACTTCCCGCTTCACCAATATTTTCATAGACACCTTTCAGAACTTCATCCATTTGAACGCAAACACGTAGTGTAATGTCCACTCCCCTTTTGCACACTGGAGGGTGAATCAATTCGTCTTCGCTTTTGACTAGCAGCCACAAGTGTTATAAAATCATTGCTGCTGCTGCTAGTATTTTCAAATATTGAATCTTCTTCTTTTTTAAATGGTGTTGGCGTTGTTGGAGGACTATATTCTCTTAGTTTCTTAAGAATTTGCTTATTGCCAATAAGACTTTTCGGAAAGTTTGATACGCTTAGAAAGGTGTATAGATTATTATCAAAGGATAAAAGTCCTTTACGATTCGTCACCATATCAAAAATTAAATGAAATAGATTATAACTTTTTCCCTGAATTATAATTCGTTTCACTGTGCTGTCGACTTGAACTTGATGTTCATCACCAGTTTCCAACATGAGATAATATAATACTCTTTTACTCTGTTCTCGATAGGTCACTGGCAATAGGTTTCCAATTTTCAATACAATTGAATTCATTCCTTCTCCTTTGATTGCACTGCTGCAGAATCTTGAGGAGATGTTTCCTGTTTAGAGGGATCGGTGACATCGGCGGCGGGTCTCTCACGATAAGGTTTATGTTTGTCCACACGTCGCAATCCATCTTGAAGTAAAAGCAGTTTTTTTGTCATCGGCAATATTCTCATCATTAATGAATTTGCTTAGATTGTTTTCAAAATGTTCGACGGGCGAGAGGACAAGTTCAAATGGTGTCAATTTATAGGTTTTTGCCATTCTCTCTCTAGAGAAAACTGTTTACAAGTCCTGCAATTATTGGCAGTAAAAGTGTGAAAAAGTTACCGCCCGCTTGAAGGAGACGTTTTCTTTTAAAATTTTTTCCCTTGTTTTTACAAGCCAAGGCGCGTACAGTGGAACGATGTTGCTTTGTCTGTTGTCTAACACCTTCTGGCAGTTGAACGTTGCCCTCAGTTCAATTTAAACAAAGTTCAGATATTAGATTAATGAAATCATTGTCAACACCATGTTTGAGTATGGCCTTCCTAAGCAAGGGTTTTTGAAGTGCTTAAAACGGAAAATAAATGCCGTTGTTCGTGTAGTTTCTTCAGTGTCATAACGCCAACTAATAGCCTTTCTACTGTTCACCGGAAGATATACTGTAATTTCATTGTCGAAAATGTCGGTGACTACACGTAGATCCTCAGGTGTGCTCTGATTAAGATCCAGCAAAATGTAACCGTAGGGTTTATTAGTCGCCTGAGTGTACGCTGACAACAGAAATTTAGGGGCGCCAGGGTATATCTGTTTATTGAGAGTTATTAGCGAGCTAGAATCACGAACAACTCGATAGATAATATAGATAGTGCAATTCAAAGCAAGGGTTCGCATACATTTGCTCTGATGAAACAGATTGTGTAGAACTAGGGTTATGGAAATGTGTTCATGGTGGGAGCGAACAGTGAACAGTTGTAGCATTTCCTGTGAGAACTGTTCAATGGATTCAGCCAAATCATCAATAATCAGCCACGAGTTCGATTCAATACTATTGAAAACATCAAGTCCTCGTATGAATTGTATTGGTATGGCTGTGGCAATAGCTTTTATTTGATCGTAGGACTCCTGCCAAATACTATAGGAAGAGTAGATTTTTTTCGGTTTTTCCAAAAACATTTTCTGACAATTTTGAATTATTTTAGCTAAAAGTGTTGTTTTCTCCGACATTGAGGGACCACACAGAAACGATCTGAAGGGTGTTTTAAATTGATACATGCTGCTGCTGTTGACAACAGTTGGACTATAACTAACTGTAAATCATACGTGTCCAATGAATAAGTAGTAATAATTTTCCCATAGATATATCTAGTACATTAACAAGAACAACAAAAAAACAATATTTCATGGTCATTTATTTCGGCAACATGGAAACTCTATTTGTTCAACATGAACAACATAAGAATAACACTTGTTCAACAAGAACCTGACAAAATTTCATTGGTAATTTATTTGCAACATGAAAACTCATGTTGTTCAACATGAACAACAACGATAAAAATTACACTTTATGTACAACATAAAAAAAAAAACACTTTTTGTCCATCAACAGCAAGAACAACACTTATTGTCTTTAAAAAAACACTTTATGTACATTAGTAGTAAACACACACTTTTCTGTACAACAACAATACTTGAAAACAACAGAAAACACTTGAAAATTGATAGCACAGTTGAACAGTATGAATTTAAAAGTGCCCCCCCCCCCCCCCAGGGCCGCGGGGCCAAAGGCCGGCCGCGGGCGGGACCCCCCACCCCCCGGGGCCGGCCGCGGGAAGGGACCCCCCACCCCCTGGGAACCGCGATGGAAAAAACAGTACAATAGTTGTCGGCACTGCTGCTACAGGTTAGGTTGGGTTAGTTGAGGTTGGGTTAGTTAATTTATGAAAGGGTTAGAGCATTTAATTTATGAAAGGTTGGTGGTGGTGGTTAGTGGTTGGGTTAGTTGGTTAGTTGGTTAGGTTAATTTATACAGACCAAGTTGATTGCGATAGTCTATGCATTGAACTCGGTCTGAAATACGGTAGTGGCCATGAGGCAGGACACTTACACCATTCTCGAGCACATAGACTTTGTCAGATATACACGACATTGCATTTACTTCCACTCTCACAGTATAATTTCTATACTGTAGAGAGCGAATTGCAAGAACTTGTGCTCTCGGGCACTAGGCTACTTTCTACACAGTCTCTGTACACGCTCATGTTGAAATTGCTCTTTACAAAATGTGTAGGCACCCCTTTACACGCCTGCTTTTCATCCCCACTATGTGTTTCAACGCAATAAACTTTAGGACCCGGGAACACCCCCCTGGATATCAAATCACTCCCCGTCTCTGATTTTAACATTAATAGTTGGTTGGGGGCTTGACGTTTCACCAACTTGGGGTAGAGGGACGGATTCCAGTTGGTGAAATCCATCCGCGAGCAGATTTGTTCCCCCTTTTCTAGATCACCCAATAAATCTTCGGTCCCATTTACCTTTAGCAGCAGAGAATCTGTATCCCCATAGTAAACTTGAACCTCCCCCTCCCGTGGCCATTGCACCTTGCACACATTGTAAAAAAACGACAACATGAGCTTTTTGGACATTTCTAGTACTGAACTACCTCTTGCTATATTCTTGTTCAGTACCACATTTCGCTTTTTCCTGTGTAGAAGAACCATGCCAGTCTCTATGCTCGTGAACGATGTAAAATTGGGATCGGCAATAATTCGTGCACACTCTAGAGCGTCAGTCACGACATCGCAGCGAGATCTATTACGTACGCTTTCACACATTTTGCCAAACGCTGAATTTAGAATGAGTTTGTACAATTCCTTCTCTACCTTGGAGTTTGCCCTAGAGCGTTTATCAACAAAAGTGTCGATAAACGTCTTTAAACATGGTTTCTGATTGAACTGCAGGACCCTATGTATCTTGGTGATCTTGAAACCATTGCTCACCATCCAGTGCAAAAGCACATGGTGAAGAACGATATTCTCCTTAGGGTCCAAATCAGCAATCAGTTTTTGCTTAGAGGGGGTCCAGTGCATCCCCATATCCTCAACCAATGATCGATTGTAGGGGCTCAGTGAGTCCCTGCTCAGGGGTCGATTGATAAAGGGAAAAACAAAATCTCTGACTGAATCGTGAAGCGCCAGAGGAATGTGCCCGTCAATTTCAAAGAACCATCCTTTTGGCCCATTCTCCTCGACGGTGGTAATGTCGGGGAACTCACAAGGATTCTCAAGCCATTGATAGTTACCACACGGCAAAGAGTAGTGGGACATTGCCGAGGGGTACAATGAGTTCATGTCCAAGAACACTGCATTTGACTTTGCACCGGTGTTTTGTCCGCTCGGATCGGTTGACAAGACGCGGTCCCCATGATAAACATACCCTCCCCTCATTGAACACTCTACAAAAAGGTGTTGATCTACGTCGGTGATTAGGCCTATTTCCTCCCTACTAATTTTTAAAATCCAATCCATCACCAAATATGGTGTGGAAAAATAGTAGCCTATATCTAACCCGAACTCTGAATAGATTTGGTCTGTGTTCTTGCAGACTATATCCAACAGAGTTAAAACATCACTGGCCAAGTACAGTCTACAATAATCCCACCCATTTTTACAATTCCCCTTAGCCCACACCTTCTTGGCAAACTCATAGTCCTCGGCTGTGCATTCACTACTGGTGAGTGAATTGTAAAAAGCTTCAATTGGAGGTAGTTTCACCTCGCTTAAGCGAGCGCCAGAACAGTTATAGTCGTATGCGTATAATAAGTCGTATGCGTCCCTCTAAAAATACTACCCCCAGATGATATTTCCTGCCACAAGTGATTATGGTCTCTGACTTTCCCCCTCCCCCCTCTTTTCCCTTTAGTCCCTTTATCCCCCTCTTCAAACTCCCCCTTACAAACCCAACATATTTTTTTATTTTTAATCGCGAGAGACGATCCTCTGCAGACAACACCATTGGATAATGGGTATTTCTCAAACGAGAAATAGCGCCATTAGCTGTGCCAATTAGTTTAGTCAGTGCCTTGATCATGCACTCCCCCTCATCCGATGTTTCTACTATTTCTAACAACCGCATGGTGTTAGAACTGTCTCTTTGGGCATGGGCATAGGACACTGCAATAGCTTGATGTTCTTTGATTCGGTTTGGAAATCGAGGATCGTTCACTTCCACCAGCTTAGCTTCACAGTCCAAAGATATTTTGTTACACTGGAGGAGGGTGTTTTGAAAATTTTTAAAGCGTAAAATGGCCCTATCCCCTGAAACCGTTTCCACTGCCTGATAACCATGCCGTCTACAGTGCTTCATATGATTTTGCAACTTTAATTCAGTCCAAAATCTAGACAGGCATGTCGGACAGTAGAAACATACCCCCTTTTTCTTACCCTCCCGCAGAACTCTACTGATGTCTGTGATTGGGTTAAAATGGCCAATTGAATTGGCAAGGTCACTAGATGGTGGTGTATAGAACAACCAAACCCAGTGTTTGACCAAATCAAATGACGGGCCCCTTACTGGAAAACCACCCCCTTCTTTTTTAAACGAACCCTATCTTCAAATTCAGTTTCATACTGAACCACAGTAACGCCGATATTTAAATGGGCATTAGCCCTTTCAAAAATATCAATGGATCTTAGCGTTACTGGGTATTTTCCTTCTAAACAAGTGAAATCTACAATGGGAAAATTGGACCCTTCCTTCCCATGTACAGTCCAGTTATCTAAATTCGTCTTGGTAGCGTCACGTGCTAGAGGCTCGAATGCTGATATGAGGAAAGCGTACTTGAAACATTTTTGACCTGTTTCAAAACAGATCCGTTGGACACCTTGACAACCTTCTAGACCAGGATTATATTTTAAAACTATACCCTCATCCCTATGCCCCCTCTTAAAATAAAATCTTTCTTAAATTTACAGATATTAACGCTTAAATTTTCAACAAATAAAACTACAGAGCCGCTCCCATTTTCATTGTAATTCTCAAGATGCGCAATAATTTGACCTACCCACTCGCAAAAAACACTCTCAAAATTTTCTAAATTCGGATAAATCACTCGCATCTCGGAGTGTATATAATGGTGGTAAACTTCACTTTTCCCCTCATTTAAATAAAACATCTTTAAAACAATTGAAACCTTAATTGAATCCCTCCCCCCTCCCCATAATTGAATTTGGTTCTCCAGCAGTGCACGAATTTTATCTACATAGTCATGCACAATTTCTACGGGGTCAAACACAAAATTTCCCCCCATAAGTGAATTAAACGGATCCCCAAAGTCGCAGTGTAGACAACTATTTCATTTAAAATTGTATTTGTTAAGTGAAATTCGGGAAAAGTTGTAAATTGGACATTACCCCCCTCCCCCTCCCGCTCTTGTATATTATCAACACTCCCTCCACATTGTTCAATATTTGGGGTATGGGAATCCACTTCAGTTGTTTGAAGTGGATTCGTTAGGTTATCGAGGCTAGAGGAGGGTTCCCAGTTAATTCATTTGTAAAATCATTTAAAAGCTGTAAGGTGTTTTGACTCAAGTCCCTCTGCTCAACTGCGCTATAATCTACATTTAAAAGAAAATCATTTAAAAAATCATCAATATTATCTGGAATTTCCAGTGAATTACCACTCCATGGTGAATTGCTGTGGAAGTCCACCGGTGCGTCCTCTCCTTCTCCAACTGATGAGGACGGCGACATGGAATATTGTACCAATGCAACCTATAAATGAAAAAATAGCTTATTTTCAAAGTGTTCGAATCATCCCTACTGTTAAAATTTGCATTATTATTTACATACTATTTAAAACGCGCTTAGTAGCATTTAATTCCCTACTCTATCGATATTCTGAAAGTTCCAATTTCCAACTTAATATAAGATATTTACAATCTAAAACGCTTTACATAGAAGGCAATTTGATTTTGTTCAAACAACTCCCCCCCCCTCAATTTCCACTATTTAATACTCCCCCTCCGAGCGGGCCCACCGGCACTTCCCGGGCCCACCGGCGCTTCCCGGCCGCCACGGCGCAAAAAGCTATCTTTTTCTTAGAAATTCCCGGCCCCATACCCGTTCACCAACGTGAAGAAAGTTTTTTTTTTCTCACTTTACAATGAGGCGGTGATAGAATTGAGGCATATCCCCCCCCCCTTTCAGCAATGTCCTAAATATATTGTTAGACCTTAATTTGAAAATAACTCGTTTCACTTCTCCAAATAGAGATTGCGTAGGCCTGCGCTTAATTATTGCCGTTTTAATTTGATGGAGAAAAACACACCCCCCCCCCCTTTTCAGCAATCTCATAAAAATATTGTTAGCAATTATTATTGTTGGGGGTATAACTTGTTTCGCTCTTACATAGAATATAGAATTCCAATGTCCTAAATATCTATCGCTAATTTTGCAAACAATTAGTTCTCCGCTATTTTCAGACAAACACAGAATTATGTAAAAAGCATTGAAAACCTAGATTGCCTAACCTAACCACTAATGTAAACAAAACAGGAAAAGGGGTGACAAACTATTTATATGCTTGTGCGGAGCTTAATGCCAAAAATTAAAACTATAATATTCTAGCGAAAAATAGCATTTTGAGTTTCAAATGGTGAGATAACAGTAAACTAGAAAATTAGCTAAAAATATTGTTATAAGGTTGAAAATAGCGAAGATGCCTAGAATGGGGCCAGAGAAAATGGAAAGATTAGAAAAATAGCGGTTTCTTGGACAAACAAAAAAAAATTACATTATATTTAGATATCTCCAAGGAGGGGGAGCAGAGAAATTTAAAACAAGGGGTGTGGGATTATAGAGAAAATAACATTTTTTAATATCTCTGAGACACACTTTTAAAGTGTTGAAAAGTAGTTTTGTTTTTAGATATTTCTATAAGATAGGTAAGAAAAAATGCTCATATTTGCAAATTCTGGCTGTATTTGAATGCCCGAAGGCCCAGGCGAAGCATTCTGTACCATCGGTGGACCTTGTTTTGGTGGGGCAGCGACTTTACCTGGAGCGGGACTCGCCATCATGTAGGAAGCTGCCCATTCACTTTTGAATTTCCTGCTAGTGGATGGGCCAGCGATATCACGGGCTTGGGTAGATTGGTTTGCAGTTTGAGTGGGACCAACATGTCTTATGACCACAGGCCTCGAAGGTTGCGCAGAGGATACGGTTTTGGATGCCCAGCCATCTCCCTCCGTTGTACAAGGGTTGTCTCGATGCCTCTATCCTTCTTGGATGGAGGGGGTATACATTCTTCATAATTGGCCTTAAAAAAGAAAAGAAAAAATTTAGTTTGGAAATAATTTCCTCCCTTTTTTAAATAAGAAAAATTAGTATCCCCACCCCCACTAACAATAATTTTGTCTAGAAAAGCATTTATCACTAAGAAACCCCCTCCCCCTAAGCCAAAAGCAAAGCAAAAGGTAAAATTTGCGCGAAATGCTCCTATTTTTACCTTGCTGAGAAATTTTTTTAAATGTTTCCCGTCTATAGGCTTTTAAAATAGAAAAAGATTGTTAGCCTAGCATGTCCCTCTCCCCCTCCCCTTTTCAGCAATGTCCTAAATATATTGTTAGCAATTAGAAAAAGATTGTTAGCCTAGCATGTCCCTCTCCCCCTCCCCTTTTCAGCAATGTCCTAAATATATTGTTAGCAATTACTTTTGGGGGTATAACTTGTTTCGCTCTTACATATAGAATATAGAATTCCAATGCCAATAAATATTAATTTTGCAGACAATATGTTCTCCGCTATTTTCAGACAAACACAGAATTACGCAAAAAATTGAAAACCTAGATTGGCTAAAACCGCTAATTTAAGGATTGACATGCAGGAAGTGCAATTGTGGGGTGTTAGCTAATTATAATCTTGCGGAAATGTTTTGTCAATTTAGCGGCTTAATGGCTAAGGGATTGACATATAGTTGACTGTCACTTTTAGATAGGCTTACAGAAAGAATAAATTTATTTGTATTGGAAAAATTATACTTGTAAAAACAGTGGAAGGTTTTGAGGGGGGTTTAGGTAGTAAAAAGAACATATTTTATGTTTCCTAGTGAGTATAAAGATAGCATAGTGGAGTTTGTATTGTGAGGGAGGGGGGACTTACCTCAATATACTGGAGGGTGACCAAGGAAAATAATTTTATTTTGAAAATAAAAAATGAAAATGTACTAAAACAGAACTTACATGGTAAATTGAGGTTGCCAATGTTTCAAGCTCATCAATAATTTCAAGTGTTCTATCCATTGTCAGGTTACTTTACTTTCTGATAATTTAATCACAATGCATGTCCGTTATATACGAAATCTCAAGGGTGAATTGTTATGTAACGGGGAAAACCATATGTAAGCGAGCCTCTGATTGGTCTAGAAAGGAGATGTAACCGACTCGCTGCTTGGTCTAGAAGGAAACACGTGATCTAACTGTTTCCTATTCCTGGATCTTAACATTCGCCCCGAGCGTGCACTTGGCCAAAACAACAACAACAAATAAATCGACCTTTGGAAATTTAGGTCATTGACCCACTTCGATTATGCAATCATTCTCCCTGGGGATTCCATGCCCATATTTGGTGTGGGCGTGGGACTGACAGCACAGGTGTTCTCCCTAGGGACTCTATGCCCATATATGGACTCCCGCTCGGAGTATAAGATAGCTTTCTACTAGTACCTGAATAAGAAATACAAACCTAAATCGCACTTCGCAATTTCATCTTACGCAACCACTCTTAAGGCTAATCGCTTTTCAGGTAGATTATTATCACAGATTCTATTTGATTGCACAACATAATTTTGGGATGTATGTAAAAACGATCAGAATGAATAATGTCATCATAAATGGGACGTTAGAAAAGTTTTTGCAACGCCTCTATTGAGGGCTACCTTTCCGTAAATGTGCCCTTTTATCTCAACTGCCTCCATTGAAACTTGCATGAGACCTTTAACGGGGCAAATAATGAATGTTTTCTACAAATAGAAATAATGAAGGTTTTCTATAAATGGAAAATTCAAAGCTAAGAGACTTATTGAAAATTAAAACTTCTAGAAAAAGGAAGTTTGTGGTTGTTTTCTAGTTCTAAAGTGAACTGGAGGTTAGAGTCTAAAGTGTTTAGATGAGTCAAGACGGAGTTAAGTTACTCCCCTCCATGATCTCACGCAGAAATAACATTATCCACAAACTGACACCAGAACCGGGGTTTTAGAGGAAAATTTTCAAAGCAGAGGTTTCGACGAATTCCATATAAGTTGTCGGCTCGAAGCCACGAAAGAAGAAAGAGTGGATTAGCAACCAGACGTTTGAAATAATTGAGCAGAGACGGCGAGCGAGATTACGAGGAGATATGACACTCTACAGAAAGCTCAACAAATTACGCAATTCCTTGCTCCACAGGGACAAGAAAGACTTCATTGCGGATGAAGCCGCTGAGCTCGAGCAAGCTACCCAAAAGAAAGACATAGGCGCAACTTTCAAGATCCTGTGCGAGCTGACTGGCCAACATGCCATGACGTCCACAAGCCTGAAAGCAGCGAATGGAGAAACTATATACGATCATTTTCAATATGTTGGTCTCTGGGAGAAACACTTTAATAAGCTGCTAAACTCAGATCCGCCCGACAGCGTTAACCCAGTGCTTATTTCTGCAGCTGCAGAAGCTACCCCTGCCTCCGACGGCGCCGAATTTTCTCCTGAGGGGATTAAATCTGCAGTGAGGAAAATTAAAAACAATAAAGCAGCTGGCACCTGTGGCATCGCTTCAGAGCTACTTACTACGGGCGGCCCTGCAATGATACTTTGGCTGCAGATATTCAGCGTAATCTGGCGCACTCAAGTTATACCGTCAGACTGGAAGAAAGAAATCATCGTACCAGTGTTTAAGCGCAAGAGCAGCAAGACGGATTGCAGCAGCTATCGTGGTATCACCCTACTCTCTGTTCCTGGAAAGCTGTTTGCAATGCTGTGTTCAAACGTGCAATAAGTTTCTTACATGCTTTGCGCCGCCTCCAACAAGCCGGATTCATGCCAGGAAGATCGACAACTGAACAGATTCATATTGTCAGACAAATCGTTGAGAAGACGCTGGAATTCAACAAGAAAGCTTACATAGCTTGCATTGACTTTCGTTCTGCCTTTGACACTGTTGACTGGCAGTCCCTTTGGCTAATCCTGAACGCTGTGGGCATACCAACAAAGATAGTCAACCTCTTTAAGAACTCTACCGCAGCACAGAAAGCGCCGTCCTTGTTAACAGGAAGCTTTCTTCTTCCTTCCCCATAAAAATGGTGTATGGCAAGGATGCGCTGCTGCACCTGAGCTGTTTAACTGCGTCACCGACCACATTTTGAACGAGACACACCGTGTCCACCCTTTTGGCATAAGTTATGTCGGGAGGACTTTGTCTGATGTTGACCTTGCCGACGATTTAGCCGTCCTCAGCGAAAATATCGACCAACTTAAGTCTGTACTCGAGACGCTCTCCTCCACTGCCTCCACAGTTGGGCTGCAAATCAACTGGAAGAAAACGAAGATCATGCCCATAGAAAAGACCGCATCGGTGTCACCTTTAACTGTTGTGATCAACGGCCGAGCTGTGACGTGGTAAGGCAGTTCACCTATCTCGGATCAATTATATCATCAAATGGCACACTTGACGCCGAAATCTCAGCCAGATCAGCTAAGGCAAACTCTGTATTTGGACGGCTCCTGAGAGCAGTCTTCCACAAACCGCAAATTCGTCGCCTTACAAAGCCCGTATCTACAACGCCACAGTCTCAAGTATCATGCTGTACTCTTCTGAGACATGGCCGGTAACCCAGACACAGCTAAGAAAGTTCGATGCCATCCAAACTATACATCTGCGTCGAGTTGAAGGCTTCAAATGATATGACAAGATCCACAATACTGAGATCCTGAGGACATTCAAGTTGGTGAACCTCTCCTCCCATGTAGAAGCTCGTTCTCTAAGATGGTACGGCCACTTACTCCGCTTCCCACCAACTACCCCTGCAAGGATCATATCGGACTTCAATCCCTCGATTGTCTGGAAACGTCCTCGAGGGAGGCCGCGCACCAGATGGGCTGATGTTATAAATCAACGCCTCTTTAACCGCAACATCGACCCAAATGAGGCCCAATCTTTAGCCCTGGACTTGGCTGCTTGGAGGAGACTGACAGCACTGTCGACCAGTTCCCTCTACGCTGGCGACCCTGCTGAGCAAGAGCGATAAGTCAAATAATTGAAAAACACATAATACAGTGAGACCATTACCTCAGTGGGGAGAAAGGATTGAACTCTGTGGAAGACACCACCCTGGCAAGAAAGAGTACCCTGGATATAGGAAAGTTGAGGCTTATAACAAAGGCTAGAATCCAAAAAAAACCAAAATTTTAATTACCTGAGTTTGTGGAATGAGGATATTATCAAATACAAATTCAATATACGAGGAACAACAGCCAGGGAGTGATTACCCGCCGTAAAAATTACTGTACCACTTTTAGACGCATTAACAACCATTTTGTTTGCGAGTCACCACGAGCTAACATTATGGATAACCCTCTGTGCTAGTCATGTTACGCTTGCCTCATTTTTAGCGCAAACAAAATGTTTTTATCGTTGGCAAGATCACAAATCGCACTGTCTCTGACGTACAAGTTTCTCCGAGGTCGTTGATGAAGAGAAGAAACTGTATCGGACCCAGAATCTACCCTTGGGGAACTCCACTTTTGACAGGCAGACAGTGTGATTTGAGTATACTTGAGAGGTAATATTCTAACCGGGGAGGGAATTTCATTCCGTAAAATCTGAAATTTTTCTATTTAATTGGGGTTATTCGGGTCCCAGTCCGTCAGAATAGCTAGGACGTCCGTTAGAAAGTATAGTTTAACATTTGTTGTTTTTTTTCAATTCGGTGATCCCCACAGCTAACCTGTTTGCTGCTGATTTTCTACCTTAAAAAAAAAGGTAGGGTGCGTCATATGATTCAGTTGTCCAAAATAAAAAAAAAAAAAACTTTTTAGCCGAATAATCCTCAATAAACTGTTTTAAATTATGATCAACCCCACATTTACTATACACATTACCAATTTGGAAGATTTTTTCCACAAACAGATAAACTTAATCTCTGTTCAGTATATTTGAAGGTTTCAAAAATCTACTTCATTTTCAACCATAGTTCCAAAATTCAGAATACTTCCGCAAATATAAAATAATATCTAACCTAGAAATAGCTCGATCAAAACGTATTTTTTAAACATAACCTAAAATCAGTTTTCTTTCATTGTGTTTCCTTTTATAAACTGATGTTTAAAATTTTATATATACCACAGTTATTTGGTGTTTTATAACAGATCTTTATTAATTATTTTGATAAGCGATGTGATGTCTTTTTTCTAATTCCCATATTTGTCGTTTTCTAACTTTTCTTAATTGTCATACGCGTAAGAAATTAATAAATTAGATCTTCAAATCGGGAAGATTTTTTCCGTCACCCCATGTAAAAGTAGTCAGGTTCGCCTGCGAGTTCAGGCAAACTTCAGTCCTCTGTTTGCTTTTACTGCCAGTATACATTGTTAGTTATGAGTTAAGCCAAAAATCTCTTCATCGCCATTGTAATTCTACTTGGCTTTCTCAGTAGGCAAACCTCATATGGTATGAACAATTCAGTTGCCCAATTGCCTGCTAACCCTTTGGACATGATCAGTTGTAAATCTTGAAATTTTTGGGAGGATGTGGGTATCCATTTACCTTCAAATGGCTCGTAGACAGGGTTGCCACTCAGCCGGTTTTTGGTACCAATTTGGGTGGCAAAATAGTGTCAATTTTGTATAAAAAGGGTCATTTCCAAAAAATTTGCCGCTCGCAACGCTTCGCGTCGCTCGCACTCATATCAACAAGCTTTTCAAATTGAAAATATTGGCCAATCCGTTTGGGATCACTCCCGTGTGGTTTCCCGTATCTTAAATTAGCATACCTGAAATCTCAGATCTAATGCCATCTATCAACTATAAAAAACGAAATTTTGATTTTACTTAGTGGTGCTGATTTCCGGCTTTGCATAGCACTTCCACTCTTGTCAACTTTCCAGCCCCCCTCCTGAAAACCCGCTAAAACACAAATGGTGCTTACTGTTTAAATGGGAACTCGTCCACAGAGTTCTTTCTTCTCTTTTTTTCTGAGCAGTCTTTGTTCTTAGCGTGAAAAAGGAGCGGAAAAAGAAAAGAGGGAAAACCTTCAATTTTTTTTCTTTTGAGAAAACGGAAAAAAAGGAACAGCAACACTCGTCTACATTGAGGGTTTTTCATCCAGTTTTTCCATAAAAAGGACTACCTGGATTTTTACAGTGAATTAAGGTGCTCGAAACTTTTCTTTTCTCCGAAAATGCTAAAGAGAATGCCACGAACATAGATCGTAGCAATTGATGACCCTATGATAAACACAACTAATAGTGGTTCAGACACTAACTCTTTCAAATAATTTATTTGGCAAAAACTAGTGGAAAAACAATAAGACAGCTATATCATCTAATCTGTTTATCACAACCTGAATAGAAAAAGTGTCACGAGAACTCTCGCCACTCCCAGTAAATTTTTCTTTAAGATGTCTCCAGGGACTAGGGCATAGGAACTGTCAACTAGCATTTTAAGTATTAATATGAAAGCACCTTTATAATAAAAAACGAGCATTTAGAGTAGGCTATCAGCGTGAAAGCACATTTACAATCAAAAATTAGTGGGAACAAAATAACTAAAATGAGGAAGGGCACTCAAATTCAATTTATGTAATGATTTAACATAAATTTAAGTAAGAAAAAAAAAGTGAAATTAGATTGTGATTTTGCTAAAGATCGCGTAGGATTTAAGATAATGGAAGTTTTGGTATCAATTTTGTTTTTAGTATGATGGTTATGTATGACATTTGTCCATTGCCAAGAGTTCAAAGAAAAAATATGAAAAATATGAACGGAAATGTTAGAGCGCATTTTTGCGTCACTGGCCCAGTCACTGAAAAGGTCACTAGATATTCTTGTGGGATACCAGTCAGCTTAGCGGATGTTTTTTGCGTTGCTGAGTCGTTGTATGATGTCGCCAGTGAGCTTTTCAGTCACTGGGCTTCAAGAGCTCCAGTCACGGAAATCGATGAAAAGACGCGTAAAGTTAAGCAGTCACTAGCCCAGTGACTGGTTAACATAGTAACAGCTATTAACATAGTGCCGCAAAAATACACTCTTAGCTTTTCTTGCTCTTTTCTTCTTTGAATTGTAGTCGACCCTCAACTAATAAAACATAAAAATTGAATTGGGACCCACTCAAGAATGCAAACCACTTGACTGACTTATCGTCTATGAGCCTACAAATTATTGCAACAAAACAAAATAGTTGAACTAAACAACTGAAAACAATTGAAGGCTTCTCCACCACATTGAAGGCTTCTCCACCACATTGAAGGCTTCTCCACCACATTGAAGGCTTCTCCACCACGTACCGAAGATCACTGGGTGGTCTTCGCTTATCAGTGATAAGAACAAGAATAAAAAAATTTCTCACACACAGACAGGGTTGCCAACTTTTTGGTGAATGAATATGTCCCTTGAGTATCCAAAAATGTGTCCTTTTCAGCCAAATTATGTCCATATTTTGTCTATAATACGTCCATAGTATGTCCATCATGAAATCTCAGAAACTAGTTTTTTATATGACTTGTAAACCTCTTTCAAAGTGGTCAGTTAACATCGAATATAATGAAAACGAAAAAGATTCATTTAGTTCATCCATAAGAAATGAACTAGTGTGAAAGCACAAAAGTCATAAAAACATATAAATAGTAAAAAAAACTAATTGTTGGAGCTTAAGGCTCATCTTCCTACGACAGTTCCGCTCGACAGGTATGGTCGGCATGAGGT
Organism: Artemia sinica; assembly: GCA_027921565.1. Taxonomy (NCBI): domain Eukaryota; kingdom Metazoa; phylum Arthropoda; class Branchiopoda; order Anostraca; family Artemiidae; genus Artemia; species Artemia sinica. The sequence goes on along the minus strand of CM051271.1, from coordinate 1,196,306 downwards.
CAGCATTTTCACTTCTTTTGGTAGGTTTTTGCCAATCAGAGTATTTCTTGCGCATGTCATAAGCTACAATCCAGGAGTCAAGCGACGTTGCGGAGCGCTAGGTAAGCTGGGTTGCCCTTCAATCAGGGGGGTGACAGCCCCAAAGGCATAATTACTGGACCTTTGAACAATGCTGAACAAAACAGATGTCTACAAATTCTGATTGGATGCTGGTTTTCGGAACTGATAGGGGGGGGGAGAGGGTGCCCACAAATCACTTTTGACTCTTATAAAGGGCACTATACTTGAATAAAATGAGCCCCATCTGAAGTTTTTACGACTGCCCATTCCATAAAACCTTATATGCCCCTGGGGCATAACTTAAAACCTTGTCCCGGGGCTCTTATGGGTTGTGTAAACGCTGAGAGCAATGTTATATGTTCTTTGGACCATTTTTAACAAAATTTCTATCTCAAAATTTTGGGTTGGATGCATCTAGGGAAAAGAATACGGGTGTGGAGGGGGTGGCTCCATCCTTCCCACCAAAGTTGGAGGGGGGGCTTACTCCAAGGGTGGCACGGCCCTTGTGTTTCAAGAATCGTTCTTAGAAAAATTGGACAAAAAGTTGAATATTAGCGTAGAGTGGGGGGGTGGGGGTATTGAGGAAGGAGTAGCCCCCGTCATATACGGAATAACTTCTGTACGTTTTAAGTTTTAATGTCACTCCTTCCTTTCGGTAAAAAAAAGCTAGTTTTTGTATTTATTTCTGATCATTTTTCAGATAATCCCAGGACCCATCCCCCCCTCTGTGGAAAACTTCCCCACGAAAAATTCCTCCCGCGTAAAATTCTTCCGTCGGGAAATTACTCCCAGACAATTCCATTTATGCTGCGACTCCTTCCCAGAAATTTTTTTGCTGACGATTCTGCCTGAAAAATACTCCTTACCATACTTTTATTTTAAGAAAGACTTGTATTCATTTAGTTTCTGATCCCTTTTAAGGTCATTGGAAATATCCCTGTTTGGAAAATACCCCCCCCCCGAAAGTTTATCCCCCAGAAATTTTCCATGGAGAATTTTTCCTGGTGATAATTCACCCATGGAAATTTCTCCCGTGGAAAATCCTCCTCCCCTAAAAAAAAGATCCCAAGAGAATTCCAAGTGCGCTGAAAACTTCTCCCTGAGAGTTCCCTCACAGTGTCTCTATATGTACAACGGGATCAACAACTAGAAAAAGACAAATAAAAAAACATTCTGTATACCAATTCTGGTAAATTCCCCCAATGTAAAATTTCCCCTGAAAAGTTCACCCCACAGAAGCTTCCATCCCAATGGGAAATTCTCCTCATAGAAAATCCATCCCCAGAAGATCTTCTTCCTCCTTTGGAAAATGTTGGTATACTTCCCTATAACAAATACTATATGTAAACAATGGGCAAATTTCATAATTTGCGGCCCTTTCTCTGGCTGTTCTGAGAGGGCATGTCATCTCCAAAGACATATCTATTGTACCTTTCAATAATACTGAACAAATGGCTATTCAAAATTTTGATCAGACGACTTTCAGGAAAAAAGGGCGTGGGACGGGGGCTAGTTGTCCTCCAATTTTTTGATCACTTAAAAAGGACACTAGATTTTTTAATTTTCGTTTGAACGAACCGTCTTGTGAAATTCTAGTACCATTGGTTTTATATGATCACCCGTGGAAACAGCATCAACAACAAATAAACATGAATCCGTGATGCTTCTTCTGGCAAACACTATAAAATTTCACTTTTATAGATAGGAGCTTGGAACCTCTACAGTAGGGTTCTCTGAGACGCTGAATCTGATGACGTGATTTTTATTAAAATTCTTTGACTTGTATGGGGTGTTTTTTTTGACCTTTTTCGAAAATTTGGCAAATTTTCTCAGTCCCACTAATGGATAAGACTGTACTTAAAAAACTATGTATTTGGTATAAGCTAATTTTTTGGTACATCTATTGATATCAAAATTGATTCGAGATCATAAATAATCTAATTTTGTTCTTTTGCTAACTTTTCATTTTCAGTTAGTAATACTTCATAAATAGATAGATATTTTTGCCTGACTATTGGAAGCCGGAAGTGATTGTTAACTAGAAACGGTGCCTTCTTTCCTGTTATCTTGACTGTAGCGTAAAAGCAAGGAGAAGTAAAATCGTTTATAGATGAAAGAATACAAAATTGTAAAGAATTTCAAGAGCATTTGCAAATAGTTGTCTGCAGGAAAGAGCAAGCAAATCCGAAAAATAATGACGTTTGTAAAAAAAATAATGTAAAAAAATTAGTAGAAAATAAGTAGTTAAGTAAAATTAGTGCTAGACAAGTAGTTATAATACCGATTTGGTGAAAAAATGATATTTTTTTACAAAAGTATGTATCCAGTTGGGAAATATTCTATTTTTTGTCATAAAGTTGCAAAATATGCCCCTTTTATGTCCCAAATTTCTAAAATATATTCCTTTTTTGCCCTATTATGTCATTGCGTCCCGGCACACAGGAATATTATTATTATTATTTATTGGAAAACCCGTCATACAAAAAAAGGAAAAGACGGAGCAAATAAGCAAAACAAAAAAAAAGCAATACACATAAACTTAGGAGTTATACATGTGGTTTGTAGTGACGAACGCTCGAGCTAAGATCTAAATTAGCACTTAGAACAAATTACACAAAACGAGAAAGAAAAACACAATTATACACTGCTCTGTAGGTACGCAACATGTTTCTTTTCTTTTTTTTAGGCTCCTAAATACTGAACAAACATAAATAATATGAACATCATTGCATCAAGCCGTAATTGGAAAAAAAACCCAAACAATCAAAAGTGAATTAAAAAAGATATACAGTAGATAATCATATTAACTAGTGTAAATATGACAAAAAAACGGTAAAAAACAATTAAACGACACTTGCGCCCGCTGGTCTTGAACTCAGATCACTCTCAAAAAATGATTCATTTACTCCGATATACATAAATAACAGAAACAAGGAAATTATTCAATCACGGATCCTTTTACAACGTTACTTAAAGCAATATGCTTAAAAGAACCGATAATTAATAAACAACTCTATTATTAGTAATATACGTAATATATTATCGAAAAAAAAAAAACGACACCAAAATTGAGAATAACCAGCGTCACTTAAATTGGACTCATACGAAAAGAGACTAAATCATCAGTCAGTTTAAAAAACTGCAGCAATTACACTAAGCGCGAAAAACAAGCACTTAAAAAAAATATAAATAAATAAAAAAACACAACAAATACATCTTAACTAATGGGCCAATACTGACGACCATGGATGATTCAACTTCATTAAACGGGAATTATAAGCACGAATTTGCTTTTCCACAGCTATAATGGAGTCAGCAATGCTGAATTTTCTAATCAGATAAGAATTGCGCATCCAAGAGGGAAAACGTAAAAGATATTTTGTGAACCGGAAGAAAACTGAACGAATTTTTGACTTGTCAAATTTGTGAGCATTTTCCAAAACGGCGATATGTACAAATAATGGGGTAGAGCGACAGAGTTAAAAAGTTTCGAGAGAAGATGGCGGTTGAACCGTAAACTTATTAGTTATAAAAGAAGCATATGATAACCCAACTCTACGCTCAATGTGAGCAATTAATAGCTGTCGCGTTTGCATTACTGACGAACCAATGGGAAGACCGAGGTAGGTGATATGATCTACTGGCTTAATCCTACTATTTCCGAGAGGAATATCCCTAGGCGACGCTTGCTTCCAATTGAAGAATTCAACTTCAGACTTTTCAGCATTGAACTGAAGACCTAGTTTTGCATACTCAGATTGTAGCGTTGTGAAAATCTCACTTATGCGCTGGATAGTGCGGCTCACATTCAGAATGTTGTCTGCATAACATACGAGAGATAAATCAAGACCGGCAAAGATGAATGATGTGGGAACAGCTGCCTGTGCATTAAGAACTCCATTATTGAAGAGTGAAGGGGAAGAAACACCACCTTGACGGGTACCTTTTTCAACATTGACAAAAATATTAGGGGTTGGTGCAAAGACTTGAGAGCCGTCAACTTTAGCTAATGGGTGAAGTATTAGGCGAACTTTAAGACGATAATACGTGTCTCGAAGGGGTCTGATATATGAGGGGCTCACTCCACGTTTTGCTGCATCGAGTAGCATAGCGGCGTGAATGAGAGAGTCGACCGCTTTAACGAACATCATGCCCAGCCAACACGAGAGTTTCACCTGATGCATTAGTATCGATCAATGCGTTCGCGACAACCGACAAAGCGCGGGCACAAACCGAGACGTGGCTGGAATCCAAATTGGTTAGGTGGAACATAGCATTTTGCGTTCAGTCGGTCAATGAACAGAAGCTCAAAAAGCTTACAGAAGGTAGTAGCCACTGTTATAGGGCGGAAGGATGAGCACTGGGTTGCGAGTTTACCTTTCTTTGGAATTGGAGTGAGATCTCCGATTGAGAAAGAAGACGGTACAATTCCTTGGGTAACAATCATCTGCATCAAAAGAGCAATATGGTTTTTTTTGTAAATAAAGAGCGATATGTCCTTTGGAAATAAATATGTCCAGTTGCCAACCCTGCACACAGATAGAGACAAACACGTTTACGTTTTTCACCGCACAGAAAGATTCTTGTATCCAATGTACCCTCGCGCGGAGTTAAGATAAGAATCTTAACTGACAGAAAAAGGATATCGATATATATCTACATTGACAGTTTTCCTTCTGTTTTTTTGTCTGAAAAAATTCTTTCTTTGTAAAATAGTACTACTTACCAAAAAAAGTGCCACTTTTGCTAAAAAGTGTCCTAATAGTGTCAGGTGTCCCGAAAAGTGCCATTAAAAAAAAGTGTCTAAAGTGACACTAAAGTGTCACCAGTGGCAACCCTGCTCGTAGAACTGATAAACGTTTTGCATTACAATGCTTATTATCTACTTTAGCTCTGCCCTAAGATGGACTATCACTCAAGAATTTTCATCAACTTGATATGAATTCAAAAAGCAACGTGCCCTTTGGCCTCGAACTCGTTTTGTAAGTTTAGCCGAAATAGAATGGCTGAAAAGCATACAGCTAGCAAATTGAAGAAATATAATGATTTGGCGCAGTGTGGCCAGATTGGCTGGCTTATTTTACGCCAAACTGGCTTATTTTGTTGGCGACTGGCGTGAAAATTTTTGGAACTGGCTTGTGGCTTAAAACTTGCTATTTTTATTTTGAGCTGGCTTATTTCTTGGCGTGATTTACTTTTTTCGGGAAGAATTTATATTTTTTGGCAATTCATCTGATTTTCGAACGAACGAACGAACGAATGCTCACGAAAGGTCAAAATCACGTTTTAACTCTATGGTCAAAATACGAATCTAACTGCGGCACTGCGGTGAAGTTTTCAAATCCTAAGAGGCACGTGGCTTCGTAACAACAGCATAAAAAAGCATTAGCCATTAAGTCATGGGGTTGAACTACAGCTGAAGGTACAGTATATTAGCTGTTACTTATTAGTATAGAATAACGCCAGGAATCAAACTCATAACAGGCATGTCTGTAACATCTACAGATCCTGTTTAACTGTTTAGTTCATGTGAGTCGTCCAGGAGTCGTCATGCTGTCGTCATGTACACTCTAGCTATTTTCTGTGGTTTGTATCTCTGTACAAACAGATTGGGTACAACAGCCTAGCCGACTGGGTACACACCCCAATGCATTGGGTACTGCCCACAATATATTGGGTACCCCCATACCCGTTTTCACTTTTTGTCTAGGCCTATTCTGAGAAAATACATTTATTTATATTTGAGGTTTTCTTTGCATCACTTCAGTTTAAATATGCTCAAAGGAAGAAGCAAATTGGTCATTGGTTTTCTCAGAATACATGCAAAAGTGAAAATCGTTATGGGGCAGTTCGGGATATTAATTGTTTTATGTACTACCATCAACATAATGTACTACTTCACCACTGCAGTAGTACACCACAGGATCTGTACCTAAGAATTTGAGTGCTACACCCCACAATCAGTACTACATTAAACATGGCATAGGTCCTACTACGCTATATATAGAGTAGGTCCTGCTATGCTATATATGGAGTAGTACACTTGGTTAGATGTAGGTATCAAATTCTGAGGTACAGATCCTGTGGTATACTGCTACAGTGGTGAAGGAGTACATTATATGTTGATGGTTGTACATAAAACAATTTATCCCTAACTGGTATGGGGGGGGGGGGGGGGTACCCAATGCATTGAGGTGTGTACCTCAATGCATTGGCTACCAGCAAATTGGGTACATGCCACAGAAAAATAGCTGGTGTACATGACTGGTTTGCACCCCCATTTTTAGCAGTGATGAGCATCAGCTTGTGACATAAGCAAACCTGAAGCAATCAATCTTGTTTCAGACTCACTTTTATTCATTTTTCCCCAATGTGTTAGCCTATAGTTAAATACTAGAGAAATTAGTTATATATAATATAGGCTAATAGCTAATATGTAATAAAGTACCATATAATACTAATGAAAATATCAGAAGAGAGATATATAAGTACAGGAGCAGGATAAGTAGATGAGTTTACCCTTGCTTTGATGTCTGATTTCTTTGTTACTGTTGCTGTAGCCTAGGCCTATAGGGTAAGACTCCTAGTGATTAGCCAGTGCCTAATCTGAGCTGTATCTCTGATTAGAATGCAGTATGTCCTTTACCTGGCAGCTGAGACTTTAATCTTGACCACTACTAATTTTCAGAATTATCAATCTTGGCCAATAGTCTACAAATCTTGACCACAACATTGATAATTAAACATGAGACATTACCTTTAACAGACAGCAACTATGGAAGTTATCCTATAGTTTTGTTATTTAGAAAAAAACTTTTCAGATTTTGAAATAAACAAGGTTCATTGTTAAATTAAATTTAATCAATCAACTGTAGACAATCAGGCAAGTGTCCTGAAAATCTGATCATTGACCCCTCTTCTTTCTGGGCTGGGTTGACAATAGATCCAAATCTTTAATTTGTTCTTCTTTTCTCATGATAAGTTCATACACTTCTGCTTGGGAGAATTCAATTTTTACTGAATGAGATAATCCCTTACTTCATAGTTTCTCTTGTTGTGAAAATTATGTTACTGTTATAGTAAAACTGCCTTGTTGTAAACACTGCTTATTAATATTCAAAATTTGGATGAATATGGAAAGATGTAAATCAGCTATTAGCTAATAATGGGAGGTAACATCATAGTAGGGTTTTATCTAATTCAATATAGTCAGCGTATTTTGACCTACTATATATGGTGTTGTAGATTTAGATCCATTGACAGTTTTCTTTCCAGTATTTTACAATTCAACAGTATATGCTCAGGGGTTTCTTCTGTGTTTTTACAGTACCTGCAAAATGGGCTATTGGCAACTTCTCCATTTGGCTGCTTTATTTTGTATGAAGGAGAGTGGTGGTTGAAGTTAGCTGTATTTGAACACAGGCAGTTGAACCAGACTGATTGTATACTGGTTGGAAAGGGGGATAAATTTGGTGGCTTTAATTCAAGCAATGTTTTTAGTCATAATCTAGTTGTATCCCTTATAGTTAGAGATTTCACTGGTTCCATTTGGCTTTTTGCTTCTTGCTTTTCTATCTTGTCTGCTTTTTTCATTTCCTTCTTTACCTAGATGACTAGGTATATATTGAAATTTAGTAACAAAGCCTAATCTTCCAAGGCTGCTTAGGTTTTCTTTGGTTTGATGTAGGCCTATGCCCAGTGTTTTCAAAGTTAGTGTTTCATAGGATATAGAGAGAGCAGATTTAGAGTCAGAGAATATTACTATATGTTAATTGCTCTGTTTCAGTTTAATTAGGGTCTCTAAGTACAAATTGATTGCAGCTACTTCAGCTGTTAGTGTGCTGGTCCCTGCCTTGTGTTTTTTCACAGTGCATAGGCTGAGCTCTTTTAAAAAGCATCCACTTCCACATCCCTCTTCACTTAAAGATCGATCAACATATACTTGGGCATATCCATTAAATTCCCTTTTTAAGAGCTGTTTGAAATCATGGATTGCAGTTTGGGATTCAATTTGTTTCCTATTTTGAGGGGAGGAATTCTAGTTTAACCCTGGGGTGATTGATCCCCAATTAAATTCGAATTCAACTCCTCCATACTCTCCTCCAGACTGCTCATGCTGGGTGGGCTTATAATAAAAATTAACCAGGAAAATATTAATTTTTAAAAGATTTAATCAGTCGGAATAACATAACTACAAGTGTAACTTGACCCCACAAAACCCCTGGAGAAAGGTATTTAAGTTATGACATTTGTCCATTGTCTATATAAAGTATTTGCTATTGAGAAAGATGTATGAATTTTTTCCATGGGGGGGGAGGTTTTGGGCATTAGGCCTAATGGAAGGAATACTCATATGAACTTCAGAGAGGGCTCATTTGATTGGAAATTGAAAGTTCTAGTTCACTTTTCAAGGCATCACAAGATATTGGAGGGTAGCCAGCTCCCCCCCCCCAAACCTCTTTTTTTCCTGATGCATCCAATAAAAATTTTAAAGGTATCCAATAAAAATGTTCAAAGATCATATAACAAAAATTCTGGTGCCAACACAACCCCCCAGGGCCCAGGGCAGGCATTGTAAGTTGTGCCCTGGGGGCATATGAGTCTTATGGAAGGGATGCTCATATTCACTTCAAAGAGGGCTCATTTAATTGGAAATTCAAAGTTCTAGTTCAGTTTAAGAGTCAAAAGGGATTGGAGGGCACCTAGTCCCCCCCTCCCCTCCATTCCCTTTTTTTCCTCAAACCCATCCGATAAGAACTTTGAGATAGCTTTTTTTTTAAATAGTTCAAAGATCATATAAAAAAAAACTCCAGGGTCAACACAGCCCCCCAGGGCCCAGGGGCAGGTGTTGTAAGTTTACGCCCTGGGGAATATATGGCTCTTATTGAAGGGATGCTTGTAAAAACTTCAGAGATGGCTCATTTGATTGGAAATTGAAAGTTCTAGTTCAGTTTTTTAGAGTAAAAAGAGATTGGACGGCAACTAGCCCCCCCCCCCCATGCTCCTTTTCCCCAAATACATCCGATAAAAAATTTTGAGATAGCCATTAAGTTAAAAATTGCACAAAAGTCAGATAGCAAAAATTCAGGTGTCCTCACTACCCCCCAGGGCCTGGGGCAGGCATTGTAATTGTGCCGCATTGGGTCACAGAGTATCATTGTAGTAATCGGAGGTCCGACTCAGTGAAATTATGGGATACAGAAATTGCGGCGCACACACGGACAGTGCTCGAACTAACACAGGAGAAATCGAGCCGGTGGGCGTCCTCGTCAATAATTTTCCCCGAAGTGTTGGACAGGAAAGTAAGCATGGTCGTGCATTTTCTGAACATAGCGCGCTGGAATTTCTGTAAAGTCTCTAGAGTTTCACATGGGGTAGCGGTTTATCGCAATTCTACTAAATGCAGCCTCAAAATAATCTCTACACTGGAACTGAACTTCCGCAAACCAGGGAACGAATTGAAAGGTGGATAATGCCAGTAGGATCAAAGGACCTGAATAGTGGTGAGTATTTCTATAAAACGGCCGTCAAAACTTGGACACCATTAAAAGTAAGTTAGATTTTGGGCAAAAAATTGTCTGGCTTATTTTTGGCTTGTTTTTCAAAGGCTGCGGCTTACTTTTTTGTTCAGGATCTGGCCACACTGATTTGGCGGATTATTTAAAAACACAAGAATAGCCTATATGAGGAATTTTATGTTGAACTAGGATATATTTACAACTGACTAATTGGTTAGGTTTTTTTTAATTACCTGACATCAAATAATTATCTATTTCTGTTGGCTGTAACGAGTTATTGATATTTTGTGATTTAAAGCATCAGTGTGTGCATTAGCCTACTGAAACCTTAATAGGCTAGCCAATTTCGTAGTGTATATAGAATTTTAGTGCTAGATGAATAGTTGGATATTTAAAATGGTAAAATTCTACTTTAGCTACTGTTTGCTATCTTGGAAAGAGGTTAGGTTTAGGAAAAGGAAACTTTCAGGGATGGGTCTACATGACAAAGTATGGGTAAATGTTTGGCTGCTCATATTATTGACTTAGGAATAAAGTGGGTGAAGTTTTAGAAGTTCATATTAGGCTATTGACTTAAGAATAAAGTAAACATACCACTTGATGCCTTTGTTTCATGCTCTTTCCAAATTTGATAATCATTTCTGTTGAAAATGAATTTGGTATAAATTTAGAATTGTGGCTCCTGATAAGGAGACATGTTAAGAAAACAATTCTCACTTTAAAATATAGGTAAATTTTTACCAAATCATATTATTGAGTATCAAATAAAGTGAATATACTATTCAATGCCTTTTTTTATGCTGATTACAAATATAACAACCATTTCTATTGGAAATGAATTTTAGCCCCTCCCCTATATATGTCAATTCAGGATATATATTTGCACATATGGGGGCAGGGGTTAGGTTAGGGGGGCTGAAATTCATTTCCAATAGAAATGATTATTATATTTGTAATCAGCATAAAAAAAGGCATTGGATAGTGTATTCACTTTATTCCTAACTCAATATTATGATTTGATAAAATTTATCAAAACATGTATAATGATCCTAGTTAACATATTATCCCAGGGGAGAACCTTTATCCTCAATTCTTTTCTGTTTTTCCCTTCTTTTTCCAACTTGAAAGAAAGAAATTTTCATTTTTTCCATGCTGTAAAATCAATGTGTAAATCTTTTGAAATTGATGCAATTGTTGCTATCAATTATTTTTTATAGATGGTGTTTATCCTGGTTGTTGTTAGTTAATGGCATAGCATGTGTCTAAAGAAAAAGCAGTGGCATATTGAAATTATATGAATTGTGAGTTGTGTTTGAAAAATTTTGAATCATGCCATGTGTCTTGTGTGACAATAAAATTATGTTGTTTAAACTATTTCATCAAACTGAAGGTGATGTACAGTAATTTTTGATAAATCATAACATTTTGCCAACTAAAATGTTTTGCCCTTATTGTCAAATTGAAAGCCATTTGATGAAACACAACATGCATTCTACTTTAAAAAAAAAACAAGAACAGAGCGACATGGACATAAGGTTCTTTAAAAAAAAGTACAATTTTAGTCAAAGTCTTAATACAGGGTCTTAATTGTAGTCTTAATTGTATCAGCAAATAACCAAGATTATGCTGATTTTTTTAAATTTGAATAGAGGATTGCAAATTCAGCAATTTATGGTTGATGAAATTGGCATTTCATCAACAACCACTGTTGATGGGCAAAGTTTTTGTCATGAAATATGCCTTGACTTCATTGAGAAACATAATGTAAAATTGGGTGGTCCTGGAAAAATAGTTGAAATAGACAAAGCAAAGGTAGGGAAAAGAAAATACAATAGGGGACATTACATTGAAGGACAGTGGGTGTTTGGAGGAATTGAAAGAGGCACTGCAAATTTTTTTATTTGTTCCCATTCCCAACCAAACAGCAGACACACTACTTAAAAATATAAAAGAGTGGATTCATCCAGGAACCACAATAATATCTGATTGTTGGAGCTCTTACAATAGATTAGGCATGCAAGGTTTTCAGCACCTAACTGTCAATCATTCTTTGAATTCTGTGCACCCTGTGACTAGGGCCCACACACAAAATATTGAATGTCTTTGGCATTCAATGCATTAAGTGATCCCCAAGTATGGGAGATTGGACAACCATATGGCTGGATATCTTGCCAAGTTTTATTGGAAAACTTTTTTTTTCCCAATAAAGGGGTCAGACTGCATCATCTATTTCTACAGGCTGCTGAGTTATACTGTAACGATTTGTCTCTTCAAGCATATACTTCAAAAACCCAGGTCACAAAACCTGAAATAATACAAGCATAAGCAAAGCACAAGCAATATATAACAGCAAGCATAAGCAAAAGCACAAGCAATACATAACAGCACACATACACAAAATACAAGCAAAGCATGGCAAGTAAGTAAGGAATATTACATCTCCCTTCTTTTCGGAAGGGCTTGTCAATCATAGGTTTATTCTTGACGGTGGCTTGACTTGTCGACCACTCCTGGTAGTTACAGAACTTCTGAGACTGTTGTCGACTTCGGCTGTGGAAGGCAGGGAGACCACAGTGTTTTCCTGGCCCACGGCGACCAGCAATTCTGGCATGCTGGCTTGGCGAAAGTGCACGTCCTCTGTTTTGGGGTAAGTCCGGAGAGTGGTGCCATGAATCGTGTACTGACGAGCTGCCAGTGTTTGAATCAGAATCAGAACTCTTCTCATCTGTAGTCACGACTTTCAAGTGTTTTCTATTCCGGCAGTATTGTCTGTTTGCTTTCATCTGTACTACATACAATCGTGGCGCATCTGCTTCTCGGAGGACTGTTGCAGGTTGCCAGGTTTGATTGTTGGACTGTACTCGAACTTGTTGGCCTATCTGCAGCGGATTAAGGCTTTTGGTATGTTGATCATAGTAGCGTCTCTGTCTTTCCCTTTCTTTATTCCTTGCGGACATGAATTCCTGCATAGGTACGACTTTTGGAGATAAGTGCTCAATGGTGCAGGGCACTAGGGATCTCAAGTTTCTACTCATTAGCAGTTGGGCTGGGGAAGCTAGACCATCAACTGGTGTGTTGTGGTACTCGAGGAGAGCTAGCTCGAGGTCAGTTTTCGATTTCTTTGTTTTCATGATCATGGCCTTAGCAATACCAACTGTTTTCTCAGCGAGTCCGTTGGACTGAGGATGGTTTGGGCTAGAGGTGTTGTGTCGTATTCCCCACTGTCTCATGAAATCCTTGAACGTTTCTGAAGTGAATTGTGGGCCATTATCAGATGTAATCATCAAGGGTATCCTGAATCTAGAGAAGTGAGATTTTAGCTTCTGGATTATGAGGTTCGTGTAAGTATTTATTCCCAGATCATCAGCTTCAAAAAATCGACTGTAATAATCCACTATGATCAGATAGTATCTTCCGGATATGTAAAAACAGATCAATGCCAACATGCTCCCAAGGGTAGCTGGGAATATCGTGATGAAGCAAGGGTTCTCTTGCATTTGCTGTAGAATAAGTGCAGCATGCATCACACTTCTTGATGAAATCTTCTATTGTCTGACTCATCTTTGGCCAGAAAATGACTGATCTGGCTCTGTTTTTCGTCTTCTTGATACCAAGATGTGAAGCATGGATGCTTTGCAATACAGCGATTTGCATGCTGTCTGGGATGACAAGACGGTCATCTTTCATGATGATGTCATCAACAACACTGAGATTACTTTTTACTGTCCAGAATTCAGCTATGGATGACGGAACCATTGATCTTTTTTTTCGGGCCAACCTTCTTCTACCATTTTCCTCAGAACCCTCAGCTGTGGATCTCTGAGCGTTTCTTGTTTCAACTCAGATAGCTTTTTCTTGACTGATTGGTAGTAGTTTCATAACGGAGTGTACATAGTATTCAATTTCTCTGTGAAGCAATGGTTCCTCAGTTTCTAAGTGGAGCCGGGAGAGGGTATCTGGGATCGGTATTTTGGTGCCTGGTTGATATGTTATACTGAAATCGTAGGGTTGTAGATGTAACAGCATTCTTTGAAGTCTCGGCGACGACTTATTGATTGGCCGATTGAGGATTGTTTCCAGGGGTTTATGGTCACTGATGACTTGGAAGTGACGGCCATAGAGATACTGATGAAAATGGCGACATCCAAAAACAATGGCATACAGCTCCTTTTCGATTTGCGAGTATCTCTGCTCTGTTTCATTCAGCGATTTCGATGCGAATGAAACAATTTTATTCTCTTGAAGCAGGACAGCCCCGAGTCCTGATTTGGAAGCATCAACTTGGATCTCTATTTGATTTTTTTTTTTTTTTTTTTTTTTTTTTTTGGTCCTCGAAAGAGGGTGTGGGTTCACATCCCACTTCTGACACCATGTAACGATTTGTCTCTTCAAGCATATACTTCAAAAACCCAGGTCACAAAACCTGAAATAATACAAGCATAAGCAAAGCACAAGCAATATATAACAGCAAGCATAAGCAAAAGCACAAGCAATACATAACAGCACACATACACAAAATACAAGCAAAGCATGGCAAGTAAGTAAGGAATATTACAATACAAACCTGATATTCATCAGCCAGATCAAAGTTTACCTAGCACCAGTCAAGGCAACAGCCAATAAATATCAAATTTATATCACAAGTGTCTTGATTTATGACATTATAATTTAATCATCTAAATCATCTGATCATTATAAATTAATCACCTGTACAGTTCCCTCTGATTTTGAAACTGCTAGATCATCCTAGAATAAAAAAGGTAATTTTTTATAGCCATTTCATTTCTTTTCAATTCTGTTTTTAGCAAATATGTAAATAGTTGTTTAATTTTTATTTTTGCCACACCATTTTCTATCATTAAAAAAAATTATTATGCCCCCATCCCCCTAATGTGCAAATATGCAACCAAAATTGCATTTTGATTCTAAATATAACCTTCATTTACATCACAAATAAATTTTGCCCCCTCCCCCCTGATGTTCAAATATATACCCTGATTTGGATATATTTAGGGGTTGGGGTACAGTTTATTTGGTTATATTTAGGTTCAGAATGCAATTTTTGTTATATATTTGCACATTAGGGTGGTGGGGGTATATACTCCATATGTATATGTATATTTATAGCAATATTTTGTATTTTTGCCACTGCTTTATCTATCATTAAAAAAAAAAAAAACAGAATTAACAATGACCAGGATGAACACTATCTATAAAAAACAATCTATAGCAGCAATTTCAAAAGATTTACGCATTGCATTGAGAGCATGGCAAAAATTTTAATTTTTTTCTTTTAAGTTGGAAAAAAGAGGGAAAACTTGATGATAAAGATTCTACTCTTGGATAATATGTGTTAACTAGGATCATTATACATATTTCAAAGTAAGAATTGTTCTCTTAACATGTCTCCTTATCAGGGGCCACAATTCTAAATTTTTACCATGAATTTTACCTCCACCCTTATATATACCAATTCAGGGTATATATTTGCAAATTAGGGGTGGGGGTAAAGTTTAACTCTACCTCTCATTTACATCAGCAATAAAATTAAATATGTGTGTCATAAAAATGAGACCTTGCAAAATAGATCTTCTGCTTAAATGAAGTACAACAAAATTGTTTTCAGCTTCACAACTTTGCTCAATCCCAATTTATAAGGTTTTAAAGATATGCAAATACATTTCCTAAATAAGAAAATAAAAAAACATGAATATGGCTTAAAATTCGACTCAAATAAAAGGAATTGCTTTTCAGAAACTAAAGCCAGAGAAAAAGAAACCGATAACTAAATTAAGGTAAAATATTGTTTTGTCAAAATTTCAATTTAGGCAAATTTAGGAGTGAAGGTAGGTACTTAAAAATAACTTCCTGGGATATACTGTAGCTTGTAGGCCCATCCCTGAAAGTTTCATTTTCCTAATCTAACCTCTTTCCAAGATAGCCAAAAGTAGCTAAAGTAGAACTTTACCATTTAAAATACAAGTTGAAGTATATTAGAGATTTTGATAACAAACTAGTTAGCTAGTTGTAAAGTGGGTAAAATTCTATTTTAGCTACTTTTTTGCTATCTATGAAAGGGATTAGGTTATGAAAATGGGTATGAATATATGACAATCCCATTACATAAGACAACATTTTAAGAAAACAATTCTTACTTCTTTATATGCAAAATAATCCTAGTTAACATATTTTCCAGGGGGAACCTTTATCCTCACTTCTTTTTCCAACTGCAACAAGAAAAATAATAAAAAAGCCTTGCTTTTGAAAAACTTTTTGTCTCAGTTTTTCTTTTCCCTGGTTTTAGTTCTGAAAATGCAATTCTTGATATTTGAGTAGAATTTTAAGCCATGTCAATGTTTTTTTTTCTAAATTTAAGAAAATATATTTTACAGATCTTTGAAACCTTATACAATGGGATTGAGTAAAGTTGTGAAGCTAACCACAGTTTTCTTGTTCTTTATTTAAACAAAAGATCTGTTTTACAAGGTTTCACTTTCATAACCCAAAGATTTTTAAGTCATCAAAGGTCACTGCTGTCTAGAGGGAGTAGGAGTCAAGGTGGGCACTTCAAAATACCCTTCCAGAACATACTTTGATATAAAAATATGACCATTCCACAACATAAGGAGAAATGCTAAGAAAACAATTCTTACTTCATAATATGCAAAATAATCCTAGTTAGCATATTTTCTAGCAGGAGAACCTTTATTTTCACTATATTTCTAATTTTTCAATATTTATGTCTATTCTCCATGTCTTGAAAAATCATTCATGAAAGAAACACCCAAGAGCCATCTAGCTAACATAACCTAATTTAACAATATTTACCTATTAATACATTTTGGTACTTGGCAATGATGGTGTTTAACTTATAAATATATACTATTTGAAAATGGATAAATGCAGTTAAATCTGTTTATTTTTCCCCAATTTTGTTTAAAAAAAACTGTACGACAGTGAAAGAAGTTATGATAAAGGTTCTCCTGCTGGAAAGTATGTTAACTAGTATTATTTTGCATATTATGATGTAAGAATTGTTTTTTTTAACATGTCTCCTTATTTAGTGGAATGGTCATACATTTACACCTGTTATTTAGTCTAGACCCACCCCTGAAAGCTTCTTTTCCTAATCTAAACCCTTTCCAAGATAGCAAAAAGTTGCTAAACTAGAATTTTACCACAAAGTGTAGGCCTATATAAACTTCTATTGATAGCTGACTAAGAAAATTCAGGATGAAATGTATTTAAAGTGAGATCTAAGCCAACTGGTTGGCTAGATTTTATAACTGCTGCCTCCTGAATATATTGGCTTACCAGACCAAATCCCTGGGAAGTAATATACTTGTATTTCTTAGCCCCAGTCTGTTATCTCTATGCAATTCCATCATAGGCCTACTCTTATATAATTGCTACAAATTTTCTATTTTCTTTAACATTTATCTTATCCTTCAATGATAGCTCAACCCCCCCCCCAAAAAAAAAAATAAAAAAAGAAGTTAAAATGTGAAAATGAATGACTAATGTAGATTCTACCCCATATAATATTTTGGAACACGGGTAGAATATTCCAAAATTCTTTCTTCTCTTCTTAATTTTATTTGCTATTGTCCTACTTTCTTTGTGGCTGCTGAATTTTGTTTGTGGGGGGAGTACTTTGCAAGGAGATTTTTCAGGGGTAATATGACTAGCACCCAATTGTAACTGAAGAAAAGATTTAGGAAGACCAATTAGGCAATCAAATCCTGTTACATTTGTCCCTTTAGTTGACTACTGACACATCAAATCCTTATTTTCTTCTAAAGGGCTAGGCACATGTAGATGATTTTGGGAACCAATTTTCAGCAAGGGTGTATTCTATGTTAAGGGATTATAATTAGTGATGCTAAGAGACGGGGCTTATTGACGTTTTTTTGGTGATTAATCATCATTAATTACAATTAATTTATGATAATCATTAAATTCAATAAATTACTTGCCTAAAGCTCTAAAGCCCTAGGACATTCCTTGTCTATAACGTAATTAATGATGATTAATCACCAAGAAACGTCACTAAGCCCCGCCTCCTTAGCATCATTAATTATAATCACTTTATGTGGAATATACTCTTGCTGAAATCGGTTCCCGAAATCAGCTATGTGTGCCTAGCCCTTAATTTCAAAATAACCTCTGTGGTTACAACTGTTTTGTTGACCTTTTTTTGTAAACAAGTAGTTTCTGATTGTTTATTATTATGATTCCATGTAGCAACAAAGGAAAGCCTTTATGCAACAGAAAGTCTTAATAATTGCATTATAACCAAATGAAAAATTGTATAATAGCCTAAAAGAGAGCCAAGTGGCCAAAAAATGTTTTAGTTGTGATGTCCTTGGTAATTCAAAGTTGTTGGTGTTTTGGACAAAAAAAAAGAAGCAAAATTATTAGTTAAAAATCAAAGGCAACGGGAAAATACACTGGCGGATCAAGGGGGACCCCCTTGATCTATAAGGTCATTGGGATTCCAGTCTAATCTAAATTATTTTCAACTTTCTTATTTTTAGCTAAACATTCCTTCAAAAATCACCTCCAATTTCAAAAAGCATCAACCTCCAACTTCATCTAATCTAAATTTCTTCAACTCTCTTATCTTTAGCTAAACATTCTTTCAAATTATTCTGTCAAATAAATTCATCAAAATTTTTTCAAATAATTATTTCTCCAAATAATTAGTTATTTCAAAAGCCCCAAGGGAAAGTTTTGCCATTTTAATTTTCTAATGATGCCAGAGTATCTGAATTGGTAAAGGGAAAGTAAAATCTAATTTACAAAGAATTTGCTGTAAGAAATAATGAAACTCAACCACAACTACACTATATAACTTCAACAAAATGGATTTTATAATGAAATATTAAAATTGAAACCAATGTCTTAACTCTTCTTTATTATCATATTTTTGAGATTATACTTTTTTAAACCCAGGCACCTATAAATAAAGCATATAAGCAAACACAAGCAAATAAACAAAAGCATGCAAGCAATAGAAAGCAACATCACATATTACTACACTTCTACCCAAAAACTATAGAAAGAAATTACCACTTTCAAGGGTCCAAAAATGGCTTAAAATTGAATTAGTAAGAAAATCAATTATTAAATTCAGAGAGAGCATAACAAATGGCATCAAGTGGTATATTTACTTTATTTGTAGGTCAAAATTATAGACTGCTCCATATTTACCTGATAAACTATATGCTTGCAGATTTTCAAAAGGGCATATGAGCAGTATCATAGCTAGTGCTACAATAGATAGTAATATCATAAAAACCTTTAAAAGAGGTAATTTTAACTGGAAAAACTTCTATTACCCTTTAAAGAGTCACAAGTGGTTAAAGGGCAAGCAACCCTCTTCCCAACCCATTTTTTCCCAAAAAACATCCAATCAAAATTTTGAGATAGCCATGCCTGTAGGAATATTGGGTATTTCAACCCTCCACAGTTGTAATTACCTTTTATGTTTTAAAACTAAATCAAAAGACACTGTTTGTTTGCTGGTTGTCAACAAGTCATCTCGGCAATATTCCATGAATGACTGAGGGTATTAAGTTGAAACTTTCAGTGTTACTAATATTATTACTTCTTTGTTTACAGTTTAAACTTAATCAAAAGAGTATATATGTATCCAGGTTGTCAAAGAGCAATGATACAATTTTTCGGGAATGAAATTTTTTGGGAATTATTTTTCAGGTAAACTTGAGGATGTATAACACTAAATTAAATAATACTATGTGTTCAAAATTTTTGAAAGGGTGTATGCTGCTAAAAATTGTTGAAAAATTTTCTCCAAGATACAAATAGCAAGCCAAACTGTGGATTCTTATAGAATAGAAAATCCAAAAGGATATAAAATATTAATATTTTTTTTTCAGGAAAAAGACTGTCAATGAAAAACAAACAGGAATTAACTAAAAAAATTTATACCACCAAATAGTTCTTCCAAAAAAAGTAAGAGCTCCATTAAACCAAAAATGAGCACCAATAAAGTCAAATAATCTTCCAAGTGTAAAACTACAACATATCACCATTAATGAATGTATGAATTGCAAAACAAACTGAACTTACAATAAATAACCCAGTCAATCTCCAAAGGATTGACTGGGCTCTCCAAAGGGTGCAAATGCATGATTTGTACTTCACTGAAAAAGAAACAAATGGAAATGGATTGACAGTTTAATATACATATACTGATATATTTTTGTCTCAAATTCTGAATAATTCTTGATTTGTCAAAATTAAAACATTTGAAATTTTTTATTTACTGTCAAGTGCAAATTATGTTCTGGTCAAACAGTTTGTGGTGACAAACTGTAAGTAAGGAGCGACCTGGCTCAATAGTAACCAAAACTCTAAAAAATGGAATTTTGATACCAATAGATATATCAAAAGAATCAGCTTTTTATGCTGATTTCAAATATAGAAATTTCATTAGGTTTATTCATTAGGTCACTCGTCAAAGGTTACAAGCCTGAGAAAAACTCCCTGATTTTAGAAAAAAGGGTAAAACAGCCCCTAAAAGTCAAGTGATCTCAATAAAAATCACACCATCAGATCCAGCGTATCAGAGAATCCTTCTGGCTTGGTTTCAAGCTCCTATCTGCAAAAATCTGGAATTTTTTATTTTTTTTGCCAGAAGAAAGAATATGGATGCATGTTTATTTGTTTATTTTTTGTTTGTTTTTTTTTCCAGGGGTGACTGTATCGACCCTGTGGTCCTAGAATATCGGGATAGGGCTCATTCGAACGAAAATGAAAAGTTCTAGTGCTTTTTTAAGTGATCAAAAAAATTGGAGAACAACTAGCCCCCGTCCCCCCCCCCCCCCCCGATTTTTTTGCAAAATCGTCCAATCAAAATTTTGAAATACCCATTTTGGTCATCATAGTTGAAAGGCTCTATAACTGCCTTTGGGTATAACATGACCCCCCCCCCCCACAGCCCCAGGGTAAAGGTCTTTAAATTATAAAATTTGCCTTTATTTTGTACATAGTATATGTTATTAGGATGTAGGCATTCATTTTTGGGTGGGTGGGGGGTCAAATTTTCTGCTGGGTGTTTTTCCATGGGGGAAGTTTCTAGGGAGTGAACTTGTTGGTTGAAATTATACACTGAGAGAATTTGCCAGAATTCTTATACAAAATTCTTTTTGTATATCTTGCTTTCTCTTTCCCATCTCAATTTTATGCACAGTGTGTTTAAGAGTAATTGTTCTGGGTAAATTTTCACCGGGAATGAGTTGGCTAGAGGATAGTTTCGTGGGGAGGGGGGGGGGGCAGCAGATTTCCTGGCATTATTTAAAAAAGGATCAGAAATTAAATAAAAAAAAACAGGGTTTTTTTAACAGAAAGTAAGGAGAAACATTAAAACTTGAAATTAACAGAAATTATTACGTATATAAAGGGGGTTGCCCCCTTCTCAACTCCTTTCTCTTTATGCTAAAGTTTGAATTTTGTCCCAATTCTGTAATAATGACTCATGAAACACAAAAGCCGTTTAATTAGAATAATAAGACGCTTTTTTTTAAAAGTACTAAAAAACTTCAGAGTAAAGAGTGAGGTGTTGTATATACGCAATAATTTTCCGTTCGTTTAAAGTTTTAATATTGCTCCTTACTTTCAGTTGAAAAAACTTGTTTTTTTTTTAATTTAATCTTTAGAAGGGAAGATGAATGTGGAATGACAATTCAATATACTGATATTAGTTCCTTAAAGTCTTAATAAGTTTCTATTTATTAAATCACAAAATTGAAAATGTATTTTCTTTTTCAGTAAAGCGCAAATTATGTTTTGGTCTTCAGAAGCCATGAGGAAAAGTGTTAGTCCTAGTCATGTTAATTTCTGTTTGTTTTGGGTTTCACTTATTTATTGATTCTGACTTGTTTTAGTTTTACACTTGCAAGATTATTTTCCTTTTTCTTAAGTCCAAATTTGGTTTAATGAAGCTCTTTACTTTTCTTTGAAAAACTTATTTTTTTGAAAAGATATTTTCAATTAATCATAGGCAGCACAATAGCACTGCCTAAGTAAAGAACAACGTTGGCACAATATATTATTTATTTATTTTCTTTTTTTTTGCTTTTAGACCAGGCTACTTTGTATAGAAAGAGTTGTCATAGAAACTTCAAAAAGGGCTCATTCAATTGAAAATTGAGAGGGCTAGTGCCCTTTTTAATAGTCAAAAGTGATTGAAAGGTAGATACCCCCCCCCCCCAACGCTCTTCATTTCCCGTAACACATCCTATAAAAATTTGAGATAGTCATTTTATTCATTGTAGTAGTAAGGTATGAAAATTATGTCTGAGGATTACAACCCCCCACACAGCCCTAAGGAAAAGGGTTGAAAGTTCTGCCCTGGGGGCATATAAGGTTTTTATAGAAAGGGTGATTGTATAAACTTCAGATGGGGCTCATTGGATTGGTAATCAGAAGTTCTACAACCTTTTTAATGAGCCAAAGTGATTGGAGGGCAGCTACCCCCCCCCCCATACACACGCATTGTATTTTCCCAAAATGTGTAATAAAAATTTTGAGATAGCCATTTTATTAGAAATATACCAAACATTATATGACAAGGCCTTTTGGGTTGAAACAAACCCCCAGAGCATGAGAGAAAAGGTTGTAAGTTATACCCTGTGGGCATTTAAGGTTTTTATGGAAGGAATGGTTGTATAAACTTTAGAGGATGTTCACTTGTTTGAAAACTGGAAGTTCTAGTTCCCTTTAAAGAGTCAACAGTGATGGAGGACAACTAGCCCCCCCCCCCCCGACTACTTTTTTCCACCAAACGTATCTGATTGAAATTGTTAGATAGCCATTTTGTTAAACATAGTCCAAACAACATATAACAATGCCTCCAGGGTTGACACAAACCCCCAAAATCCTTGGGTAAGGTTTTTTCAGTTATGCTTTGGGGACATATAAGGTTTTTGTGGAATGGTTTGTTTTATAAACTTCATATGGGGCTTGTTTGATTTGAAATTGAAATTTATAGTGCCCTTTTTAAGAGTCAAAAATGATTTGACAGAAGCCCCCCCTCTCTTAGTTCATGGTTCCTCAAACACATAGAATCTAAATTTTTTAGACAAATGTTTTGTTCAGCGTAGGGCTAGGGTCTGAAATTATGTCTGAGAATGACAATCCCCCTCCCCACAGCCCACATGGCAAGGATTTTAAGTTATGCCCTGAAAGGATGGATGGGATAGTTTTATGTACTTAGGAGGGGGCTAATTGAATTAGAAGTGCTAGTGCCCTTCAATAGTCAAAGTAATCAGAGGGAAGCTAATCCCCCCCCCACATTTTGTGTTTTCCTGAATACATCCGACAGAAATTTTGATATAGCCATTTTATTTATCCAAAGATTATATAACAAGGCTTTTGGGGTTGATACAATCCACCAGAACAAGGGCAAGGGTTTTAAGTTATGCCTTGGGGGCATTTAAGATCTTTATGGAAGGGATGGTTACATGAATTTTAGGGGTGGCTCATTTGGTTGAAAATTGAAAGTTTTAGTTCCTTATTTAAGAGTCAAAAGGGGTATGAGAGCAACCCCCCCCCCCCCATCATCATTTCCGAAAACAAACCTTCCACATAATGTTTCTAGACATTTTTTTTCAGTATTGTTGAATAGTTTAGGAATCATGCGTTTGGGAATGTCAACATCCCCCCCCCCCTGAGACCTCAGGGCAAGGGCGGTAAGTTAGGCAATTTGCTCATTGTTTACATATCGTATATGTTATTGAGAAAAGGTATGCATGTTTGACTTCTATTTTCCCACAAATATAATACTAGCACTGCAACTACTACTCCTTCCGGTACCCCCAGAACTTAATATTAAGGCTAAGCCTATGAAGGTAAAGTTTGAGAGAATATTGATGGCAAATTTGAACTAACAAAAGACACTATGTGCATTTAAATTGTCCAAAGAGCGTATCTTAAGAATTGATTTGTGTATTAAGTTAGAGCTCTCAGAGAATGCTTAAAGGGGAAGATCAATTGACCAAAAGGTGATATGTGCACACTACTTCTACTAAAACTACCACTCTCACATTAACTAGTTTTACTGCTACTATTAATATTGTCCCAACTACTACTTCTATTGCAAATACTTGTAAGACTAAGAGCATTAAGATACAAATTTCTAGAAGTATATGATATACAGGTTATCAAAAGAACGTCATAACCATGGCTAATTGCATTAAGTTTATTACTAATACTACTGCTGTGACTGCTATTACGACTACCTAAGGGTATGAAGGTGAAATTTTAAGGGGGAAGGTAAATTGAATCACAACACTTCTTCCCATATGCAGGTTGTCAAGAGGGCGTATAAGCAATGTCATAGGAACAGTTTTGTGTTTTAAATTAAAACATACAAGGCTTGTTGAGGGGGATGTTGAAATAACCAAAAGACAATATTTGCATCATAATACTAATGCTTCTACTCCTAAAGCTACTACTACTGCCACTATTATTATCACTGCTACTATTAAAGCTAAGACTACTCCTATTATCACTGGTAATACTATAACTACTGGTGCTACTGTTACTAAAGCTAAGGGTATTAAGGGCAAAACTTTTGTCAAAAGGGTTACAAAGCAATATCATGATAATTGCTCACATTATTTAAGTAAGACTTTTCAGGATAAGTTATTGCGGATTTTGAAGTAGCCAAAAGACACTATGTGTAGACTTTTAATACTACTTATACCGCTACTGTAACTAATGACGCTAAGGGCAATAAGTTGAAACTGTTAGAGAACGTTTAGGGGAAGTTTTAATTAAACGAAAAAACTGCATGCATGCAGGTATTAAAAGGGCATATTAGTAATATCATAGGCAGTGCTGCTCTATCATAGCTGGTAATTTCATTGACATTTTAAAGGAGCTGATGTGATTGGAAGTTCTACTGCCCTTTTTAAGAGTCAAAAGGGATTGGAGGGCTATCAGCCCTCTTTAGCACATAATTTTCTTACCACTTTTAATCCAAACTTCAAGACAGCCATTTTGTTCAGCATAACTGAATTGTCTAGCAACTATATCTCTAGGGCTATTGGGTAGATCAACTCCCCTCAATTATGAAATCTGTCCATTATGCTAAAAACTAAATGTTGCTTTAAAATTAAAGATTATGAGACATCTCAGCAATATCCGAAGAACTACTGAGGATATTAGGTTCAAATTTCCGGGCTATTTCTATTACTACTTCTGCTCTTAAAATTCAACTAAATCAGTAGAGTGTAAGTGTATCCAGGCTGTTAAAGAGCAAAGACATATTTTTGGGAAATAGTAATGTTTTATTTTTTAGGTTGACTAGAGGAGGTATAAAACTAAATTAAACACTACTATTTGTGTCATGATTTTCGAAAGAGTGTATGCTGTTGAAAATTGTCGAAAAAGATTTCCAGTGTACAAATTGCAGGCCAAACTATTAATTCTTTAAGAAAAAAAAAACACAAAAGGATTTAAACTATTATTTTCTTTTTCCCTGAAAAGACCATGTCAATATAAAACGAAGAGAAATCAATTAGAAATTTTTTTTCCCCAAAACCAAAAGCAAGCAAAAATCGAATAAAATAATCTACCAAGCGTAAAACTACCACAAATCAGCATCAATAAATAAATGAAACCCAAAACATGTAGAAATTACAATAAACAACCGAGTCAAACTCAAAGGAAGCAGAAATTAACATTAGTTGGACTCACAACCCATACGCCTCTCAAGGCCTGAGCTTAATTTGTACTTTACTGGAAAAAAATAGATTTTAAATGTTTTCTCTTTTATAACTTTAATGAATAATATATATATATATATATATATATATATATATATATATATATATATATATATATATATATATATATATATATATATATATATATATATATATATATATATATATATATATATATATATATATATATATATATATATATATATATATATATATATATATATATATATATATATATATACATATGTATATATATATATATGGATATATATGAGGGCTCATTCGAACAGAAATTAAAAGTTCTAGTGCTTTTTTAAAGTGACCAAAAAGATTGGAAGGCAACTAGGCTCCATCCCGCCCTCTTTTTCCCAAAATCGTCTTTCAAAGTTTTGAGATAGCCAGGCTATTCATCAAAATTTAGAGGCTCAGTAACTGCTTTTGGATGTAACATTACCCCCCCCCCTCCCCCACAGCCCAAGGGGAAGGTTTTTAGGTTATAAAATTTCCCCATTGTTTACGCATAGTATTTGTTATTTGGGGGTATTTATACATTTTCGTATGGGGGGGGGGGACGAATTTTTGCGCTGGGGGTTTTTCCACATGGCAATTTTCCAGGGGTGAACTTGTCAGGGAAAACTGTTCAATAGGGCAATTGCCAGAATTCCTAAACAAAATTATTTTCAGTTGTCTGCCTTTCTCTATTCCGTCTCAATTTACGCGTGGAGTTGTCAAGGGTAATTATCAGGGGTAAATTTTCTCGGAGATTGAATTGTCCAGAGAATATTTCTGGGGGGGGGGGATTTCTCCGTGGATGTGGGGCCAGATTTCCTGGCAGTATTTATAAAACGATCAGAAAAAAAATCGACTGGAAGTAAGGAGCAACATTACAGCTTATAACGAACAGAAATTATTACGTATATGAAGGGGATTGTGCCCTCCTCAACACCTCGCTCTTTACGCTAAAGTTTTAATTTTGTCCTGATTCTTTAAGAACGGCTCCTGAAAGACAAGTGTCGTTTAATTAGAACAATAAGAAGATTTTTTTAAATACTAACAAACTTTAGCGTGATAAGTCTTTTGGTAATAAAAATATAGAAATTTAGTTAAATTTATAAATATCTTTTTTTTAATACTTTATTTCCATCTCTCCTCAATAAAAAGAAAGATGAAAAACGATTATTATTTCTAATGGCTGTGACTGTTGTACCTTTTGAACCTTGTCCCATTTCTTTATTAATACAATTTTTGCTTTACAGTTTTCAACATCAGTTATTATAGATTGCCTAATTTCTAGGGATCCTTTGCTTTTGATATCCTGTGTAAAAGGGAAGATAGACTCCAAGTGTTGTTAGCGCTTGTCTACATCCTTTAAGAGACTTTAAGTGTATTTGAAGAATCTCTTATTGACTCACCTTTAATTCAAAATATGGCTGAAAATATCACTCTATCAGAAGCTTTTGATATTAAGAATGGTAAGTTATCTAATTATTGTCTGATAAAAAATGGAAGGAAAACATTTCCCATTTTTTTTCTTCTTTCTTGTGACCTTAAAAAAAAGAAAGTTAAGAAAAAACTAACTGTATTTTACACAATTTGTTTAGCCTTCACAATTGAATTTAAGGTTGTCTCAGGTCAGTGAGTCGTGGCCTCAGGTCAGTGAGTTGTGGGATTTTGTCCCTTAGTCAATCTGCAAGATACCCTTAATATAGTTTCAAGAATAAAAGAGTGAGGCAAATAGGACAAAAACCATCAAAACCTGGCCTTTTCGTCTCTTTTAAAGGGGCTAATTGATGCTTTAAACGAAACTTGTAAAAAAAAAAAAGCACAATTAAAATGGTTACAAATCATGTTTCCTTTTTGATTATTCTTACCATTTTTTTCTTTTCGTTTTTTCACAAGTTTCTCAATACTAATGAATACGTTATCTGCATATTGTGTATCAATAACCTTCATCTTCTTTATTTTTCTTTATCTTCTGACTTAAAATGGGAGCGGGAAAACTGGCAAAATACTAAAATATTGGCAGCCTATATTCCAGTCTAGATAGGCCTCTAGAATGCATTAAAGTCTGTGGATCCAACGTTGAAGGTCTTGCCAACTTTAGTTAATCTTGGCTCTGTGATTTAGAATGATGGCTCCGTGGACGTGGAACTGGGCAGCCGAATCGCGAAAGGTGCTTCTGTCATCGGAGGGCTCAGTTTCATTTGGAGATCGCTTCGAATATGCGCATATATCATTTATGCAGGAGCTCAGTCGTGCTCTATGTGACTGAGACATGACCCTTGAAATCCACCATCTTGAGCACGATAAACGCCTGCCAGATGCAACAATTCCGTTGAACAAAGGGGCTACGATGGGATGAATTTTTGTGAGCAATGAAAGGCTCCTTGTCCTTTCTCTCCAAGTTCCATTTTCAACTCAAATGTCCAAGCAAACTCTGGCGGTTTGGGCATCTTCCTCGGACGACACTCACAGCCTCTGCTCGAATCATATATGACTTTGATAGCACATCCCATGGTTGGTCGTGCCTGAAGGTCAGACCTCGGACCAGGTTAAATGACAGCCTGCAGAAGTTTCTTAACCTGTTCGACTCTGCTTCTAACAGAACCCCCTCTCATAGCCTTAGATTCGTCCACCTTGAGGAGCAAAGTTGCTCTGCTCTACACCACATATCATACGGCAGGAGCCTCAAGCCATGTCATCGTACCATTCACGTACCGGAAAGGTTGATTCTTTGTCGCAGTCTAATAGTTCGAGGTAAGGAACTATAAGTAAGAAGGGACGCTACTTAATTGTTACAGAAACTCTAGAAACAAAATTTTGACGTCAATAGACACATCAAAAGAATTAGTTTAATATGTGGATTCCAAATATTTAATACTAATTAAGTTTAGTGTTATCCATCAAAATGTACAAGCATGGGGGGCTATTGGGGGGGGGGGGGGTAATTGTCGTTCCAGGCCCTGGTTCGCACCCCCCCCCCCCTCAGCTGAAATTTAGTTTCTTCAAATATCTTTTTTTTAAACTAAGATAAGCCTGCATAATTCACAGAAAAAGGTCAGTTGTTTTTTCAATGTTCGTTTTTTTTGGCATTTCTGGTAATATATGGCTTATTTTTCACTGTCATTTTCACTTGATTGGTGAAAATTGGCTTTTCACCCCCCCCCCCCCCCCCCCAGGAAATGTTTCGCGAAGAGAAATATTTTTTGCCACGAGAAAGATCACAGATGCTTGTTTGTTTGTTTTTCCCAAGGGTGATCATATTGCACCAGTAGTTCTAGAATATCGGGAGACGGCTCATTTGAACGAAAATTAAAAGTTCTTGTTCCCTTTTTAGTAACTAAAAAAAAAAACTGGAGGATAACTAACTCCCTCTCCCCCCCCCTCCCCACGCCCTTTTTTTCCTCAAAGTCGTCTGATCAAAATTTGAGATAGCCATTACGTTCAAAGGGGTTGAAAAGTCCATTAACTATACCTTTTGGTAAAATATGATTCACCCCCCCCCCTCCAAAAAAAGCCCATGTGGAAAGGTCTGCAAGTCATGAAATTTTTTCATTCTTCGCATATATTATTTGTTATTAGAAAGCAGACAGAAATTTTTCGGGGGGAGGGGAATTTTCTGCTGGAGGAATTCCTCTCTGAAAGAATTTTTGTTGGGAGGGAAGTTTCCGGTGGTGGACTTTCCAGCGAAAATTTCACACTGGGGCAAAAATCTCCTGAATTTTAATTCAAAATTCTTTCTATTTGTCTTACTTTCTCTTTTCTGACTAAATTTCAATTGTGGAGATGTGGAGGAAAATCGTCTTATTGTAGGAGGATCTTATTGTTTTTGGGGATTTTGCAGGGGAGAAATTTTCTATGGGGGAGCTTTCCACGGGCTTTGTTCGCTAGGGAGAATTTTATGCAGTAACAAATTTGTGCTTGGGGGGGGGGGATTGGTGGGAATAATTTTCAACGGAGGAGGATATTTCTGACCTGATTAGAAAACAATCAGAAATTAAAGTCTTTCAAATAAAAGTGTGCTAAGAAACAAATTTCAGGCGGAATCGTTCGAAAGACATTTTCCGGGGGAAATTTGCGGTGAAAATGAAATCGTCTGGTGGGAATTGGTCTCAGCGAACTCCCATTTTTTTATCAAGGAGGCACACTTGTGCCTCTATAAAGAGGCGACCCACCACAATGTTAAGCGATTTCAGGTCCTAGAGGTCGCAGAGAGACGGCGGTAATCGCATTTTGTAGCCCAAGCTCAAACTAAGAAACTTGCAAAATTTCATCCTCCTCCGACTTTATCTTCATGGGGTAAACTGGGCCGGAAGTTTCGACCCTCCCACCACAGCCCCCCTTTGACGTTGTCCGATTGGGCTGAAATTTAGAGGTTAAGCTTTCCTAGGGCCCGGGAGCTTATCCTCGAAATTTCAGCTCAATCCGATCACTCCTTCCCTGTTTTCAAAAAAACAAATATAGCCACTTAAAATTCATCATCATTTCTTTTTTTTCTTATCCACGCCTACAGGCCACAGTTGGCAACTGATCCGGGTGAATGAGGACTCATTCGAAGCAGAATTCGACCTGTTAGGGCCTTTTGATATTTTCAGACCGAAAAAATTATCCCCCGAATTTACATTTACGAAAAACCTCGTTTTCCTATAATAGCCCATGTTAATTTTTCCCACCACAACCCCCCTTTAACGTTGTCTGATCGGGCTGAAATTTAGAGGATAAGCTTTCCTGGGGCCTGGGAGCTTATCCTCAAAATTTCAGCTCAATCGGATCACTCCTTCCCTGTTTTCCAAAAACCAAATATCAAGTTTTGTGGGAATTTGCTTTGCGAAAATAGATTCCATTTACTAAAAAACAATTACAGTTGTGTCTCATTAGTCCAGCGGTTGATACTTCAGACTGTCATGCGGAAAACCCGGGTTCGATGCACCGTCAGAGCAAATTTTTTATATACTGAATTTAAACTTTAAAAAAGAAACTCAGTTTATTTTTTAAATTATTTGAAAAAAATTACGTTTTCTAAAGAGTTAAAGAGGCTGAGTTACAAGGTCGACCCTTAAAACACCCTGTCGAGAAAGAAAAGAATAATACACAATCATCTAACAGTTAGTCAAGCAATAATAAGTAATAAACTGTACAAAAACGTGCAGAAATTATTTGAAAAAAACTACGTTTTCTAAAGAGTTAAAGAGGCTGAGTTACAAGGTCGAACCTTAAAACGTACAGGGATTAGGAGGCACAGTTGGGGGGCTGCCGCCCCCCAAACCCCCCGCTTTCGCAGCCTTTAAATAAAAAAAAAAGTTTTTAAACTGAAAGTAAGGAGCGACATTAAATCTTAAAACGAACAGAAATTATTCCGTATATGAAAGGGGCTGTGCCCTCCTCAACGCCTCGCTCTTTACGCTAAAGTTTTTATTGTTTAAAAAAAAGAGTTGTGAGAAAGTCAAACTTTAGCGTAAAGAGCGAGGCGTTGAGGAGGGCACAGCCCCTGTCATATACGGAATAATTTCTGTTCGTTTTAAGATTTAATGTCGCTCCTTACTTTCAGTTTAAAAAACTTTTTTTTCTATTTAAAGGCTGCGAAAGCGGGGGGTTTGGGGGGCGGCAGCCCCCCAACTGTGCCTCCTAATCCCTGTACGTTTTTAAGGTTCGACCTTGTAACTCAGCCTCTTTAACTCTTTAGAAAACGTAGTTTTTTTTCAAATAATTTTTTACTAAGAGTTGACT
This sequence comes from Artemia sinica, assembly GCA_027921565.1. Lineage (NCBI taxonomy): Eukaryota > Metazoa > Arthropoda > Branchiopoda > Anostraca > Artemiidae > Artemia > Artemia sinica. The sequence goes on along the minus strand of CM051271.1, from coordinate 1,165,243 downwards.
TATTTTTACACTGTATATTTTCACTGATGATGTGCTACTTGATTAATATATTTATCACAGTTTGCACAAGGGAAGGCGTGGAAACCTTGGTATTTTTTAAAACTTATTTTTAAAACTTATTATATCAGTTAATTTTCTTAGATCATTTGCAAACACTTTGACTTGTTTTTTTTTTTTCAAACCATCTATGACCGATTCATGAGTTGACTTATTTTTACACTTATTTTGGGGTACTTGATTTTATAATAGTCCTGGGTCTTTACCTTGGCACTTACTGACCATGGGTAGAGAATGAGGTGTTTCTGATGTTTCAGGAACATCATTCCAGAGGAGGGAAGGAGTGGCAAATCCAACTAGTTCAAACAGAACTTCTCACTATGTTGCCACTTGGAATGAAACCAATGTTGGAACCGACTGCACTAAACCCTGCAACCAAAAGCAAGCAGTCCACACTCCTCCCCTGTGTATTTCATAGGTTTTGATATAATGACAAAATGAAATATTATTTTATTAGATTATCTAGCTCTGAACTGGTCAATGCCTGGTTGAAGACTGAAAATATATTTCTGAATTTTCTGTTGATTTTGGATTCTTGCAATATGAAATAGTATTTTTATGGAAAAAATCTTCCCTACCTTAGGATGCAGGTTCAATTTAATATAATGAGCAATGAGCTTGTGTTAGATGAATTGAATTTATCTTTTTCAAATGTTTATGCAACTAGCTCGTTGACTTTTCTAAAGATTATTGTATTTTGATCTGTTAAGTTCAAATTTATATGAGGCTGACTATGTAAAATTCCATGATCTTCATCACTATTCAAATTATTTTATGGTTTTAACCTGTTTTTTTTTTTTTCTAAATAAGCTCTTATAAATTTGATTTAATCGATTTACTTCTTTTTTTTCAAAAATTGTGATATCACGAAACACAAATCAATTAGTTTTTGTTTCGTTAAAAGTCTTATTCTGGCGTGGAAGATGAAAGTTTCGCTGCTGCCGAATCGAAAGTTTAGTCTATTACGCAAAATCTCTTGCTGTTTTTTGCTGTTAGAATATTTTTTCTATTTTTGGGGGTTATCTCTAAAATGGTGCCCCTTGTACTATACTCTAAAGAACAAGGTGCTCCATTTGCGTAACTTTGTTTTTTTTGGAACTACATCCATGCCTGAATTTACTTAATATTCTTTTCGTCAAATGTATATACATTTTTCTCAAAATTGTTTCATATCCCTCTTAATTTTATGTTTTTAGAAGTTGAAGTTGCTTTGCCAAGTGACAGTTCAGACCCTTTTTGTTTCCCAAACTTGAAGATAGCCCGATCAGCACTTTTTCCACAATTATGGCACCATGTAAGCCTGAACCTGACTCTCAAGATTTGGGGCTCCACATCTATTATTGATCAAGGTAAAAGTTTTAGAGTCGGACAATACTCACAGTGCAGTCTGATTATTGTATTCAAAAGCTTGGTGCTTCCAAGTTTGTATACTTTTAAAGGGTTAAAAATAAGGCAAAATATTTCCGTCATTGGATACTTGCAGTTAAAGGCAAAGGGAGACTGGGAGTTTCTGCAGCAAATACAGCCCCATTATTTGACTGGTAGATTCTTACTATTCAGTATCAACCATGGTTGTGTCTAGGGGGAAGAAAATACACGGTTTGAAACCTCTCAAATATTTTTTGGATTCGTAAACTGGTGTTAAAATGCAGGTAAAAAACAATCTTAACTACCCCACCCCCAAAAATTATTTTAATAGCTCTTCTCGACCGAAATAATTTTGGTATCCCCCTTCCTAACTGAATTCCTGAAAATGCGCTGGTGTTAAACCATTTATTTAGTTCCCCAAAATTAAGGAAAATTGTTATAATTTATGTAATTACCCCCATGGAAAAGAAGGCTTTCCAAATTGAGAATTTTATTTGAGTTTTTATTTTATTATTTTCCGTAGGGAGAAGGAATTTTGGTAGTTATGTATTATACGCCACTCATTCAAGTTTACGCTGTATAAAACTCGAGAACAAACCGGTTTCTTCGTTAGTTTCTTTCTGCTTGGCGTGTGACGAGACAAAGACAAGTGACACAATAGATGGGAAATATATAATTTGGGCTATATTTTTACATATAAGGGGGGGGGGGTAAAGTATTTGGACAGTTTGGAGTCAGAAAACAATTCTTACTTTATAATATGCAGAATAATTGTACCTAACACATTTTGCATGCAGACCAGCTATACTTTACCACCCCCTCTCCCCCTAATGTGCAAATATATTGCCCAAATTTGTGTTATAAAGTAACGAAAAAAACCGGTTTGTTCTCTAGTTTTACACATCGTAAACATGAGTGAGTGGCGTATAATAAAACAGTGCCGGAATTTTTCCTGGAGAGAGAGCCGGATTTTTCGGTATTATTTAAAGACGATAGGGAATTAAATTAAAAAAAAGGTTTTTTCAACTGAAAGTAATGAGCAACATCAAAACTTTAAAAACGAACAGAAATTGTTACGTTTATGAAAGGAGTTGTCTCTTCCACAAGACCTTGCTCTTTACGTTAAAGTTTTGACTTTTTTGTCCTAATTCTTTAAGAACGATTCCTGAAAAACAATTAGAACGATAAGCTTTGTTTTAAATTCTATAAAACAAACCTTAGCGTATACAATATATTTAACAAACTGACAATACGCTTTTTTTTCTTACTAACATGCAAATTTTTTTCTGGTCTTCAGAAGACATAGGTGTTATCCGTTATATTTCTTTTAATTTTTGCTCGTTTTAAGTTTGACTTGGGTGTCTTTTGTAATTTCTGTTAGTTTTGGGTTTCATTTATTTATTAATGGAGATTTGTGGTAGTTTTACGCTTGGAAGATAAGAAAAACAAACTTTCGTCCGTAAAAACTTAAACAATAAGAATTTGTTGGTTCCCAAAGCCAATTATCCTTTCAAAGGATAGCTAAACCTTCTTAAACTTTTTGCTGCCATATGTTTTACCTTAATTTTGATGATTATCTGCTTACATTTTTTTTTTTTTTTTAATTTGACACCCGCTACTGCCAAAAATTACAAAAGTTCATATGAAAGCCTTTTCAAGAAAAATGGATTTGTGGGTTTTTTTTTCCTACGTTTTTAAGATGCTTTTGGTGCGTAAATTCCTCTTTTGCCCGTTCCTTAGCGCTTTCCAACGAAAATAAAAAAAAAGTACTCAAATAAAATTCTCAAATTTGGAAACCTTATTTTCCACCGGGGGGGGGGGGGGTATTTTCTGTGGGTTTTTTTTTCTAGGGGGTATTTTCTGGGAGGATGGTTATTTTCCACGGGGGGGGGGATATTTTCCAGGGGATAAACGCCTAGAACTCTTCCTTAGTTAGCTTTTGTATTGGTAGCTCTGCTATAGTAGAAGGGGTTATTTTCCCTTACTCAAATGAGCAAAGCCTAGATTAGTTTATAAGGCTTCGATCTAATTTGGGGTTCCATTGCAACTGAACCACCGTGTACCTGAACCCCAAGCAACTGAACTACCGTGCAACTGAACTCCCTTTAAAAACCTCGTGCAACTTAACCCCATTTAACTAAACCTCCGTGTAACTAAACCCCCGTGCAACTGAACCACCGTACAACTGAGCCATTGTGCAACTAAACCCTCGTGCAACTCAATCGCCGTACTTACATGAGGTAAAACACAAGTTAGAATCTTTACATGTTCATCCTTGTTGGAATTGTGTTCTTTTTGAATTCTTGATGTAAATAACTGTCAAAATGATTATTAAAAGAAATCTGTATTGTTGTCACAAAAACAAAGAAAACTGTTAAAGCCAGATTTATTTCTCCTTTTTTTATGTCTATTAGCTTTTTTTAGGTCTCTTAATGGGGGGTTCCCTTCGCCCTGTCACTTTCTACAGGTCTTAGCTTTTACCCACATCCCCCGCAGAAAATACCCCTCCCACCCTACATACGGAAACTCCTCACCTGGAAAATACGCCCTCGTGGAAATTATGGTTTCAAAATTTGAAATCCTATTTGAGTTGTGTTTTTTTTTAGTTTAATTGATAAGTGCTAAAGAAAGTGGAAAAAAGGAATTTATGTGTAAGTTACACATAATTCCGGAGAAAAGTTACCCCCTTTCCTCCGTGCAACAACTTTCTTCTCCAGGAAAATCCACCGGAAAACCCCGACGCCAAAAATCTCCGTATATTTTCCAATGACAAATACTAATTGTATGCAATAGTAAAAATACAAATCATAGAAAAGAACTGAAACATGTGCAATGGGTTTATGTGACTGTTTATGATTGTTATCTGATCTTGCGGATCCAAATTCTTGCTCCGTGCTTCCCCCTCTGCTCCGTGCAAAAAATTTCTTCTCATGGGAAATCCACCAGAAAACCCCGACGCAAAAAATGTCCATATGTTTTCCAATGACAAATACTATCTGTATGCAATAGAAATATTACAAAACATAGAAAGAAACTGAAACTTGTGCAATGGGTTTATGTGATTGTTTCTGATTGTCATCTAATCTTGCAAATCCAAAAACTTGTGGTTTTAAACCCTTAAAAGAGTCGGGTCTAAAACCCTTAAAAGAGATTTAAGTACCCTTAAAAGAGTCGGGTTTAAAACCCTTAGAATACTTTTAAGTACCCTTTAAAGAATGGTGTCTAAAAGCCTTAAAAGAGAATTAAGTACCCTTAAAACAGTTGGGTCTAAAACCCTTAAAAGAGTTTTAGGTACCCTTAAAAGAGTCGGGTCTAAAACCCTTAAAAGAGTTTTAAGTACCCTTAACATTTTTGGGGTCCAAAACCCGTAAAAGGTTTTTAAGACCCTTTAAAGAGTTTTTAGAACCCTTAAAAGAGTTTTAAGACCATTAAAAGAGTTTTAAGTACGCTTAAAAGAGTAAGGTCTGAAACCCGTAAAGTTGTCACAAAAAACAAAGAAAAACTGTTAAATCCAGATTTATTTCTTTTTTTATGTCTGTTAGCTTTTTTTTAGGTTCGTTAATGGGGGGGGGGGGCCTTCGCCCTGTCACTTTCTACATGTCTTAGCTTTTACCCACCTCCCCCGCAGAAAATATCCCCCTTAACCCTACATACGGAAACTCTTCACCTGGAAAATACCCCTCGTAGAAATTATGGTTTTTTTCAAATTTGAAAATCTTATTTGAGTTGTGTCATTTTTTAGTTTAATTGATAAGTGCTAAAGAAAGTGGAAAAAGGAATTTATGTGTAAGTCTTGCCCCCCTCTGCTCCGTGCAAAAACTTTCTTCTCATGGGAAATCCACCAGAAAACCCCGACGCAAAAAAATGTCCATATGTTTTCCAATGACAAATACTATCTGTATGCAATAGAAATATTACAAAACATAGAAAGAAACTGAAACTTGTGCAATGGGTTTATGTGATTGTTTCTGATTGTTATCTAATCTTGCAAATCCAAATTCTTGGTGTTTTCTGAATAATGAACAAGAACCTCGTTTGGTTCTAGATGGTTGGCAAACAAGGACAATCTTTGGCAGTCCTTCAACCGCAGCACGTGTCCTAGCCATTGCACACTTTATCTCATTATAGCCCTAGAAAGTGGGACTGAACCACATTTTTGTACAGCTCTAGAACAGCCCTAGAACTTTTAACTTTGAATCGAATTAGCTCCTTTAAAAGTTTCAAGACTAATTCTAACTATTATAGAGCAGTGCTGCCTATGATATTGCTTATATGTCCTTTCAAAAAACCTGCATGCAATAATATTTTTGTTCAATTAAAACATCTTCTAAAAGTTCCTTAAAAGTATCACTTTAATACTCTTAGCGTCATAAGTTACAGTAATCGTAGTAGTAGTATTAGTAGCATATACATGGTGCCTTCTGGCTAGTTTGAAATCCCCCACAACTTCTCCTGAAAGGTCTAACTTATTAATGGAAGCCGTTCTAAAGATATTGCTGGGAAACTCTTTTGAGAATGTGCATAATCTTAGTCAATTTAATTCAGTTCAATATCGGCCGAAATATTTCTTGAAAGCTACACCTTAATACCCTTAGCTTGCGTAGTAGCATGAAATTTCCTAATATTTCTAGAATACTGAAAAACTGAGTTCAGTGGTTCAGTTGCACGATGGTTAAGTTACATGAGGGTTCAGTTGCACGGTGGTTCAGTTGCACTATGGTTCAGTTACACGGTGGTTCAGTTGCACAGTGGTAAGCTGTACTGTGGTTAAGTTGCACGGTGATTCAGTTGCACGTGTGGTTCAGTTGCACGGGGGTTCAGTTACATAGGGGTTCAGTTGCTTGTGGTTCGGTTACACGCACACCCTAATTTGGCCATCTCTCTCTCGCCGGGCTCCCCCTTTCTTGGGATATAAACTGATATATAAGAAGACAGAACGAGAGTCAAGACAACAAGATTAAGACCCTTAAACGAGTTTTAAGTACCCTTTAAAGAGTCGGGTCTAAAACCCTTAAAAGAGTTTAAAAGGTTTTTAAGACCCTTAAAAGAGTTTTAAGTACCCTTAAAAGAGTCGATTCTAAAATCCTTAAAAGAGTTTTAAGACCCTTAAAAGAGTTTTAAGTACCCTTAAAAGAGACGGATCTAAAACCCCTAAAAGAGTTTTAAGACCCTTAAAAGAGTTTTAAGACCATTAAAAGAGTTTTAAATACGCTTAAAAGAGTAGGGTTTAAAACAAGTAAAAGAGTTTTAAGACCCTTAAAAGAGTTTTAAGTACCCTTAAAAAAAAGTCGGATCTTAAACCCTTTAAAAAGAGGTTTAAGACCCTTAAAAGAGTTTTATGTATCCTTAAAAGAGACAGGTCTAAAACCCTTAGAAGACTTTTCAAGACCCTTAAAAGAGTTTTAAGTACCCTTAAAAGAGTCGGGTCTAAAACCCTCAAAAGAATTTTAAGACCCTTAAAAGAGTTTTAAGTACCCTTAAAAGAATTTTAAGACCATTAAAAGAGTTTTTAGTACCCTTAAAAGAGTAGGGTCTAAAACCAGAAAAAGCAGTTTTAACTACCCTTAGAAGAGTCGGGTTGAAACCCCTTAAAAGAGTTTTAAGACCCTTAAAAGTGTTTTTAAGTACCCTTAAAAGAATTGGGTCTAAAACCCTTAAAAGAGTTTCAAGACCATTAAAAAGAGTTTTAAGTATCCTTAAAAGAATAGGGTCAAAAACCCGTAAAAGAGTTTTAAGACCCTTAAAAGAGTGTTACGTACCCTTAAAAGAGTAGGGTCTAAAACCTGTAAAAGAGTTTTTAAGACTTAAAAGAGTTTTAAGTACCCTTAAAAGAGTTTTTATTACCCTTAAAAGAGTCGGATCTAAAATCCGTAAAAGAGTTTTAAGACTCTTAAAAGAGTTTTTAGTACCCTTAAAAGAGTCGGATCTAAAACCCTTAATAGAGTTTTTAGGACCCTTAAAAGAGCTTTAAGTACCCTCAAAAGAGTCGGGTCTAAAACCCTTAAAAGAGTCTTAAGTACCCTTAAAAGAGTCGGGTTTAAAATCCTTAGAATACTTTTAAGTATCCTTAAAGAATGGTGTCTAAAAGCCTTAAAAGAGAATTCAGTACCCTTAAAACATTCGGGTCTAAAACCCCTAAAAGAGTTTTAGGTACCCTCAAAAGAGTCGGGTCTAAAACCCTTAAAAGAGTCTTAAGTACCCTTAAAGAGTCGGGTTTAAAATCCTTAGAATACTTTTAAGTACCCTTAAAAGAATGGTGTCTAAAAGCCTTAAAAGAGAATTCAGTACCCTTAAAACATTCGGGTCTAAAACCCTAAAAGAGTTTTAGGTACCCTTAACAAAGTCGGGTCCAAAACCTGTCAAAGAGTTTTAAGACCATTAAAAGAGTAGGGTCTAAAACCCGTAAAAGAGTTTTTAGTACCCTTAAAAGAGTCAGATCTAAAACCCGTAAAAGAGTATTAAGACCCTTAAAAGTTTTTAGTACCCTTAAAAGAGTCGGGTCTAAAACCCTTAAAAGGGTTTTAGGACCCTTAAAAGAGCTTTAGTACCCTTAAAAGAGTCGGGTCTAAAACCGTTAAAAGAGTTTTAAGTACCCTTAAAAAGAATCGGGTTTAAAACCCTTAGAATACTTTTAAGTACCCTTAAAAGAATGGTGTCTAAAAGCCTTAAAAGAGAATTAAGTACCCTTAAAACAGTCGGGTCTAAAACCCTTAAAAGAGTTTTAGGTACCCTTAAAAGAGTCGGGTCTAAAACCCTTAAAAGAGTTTTAAGTACCCTTAACAAAGTCTGGTTCAAAACCCGTAAAAGGTTTTTAAGACCCTTAAAAGAGTTTTAAGTACCCTTAAAAGAGTCGGGTCTAAAACCCTTAAAAGAGATTAAGTACCCTTAAAAGAGTCGGGTATCCCTTAGAATACTTCTAAGTACCCTTAAAAGAATGGTGTCTAAAAGCCTTAAAAGAGAATTAAGTACCCTTAAAACAGTTGGGTCTAAAACCCTTAAAAGAGTTTTAGGTACCCTTAAAAGAGTCGGGTCTAAAACCCTTAAAAAGAGATTTAAGTACTCTTAAAAGAGTCGGGTTTAAAACCCTTAGAATACTTTTAAGTACCCTTTAAAGAATGGTGTCTAAAAGCCTTAAAGAGAATTAAGTACCCTTAAAAACAGCTGGGTCTAAAACCCTTAAAAGAGTTTTTTAGGTACCCTTAAAAGAGTCGGGTCTAAAACCCTTAAAAGAGTTTTAAGTACCCTTAACATTTTGGGGTCCAAAACCCGTAAAAATGTTTTTAAGACCCTTTAAAGAGTTTTTAGAACCCTTAAAAGAGTTTTAAGACCATTAAAAGAGTTTTAAAGTACGCTTAAAAGAGTAAGGTCTAAAAACCCGTAAAGTTGTCACAAAAAAAAACAAAGAAAACTGTTAAATCCAGATTTATTTCTTTTTTTTATGTCTGTTAGCTTTTTTTTAGGTTCGTTAATGGGGGGGGGGGCCTTCGCCCTGTCACTTTCTACTGTCTTAGCTTTTACCCACCTCCCCCGCAGAAAATATCCCCCTTAACCCTACATACGGAAACTCTTCACCTGGAAAATACCCCCTCGTAGAAAATTATGGTTTTCAAAATTTGAAAATCTTATTGAGTTGTGTCATTTTTTAGTTTAATTGATAAGTGCTAAAGAAATTGGAAAAAAGGAATTTATATGTAAGTCTTGCCCCCCTCTGCTCCGTGCAAAAACTTTCTTCTCATGGGAAATCCACCAGAAAACCCCGACGCAAAAAATGTCCATATGTTTTCAATGACAAATACTATCTGTATGCAATAGAAATATTACAAAACATAGAAAGAAACTGAAACTTGTGCAATGGGTTTATGTGATTGTTTCTGATTGTTATCTAATCTTGCAAATCCAAATTCTTGGTGTTTTCTGAATAATGAACAAGAACCTCGTTTGGTTCTAGATGGTTGGCAAACAAGGACAATCTTCGGCAGTCCTTCAACCGCAGCACTTGTCCTAGCCATTGCACACTTTATCTCGTTATAGCCCTAGAAAGTGGGACTGAACCACATTTTTTGTACAGCTCTAGAACAGCCCTAGAACTTTTAACTTTGAATCGCATTAGCTCCTTTAAAAGTTTCAAGACTAATTCTAACTATTATAGAGCAGTGCTGCCTATGATATTGCTTATATGTCCTTTCAAAAAACCTGCATGCACATAATTTTTTTGTTCAATTAAAACATCCTCTAGAAATTCCTTAAAAGTTCACTTCAATACTCTTAGCGTCATTAGTTACAGCAATCCTAGTAGTAGTATTAGTAGCATATACATGGTGCCTTCTGGCTAGTTTGAAATCCCCACAACTTCTCCTGAAAGGTCTAACTTATTAATGGGAGCCGTTCTAAACATATTGCTGTGAAACCCTTTTGAGAATGTGTATAATCATAGTCAATTTAATTCAGTTCAATATCCGCCGAAATATTTCTTGAAAGCTTCACCTTAATACTCTTAGCTTTTGTAGTAGCATGATATTGCCTAAAAGTTTTAGAATGCTGAAAAACTCAGTTCAGTGGTTCAGTTGCACGAGGGTTCAGTTGTACGGTGGTTCAGTTGCATGATGGTTCAGTTACACGGTGGTTCAGTTGCACGGTGGTTAAGTTGCACGGTTATTTAGTTACATGGGGGTTCATATAAATGAGGTTGTTGCATGGGGGTTTAGTTACACGAGGGTTCAGTTGCACGGTTTTCGGTTATACAGGGGTTAAGTTTCACCGTGGTTCAGTTGCACGGTGGTTCAGTTACATGGGTTCAGTTGCTTGTGGTTCGGTTACACGCACGCCCTAATTTTGCCATCTCTCTCTTGCCGGGCTCCCCCTTTCTTGGGATATAAACTGAGATACAAGAAGACAGAACAAGAGCCAAGACAACAAGATTAAGACCCTTGAACGAGTTTTAAGTACCCTTAAAAGAGTCGGGTCTAAAACCCTTAAAAGAGTTATAAGACCATTAAAAGAGTTTCAAGTGCCCTTAAAAGAGTAGGGTCTAAAACCTGTTAAAGAGTTTCAAGGCCTTAAAAGAGTTTTAAGTACCCTTAAAAGAGTCGGGTCTAAAACCCTTAAAAGAGTTTTAAGTACCCTTAAAAGAGTCGGGTCTAAAACCCTTAAAAGACTTTTAAGTACCCTTAAAAAGAGTCGGGTCTAAAACCCTTAAAAAGAGTTTTAAGCACTCTTAAAAGAGTCTGGTCTCAAACCCTTAAAAAGACTCGGGTCTAAAACCCTTAAAAGAGTTAAGTACCTTAAAAGAGTCGGATCTTAAACTTACTCTCCACCATTGCTGATACACGAGCATTTCATGATTTATCAATACATAATAAAACAGAACAATAGTCAACAAGATCAAAACTGTGCTTATGGGACATGCAAATACCTAAAGTAAAGTATGACAGATTGGTCTCTAAAAACTGAAATTTTATGAACATTGCAAAAAAAATAAATTAAAATCGATGCTTTAAGCGAAACTTGTAAAAAAGAAAGCACAATTAAATGGTCACAAATCAAGTTTCCTTTTTTATATTCTTACCATTTTTTTCCTTTTCATTTTTCACAAGTTTCTCAAAACTAATGAATACGTTATCTGCATATTGTGTATCAATAACTTTTATCTTCTTTATGTTTCTTTATCTTCTGACTTACAAAGGGAGCGGGAAAAACTGCAAAATACTAAAATAATGGCAGCCGATATGCCAGTCTAGATAGGCCTCCGAATTGCATTAAAGTCTGTGGATCCAACGATGAAGTTCTTGCCAACATTACTCAATCTTGGCTCCGTGATTTAGAATGATGACTCCGTGGACATGGAACTGGGCAGCCGAATCGCGAAAGCTGCTTCTTTCTTCAAAGGACTCAGTTTCATTTGGAGATCGCTTCGAATATTTGCATATATCATTTATACGTGAGCTCAGTCGTGCTCTATGTGTCTGAGACATTACCCTTCAAATCCACCATCTTGAGCACGATAAACACCTGCCAGGTGAAACAATTCCTTGAACAAGGGGCTACGATTGGATGAATTTGTGAGCAATGAAAGGCTCCTCACCCTTTCACACCAAGTTCTATTTTCAACTCAAATGTCCAAGCGAACTCTGGTGGTTTGGGCATCTTCCTCGGACGCCACTGACAGCCTCTGTTAGAATCATATATGACTTTGATCGCACATCTCATGGTTTGGTCGCGTCTGAAAGAGAGACCTCGGACCAGGTTAAATGACAGCCTGCAGAAGTTTCTTAACTTGGCCGACTCTGTTGCTAACAAGACCCCCTCTCATAGCCTTAGATTCGTCCACCTTAAGGACCAAAGTTGCTATGCTCTACACCACATATCGTACGGCAGGAGCCTCAAGTCAAGTCATTGTACCATTCACCTACCGTAGAGGTTGATACGCAGTCTAACAGCTCGAGGTAAGGAACTATAAGTAAGAAGGGACGCAACTCAACTGTAACAGAAACTCTAGAAACGAAATTTTGACGTCAAATAGATTCACCAAACGTTAAAAGACACATTAAAAGAATTAGCTTATTATGTGGATTCCAAATATTTAACGTTAATTAAGTTTAGGGTTACCCATCAAAAAGCTATAAGCATGAGAAAATTTGCCTGATTTTCCGAAAATAGAGGGGAGGGATTAGCACCCCCTAGAAGTCAAGAAATCTTAATAAAAATCACGCCTGGGCACGTAATTTGCATAATTTGCTGTGTAATTACCGTTCCAGGCCTAGTTTGCCCCCCCCCCCCCCGCTGAAATGTAGTTTCTTCGAAAATCTTTTCGAATAAGCCTGCATGATTCACAGAAAAAGCTCAGTTGTTTTCAGTTTTTTTGTTGTTTTTTTGTATTTCCGGTAATATATGGCATATTTTTCATTTTTCACTTCCATTTTCACTTGATCTGGGAAAATGGCCCCACATTTCCCCTAGGAAAATGTTTCGCCAAGAGAATATTTTTTGCCAAGAGAAAGATCACAGATGCGTGTTTGTTTTTCCCAAGGGTGATGATATTGCACCACTAGTTCTACAATATCGGGAGAGGGCTCATTTGAACAAAAATTGGAAATTCTTGTTCCCATTTTAAGTAACTAAAAAAAAATTTAAGGATAACTAACTCCCTTCCCACGCCCTCTTTTCCCCAAAGTTGTCTGAACAAAATTCGAGATAACCATTACTTTCAAAGGGGTTGAAAAGTCCAGTAACTATACCTTTGGGGAAAATAAAAAATATGATTCCCCCCCCCCCAAAAAAAAAACAATGAGGAAAGGTCTGCAAGTCATGAAAGTTTGTGTTCTTTGCATATATTATTTGTTATTGGGAAGCAGACAAAAATTTTCGGGGGGGCGGGATTTTCTGCTGAGGGAGTTCCTCTTTGAATAAATTTTCTGTTGGGAGGGAAGTTTCCGGGAGTGGACTCTAAAGGGGAAATTTTACACTGGGGCGAGTTGCCTGATTTTAATTCGAAATTCTTTCTATTTGTCTTGCTTTCTTTTTTTCCGACTAAATTTTATTTGTGGAGACGTTAAGGAAAATTTTCTTATTGTAGTAGGATCTTATTGTTGCCGGGGATTTTCCTGGGGAGAAATGTTTCATGGGGAGCTTTCGCGGCCTTTGATCTCTTGGTAGAAATTTTGTGTAGTAACAAATTTGTGCTTTGGGGGGGGGGGGGGGGGGGTGGATTTTGGGACCAATTTTCAACGGAGGAGGTCATTTTTGACCATATTTGAAAACAATCAGAAATTAAAGTCTTTCAAATAAAAGTGTGCTAAAAAAACAAATATCAGGCGGAATTGTCATAAGACATTTTCCAGTGGAAATTTGCGGTGAAAAATGAAATTGTCTGGTGGGAATTGGTCTCGGGGAACTCTCTCAGTTTTCTATTTTTTTTTTACTTTCCTAATTTCATTGTTGGAGTATATCAGTTCCTTTTCCTAGATCATTTGCAAACCTTTGACTTGTTTTTTTTTTTTCAAATCATCAATGACTGATTCATGAGTTTGACTGATTTTTACACTGTATATTGTGTTTTCACTTGTGATGAGAATTAATATACTGATGAATATACTTACCACACTTTGCACAAGGGAAGGTGTGGGAACCTTGGTTTTCTTAAACTTATTTTGGGGTAGTTGATTTTACAACAGTCTTGGGTGTTTACCTTAGAACTTGGCGACCATGGGTAGAGAATGAGGTATTTCTGATGTTTCAGGAACATCATTCCAGAGGAAGGAAGGGGGGAGGGAGTTCAAACAGACCCCCTCGCCATGCTGCCACTTGGAATGAAACCGATGTTGGAACCGACGGGACTAAACCTGCAAGCAGTCCACACTCCTCCCCCGTGTATTTCATAGGTTTTGATATAATGGCAAAATGAAATATATTTTTTTTTTTTAGATTATCTAGCTCTGAACTGGTCAATGCCTGGTTGAAGATTGAAAATATATATCTGAATTTTCTGTTGATTTCGGATTATTGCAATATGAAATAGTATTTCTATTGAAAAATCTTCCGTACCTTCGGATCTAGGTTCAATTAACTATAATAAGCTTAAGGTTTAAAAACTTGTGTTAGATGAATTGAGTTCATCTTTTGCACTGTTTTATGCAACTAGCTCGTTGACTTTTCTAGAGGTTGTTGTATCTTGATCTGTTAAATTCAAATTTGTATGAGGCTGATTATGTGAAATTCCCTGATGATCTTCGCCATTGAAAGTATTTATGGTTTTAACCTGCTTTTCTAAATAAGCTCTTATAAATTTATTTAATCGATTTACTTCTTTTTTTTCAAAAACTGTGATATCACGAAACATAAATCAATCAGTTTGTTTCGTTAAAAGTCTTATTCTGGTGCGGAAGATGAAGTTGCTGCTGCCGAATCAAAAGTTTATTCTTTAAGGAAAAATCTGTTGATGTGTTTTGCTTTTGAAATCTGTTTTCTATTTTGGGGGGTATCTTTACCATGATACCGCTTGTTCTATGTTCTAAAATACAATGTGCTCCATTTGCGTCACTTTGTTTTTGGGAACTACATCCATGCTTGAATTTACTGAGTATTCTTTTCGTCGAATGTATATACATATTTGTCGGAATTATTTCATATCCCTCTTAATTTTATGTTTTTTAGAAGTTGAGGGTGCTTTACCAAGTGACATTAAGAAGCATGCTGACAGTTCAGACCCTTTTTTTGTTTCCCAAACTTGAAGATTGCCCAATGAGTACTTTTCCCAGTATTTCGGTACCATTTAAGCTTGAACCTGACTCTCAAGAATTGGGCTCCACATCTATTACTGATCAAGGTAAATATTTTAGAGTTGGACACTACACACAACAGTGTGATTAGTATATTCTAACGCTTGGTGCTCCAGGCGAAGGGAGAAGGTTAAAGGCTAAGGGAGACTGGGAATTTCGGTAGCAAATAGAGCCCCATTACTAGACCTGTTAGGTTCTTACTATTCAGTATCAACCATGGTTGTGTCGAGGGGGAAGAGAACACAAGGTTTGAAATTTCCTCCCAAATTATTTCTTAGATTCGTAAAATCGTCTTAGAATAAAGTTAAAAAACAATCTTAACTGCGCCACCCACAATAAATTATTTTAGTAGCTCTGTGGACCGTAATAATTTTGGTATCCCCCGTCCTCACAGAATTCCTGGATAGGCGCTGGTATTAACACAATTTATTTAGTTCCAAAAATTAAAGAAAATGG
Organism: Artemia sinica; assembly: GCA_027921565.1. Taxonomy (NCBI): domain Eukaryota; kingdom Metazoa; phylum Arthropoda; class Branchiopoda; order Anostraca; family Artemiidae; genus Artemia; species Artemia sinica. The sequence continues at coordinate 1,150,088 of CM051271.1, read as the reverse complement.
TTTTAATTTTTCCCATTCATCATACAAAAAATTCTGCTCGAACTTGTGATGCGAAAACGAAAAGAGCTTAATAAGAAAAAAAAGAAGAGAAATGGACACATAAAACAGATTGATGCAGTTGATACAAAGACGATACAAGAGATTGAAACAATTTGGTTGAAAAAAATATTACAATTTTTTTCTTATTTGGACTCTTTGTTTTTAGCATTTTAGAATCTGTATATTCATTCTGTATGCCAATTTTTTTTTAGCTTCGCTAAACGATCTTGACGTCTCACTTGAGTAACTATAATTAAACGACAGGCAAGCATGAAGAAAACTACCTGAAAAAAGTAAGCAAGTCTTTGTATAGTATCCACCTCGAATGAGAAGATCAACTGAATAACTTTGAAATCAAGAGAGTTGAAATTTAATGAAAAAAAAAATGGAATGAAAAAATTTGCCAAATAATTTAGATCTCGATAGGACCAAATTTCTTGTACAGCTTTCTCATCAAAATATGGTCAGCAAGACGGGTGCCCAAAGCAATATCTATAATTTCTCTGGAAAAAAATCAAACAAATCCTCCTCAGTCTTTCGCACCAACATTTTTCAGAACCATACTCGACCACTGTTTGCACTCTAGCCTCCAATATTCTAATCTTGGTTTACAGACATTTTCTTCTTTTTTTCCGACAATTTTTTTTTTTTTTTTTTGTAAAAATATTCTAGGTATTGGCTATTCTACTTTAATATATTCATTGCATTCACCATCTTCACTAATGATAACCATGCTGAACCATACATGACGACTTACATTACAGTGGATCCCAATGTCTTATCATTTTATTGCTATTTCAATTCCAATTTCAAAAAAATTAAGCTACTTGCTAGGGTTTCCAGGAAATTTTGCTAGAAATAGTCCCAATAGAGATAATCGGAAAACAATTAAACAACATCTTGAGTTAGAGGTAATAATAGTAAAAAAAATTGATGCTTTTGTGGAATATTACCAAGTTCATCGGAAATTGACCAGACGGCCAGTTGAAAGGGTCCGTTGATTCTTATAGCGGTCAAATTTACCCGTTTACTAGCCTCATCAATAGATCATAGATCAACCATATCGACACAATTACAGCAGTGCGTTATAATGAAGATATGCATTCGTGCCGATTAGCCTGAGTTAAAATATAAATTTAAAAGATAAATTGTGCGTTTTTAAGAAAAATCTGTAAAAGCATGCCCAATGTCAATTATTCGAAACGTTCTTGTTGGGAAATAGAATTGGATATGGCATCCTATCTGGAATATAATACACGTAATATTCCTGTTTCGAGTGAAAAGGCTTTTGAATTTCAAGAGTTTCCATTTCAAATCTCAGATGATGAGGCACAAAGATTTCATTTAGTGTACCAGACATTTTGAACAAAGTAGAGTGCATGTCTTCTATCAGAAAATTTCAAGGAGGCACACTTGTGCCTCTTTAAAGAGGCGACCCACCACAATGTTAAGCGATTTCCGGTCCTAGCGGTCGCAGAGAGACCGCGGTGATCGCATTTTGTAGCCTAAGCTCAAACTAAGAAACATGCAAAATTTCACCCCTCCCCCCCTCTGACTTTATCTTCATGGGGGAAAGTGGGCCGGAAGTTTCGACCCTCCCACCACATCCCCCTTTAACGTTGTCTGATTTGGGCTGAAATTTAGAGGATAAGCTTTCCTAGGCCTGGGAGCTTATCCTCAAAATTTCAGCTCAATCCGATCACTCCTTCCCTGTTTTCCAAAAACCAAATATAGCCACATAATGTTCATCAGGTCATTTTTTTATCAGCCACGCCTACAGGCCACAGTTGGCAAACTGATCCGGGTGAATGAGGACTCATTCGAACCGGAATATGACTTGTTAGGGCCTTTTGAAATTTTCAGACCAAAAAAATTATCCCCCGAATTTACATTTACGAAAAACCTCGTTTTCCTATAAGAGCCCATGTTAATGTTTCCCATCACAGACCCTCTTTAACGTTGCTGAAATTTAGAGGATAAGCTTTCCTGGGGCCTGGGAGCTTATCCTCAAAATTTCAGCTCAATCCGATCACTCCTTCCCTGTTTTCCAAAAACCAAATATCAAGTTTTGTGGCGATTTGCTTGCGTCAAAATAGATTGCAGAGACTAAAAATGAAATAACAAGTGTCTCTGTGGTACAGTGGACGCTATTCCTGACTGTCAGTTGGAAGACCTGGGTTCGATTCACCGTCAGAGAAAATTGTTTTATATATTGAATTTAAAATTTAAAAAAAGAAACTCAGTTTCTTTTTAAATCCAATCTATTAATTCCTTCGGCTCAACAGGCGTCTCCAGAAGAATATCACAGTCGGCCTTCAGGTTACAGGCAAGTCTCCACTGCTTTGATAACATGCCGTATACCCGCATGCTCGAAGAAAAGTTGAAAAAAGAAAATCTTACTGTACATTTGATTTGAGTATTCAGGAATTAAAAGCCTTAACACAAGAATCTTCAAAAGCAGGGGGTTTGGGGGGCGGCAGCCCCCCAACTTTAACTCCTGACATGATCAGCTAACAGTTAGTCAAGCAATAATAAGTAATAAACTGTACAAAAACGTTCAGAAATTATTTGAAAAAAACTACGTTTTCTAAAGAGTTAAAGAGGCTGAGTCACAAGTTCGAACCTTAAAACGTACAGGGATTAGGAGGTACAGTTGGGGGACTGCAGCCCCCAAAACCCCCGCTTCCATATATGAAAGGGGCTGTGCCCTCCTCAACGCCTCGCTCTTTACGCTAAAGTTTTTATTGTTTAAAAAAAAAGAGTTGTGGAAAAGTCAAACCTTTAGCGTAAAGAGCGAGGAGTTGAGGAGGGCACAGCCCCTTTCATATACGGAAGCGGGGGTTTGGGGGGCGGCAGCCCCCCAACTGTACCTCCTAATCCCTGTACGTTTTAAGGTTCGAACTTGTGACTCAGCCTCTTTAATTCTTTAGAAAACGTAGTTTTTTTCAAATAATTATGAATTAGAATCCGATATGAACACCCAATGCTTGAATTCAGTTCCCATTCAGTGACGATTTATTTGTTTTTCTCGGCAAATGAGGATAAAAAAGTCCGATTTGTTCTTGATGATGATTTATTTTGCGCGACAGAAAAATTAAGGAAAAACAAAATACAAAAAAAGAAGAAATACAAAAAGATTTACGTTGGCAGCTCTTGGTGAAATATCCAGGGCAAATTTTTTGTGGGATTGGAATCATCTGGAAGGATCGTCCACGGGAAAATTCTTGATGAGGTTATTTTCTGCGGGACCACACTATCTCGTGACGGTGGTATTTTAGGAATTTTTTTTTTTTTTACAAGGGGAGGACATTTTCAGGCATCATTTGAAAAACAATCATGAATTAATGATTAAAACAATATAATGAAAGTAAGAAGAATCCTCCAGGTTTAATTATCTGCATGCAATTTTCCATTAAGAATTTTCAGCAAGGATTGCATTTTGGGGGGCGGGATATTATGCGACGAAAACTGTCCATTGATGAATTTTTTGTGGGGGAAGGTTTCAACGGAGGAAGGAGGTATATTGTCTGGCATTAATTGAAATTTGTCAGATCGACTAACGATCTGAAATTAAAAAAAAATAACTGAAAGTTAGAAGTAACATTCAAACTTAGAGTGAACAGATAATATTTCATGTATAAGGGGCACTGTCCCCTCCTCAATCCGTAACTCTTTACGTTGAAGTTTGACTTTCCACCAATCAGCCCTTTAAGAACGGCTGGTTCCTGGAACAGAAGTGCCGCTTAATTGGAATAAAAACCTTTCTAGGCACTAAAAATTTTTAGCGTAAAGAGCCAATTATTGAATAGGGGACATTTCCCCCCAATATAGGCTATAATTTTACTCATTTTAAGCTTTGCTATTAGCCCGTACTTTCAGTTGATATTTTTATTTAATAATAAAACACACACTGCACTTCCAATATAATCAGAAAAATAAAATTAGAAATGTATTCTTTTTCTTTTTACAAATTCTCTGTTCCTTTCAAAAAATTAATGTGAAGACTTAGGCTATTTGAAATATTTTAAATATTTAAATTTATCTGAAATATTCCAAGTGCTGTAACAATTCTCTAGCTTTTGGTTCAGCAAAGATGATCTCTTTTTTCCATCTCCGAAATCCAAAAAAAAAACAGTGACAACCCCTTGTGGTTGTCAAAAACGGGTAAGGGCTTGTATTTCTACTTGTACTGCATTTTAAGTTTCTAGTTTTACCAATTCACCACTTTGCCTTATACTCTTGATATTAATTTCAAAGAACAAATTTAAGAGTCATTTGGAGTCAGGGGCAATCCATAAGGTATCTTAAGCAACGTGCGGAGAACAAATGACAGAGAACCCGTCTTTTTTTTAATGAATGTATAACATCGGTCGCCAACCTTTAGAAATTCATGGACCACTAAATGTATCATTTTTCTTTGGTGGATCACTAGTATGGATTGGGAAAAAAGGTGCTGTAAATACATCCATTCATGATAGTCAGAAAAGTTTTAATATGGTTAATAGGAAATATACATATCGGTAAATATATATATATATATATATATATATATATATATATATATATAATATATATATATATATATAATATATATATATATATATATATATATATATATATATATATATATATATATATATATATATATATATATATATATATATATATATATATATATATATATATATATATATATTTAATCTTATATCCTACTTTTAGAAGTAATGAATTCAACTATCAACAGCATTAATGGTGTAATTCGACCGAAGCTCTGGCGTTGTAACTCCTGCGGAAAGACAGAGAAATCATTTCTAATACTGGATCTTCATATAGGCACTGGCTGTGAAGAACTTTCACCAATAGAGTGCGATGTCTGTCCTGCTGTATTTAGAGATTATAGAAGATTTGTGGCTCATTTCATGGAGCTCAAATGGGAGAAAACAAGAAGATGTCCAATTTGTTTTCAAGAGAATATTGATAACATGAAAGAACATTTAATTTTACAGGGTCATTTTTCACAAAACGAGTCTGCAACAGTATTACAGGGTGGCACCTCTCAAATTACAACGCAGGAATCTTCCGAAAGCGTCAGCTTAAATTCATTTCAGTTGAATTCGAGAGTAACAGGCCAGAACAAAACCTTCCATTGTGATATATGTAAGAAAACTTTTGCTCAGATGGCACATTTGACTAGACATAAACGAGTTCATACAGGTGAAAAAACCTTCCAGTGTGATATATGTAAGAAAACTTTTAGTCAGTCGCAAAATTTGACTAGACATAAACGAGTGCACACGAGTGAAAAACCCTTCCAATGTAATATATGTGAGAAAACCTTTTCTTGTTCAAGCGCTTTGATTGGTCATAAACGAGTGCATACTGGTGAAAAACCCTTCTCCTGTGATATATGTAAGAAAAAATTTTCTAATTCAAGCAATTTGAGTAGTCATAAACGAGTGCATACAGGTGAAAAACCCTTCTCCTGTGATATATGTAAGAAAAAATTTTCTAATTCAAGCGCTTTGATTATTCATAAACGAGTGCATACAGATGAAAAACGATTCCAGTGTGATATATGTAAGAAAACTTTTAGTCAGTCGCAAAATTTGACCAGACATAAACGAGTGCACACGATTGAAAATCCTTTTAGTGTAATATATATAAGAAAAATCAAGCTCTTTGAATAAGCTCCAATGAAGGCTTACAGAGGAAAACCCTTTAAATTATATGTATATAAGCCCTTAAAAGTCATTCAATTTTATGTATATAATTTGTTGTATATAAGAAAAGATATCTGATCTAAGCCATTTAAGTGCTAATTTCCACTTGCAGACATGACATATTTATACATACAAAGTATGAATTTTCTGTGTTCTTTGAACAAGACCAAAAAAAGCATACAAGTGAAATACCCTTTCAAATTTTATATAGATTACATATTAGATATTAGATTACATATAAGGTAAGATCGCCCTGTGATGTTTTACGACCGAAAAATTCAGTTGAAACTTCCATGAAAAATTTGGGAGGGAGGGGGCGCAAAAATACAGTTTTTCAATCCTTCCTGGTCACCTTTGTAGGGGCTTAGGATTTAGATTTGAGTTATTCCATTGGTGAGCATTTGAAACTGCCAGTAATTTTAAGTGTACCTTATATTTGCAAGGAAAAGCAAGTAGTAATACCTTGTATTTCTTTGATTATATTTTAAATTTAAAATTTAATTAATATAATTAAATTATATAGTTCGTTAATTTGTAGGAGAATATTCTTCTCCATTACGGGCAAAACTTTGAGTCCAACTATTTTTAGATCAATTCTAACACGGTACTCCAGAGATTGAGTCTAGAACTTACATTGATGTTTGCTTGTATGTATATTTTAAATATTTTAGACATACCTCAGAAACCAAGAGAGTTTCTAGCTATTTATCAATGTTTAAGCGTAAAAAGAATTGATAAATTTTAGTTTTTTGAAAATTATGATTATCATATTCAGATTATAGGCACTTTGGTGAACCGGAATAAAAACTTTGCCAGTTAGATCACTGACTGTAAAATATTCACAGTCGCTATAGATTCTGGACAGTTAAAATATTGTTATTCGGGACTCTTATTTCGCTTGGGCTGTCGAGATACTAGCCGAGCTGACAGCTCATTTCTTAGTAAGATTCTTATATTGTAAACTTCATATCAGCTTTCAGAGATGTGCCCCTCCCCCCCCCCCCAAAGAAAAGACGTAAAAATACAAATACTGACTAGTAGATGAGATACAACATTAAAAGGGATAAGGCCAGTTTATTTCCTCCCCCCTCCCCCTATTTGGTCATTGAACTTAAGGTTTGTTTGCCACATTAATTTTGTCGAATCTTGCGAAAAATCTCAAAGTTGACTAGAAATGTGCACTGTTAATTTTTCTATAGTTTAAAAAAAATAGCTAGTTTATTTTTGTGTTTTCATCAAGTATCTTCACGCTACTGCAACGTTCAGGGAGGTACATACCAGAAGGAGTGCGAAAGGAGGATGAAAAAGTTAACGAAATCAAGGAATTTCTGTAGACTTTGACAGTCCCAGAGTTTTAAAATAATTTTTCAGAAGACTAATTTTCTTAAACTTTGAATAAATGAGAACGAGAAAGCAATTCTCGGGAACAAGAAAAAACATGATTGCAAAAATTTACTTACGCTTGACTATGACTACCTGTCTTAGTATTGCCCTAGGATCCTAGGATCATTTTACACGGGACTGCTATGTAATAATTCAGAAAATTTTGTTAGCTACTGTTTCAGACAAGTTTTATAAAGATAAATCAAGTATGGGCCTTCGTAACATGTTTTATGTGTCAAAACAAAGATAGCTCAAAATATTACATTGATTTATACGACACAAAGGAGTCCAGAAATGAATACATAAAGCTTAAGCTCATTTTGAAGCCAGAAATTTGTGGAAAAAAAGCAAACAAATTTGGAGCGATTTTTTCTCGACTCGCTAGAAAACTCCAGAAATGAGAATTCTGATTATTGACTCAAATGATGTAATACAGAGTTCATACACAACTGTTTTCCGTCGTTCACCTTTTGGCAGAGTCCGAGAAACACCAATTGGTTTTGATTATGACCTTACACTTGGTTTGACTATGCCCTAGGATTAATTTTATTTGGATAATTAACTAGTTTATACTTGTTCATCTTAATTTTATAATAATTTTTTGGGAGTAGTTGTTAAGTGAAAAAGAGTTAAGTATTTTGTTTTTAAAAATTTGTGAGCTATTCAGTGCCCTTTTTTCTTTAAAATTACAACTTGAAAAATGGTCCTTAATAATACAACTCTTTTCTGTAAATATACCTAAGGAATCGAACCTGATACACTACATCCTTTGTCATATAAATGAAGATTTCATAAACATTTCTCATAATGCTTCTTATCTGAACCAACAAGTGAAGAAGACCCCGAGGAATAAATAGCATTTAGATAGAAAATTCTTGAATGTCTTCTTGTATAAACGATTCAGGAAAACAGAACTTCTGTTTTTGACACTTTGAATGTGATTGAAAGTTTATTTTAGTAGGTCTGATTAGTGTCAGTGCAAAAATGGTCAAAAGATAATAAGGCCCCAGATGCTGATAGTGGGGTAAATGAGTTTTATAAATATGTTGGTTATAAGGTAATAGATAAGGTACTGAAGATTATGAGCATGATTTTTTTAAAAAAGGGGAAGTACCTAATGATTTTAAGAAACTCTAATTAAGCCCCTGTATAAGAAAGGTGATAAGAGTGATTGCGGTAATTTTAGATTGGTTTGTTTTCTGTAAGAAGCAAATTACTTTGCATATTGTTTTTGTCTGCCAGCCGTATAGGTATAAAGAAAATAGTAACTTCTTGAGAGGGTGGATTTGAATAGATTGGGATGGAGGAGGGGAGTATGTAGACGTTTTTAGCTCAGGGGGCTTCCTGCTGCAGCGAGTTCTTAGTAACTGTAGTAGAGGTGTACTAACCTTAAATAATCTTTCTGCCGTGAGCTTTGAGATACGTTTTAAGTCCTATAAACCAGAAAGTGCTGACACAGTAGAGTGGCAATTCCTCCCAAGGGCACATTGTTGGCCCTGGATTAATTTATGAAAGTTTGGTTTGCCTAACTCAACTACTTTGCAACAAAACAAGAAGTCCCCGAACTAGAATTTTACCCTTTGGAGTTAATAGGCTCATACCTATATCTTTTGTATTTTAATAATCCTATGAGTCAATTGCTCCCTGGTTTTGAAGTTCCAGGAAAATTTCTAACCCCATAACTATACCCATCCCACATAGATGAGTTATACTTTCAAAGCCTATATTACAATCTTGTAATAATTCTTGTGTGGATAGATCAACTAAATTTACTCATTTGCGACAAGTGGACATACCCTTCTGGAAAAACTAGCGGATGTCCATATTAGCCTATGTAAAACTACTAGGAACTTATTAATCACGTTATATATGTATATTTTTTTTTTAATAAAAATGTCTGAACACTGCAAGGATGATTTGAATTTTGAAAACATATGACATTGATTCTCAGAATCTCCCAGTGACTTGTGAAATACTGTAATCACAAAGAGACATCAAAATTTGTTTCAAACTATGGGTGACTTTTTTCAAGTTAGAGATGAAAGGTGTTTTACCCATTGTATTTTTATGCAAAGAATCATGATAGTATCCAGTGTAAGGTGAACCTAAAAGTTAAAATACTTAGCGTAAATTAGGCTTAGAAGTCATAAATAAATAATTTCTGAGACCACACTGGCTAATCATGATAAAACATAAAATCGCGAAGAAAGGAAGAAAGCGGGGACAATAAACAGCCAAACAAAAAATTAAAAAATTATCCAAATATTTCAGTCAAGACATCCGCTTGACCGTCCTCAGTGCAGAATAAAACAGATAAAAAAAAAAAAAAAAAAAAACTAAAACAAAACTAAAATAGGATGACCCTTTCTGATTACGGTTAAAAGGTTAGCTGAATAAATAACGTAAGTCTAAATGGCATTTCACAATTTCATTTTACGTAAAGCACTCTTAAAGGCCAATCAGAGGCAACGCTGTAGCGTTGCCTATAGTAAGGCCATACGGCTCCAATGTTTTTTATTTTTATTTTTTTCCCAGAGGCACCTCATATGGAAGGGGTCGTCGTAGAAACTTCAAAGGGGGCTCATTCGATTGGAAATTAAGAGTTCTAGTGCCCTTTTTAATAGTCGAAAAAGATTGGAGGGAAACTAGCCCCCCCCCCACGCCCATCATTCCCCCAAACACATCCAATCAGAATTTTGAGATAGCCATTTTTTTCAGCGTAGTTGATTTCCAGATAGAGAATATATTTTTGAGGAGGACACAACCCTCAAGGCAAGGGTTTTAAGTTATACCCTGGGGCATATAAGGTTTTTATAGAAGACGATGTCGAGAAACTTCAAAAAAGCTCATTCGATTGGAAATTCAAAGGGCTAGTGCCATTTTTAAGAGTCGAAAGTGATTTGAGGGCACTAACCCCCCTCTCACGCCTACCTTTTCCCAAACACATCCATTAAAAATTTTGAGACAACCATTTTATTAAACGTAGTTTTAAGTTCTGGAAATTAGGTCTTTGAGGATGACAACTCCCCTACAGCTCTCAGGGCAAGGGTTGTAAGTTATGCCCTGGGGGCATATAAGGTTTTGTATAGGACAACATTGCCGTATAAACTTCAGAGAAGGCTCATTTGATTGGAAGTTGAAAGTTCTAGTTCACTTTTTAAGCGTCAAAAGATATTGGAGGGTAACCAGCTTCCCCCCCGCCCCCCATAAACCCTATTTTTTCAAATACATCCAATATAAATTTTAAGATAGCTATTTTGTTAACAATAGTTCAAAGATCATATAACAAAAATTCCGGTGTTGACACAACCCACCGGGGGCAGACGTTGTAAGTTATGCCCTGGGGGCATATATAGGTCTTATGGAAGGGATTTAGTATTAACTTCATAGAGGAATCATTTGATTGGAAATTGAAAGTTCTAGTTCACTTTTTAGAGTCAAAAAGATTGGAGGGCACCTAGCCCCCCAACCTCCATGCCCTTTTTTCCTCAAACCCATCCGATAAGAACTTTGAGATAGCTTTTTTTTAAAATAGTTCAAAGACCATATAATGAAAACTCAGGGGTCAACACAGGGCCCGAGGGTAGTGTTGTAAGTTATGCCCTGGGGCATATATTGTTCGTATGAAAGGGATGCTCGTTATAAACTTCAGAGAGGGCTCATTTGATTGGATATTGAAGATTCGAGCTCACTTTTTACAGTCAAAATATATCCGAGGGCAGCTATCCCCCAACCCATCTGATGAAAATTTTGAGATAGACATATTGTTAAAAATAGTTCAAAGGTCGGATAAGAAAAAATCCGGTGTCAATAGAACCCCCCAGGGCACAGGAGAAGGCGTCATAAGTTATGCCCTAAGGGCATGTATGGTTCTTATGAAAGGGATGCTCGTATAAAACTTCATAGAGGGTTCATTTGATTCGAAATTGAAAGTTCTAGTTCACTTTTTAAGAGTCACAGAGTTAAAACTAGCCCCTCCCACGCTCTTTTTTTCCCCAAACCCGTTCCCTACAAATTTTGAGACAGCCAGTGTTTTGGAAATTGTTCAAAATTAGATAACAAAAACACCCCCAGACCCCGCGGATAAGCGTTGTAAGTGTTGTCCCTGGAGGGGTATATGGTTTTTATGAAAGGGCTGCTTGTATAAACTTCAGAGGGGCTCACTCGATTGGAAATTGAAAGTTCTAGTTCAATTTTTAAGAGTCAAAAGATATCCGAGGGCAACTAGCCCCCCCCCCACACCCTTTTTCCCGAAGCCCATCCGATAAAATTTTTTATAATAGCCATTTCATTAAAATAGTTCAAAGGACAGATAAGAAAAATCCTGTGTCGACGGAACCCAACAGGGCCTGGAGGCAGACGTTATGAGTAATGCTCTAGGGGCATATATAGTTCTCAAAATAGTTTCAAAGATCATATAACAAAAACTCCTTTACGTATGGTCATTTCGTTAAAAATAGTTCAAAGGTCAGATAATGAAAAACTCCTGTGTCGACACAGCCCCCCCAGGGCCGGGCAGGCGTTATAAAGTAAAGCTTTGGGGGCATATATGGTTCTTATGGAAGGTATGCTCGTATAAACTTCAGAGAGGATTCATTTGAATGGAAATTAAACGTTGTAGTTCATTTTCTCAGAGTGAAAAAAAGGAATCGGAAATCGGAGGGCAAACTAACCCTTCCCGCCCTCCACGCCTTTGGGTGTATCGGATGGACAAACCCATCTGATAAAAATTTCAGGTGATCATTTTGTTAAAAATAGTTCAATTATAGATATTAAAACTCCAGGGTCGACACAATCCCCCAGGGACAGGCGCTGTAAGTTATACTCAGGGGATATATATTGTTCTTATAGAAGGGATATTCATATAAACTTCAGAGAGGGCTCATTTGATTGAAAATAGAAAGTTTTAGTTTACTTTAAAGAGTCAAAACAGACCGAAGCTTAATCTAGTCCCCCATGCCCCTTTCGCCAAAACCCATCCGATAAAAATTTTGAGATAGCAATTTTGTGAAAAATAATTCAAACATCAGATAATAAAAAGTCCGAGGTTGACACAAACCCATTTTTTCCCTTTGATATTGTTACTTTGATATCAGTTTTGATACTTTGATGAATATTTGATTTTTTTTTTAAGTTTGATTTTGAAAATAAAGAATTTTAAAAACTTGAAATTTTGTGCAATAAAAACGAACAAAAATTAATGAAAAAAACTTTTCCGAAAAATAAAAAGTTTTTCAAAGAAAAGTAAAGGCCATTTTAAACTTAAGCTAAACAGATACAAATACTTTTTGAAATTCAAACTCAAAACGACCAGCAATTAGTATTAAAGAATAAATGAAACCCAAAACGAACAGAAATTAAATAAACAATCATAGCAAAAACATACAACAAGTAATAATATAAATGAATAAATAAATCTTTAAAGCGAGTAATGGTTAGATTGAATATGAAAATCAAGCTTAAAACGAAAAAAAGATTTTCCTATTGAAGTATAAATGAAACTTAAACGAACAGAAATTAATAGACAAACAATGCAAACAAACATACAGTGGATACTAATTTAAATTATAAATAAATTTTAAAACGAGTGAAACTTAAATTGAATATGTAAATCAAGCTTAAAACGAACAAAAATCACCACAAACAAGAGTTTGGGTATGACCTCCTTCTCTCACTGCAAAAGTTCAAAACCTACTACTGCGTCATTGGCGCTTTACTGAAAGCTGTATGCGTCTTGAACAATCTTGGAAAGTATAAACAACATCAAATTGAATATTTAATGTATAATGACATTAATTGTTGAAAGATCCATCAGTTCAAGAATTTATTCAACTGTAATTGTATTTTTATTTTCAATGCTGTAAGAACTGGAAAAGAAAATATTTGTAATATAATCTGTTTTCAGTTAAGCGCCAATGACGCAGTAGGCTTTTGGTTTTTTATTACAGTTAGGAAAGGGGGCAGTATCCAATCACTTGTTTTTTAGGGAAACTATATTCGTCTTTAACAACTTTAAAAAGAGCTAATAAATTAAACTGAATATTTGATGTATAATGATATTATTGCTGAAAGCTCATCAGTTCAAAATGTTACTATAATTTTAATGTTTATTTTCGATATTAAGCACAATATTAAGTTAATTCTTTTTAATTTAAAGCAGAGACGGCATCCTATCAAGGTGGTATCCAGAGGGGGGGGGGGGGTAGTGAGCTATCATATTTAAATGATAATACCTCAATTTATTTTTTGAAAGCAGAGGTGCCAATAAGTTTAACTATTTTTTTTTTTTTTTTAAGCAGAGACGGTATCCTATCAAGATGGTATCTAGAGGGGGGGGGGGCATAGGGAGTTATTATATTTAAGTGATAGTACCTTGATTTTTTTTTTTTTTATTGAAAACGGGGATGCCAACAAGTTGAAAAACTGACAATGACAAAAATTAACAAGATTTTTGTGAGTTATACTTGATACAGCACTTGTATGGTTTTATCGTCCAAACGGAAAGAGACATATGCGTCCAACCCGTTTTTTTTCTTATTGATGAAACGGGTTTACTTTGAAAACATTCATTCATAAGTACCGGGCAGATTCACACTAAAACGAATTGGTGTGACGAGAGCGATATCGACATCCCACCTAACGTTGCGCTCAAGTGACAATGGCGCCCTTGGTCCAGTGCCCAAGTTACATTAAAAGGCCAGGTCATAATAAAAGCTTTCAATTTGGGAGGTTCAAGGAGGAGTCTTTGACAGTCTTATGACCTCAGGGTACTAAATGTTGCAACGTTCTTACGTATCTAAAGTGGTTTAAAAAAATTCGATCACCCTACAAATGATTACCAAAAATATGCAAAAATATAACAAATGTAACATTTGGAATATTAAAACAATTTTTTCAAAGCTTTGAAGAAAAGCAAAAAGACTAAATAGCCCTAACTATGCTTGAAAGCTATTTTAAAAAAAGAAACTGATTGGATATTTCCATAGAAATGACCATAGCAGGAGCTTTGAGCCTGGGTGGGGATCAATGATGAGTTTTTTGACCACAGGTGACTTATTGTTGCGACTTTCTTAAATTTGGTTTTTTTTTGTGAGCATTTGGAAATCAAAGCTTAAACTCAATAACTAATACTAAGTATCCTAACATTTTGCTTGGATTAAAAGTGACGAACTAGGATAAAAATCTCAACATCTACCTGGAGCTACTTCAGTCTGCATATTATTTCATTTAATTACATTTAAAACGGATGATCTTTTCATTTTTTACATAAGAAAATAGCTGGCACTTCATTTTTCTTCATACCGAATAAACCATTAAGTGTTTTTTGTGTCATTGCAATTGAAGTTTTCTCATGTGAAGTGTTAATCATGTATTTTTCAATTTGATAAATTTACTCCTTTTAGATGCAGTTTATAATTTGACTGATATTAGGTATTTATCAGTTTACAATTTGGAATGAATCCCCAAAAGAAAAAATGAATAATATCCAAAAGAGCAGCCAAAAGCAATAAAAACACAGCAGTTCAACCTTAGCCTACATGACATATATTCTATAAAGAAGCAAAAAAAAACTTTAAAATGTATTTTTTTTCAAATTGTCATTAAAAACCAGTTTTTAAATACAAGAAGGCTTTTTAGGAATCCAAAAGAGCAAAAAAAAAAAACAATCAATATCAAAGTCGCCCATTTCAACTGTTTTAAAGGTGACAAAACAGATATAGGCAAAGGGCATTATGAAAAAATTAAGCTTCTAAGTTCAAAGTTATATTCCAAGTTTTTATCCTGATAACTGACGAATTTTGTGATACGGTATTTGAAGTTTTGTATGCAGTAACCCTCAATGAAAAAAACTACTAATTTTGATAATTATTTATGTTAAGAATACATAGCTAATAGATACTTCAACTACTCGTATTATGCAAGGGTTCTGAAACGCCTTATCCATTTCGTTTCAACCAGATTTGTACTTCTCTTGATGAATAACGAAGAAGACCAGTTTCCAGCCAACGACTTGTGAATTTTTGAACTCATGAATAGGCTCGAATCTGTTGTAAATTTAAGCTGTGATTTGAGAAAGACTGATGGAAACATTAATGTTTGCGGTCAACATTGATCGCGCCGGCGGCGCACCACCGACATCTTACCGGCGGCGCAGCGCACTGTTTTTGGCCCCGCCGCCGCCGGTTTTCCCTCATCGGTGCGGCGCCGGGGTCTATCTGCATTTACATTGTTGTTAAGTCTACTCTGATTTGTTTCATGCTTAGAGAATTGAGTTGAAGGTTTTGTTGGGCTTACTCACTAAAGAGTATGTGCTCTACATTTTTTTATTTATATTTTTTTGTACATGTCATCAACCAAACTCTTCTGCTAGTATCTCAATATTTGATATATAACTGTTTTACTAGAGTCTAGCATGTACTTCTGCTGCATTAAGTATACATTGAAGTGAGCTGGACTATAATTCTAGCCAAGTACCATTATTAGAAAAAAGTTTTACTTTTCTAAATTTTCCAAATAGGAAAGTAGTTGAAGAAGGAATGAAAAAAAAGACTATGCCCAACCCCAATTTCAGTAAATATCTAGTATGAGGGACTTTTCCCTATCTTAGTTAGGCACAGCATTGACATTATTGAAAACATCATTGCTGGAAAAATTGGCTCCAAATGCACTTTTTTTGCCCTGTGCCTTCTTCTCTCTTACTCCCATTTGACAAAAAGAGCATATGATCTAGCTGAAAGGATAAAGATATGCAGATTATTTTTATGAAAGTTTCATGGAGGAGAGAAAACAGCTCTTTTTGTAATTTTGTATTCCAGGTTTCTGCCTGGGTTGCAACTTAATAAAGTTACTGATAGCTTTTCAAGCAAGGGTAAGTTTCAAATTATGCTGGTCATTCTTGCATATTAAATTTTTAAACTCTGTATTACAAATTTGAGTTCTTTCAGAATATCCTCATTCTATAATTCAGTTGTGAAAGGGTTTACAGACATCTTTCTGTTTTGTGAATAAAATATATTTTCAAGGCATTTCTATGGTTCTTCAAGATGGACTGACTGTCCTGTGTTTCTCTGCATCTATTTTTTTTTTTTTTTTTTTTTTTTTTGTATACTGGCCCATATGTTTACATCATTGATGTGTAAATTAATTATTGTGTATTTGTAAAAGTAGACATGCTGCTCCTTCACATAGTTGCACCACAGCTAACCCTGATGTGAACTTGGAATCTACAGTTTCTCATGCAGTGATTGATGTCTCTTCTGGTCCTTCTACATCAGGTTGCGGGAAAACACCTGCATAGAAAATTTGCCAACTGTTGCTTCACTTTAAGGAGACAACCTACATACAAGGCAATTTATTTTCTGTATTGTATTCTTCTTTGTAAATGTCTATAAAGTTACTTTAACTCCTTATTTCTCTTATGCTTTCTGTTTTGATTATAACTTGCACCAACATTGATTTCTTTTTTATAAGATTTTTAGCTTTTAAGTCTTTTGACAAATTTTAGTGAAAACATTTGCCTTTTTTTTTTTTGAGGGTTTTGTTTCCTTTAGTACTACATTGATTTTGCCAACTCTAAAATATTCATTAAGACTATTAGCTGCTTAAGCATAAATCTTTTTGAAATGATCTTGAAAAATAAGCTTGGTAATTATAATTTTTATAGGGTAATTTTCTTAATCAATTCAATACTTTTTTAGGTTGGGAAAAGAAGCCCAGTGCAATTTGGCCATAAAGGGAAAGTCTCATCAGTTACTTTCCCACAAAGAGCCTTGTTTCTCCACAAGTACGCCTTCCTCTAGCCATAAAATAAACCCTCTTACCTCTTCAGTTTCAGCTCCAGTATTCTAGTTTAGCAGCAGTGATGATTCAGATCATTCACTTGGAGAGATACCTAATAGCACCATTAGTGGAGTTGGGCCATTGTGGAATACTCTGGGGATGATCATGAAACTACATTTACAAGGTAAATGCCTAGTGAAGACATATTTTTTTTAAAGCTGATAGTTACTTATGATGAAAAAGGCTATTAAGCTAGTTAAAAAATACAGCAATGAATTATTCTGGAAAGCTGACATATTTTTATTTCCATTGAAGGTACTTTACATAATTTGTTCTGAAATATCTTATGACAGATGACTGTTCAATTCTCTTTTTCTTTTTATTGGGAATTATAAAAGCAGCAACAAACTTTACTGAAATTAGGCGATTTTGAATTGAAGGAGTTTTTTCTTAATCATCTCCTCCCAACCCATTTAGGGGCAACTTTTTGTTTGTCCACAGATGAATGGCCAAGAAGTGCAATCTCTGGCAATCTGTCATCCTTCATCTGTAAAATGTTTTTGCAAGCACTTATAACATATGGAATATATGTGTCAACTTTCTCTAATAGGTCTTTAGAGCATAAATGGATTTATATATTTGATTTACTCTTACACCAATAAGCAGTACATTCTTTTATATGCCTCTGTATTTACAAATTTTTCTAATATTACTGATGTTTGTGAACATACTAATTTAAGGAGGGCCCTCTTCCTCCAAGAGGGGTCCCAAAATACCCTTACAGATTTTGGAGAAGTCTAGACCTAAATATCAACTTGCCAATACATCAGATCTCCCTTCATATATGAATTTACATTTATGCATACTTAAAAAATAGGTACTTTCATCTGATCCTTAAGGGGAAACCATTTAGTTTTTGTGGAGGATAAGAAGTCAAAATTCATTGGGGTGCATTTTAATAATCCTTACACAGGCAGTAGACCTATATTTATATACATACTGACGTAGAGTCACTCCCCTTCTGTGTAGAAAAATTCCTATGAATCTAAATCATTATAGCGATGGAGATGAAGTGAATCTGCCACGGTTTTCCATTATTGAGTAATCTGTTCTTGTTGAGCTGTACTAACACATAACTTGTAGACAATGCAAAAACAACTTGGTGCATATACAGAAAAGCAGCTCAAGTGGTTCTGCTATTAGCTTTCAACTAGTTTGTGGTGGCAATTGTGGCGAATTGTAAGTATTAATAAATATATTTTTGGATTTCTGTTCACAAGCCCAACTTTTTTGTATGCCTAAAGAAATTTAATTTAATCTGTTTCAATGGTGAAATATATCAAATTGAAGGGCTTGTAAAAATACTGGTGTTTAAACTATAATAAAATCATAACATTGTCAATAAACCTGTAAACAAATTTTTCTTTTTTTTTGTTACTCGGAAAGAAATTATCTTTCCCAAAGAAAGCTTGGAACGCATGCATTGTTGAAAATCCTAGAAAAACATGGTTTCTGAACCACTTTTCTCAGTTTTTTGCGTTGCGACTTCAGAAAATATTCCACCCCCGGAACTCCAAATTTGAAGTTAACACAAAAAACTGATTCCACTCATTTATAACCAAATTTCTGATCAATTACAACTACTAAAAATGTATCATTTCTAAATTAGAACACAAACTGTATGCACAGAAAGTGAAGCTTGTGATGGAATAAATTAACTTATTTTGTATATATTAGTATTCTATAGGTATTGGTTTATTATTACATGTATTGAGCCTTGCTTTGAGGCAGCAGATTCTAACACGGGTTGACACCCAGCTCTGTATAATGCGTTTTCACAACTCTGAATTCAATACAAACCGTTTTCAGTTACAATGTTCAACCTAGGTTTCTTTAATCTGGAACCTGTGGAAATACCAATTTCAAATTCGGGGTTAGGAAGTCTTTAACACATTGAAGCAAATGAACAATTGTCCTGTAGTGAATGTTCTATATTAATGCATCTTTAAGTATTTTTCGTAAAAATACCTTTTTTTTCTTGCTATTTCATAAATTTTGTCTTAGGTGGTGGCATGGCCAAACAAAATTGAAGCTAGCAATAAAATATGGTCTGCCGATTCAGCTTTGTCATCAGCAGTGCTATCAACTGGGTCAAGTCCAAGTAAAATTATCAAAATGTTCAACATTATGGCTTGTGCTGTTTTCAGTATGAGGACATACTTTAATCACTAAAGCCTATATTTATTCCCTGCTGTTGAAAACGTTTGGACAAAAGACTATCAAATGACATTACTGGAAGAATAAGAATATTGGATAGAGTATGATTTATATGTTTTGGTTGTTTTTCCTTTTTTTTACTCCATTCTTCACACATTGGCAAAGACTGTCTATTTCTGTATATTTATTAACGGATTTGATCATTTATTACTTGATTATCAATAACTTGTACTTGACTATTAATTTATTTGTAAATTTGAAATCAGCATAAAAATCTGATTCATTTGATGTAAAGAATCTGATTCTTTTTTTATTTAAGGACTGCCATTGCTGCAATGGATCAAAATGAAAATGCAGAAAATCCTTTTGGATGAGTTTGGGGCCCAATCTAAAAAAGGAAATATTCAAAACTTCACAATGGAGAGCAGCGCATGTATTCTGTATCTGAGTCAGCGAGTTTTGGCAAACATTATTCCTTTTTTTATGAGATTCTAGGACCCTTTTGAAATTCTCAAGAAAATTGTGAGCCTTCCCTAAATGGGAATTCACCACTCATTCAAAGGTGGTAAGGGATCTCACTAAAGAAGTCCAAGTGCCTATACTCTGATAAATGCATATATCCATTTAAATTTACAATATGATATTACAATTAAATATTAGCCTTAAAAAATAATATGCTTCATATATAATTTAAAAGTATCTTGACAATTAAAATTCATTAATTTTTTGTGATTTCTACTTATTTATATTTTTCTAAATAAAAAAAATTGAGTGTTACATTGAAATTTTAGTTTTTAGTGGAAAATCATAAGAGAAAATGATCATAAAAGGTATCTTGACTGCGAAAAATTTCTGCTTTATCTGATTTCAAGAAAGGCAGAATTAGAATAAAAGTAAGTTAGAACCATACAAAAATGATTTTCTAAAAAAAATTACCTAGTATACTCTATCTGTTAGTAACTTATTTTATAATTCCAAGCTTATGCCGAAGACATTTTTCAAGAAGCTTTAAAATTCGCCAAAAGCTCAGAAATGTTGATGTCAACAACAGTTGCTCCCCCACCCATTGGGCATGAAACAGTAGTTATGGAGGAACTTGTTGCAAGGCATAAAAGAAGATACAAGGCTGTGAATAGCTAGGTATAACCTGTTTTATGTTTTGAATTTTTCATATGTTTAGACTAGAAAAAAAAAAACAACAATTTGTTGTATTGATACAAAAATAAAAGATTAAAAGGTGAATCCAGTGTATTCTTCTTGTTCTTCTGGGTAGGAAGACCTGATCTTCTTGTAGACACAAGAAGGAACAGAAATACGTCAGGCCCTTCCAAGAAAATGGCATACCAATCCAGTACAATTTCTGTACGCAATGTATCTTAAAGACCAAAAAAAAAAAAAAAAAAAAGACAAAGTTAATATTTTTACAATAATTCAGAGAGCATCTATGGAACAGCTTTCAAAAGCTCCTCAGAAATATCACAGAATTCCTAGATAATGTATTAGTCAAGTAAATGCCACATGACCTTAAAATTGCAATGAAAACATGGAATAAAATAATACCACCTAGCCAATATGGATTTCGGAAAGAGCATTCGACGGATCACACGATTACCCATTTATTTGTAAAGTGAAAGATTTTCTAGATACGGGTTTTTATGCCTCAGCTTTATTTATTGACCTGTCGAAAGCATTTGATACAGTAAACCATAATCTTTTAGTTAGAAAGTTAAAGAATTATAAATTTACACCGCGGATTGTTAGTTGGATTGATTCATATCTATCAGATAGGTCACAGATCGTTATAGTTGGACCAAAAAGATCACTAGAGCACCTAATAACTTGTGGAATTCCACAGGGGTCGATTTTAGGGCCACTCCTTTACCTCATTTATACGCGGATATAGGAAATTTTATAAAAGATTGTTTGACAATATCATTCGCAGATGATACAGTTTTACTATTCCGAGCTTTAAGTGTTGAAACACTTTTAAGACCATGGAGAGCGCGTTGAATGATCTAATAAAATATACGAGGAATAACCGCTTATTGATTAATATTAAAAAAATAAATTACATGATTTTTTCTACTATATAAAAAGGTAAACACTAATAATAATAATTAATAATAATTTATTTATGACCTACATATGAACATTATAAATGACACTGCGGAGTAATGGAAAATATAAAAGAAAAAATAACAACATCATTACGAAATCAAACAACAACAAAAAGTACAAATTAACCGATATCACGATGAAAAAAACAAACTAAGGGGTCAGTGACAGAAACAACATTACTAGTATTCATAATCATATTAGAAGACACACTGGCCAGTCGCGCGCAAGCATCAATAACACCATAACGGGATACAATATTTCTATTTTTAAAACGCCCGGGTAAATACATCAGATATTTACAATATCTAAAGTGACCACTTCTAAGTCTCCGTAAATCTTTTTTCCTCAATAAGTGGTGTAATCCAGATAGAAAATTTACCCCTGGAGAGCAAAAACTATTATAAAGCCGAGCTAGGCCCTTACCGTTATAACGCCCTCTATTTGGAGATATCTTACCATATGACACACGAATATTTTTGAATGCATTAGTAACCAACTCGAAACAAGTTCTGAAATGGACGGGCAAAACGATATACCAAGCCACTTGACTTTATCCAAACAAGGTAATGAAATCGAACCAAGGTTTAATGGAGATACAGAAATGCTACTATTAAAACACATAAACTCACACTTTCCCATATTAACAGATAGGGCAATACCACTAAGTAGAGAAGACAGCTTACGGAAGTTCTGAGCCAGCCCTCGACGAGCAAAACTAACTAAAAGGACATCGTCAACGTATGCAATATAACTTACACTAATATCACGAAAAAAACAGTAGGAGATAGATGTTTTAAACAAGTAGCGAGGACACATTTAAATATATAAGGAGATAAAACTCCTCCCTGTCTAACGCCTTTCCTAACAGCTACCGAATCAGAAGTATTTGACAGCCACTTAATACGCACATAAGAATTATCATACTAATATCGCAATGTAGAAATAACTGAAAAATTGACTCCGGAACAAGCAAGGGAATGCAAGGCCTGGGCGTGAACAACATTATCAAAAGCCCCAGAAATGTCTACTATGCAGCAATACAATGAACGCTTCTGGGCAAAAGCTTCCTTTAACAACCGGCTGAGCACATGATGCGCCTGGGGGCAACCAACCCCTCTTCTAAATCCTAGTTGAAAAGACGAAAAACCGCACTTAGAAGTTATTTCAGGCGAAAGGGCATACTCAAAAATCTTACTCATAAAACAAGATACAGTAATCGGTCAATAATTCGAGCATGAATCTGGATCTTTACCGCGTTTAAGTATAGGCGTGACACTACTGGAAAGAAAACTATCAGGAACCAGAGATTGAGCTATACAAATCTGGAATAATAACTGCAGGTGGTGTGGAGTGCTTGCTTTTGGTTGCAGGGTTTAGTGCAGTGAGTTCCAACATCGGTTTCATTTCAAGTGGCAACATGGTGAGGGGTTCTGTTTGAACTCCCACTCCTTCCTTCTGGGATGATGTTCCTGACCTGATGTTCCTAACCTGAAACATCAGAAATACCTCATTTTCTACAAATGGTCGCAAGTGCCAAGGTAAACACCCAAGACTGTTGTAAAATCAACTACCCCAAAATAAGTTTTAAGAAAACCAAGGTTCCCACACCTTCCCTTGTGCAAACTGTGATAAGTATATTCATCAGTATATTAATTCACATCACCAGTGATGTGAAGCCAACGAAATTTGGAAAGTAAAAAAACAAAAAAACTGAGAGTTCCCCGAGACCAATTCCCACCAGACAATTTCATTTTGAAATTATCTCAAGCCGTGAAACAACTCGGCTTGAGGCTCCTGCCGTATGATATGTGGTGTAGAGCGTAGCCAATTTGGTCCTTAAGGTGGACGAATCTAAGGTTATGAGAGGGGATCTTGTTAGCAGCAGGGTCGGCCAAGTTAAGACACTTCTGCAGGCTGTCATTTAACCTGGTCCGAGGTCTCTCTTTCAGGCGCGACCAACCATGAGATGTGCGATCAAAGTCATACATGATTCTAGCAGAGGCTGTCAGTGGCGTCCGAGGAAGATGCCCAGACCACCAGAGAGTTTGCTTGGACATTTGAGTTGAAAATGGAACTTGGAGAGAAAGGGTGAGGAGCCTTTCATTGCTCAAAACTTCATCCAATCGTAGCCCTTGGTTCAAGGGAATTGTTTCATCTGGCAGGCGTTTATCGTGATCAAGTTGGTGGAGTTGAAGGGTAATGTCTCAGACACGTAGAGCACGACTGAGCTCACGTATAAATGATATATGCGCATATTCGAAGCGATCTCCAAATGGTCCTCCGAAGACAGAAGCAGCTTTCGCGATTCGGCTGCCCAGTTCCATGTCCACGGAGTCATCATTCTAAATCACGGAGCCAGATTGACTAAAGTTGACAAGAACTTCAACGTTGGATCCACAGACTTTATGCATTCCGGAGTCCTATCAAGACTGGCAAATTGGCTGGCATTATTTTAGTATTTTGCCAGTTTTCCCGCTCCCTTTTTAAGTCGGGAGATAAAGAAACATAAAGAAGATAAAGGTTATTGATACACAATATGCAGATAACGTATTCATTAGTTTTGAGAAACTTGTGGAAAACAAAAGAAAAAAATGGCAAGAATAATCAAAAAGAAAAACATGATTTTTAACCATTTTAATTGTCCTGTTTGTTTTTTTTACAAGTTTCGCTTAAAGCACCAATTTTTAATTAATTTTTTTACAATTTTCACAAAAATTTCACAGAGACCAATCTGTCATAATTTTACTTTAGGTATTTGCGTGTCCAATAAGCACAGTTATGATCTTGTTGACCTTTGTTCTGTTTTATTATGTATTGATAAATCATGAAATTATGCTCGTGTATCAACAATGTGGAGAGTAAGTTTAAGGCCCGGCTCTTTTAGGGTACTTAAAACTCTTTTAAGGGTTTCAGACCCGACTCTTTTCAGGGTATAAAACTCTTTTAAGGGTCTTCGACCCGACTCTTTTAAGGGTACTTAAAACTCTTTTAAGGGTTTTAGACCCAACACTTCTAAGGGTACTTAAAACTCTTTTAAGGATTTTAGACCCGACTCTTTGAAGGGTACTTAAAACTCTTTTACGGGTTTTGGACCCAACTTTGTTAACGGTACTTAAAACTCTTTTAAGGGTTTTAGACCCGACTCTTTTAAGGGTACTTAAAAATCTTTAAATGGTCTTAAAACTCTGTTAACAGTTTTAGACCCGACTCTTTTAAGGGTACTAAAACTCTTTTAAGGGTCTTAAAACTTCTTTACGGGTTTTAGATCCGACTTTTTTAAGGGTACTAAAAAACTCTTTTAAGGGTACCCAAAACTCTTTCATGGGTTTTAGACCCGACTGTTTTAAGGGTACTTAAAAATCTTCTAAGGGTTTGAAACCCGACTCTTTTAAGGGTATTTAAAACTCTTTTAAGGGTTTAAGACCCGACTCTTTTAAGGGTACTTACAACTTTTTTACGGGTTTTAGACCCTACTCTTTTAAGGGTACTTAAAAATCTTTTAATGGTCTTAAAACTCTGTTAACGGTTTTAGACCCGACTCTTTCAAGGGTACTAAAACTCTTTTAAGGGTCTTAAAACTTTTTTACGGGTTTTAGATCCGACTTTTTTAAGGGTACTAAAAACTCTTTTAAGGGTACTTAAAACTCTTTTACGGGTTTTTAGACCTTACTCTTTTAAGCGTACTTAAAACTCTTTTAATGGTCTTAAAACTCTTTAAGGGTACTAAAAACTCTTTTAAGGGTCTTAAAAACCTTTTACGGGTTTTGGACCCCACTTTGTTAAGGGTACCTAAAACTCTTTTAAGGGTTTTAGACCCAACTGTTTTAAGGGTACTTAATTCTCTTTTAAGGCTTTTAAACACCATTCTTTTAAGGGTACTTTAAAGTATTCTAAGGGTTTTAAACCCGACTCTTTTAAGGGTACTTAAATCTCTTTTAAGGGTTTTAGACCCGACTCTTTTAAGGGTACCTAAAACTCTTTTAAGGGTTTTAGACCCAACTGTTTTAAGGGTACTTAATTCTCTTTTAAGGCTTTTAGACACCATTCTTTTAAGGGTACTTAAAAGTATTCTAAGGTTTTAAACCCGACTCTTTTAAGGGTACTTAAATCTCTTTTAAGGGTTTTAGACCCGACTCTTTAAGGGTACTTAAAACTCTTTTAAGGGTCTTAAAAACCTTTTACGGGTTTTGAACCAGACTTTGTTAAGGGTACTTAAAACTCTTATAAGGGTTTTAGACCCGACTCTTTTAAGGGTACCTAAAAACTCTTTTAAGGGTTTTAGACCCGACTGTTTTAAGGGTACTTAATTCTCTCTTTTAAGGCTTTTAGACACCATTCTTTTAAGGGTACTTAAAAGTATTCTAAGGGTTTTAAACCCGACTCTTTTAAGGGTACTTGAAACTCTGTTAAGGGTTTTAGACCCGACTCTTTTAAGGATACTTAAAGCTCTTTTAAGGGTCCTAAAACCCTTTTAAGAGTTTTAGACCCGACTCTTTTAAGGGTACTAAAAACTTTTAAGGGTCTTAATACTCTTTTACGGGTTTTAGATCTGACTCTTTTAGGGTACTAAAAACTATTTTAAGGTACTTAAAACTCTATTAAGGGTCTTAAAACTCTTTTAAGGGTTTTAGACCCTACTCTTTTAATGGTCTTAAAACTCTTTTACAGGTTTTGGACCCGACTTTGTTAAGGGTACTTAAAACTCTTTTAAGGGTTTTAGACCCGACTCTTTTAAGGGTACCTAAAACTCTTTTAGGGGTTTTAGACCCGACTGTTTTAAGGGTACTGAATTCTCTTTTAAGGCTTTTAGACACCATTCTTTTAAGGGTACTTAAAAGTATTCTAAGGATTTTAAACCCGACTCTTTTAAGGGTACTTAAGACTCTTTTAAGGGTTTCAGACCCGACTCTTTTGAGGGTACTTATAG
Organism: Artemia sinica; assembly: GCA_027921565.1. Classification (NCBI taxonomy): domain Eukaryota; kingdom Metazoa; phylum Arthropoda; class Branchiopoda; order Anostraca; family Artemiidae; genus Artemia; species Artemia sinica. The sequence goes on along the minus strand of CM051271.1, from coordinate 1,123,904 downwards.
CTCTTTTAAGGGTCCTAAAACTCTATTAAGCGTTTTAGACCCGACTCTTTTAAGGTACTAAAAACTCTTTTAAGGGTCTTAAAACTCTTTTACGGATTTTAGATCCGACTTTTTTAAGGGTAATAAAAACTCTTTTAAGGGTACTTAAAACTCTTTTAAGAGTCTTAAAACTCTTTTACAGGTTTTAGACCCTACTCTTTTAAGGGTACGTAACACTCTTTTAAGGGTACGTAACACTCTTTTAAGGGTCTTAAAACTCTTTTACGGGTTTTTGACCCTATTCTTTTAAGGATACTTAAAACTCTTTTAATGGTCTTTAAACTCTTTTAAGGGTTTTAGACCCAATTCTTTTAAGGGTACTTAATTCTCTTTTAAGGGTCTTAAAACTCTTTTAAGGGGTTTCGACCCGACTCTTTTAAGGTAGTTAAAGCTGTTTTTCTGGTTTTAGACCCTACTCTTTTAAGGGTACTAAAACTCTTTTAATGGTCTTAAAATTCTTTTAAGGGTACTTAAAACTCTTTTAAGGGTCTTAAAATTCTTTTGAGGGTTTTAGACCCGACTCTTTTAAGGGTACTTAAAACTCTTTTAAGGGTCTTAAAAAGTTTTCTAAGGGTTTTAGACCCGTCTCTTTTAAGGATACATAAAACTCTTTTAAGGGTCTTAAAACTCTAAGGGTTTTAGATCCGACTTTTTTTAAGGGTACTTAAAACTCTTTTAAGGGTCTTAAAACTCTTTTACGGGTTTTAAACCTTACTCTTTTAAGCGTATTTAAAACTCTTTTAATGGTCTTAAAAACTCTTTTAAGGTTCTTAAAACTCTTTTATGGGTTTTAGATCCGTCTCTTTTAAGGGTACTTAAAACTCTTTTAAGGGTCTTAAAACTCTTTTAAGGATTTTAGAATCGACTCTTTTAAGGGTACTTAAAACTCTTTTAAGGGTACTTAAAACTCTTTTAAGGGTCTTAAAAACCTTTTGAACTCTTTTAAGGTTTTAGACCTGACTCTTTAAAGGGTACTTAAAACTCGTTTAAGGGTCTAAATCTTGTTGTCTTGGCTCTCGTTCTGTCTCTTGTATATCAGTTTATATCCCAAGAAAGGGGGAGCCTGGCGAGAGAGAGATGGCCAAATTAGGGTGTGCGTGTAACCGAACCACAAGCAACTGAACCCCTATGTAACTGAACCCCCGTGCAACTGAACCACCGTGCAACTGAATTACCGTGCAACTTAACCACAGTGCAGCTTAACCACTGTGCAACTGAACCACCGTGTAACTGAACCATAGTGCAACTGAACCACCGTGCAACTGAACCCTCATGTAACTGAACCATCGTGCAACTGAACCACTGAACTCAGTTTTTCAGTATTCTAAAAATATTAGAAAATTTCATGCTACTACGCAAGCTAAGAGTATTAAGGTGAAGCTTTCAAGAAATATTTCGGCGGATATTGAACTGAATTAAATTGACTATGATTATGCACATTCTCAAAAGGTTTTCCCAGCAATATCTTTGGAACGGCTTCCATTAATAAGTTAGACCTTTCAGGAGAAGTTGTGGGGGATTTCAAACTAGCCAGAAGGCACCATGTATATGCTACTAATACTACTACTAGGATTGCTGTAACTAATGACGCTAAGAGTATTGAAGTGAAACTTTTAAGGAATTTCTAGAGGATGTTTTAATTGAACAAAAATATTATGTGCATGCAGGTTTTTGAAAGGACATATAAGCAATATCATAGGCAGCACTGCTCTATAATAGTTAGAATTAGTCTTGAAACTTTTAAAGGAGCTAATTCGATTCAAAGTTAAAAGTTCTAGGGCTGTTCTAGAGCTGTACAAAAAATGTGGTTCAGTCCCACTTTCTAGGGCTATAACGAGATAAAGTGTGCAATGGCTAGGACACGTGCTGCGGTTGAAGGACTGCCAAAGATTGTTCTTGTTTGCCAACCATCTAGAACCAAACGAGGTTCTTGTTCATTATTCAGAAAACACCAAGAATTTGGATTTGCAAGATTAGATAACAATCAGAAACAATCACATAAACCCATTGCACAAGTTTCAGTTCCTTTCTATGTTTTGTAATATTTCTATTGCATACAGATAGTATTTGTCATTGGAAAACATATGGACATTTTTTGCGTCGGGGTTTTCTGGTGGATTTCCCATGAGAAGAAAGTTTTTGCACGGAGCAGAGGGGGGCAAGAGTTACACATAAATTCCTTTTTTCTACTTTCTTTAGCACTTATCAATTAAACTAAAAAATGACACAACTCAAATAAGATTTTTCAAATTTTGAAAACCATAATTTCTACGAGGGGGTATTTTCCAGGTGAAGAGTTTCCGTATGTAGGGTTAAGGGGGATATTTTCTGCGGGGGAGGTGGATAAAAGCTAAGACATGTAGAAAGTGACAGGGCGAAGGCCCCCCCCCATTAACGAACCTAAAAAAGCTAACAGACATAAAAAAAGGAGAAATAAATCTGGCTTTAACAGTTTTCTTTGTTTCTTGTGACAACAAAACAGAGCTTTCTTATTAATCATTTTGACAGTCATTTACATCAAGAATTTAAAAAGAAAACAATTTCAACAAGGTTGAACATGTAAAAATTCTAACTTGTGTTTTAACCCAGTGTAAGTAGGGTGAGTGAGTTGCACGAGGGTTCAGTTGCACAGTGGTTCAGTTGTACGGTGGTTCAGATGCACGGGGGTTTAGTTACACGGGGGGTTAGTTACACAGAGTTTTAGTTAAACGGGGTTGAGTTGCACGAGGTGTTAAATGGGGTTCAGTTGCACGAGGGTTCAGTTGCTTGGGGTTCAGGTACACGGTGGTTCAGTTGCAATGGGACCCCAAATTAGATCGAAGCCTTATAAACTAATCTAGGTTTTGCTCATTTGAGTAAGGGAAAATAGCCCTTCTGCTATAGCGGAGCTAACAATACAAAAAGCTAACTAAGAAAGGGTTTTCTAGGGTTTATCTAGGCGTATTATATCTCCTGGAAAATATCCCCCCCCCACGGAAAATAACCATAACCCCAGAAAATAGGAAAATAGAAAATAACCCCTAGAAAATGTTTAAACCTCCCCCACGGTGGAAAATAAGGTCTCCGAAATTGAGAAATATATTTGAGTTCTTTTTTTTCATTTTCTTTGAAAACTGCTAAAGAACGGGAAAACGAGGAATTTCCCTACCAAAAGTATCTAAAAACATAGGGAAAAAAGAATCTACAAATCCATTTTTTATTGAAAAGGCTTTCATATGAACTTTTGCAATTTTTGGCAGTAGTGGGCGTCAAATTAAAAAGAAAATTGAAAAAAAAAATGTAAGCAGACAATCATCAAAATTAAGCTAAAACATATGGCACCAAAAAGTTTAAAAGGGTTTAGCTATCCTTTGAAAGGATAATTGGCTTTGGGAGCCAATAAATTCTTATTGTTTAAGTTTTTACGGACGAAAGCGTTGTCAAATTCTACGGGTTTGTTTTTCTCATCTTCCAAGTGTAAAACTACATAAATCACCATTAATAAATAAATGAAACCAAAAACTAACAGAAATTACAAAAGATAACCAAGTCAAACTGAAAACGAACAACAATTAAAAGAAATATAACTGACAACACCCATGTCTTCTGAAAACCAGAAAAAAAATTGTACATTAGTATAAAAAAAAACAAAGAAAACAACCCCGTATTGTCAGTTTGAAATACATATTCTATACACTAAAGTTTTTTTTCTAGAATTTAAAACAAAGCTTATTGTTCTAACTGTGTTTCAGGAATCGTTCTTAAAGAATTAGGACAAAAAAAATCTAAGCTTTCTAAACTAAAAAATAACACTAAAAAAAATAACACAACTCAATAAGATTTTCAAATTTTGAAAACCATAATTTCCGCGAGAAGGTGTTTTCCAGTTGAGGGGTTTCCATGGGTGGGGTGGGGGGATGGGTATTTTCCGCGGGGGAGGTGGGTAAAGATAATTTCTTAAACCAAATTGGCCTGACATCACATAAAGAAAGAAAAACAAGCAAATATGGGGTTTTAATAGGAACCCCCCCCCCATTAAAAGACATATAAAAAGGAGAAATAAATCTGACTTTAATATTTTATGACGTCCAGTTTTCTTTGTTTTTGTGACGACAAAACAGAGCTTTCTTAATAATCATTTTGGCAATCATTTATATAAAGAATTTAAAAACAAAACAATTCTAACAAGGTTGAACATGTAAATATTCTAACTTGTGTTTTACCCAATGTAAGTACGGTGATTGAGTTGCATGAGGGTTCAGTTAAATGAGGATTCGGTTGCACGGTCGTTCAGTTTCACTGGGGTTCAGTTGCACGGGAGTTTAATTAAATGGGGTTGAATTGTAAGGGGGTTGAGTTGCAAGAGGAGTTAAAAGGGGTTCAGTTGAACGATGGATCAGTTGCAGGTAAATTCAGTTGCACGGTTGGTCAGTTACAGTAGTTCAGTTGCTTGGGATTCAGGTACACATTTCTGTTGCAATGGAAACCCAAATTAGATCGAAGCTTATAAACTATTCTAGGTTTTGCTCATTTGAGTCAGGAAAAATAACCCCTTCAACTATAGCAGAGCTACCAATACAATAGCTAACTAAGGAAGGGTTTTAGGCGTTTATCACCTGAAAAATACCCCCCCCCCCCCCCCGCGGACAATAACCCTCCTCCCAGAAAATACCCCCCCCCCCCCCGTGAGGAATATGGTCTCCAAATTTGAGCATTTTATTTGAGTTCTTTTTTTTTTTAGCTTCGTTGGAAAGTGCTAACGAACAGGAAAAAGAGGAATTTACACGCCAAACGTATCTCAAAAACTTAGAAAAAAACCACAAATACATTTTTGTTGAAAAGACTTTCATATGAACTTCTGCAATTTTTGGCAGTAGCAGGCGTCAAATTAAAAAAAAATTGAAGAAAAAAAAAAACATGTAAGCAGACAATCATCAAAATAAGCTAAAACATATGGTACCAAAAAGTTTAAGAAGGTTTAGCTATCCTTTGAAAGGATAATTGGCTTTGGGAACCCAACAAATTCTTATTGTTTAAGTTTTTACGGACGAAAGCGTTGTCAAATTCTACGAGTTTGTGTTTCTTATCTTCCTAGTGTAAAACTACCACAAAAAACTACCACTTGTCAGTTTGATATACATATTCTGATATCTATACGCTAAAGTTTTTTTTTATATAGAATTTAAAACAAAGCTTATTGTTCTAATTAAACGGCTATTGTGTTTCAGGAATCGTTCTTTGAGAACTAGGACAAAAAAAAAAAAAAAATCTAAACTTTAGCGTAAAGAGCAAGGTCTTGTGGAAGGAATAACTCCTTTCATAAACGTAATAATTTCTGTTCGTTTTAAATTTGATGTTGCTCATTACTTTCAGTTTAAAAAACTTTTTTTTTAATTTAATTTCTTATCGTTTTTAAATAATATCGAAAAATCCGGCTCTCTCTCCATGTAAAATTCCGGCACTTGTATATTATACGCCACTCACTCAAGTTTATGATGTGTAAAACTAGAGAACAAACCGATTTCTTCGGTACTTTACAAACAAATTTGGGCTATATATTTACACATTTGGGGGGTTGTAGTATTGCTGATCTGCATGAAAAATGTGTTAATTACAATTATTCTGCATATTATAAAATAAGAATTGTTTTCTGACTCCAAACTGTCCAAATACTTTACCCCCCCCCCCTTATGTGTAATTATATAGCCCAAATTATATATTTCCCATCTATTCTGTCACTTGTCTTTGTCTTGTCTCGCGCTAAGTAGAAAGAAACTAATGAAGAAACCGGTTTGTTCTCGATTTTTTTACAGCGTAAACTTGAATGAGTGGCGTATAATACCTAAGTACCAAATTCCTTCTCCCTACGGAAAATAATAAAATAAAACTCAAATAAAATTCTCAATTTTGGAAAGCCTTATTTTCTATGGGGGGTATCATATAAATTGTAACCATTTTCCTTAATTCTGGGGAACTAAATAAATGGTTTAATACTAGCGCATATTCAGGAATTCTGTTAAGAGGGAAATACCAAAATTATTTCGGTCGAGAAGAGCTACTAAAATAATTTTTTGTGGGTGGGGCAGTTAATATTATTTTTTAACTGCATTTTAAGACCATTTTACGAATTAAAGAAATATTTTGGGAGGAGGTTTCAAACCTTGTCTTCTCTTCCCCCTTGACACGGCCAAGGTTGATACTGAATAGTAAGAATCTACCAGATCTACTAATGGGGCTGTATTTGCTGCTGAAATTCCCAGTCTCCCTTAGCCTTTAACTTCAAGTGTCCACTGACGGATATATTTTGCCTTTTTTTACCCTTTAAAAGTATGCAAACTTGGAAGCACCAAGCTTTTGAATATACTAATCAGACTGTAGGCTACTGTGAGTATTGTCCAACTCTAAAATTTTTATCTTGATCAGTAATAGATGTGGAGCCCAATTCTTGAGAGTCAGGTTCAAGCTTAAATGGTACTAAAATCTGGGAAAAGTGCTCATCGGGCCATCTTCAATTTTGGGAAACAAAAAAGGGCCTGAACTGTCAGCATGCTTCTTAATGTCACTTGGCAAAGCACCATCAACTTCTAAAAACATAAAATTGAGAGGGATATGAAACGATTTTGACTAAAATGTATCACAATTTTTGAAAAAAAAGAAGTAAATCGATTAAATCAAATTTATCAGAGCTTATGTAGAACAAAACCAGGTTAAAACCATAAAATATTTTCAATAGCGAAGAAGATCAAGGAATTTTGCATAATCAGCCTCATATAAATTTGAATTTAACAGATCAAGATACAATAATCTTTAGAAAAGCCAACGAGCTAGTTACATAAACAATGCAAAAGATTAGTTCAATTCAATACATCTAACACAACAGTTTTTAATCTTTTAGCTCATTATAGTTAATTGAACCCAGGTCCTAGGGTACGGTAGATTTTTCAATAAAATACTATTTCATATTGCAAGAATCCAAAATCAACAGAAAATTCAGATATATATTTTTAGTCTTCAACTGACATTGACCAGTTAAGAGCTAGATAATCTGAAAAAAAAATTACATTTTGCCAATAGTCTATATCAAAACCTATGAAATACACAGGGGAGTGTGGGCTGTTGGCTATTGCTTGCAGGTTTTAGTGCAGTCGGTTACAACATTGGTTTAGTTCCCAATGGCAATATAGTGAGGGGTTCTGTTTGAACTGCCGGTCTTCCTCTGGAATAATGTTCCTCAAACATCAGAAATAACTCATTCTCTACCCATGGTCGCCAAGTGCCAAGGTAAACACCCAGGACTGTTGTAAAATCAACTACCACAAAATAAGTTTTAAGAAACAAAGGTTCCCACGACTTCCCTTGTACAAAAACTGTGATAAGTATACTAATCAGCTAGCAGATCACCAGTAAAAGCACAATATACAGTGCAAAAATAAGTCAAAGTGTTTGCAAATGATCTAAGAAAAGGAACTGATATACTCCACCAAAGAAATTTGGAAAGTAAAAAAAAAAAAAAAAACTGAGAGATTTCCCCGAGACCAATTCCCACCAGACAGATAAGAATTTCGAATAAAAATTCAGGTAAGTTGCCCACTGTAAAATTTCTCCTGGAAAGTCCACTCCCAGAAACTTCCCTCCCAACAGAAAATTCTTTCAGAGAGGAATTCCTCCAGTAAAAAATTCCCCCCTCCCATGAAAATTTCTGTCTGCTTCCCAATAACAAATAATATATGCAAAGAATAGAAAATTTCATGACTTGCAGACCTTTCCTCGTGGGCTTTTTTGGGGGGAGGGGGAATCTTATTTTCCCGAAAGGTGTAGTTACTGGACTTTTCAACCCCTTAGAACAAAATGGCTATCTCAAATTTTGATCAGACAACTTTGAGGAAAAAAGGGGCATAGGAGAGGAGTTAGTTATCCTTCAATTTTTTTAGGGTACTTAAAAAGAAAAGTACAACTTTTAATTTTTCGTTCAAATGAGCCCTCTCCCGATATTCTAGAGCTACAGGTGCAATATGATCACCCTTGGGAAAAACAAACGCACATCTGTGATCTTCCTCTTGGCAAAAAGAGGTTTCTCATGGCGAAACATTTCCCGGGGGGAAATGTGGAGCCAATTTTCCACAATCAAGAGAAAATTGACAGTGAAAAAGGAAAAATGAGCCATATATTATAAGAAATTTACCAGAAATTGAAAAAAAAAAACACTGAAAACAACTGACCTTTTTCTGTGAATTATGCAGATGTATCATAGTCTTGAAAAGGTGTTTGAAGAAACTAAATTTTAGCTGGGGGGGGGGATTAGGGCCTGAAACTGCAATTATATCCCTCCCCCCTGTCCCATAGCAAATTACGTTATTGGGTGTGATTTGTAGTAAGATTTCTTGACTTCTAGGGGATGTTGAACCCCTACCCCCTTTTTTTTTAAAATCAGGCAAATTTTCTCATGCTTATAGCTGTTGATGGGTAAAACTAAACTTGATTAATGCTAAATATTTGAAATCCACATATTAAGCTAATTCTTTTGATGTGTCAATTGATGTCAAAATTTCGTTTCTAGAGTTTCTGTTGCAATTGATTAGCGTCCCTTCTTACTTATAATTCCTTACCTCGAACTGTTAGACTGCGTATCAACCTCTACGGTACATGAATGGTACAATGACTTGGCTTGAGGCTCCTGCAGTATGATATGTGGTGTAGAGCGTAGCAACTTTGCTCCTCAAGGTGGACGAATGTAAGGCTATGAGAGAGGTCTTGTTAGCAGCTGATTCGGCCAAGTTAAGAAACTTCTGCAAGCTGCCATTTAACCTGGTCCGAGGTCTGTCCTTCAGGCGCGACCAACCATAGAATATGCGATCAAAGTCATATATGATTCTAGTAGAGGTTGTCAGTGGCGTCCGAGGAAGATGACCAAACCACCAGAAAGTTAGCTTGGATATTTGAGTTGAAAATAGAACATGGAGAGAAAGGGCGAAAAGCCTTTCATTCCGCACCAATTCATCCCATCGTTGCCCCTTGGTTCAAGGGAATTGTTTCATCTGGCAGGCGTTTATCGTGCTCAACATGGTGGATTTGAAGTGTTATGTCTCAGTCACGTAGAGCACGACCGAGCTCACGTATAAATAATATATGCGCATCTTCGAAGTGATCTCCAAATGGTACTGAGTCCTCAAAAGACAGAAGCAGCTTTCGCGATTCGGCTGCCAAGTTCCACGTCCACGGAGCCGTCATTCTAAATCACGGAGCCAAGATTAACTTAAGGTGGCAAGAACTTCAACGCTGATCCACAGACTTTATTGCATTCCGGGCCTATCTAGACTGGCATATCGGCTGCCATTATGTTAGTATTTTGCCAGTTTTCCCGCTCCCATTTTAAGTCAGAATATAAAGACACGTAAAGAAGATAAAGGTTATTGATACACAATATGCAGATAACGAATTCCTTAGTTTTGAGAAACTTGTAAAAAAACGAAAAGAAAAAAAATGGTAAGAATAATCAAAAAGAAAACGTGATTTGTGATTGAAAACTGTAAAGCAAAAATTATATTAATAAAGAAAAGGGACAAGGTTCAACAGTCACAACCATTAGAAACAACATTCGCTTTTCATCTTTCTTTCATTGAGGAGAGGTGGAAATAAAGTTTCAAAAAAGGTATTTATAAATTTAACCAGATTTCCATATTTTTATTACCAAATCACTTTTAAAGTTTGTTAGTAGAATTATTACCAAAAGACTCATTACGCTAAAGTTTGTTAGTATTAAAAAAAATCTTCTTATTGATCTAATTAAACAACACTTGTCTTTCAGGAGTCGTTCTTAAAGAATCAGGACAAAGTTAAAACTTTAGCGTAAAGAGCAAGGTGTTGAGGAGGGCGCAATCCCCTTCACATACGTAATGATTTCTGTTCGTTTGAAGTGTTAATGTTGCTGCTTACTTCCAGTGGATTTATTTTTCTGATCGTTTTATAAACGATCAAAATTCAAACTTTAGCATAAAGAGCAAGGAGTTGAGAAGGGAGCAACCCCCTTTATATACGTAATAATTTCTGTTAATTTCAAGTTTTAATGTTTCTCCTTAGTTTCCGTTGAAAAAACCATGTTTTTTTAAACTTTAGCATATTTCTTATTTAGCATAAGGACAAAATTCAAACTTGAGCATAAAGAGCAAGGAGTTGAGAAGGGGGCAACCCCCTTATGTACGTAATAATTTCTGTTAATTTCAAGTTTTAATGTTTCTCCTTACTTTCCGTTGAAAAAACCTTGTTTTTTTATTTAATTTCTGATCGTTTTTTAAATAATGCCAGGAAATCTGCCCCCCCCCCTCCCCACGAAAACATCCTCTAGCCAACTCATCCCCGGTGAAAATTTACCCCAAACAATTACTCTTAACCACTCTGCGCATAAAATGAGATGGGAAAGAGAAAGCAAGACATACAAAAAGAATTTTATATAAGAATTCTGGCAAATTCTCTCAGTGTATAATTTCAACCAACAAGTTCACTCCCTGGAAACTTCCCCCATGGAAAAACACCCAGCAGAAAATTTGAGCCCCCTCCCCGCCCAAAAATGAATGCCTACATCCCAATAACATATACTATGTACAAAATAAAGGCAAATTTTATAACTTAAAGACCTTTACCCTGGGGCGGGGGGGGGGGGGGGGGGGGGGGGGGGGGGGGGTCATGTTATACCCAAAGGCAGTTATTGAGCCTTTCAACTATGATGACCAAAATGGATATTTCAAAATTTTGATTGGACAATTTTGCAAAAAAATCGGCGGGGGAGGGGGGCTAGTTGTTCTCCAATTTTTTTTGTCACTTAAAAAAGCACTAGAACTTTTCATTTTCGTTCGAATGAGCCCTATCCCGATATTCTAGGACCACCGGGTAACGGTCACCCCTGGAAAAAAAAAAAAACAAATGAAAAATAAACAAATAAACATGTATCCATATTCTTTCTTCTGGCAAAAAAATAAAAAATTCCAGATTTTTTGCAGATAGGAGCTTGAAACCAAGTCAGAAGGGTTCTCTGATACGCTGGATCTGATGGTGTGATTTTTATTGAGATCACTTGACTTTTAGGGGCTGTTTTACCCTTTTTTCTAAAATCAGGAAGTTTTTCTCAGGCTTGTAACCTTTGATGAGTAAGACTAAACCTAATGATATTTCTATATTTGAAATCAGCATAAAAAGCTGATTCTTTTGATATATCTATTGGTATCAAAATTCCATTTTTTAGAGTTTTGGTTAATATTGAGCCAGGTCGCTCCTTACTTACAGTTTGTTACCACAAACTGTTTGACCAGAACATAATTTGCACTTGACAGTAAATAAAAAATTTCAAATGTTTTAATTTTGATAAATCAAGAATGATTAAGAATTTGAGACAAAAATATATCAGTATATGTATATTAAACTGTCAATCCATTTCCATTTGTTTCTTTTTTAGTGAAGTACAAATCATGCATTTGCACCCTTTGGAGAGCCCAGTCAATCCTTTGGAGATTGACTGGGTTATTTATTGTAAGTTCAGTTTGTTTTGGAATTCATACATTCATTAATGGTGATATGTTGTAGTTTTACACTTGAAAGATTATTTGACTTTATTGGGGCTCATTTTTGGTTTAATGGAGCTCTTTACTTTTTTTGGAAGAACTTATTTGGTGGAACAAATTTTTTTTTAGTTAATTCCTGTTTGTTTTTCATTGACAGTCTTTTTCCTGAAAAATAATATTAATATTTTATATCCTTTTGGATTTTCTATTCTATAAGAATCCACAGTTTGCTTGCTATTTGTATCTTGGAGAAAATTTTTCAACAATTTTTAGCAGCGTACACCCTTTAAAAAATTTTGAACACATAGTATTGTTTAATTTAGTGTTAGACATTCTCAAGTTTACCTGAAAAATGAAACTTTTCATTCCCAAAAATTGTATCATTGCTCTTTTGACAACCTGGATATATATATACTCTTTTGATTAAGTTAAACTGTAAACAAAGAAGCAATAATATTAGTAACACTGAAGGTTTCAACTTAATACCCTCAGTCATTCATGGAATATTGCCGATATGACTTGTTGACAACCAGCAAACAAACAGTGTCTTTTGATTTAGTTTTAAAACATAAAAGGCAATTACAACTGTGGAGGGTTGAAATACCCAATATTCCTACAGGCATGGCTATCTCAAAATTTTGATTGGATGTTTTTTGGAAAAAATGGGTTTGGGAAGAGGGTTGCTTGCCCTTTAACCACTTGTGACTCTTTAAAGGGTAATAGAAGTTTTTCCAGTTAAAATTACCTCTTTTAAAGGTTTTTATGATATTACTATCTATGGTAGCACTAGCTATGATACTGCTCATATGCCCTTTTGAAAACCTGCATGCATATAGTTTATCAGGTAAATATGGAGCAGTCCATAATTTTGACCTACAAGCAAAGTAAATGTACCACTTGATGCCATTTGCTATGCTCTCTCTGAATTTAATAATTGATATTCTGATATTCTTAATTCAATTTTAAGCCATTTTTGGACCCTTGAAAGTGGTAATTTCTTTCTATAGTTTTTGGGTATAAGTGTAGTAATATGTGATGTTGCTTTCTAAAGCTTGCATGCTTTTGTTTATTTGCTTGTGTTGCTTTTGCTTATATGCTTTATTTATAGGTGCCTGGGTTTAAAAAAGTATAATCTCAAAAATATAATAATAAAGAAGAGTTAAAACATTGGTTTCATACTTAATGTTTCATTATAAAATCCATTTTGTTGAAGTTATATAGTGTAGTTGTGGTTGAGTTTCATTATTTCTTACAGCAAATTCTTTGTAAATTAGATTTTACTTTCCCTTTACCAAGTCAAATACTCTGGCATCATTAGAAAATTAAAATGACAAAACTTCCCATTGGGGCTTTTGAAATAACTAATTATTTGGAGAAATAATTATTTGGAAAAATTTTGATGAATTTATTTGACAAAATAATTTGAAAGAATGTTTAGCTAAAGATAAGAGGGTTGAAGAAATTTAAATTAGATGAAGTTTTAGGTTGATGCTTTTTGAAGTTGGAGGTTGATTTTTTGAAGGGAATGTTTAGCTAAAAATAAGAAAGTTGAAAATAATTTAGATTAGATTGAAATCCCAATGACCTTAGAGATCAAGGGGGTCCCCCTTGATCCGCCACTGTATTTTCCCGTTGCCTTTGATTTTTAACTAATAATTTTGCTTCTTTTTTTTTTTTATCCAAAACACCAACAACTTTGAATTACCAAGGATATCACAACTAAAACATTTTTTGGCCACCTGGCTCTCTTTTAGGCTATTATACAATTTTTTCATTTGGTTATAATGCAATTATTAAGACTTTCTATTGCATAAAGGCTTTCTTTGTTGCTACATGGAATCATAATAAGAAACAATCAGAAACTACTTGTTTACAAAAAAAGGTCAACAAAAACAGTTGTAACCACAGAGGTTATTTTGAAATTAAGGGCTAGGCACACATAGCTGATTTCGGGAACCGATTTCAGCAAGAGTATATTCCACATCAAGTGATTATAATTAATGTTGCTAAGGAGGCGGGGCTTAGTGACGTGTCTCGGTGATTAATCATCATTAATTACGTTCTAGACAAGGAATGTCCTAGGGCTTTAGAGCTTTAGGCATGTAATGTATTGTATTTAATGATTATCATAAATTAATTGTAATTAATGATGATTAATCACCAAAAAACGTCAATAAGCCCAGTCTCTTAGCATCATTAATTATAATCACTTAGGGTAACCTAGAATACACCCTTACTGAAATCGGTTCCCAAAATCATCTATGTGTGCCTAGCCCTTTAGAAGAAAATAAAGATTTGATGTGTCAGTAGTCAACTAAAGGGACAAATGTAACAGGATTTGATTGCCTAATTGGTCTCCCTTTTTGTTTTGGGGGTTGAGCTCCCCCACATACTCCAAGATTATAAAATACTCCCCCAATACTCCCCCACAAACAAAATACTCCCCCACAAACAAAATTCAGCAGCCACAAAGAAAGTAGGACTATGGCAAATAAAATTAAGAAGAGAAGAAATTTGGAATATTCTACCTGTGCTCCAAAATATTATATGGGGAGAATCTACACTAGTCATTCATTTTGTTTTGGGGGTTGAGCTATCATTGAAGGATAAGATAAATGTTAAAGAAAAAAGAAAATTTGTAGCAATTATATAAGAGTAGGCCTATGATGGAATTGCATGGAGATAACAGACTGGGGCTAAGAAATACAAGTATATTACTTCCCAGGGATTTGGTCTGGTACCAACCAGAGGCAAAACTAGCCAATATATTCAGGAGGCAACAGTTATAAAATCTAGCCAACCAGTTGGCTTAGATCACACTTTTAAATACATTTCATCCTGAATTTTCTTAGTCAGCTATCAATAGAAGTTTATATAGGCCTACACTTTGTGGTAAAATTCTAGTTTAGCAACTTTTTGCTATCTTGGAAAGGGTTTAGGTTAGGAAAAAAAAAAACTTTCAGGGGTGGGTCTAGACTAAAGTACAGGTGTAAATGTATGACCATTCCACTAAATAAGGAGACATATTAAGAAAACAATTCTTACATCATAATATGCAAAATAATACTAGTTAACATACTTTCCAGCAGGAGAACCTTTATCATAACTTCTTTTACTGTTGTACAGTTTTTTTTAAACAAAATTGTGAAAAATAAACAGATTTAATTGCATTTATCCATTTTCAAATAGTATATATTTATAAGTTAAAAGCCATCACTGCCATGTACCAAAATGTATTAATAGGTAAATATTGTTAAATTAGGTTATGTTAGCTAGATGGCTCTTGAGTGTTTGTTTCATTAATGATTTTTCAAGACATGGAGAATAGACATAAATATTGAAAAATATGATTGAAAAATTAGAAATATAGTGAAAATAAAGGTTCTCCTGCTAGAAAATATGCTAACTAGGATTATTTTGCATATTATGAAGTAAGAATTGTTTTCTTAGTATTTCTCCTTATGTTGTGGAATGGTCATATTTTTATATCAAAGTATGTTCTGGAGAGGGTATTTTGAAGTGCCCACCTTCACTCCTACTCTCTCTAGACAGCTGTGACCTTTGATGACTTAAAAATCTTTGGGTTATGAAAGTGAAACCTTGTAAAACAGATCTTTTGTTTAAATAAAGAACAAGAAAACTGTGGTTAGCTTCACAACTTTACTCAATCCCATTGTATAAGGTTTCAAAGATCTGTAAAATACATTTTCTTAAATTTAGAAAAAAAAAACATTGACATGGCTTAAAATTCTACTCAAATATCAAGAATTGCATTTTCAGAACTAAAACCAGGGAAAAGAAAACTGAGACAAAAAGTTTATCAACAGCAAGGCTTTTTTCATTATTTTTTTTTGTTGCAGTTGGAAAAAGAAGTGAGGATAAAGGTTCTCCCCTGGAAAATATGTTAACTAGGATTATTTTGCATATAATGAAGTAAGAATTGTTTTCTTAACATGTTGTCTTATGTAATGGAATTGTCATATATTTATACCCATTTTCATAACCTAATCCCTTTCATAGATAGCAAAAAGTAGCTAAACTAGAATTTTACCCACTTTGCAACTAGCTAACTAGTTTGTTATCAAAATCTCTAATATACTTCAACTTGTATTTGAAATGGTAAAGTTCTACTTTAGCTACTTTTGGCCATCTTGGAAAGAGGTTAGGTTAGGAAAATGAAACTTTCAGGGATGGGCCTACAAGCTACAGTATATCCCAGGAAGTTATTTTGAAGAGCCTACCTTCACTCCTAAATTTGCCTAAATTGAAATTTTGACAAAACAATATTTTACCTTAATTTAGTTATCGGTTTCTTTTTCTCTGGCTTTAGTTCTGACAAGCAATTCCTTTATTTGAGTAGAATTTTAAGCCATATTCTTGTTTTTTTTTTTCTTATTTAGGAAATGTATTTGCATATCTTTAAAACCTTATAAATTGGGATTGAGCAAAGTTGTGAAGCTGAAAAAAATGTTGTTGTACTTCATTTAAGCAGAAGATCTATTTTTCAAGGTCTCATTTTTATGACTCACATATTTAATTTAATTGCTGATGTAAATGAGAGGTAAAGTTAAACTTTACCCCCACCCCTAATTTGCAAATATATACCCTGAATTGGTATATATAAGGGTGGAGGTAAAATTCATGGTAAAAATTTAGAATTGTGGCCCCTGATAAGGAGACATGTTAAGAGAACAATTCTTACTTTGAAATATGTATAATGATCCTAGTTAACATATTATCCAAGAGTAGAACCTTTATCATCAAGTTTTCCCTCTTTTTCCAACTTAAAAGAAAAAAAATACAATTTTTGCCATGCATAAATCTTTTGAAATTGCTGCTATAAATTGTTTTTTATTGATAGTGTTCATCCTGGTCATTGTTAATTCTGTTTTTTTTTTTTTTTAATGATAGATAAAGCAGTGGCAAAAATACAAAATATTGCTAAAAATATACATATACATATGGAGTAGATACCCCACCCCCCTAATGTGCAAATATATAACAAAAATTGCATTCTGAACCTAAATATAACCAAATAAACTGTACCCCAACCCCTAAATATATCCAAATCAGGGTATATATTTGAACATCAGGAGGGAGGGGGCAAAATTTATTTGTGATATAAATGAAGGTTATATTTAGAATCAAAACGCAATTTTGTAGTATATTTGCACATTAGGGGGATGGGGGCATAATAATTTTTTTTAATGATAGAACATGGTGTGGCAAAAATAAAAATTAAACAACTATTTAAATGTTTGCTAAAAAACAATTTAAAAGAAATGAAATGGCTATAAAATTACCTTTTTTGATTCTATGATGATCTAGCAGTTTCAAAATCAGAGGGAACTGTACAGGTGATTAATTTATAATGATCAGATGATTTAGATGATTAAATTATAATCTCATAAATCAAGACACTTGTGATATAAATTTGATATTTATTGGCTGTTGCCTTGACTGGTGCTAGGTAAACTTTGATCTGGCTGATGAATATCAGGTTTGTATAACTCAGCAGCCTGTAGCAATAGATGATGCAGTCTGACCCCTTTATTGGGAAAAAAAAAAAGTTTTCCAATAAAACTTGGCAAGATATCCAGCCATATGGTTGTCCAATCTCCCATACTTGGGGATCACTTAATGCATTGAATGCCATAGACATTTAATATTTTGTGTGTGGGCCCCAGTCACAGGGTCCACAGAATTCTAAGAATGATTGACAGTTAGGTGCTGAAAACCTTGCATGCCTAATCTATTGTAAGAGCTCCAATAATCAGATATTATTGTGGTTCCTGGATGAATCTACTCTTTTATATTTTCAAGTAGTGTGTCTGCACTTGGTTGGGAATGGGAACAATAAAAAAATTTGCAGTGCCTGTTTCAAAACCTCCAAACACCCACTGTCCTTCAATGTAATGTCCTCTATTGTATTTTCTTTTCCCTACCTTTGCTTTGTCTATTTCAACTATTTTTCCAGGACCACCCAATTTTACATTATGTTTCTCAATGAAGTCAAGGCATATTTCATGACAAAAACTTTGCCCATCAACAGCGGTTGTTGATGAAATGCCAATTTCCTCAACCATAAATTGCTAAATTTCCAATCCTCTATTCAAATTTAAAAAAAATCAGCATAATCTTGGTTATTTGCGGATACAACTAAGACCCTGTATTAAGACTTTGACTAAAATTGTACTTTTTTTTAAAGAACCTTATGTCCATGTCACTCTGTTCTTGTTTTTTTTTTACAGTAGAATGCATGTTGTGTTTCATCAAAATGGCATTCAATTTGACAATAAGGGCAAAACATTTTAGTTGGCAAAATGTTATGATTTATCAAAAATTACTGTACATAACCTTCAGTTTGATGAGATAGTTTAAACAACATAATTTTATTGTCACACAAGACACATAAATTTTTTTGTTAATGGCATGATTCAAAATTTTTCAAACACAATTCACAATTCATATAATTTCAATATGCCACTGTTTTTTCTTTAGACACATGCTATGACATTAACTAACAACAACCAGGATAAACACCATCTATAAAAAATAATTTATAGCAACAATAGCATCAATTTCAAAAGATTTACACATTGATTTTACAGCATGGAAAAAATGAAAATTTCTTTCTTTTAAGTTGGAAAAAGAAGGGAAAAAGAGAAAAGAATTGAGGATAAAGGTTCTCCCCTGGGATAATATGTTAACTAGGATCATTATACATACTTTGGTAAATTTTTATCAAATCATATTATTGAGTTAGGAATAAAGTGAATACACCATTCAATGCCTTTTTTATGCTGATTACAAATATAATAATCATTTCTATTGGAAATGAATTTCAGCCCCCCTAGCCTAACCCCTGCCCCCATATGTGCAAATATATATCCTGAATTGACATATATAGGGGGGGGGGGCTAAAATTCATTTCCAATAGAAATGGCTGTTATATTTGTAATCAGCATAAAAAAGGCATTGAATAGTATATTCACTTTATTTGAAACTCAATAATATGATTTGGTAAGAATTTACCCATATTTTAAAGTGAGAATTGTTTCCTCAACATGTCTCCTTATCAGGAGCCACAATTCTAAATTTATACCAAATTCATTTTCAACAGAAATGATTATTAAATTTGGAAAGAGCATGAAACAAAGGCATCAAGTGGTATGTTTACTTTATTCTTAAGTCAATAGCCTAATATGAACTTCTAAAAATTTACCCACTTTATTCCTAAGTCAATAATATGAACAGCCAAACATTTACCCATACTTTGCCATGTAGACCCATCCCTGAAAGTTTCCTTTTCCTAACCTAACCCCTTTCCAAGATAGCAAACAGTAGCTAAAGTAGAATTTTACCATTTTAAATATCCAACTAGTCATCTAGCACTAAAATTCTATATACACTACGAAATTGGCTAGCCTATTGGGGTTTCAGTAGGCTAATGCACAAACTGATGCTTTTAAATCACAAAATATCAATAACTCGTTACAGGCAACAGAAATAGATAATTATTTGATGTCAGGTAATTAAAAAAACCTAACCAATTAGTCAGTTGTAAATATATCCTAGTTCAACATAAAATTCCTCATTGAATTGAATGGTTCCTCCTCTCTTCCTGTAAGGACTCAGGAGGCTTCTTGTAATCACTATACTACTTAGTTTATATAAGATGTATCCGATTAATTCCTTTAAAAACTTGCATATCAATTTAAGTCCTTCTTCTTCTTCTTCTATTTAACAGCAGGCGGGCTTTTCAGTAGAACTATTTAGCCCTTTTCCTTTTGCTTCACTCTGTGGGCTACAGAGCTACTGGTTTGATTGCCTCATATTTATTAGATATATTCAGATATCTTTCAGCAGATCGTTCGACTCTAGGAGTTCAAATATAAGATGATAGATGTCGATTTCTATGCTCTGTGTGCAGGTATAGTTGGCTAGGCTCTTGGCTGATAGTGGGATTTTGTGGTGTTTGAAGTATTTTAACAGTTTACAAAGCAAGGTATGTTGTGCAGACGTCAGCATATTACATTCAAATAGGCAATGGTCAATTGTTTCATTATTCATATTACAATACCTGCAAAGAGGGGACAGGGGAATTGAACCACTTGAATTAGAAAACTTATATGAGAATGCAAGGAAATTTAGTCCATTTGTTCCAGAACGAATTCTATGATAAATTTTAGAAAGATACTTATTGGAAAGGGGGAAAGGATAGGATTAATCTTATTAAAATTAATATCTGATAGCCTCCATCGGTAAATATCTCTAATTGGGATTGGTCTCCCACTTGGCTGGTCAATATTTATAGCATTTTTTGCTATTTCATCAACCTGATGATTACCACTTATGCCAGAGTGGCTAGGAATGTACTGAAAGTAAGTTTTTATGTCACTTGAAGCAAGATTATCAATAATACTGAGACAATGATAAGTGTCAATGTCCAACTTATATTGAGGAGCTGAGGCCAGCAACTCAAGGCTTGATAAAGAGTCGGAATAGATGATAATATTATTCGAATTTTCAATCAAAGGTTGGTTTTGCTTAAGGTGTTCTAATGCCATGATTATGGCATTTAACTCAGCAGACATTATAGATAAATTATTAAATAATCTCTCGCCCATTGCAATTTTCAGGTGAGGAAGGAAAACACCACTTGCAACCTTCTCATTCATTTTTGACCCATCAACAAATATTTGGAAGTGATTTTTATAGGTAATTGTATTAAGCTCTGCAAATTTTTTCTGGACAAAAGCAATGGGGGTTAAATCTTTATTCCATTTTGAAAATTCAGTATTTATTATGGGAAATGACCAATTCCATGGAGGGGATTGGGGGAAAGTAGGTGCAATAGACTTTGCTGGTACAGGGAACTTCTTTTGAATATTGGCATACTCATTTGCAATACCTCTATACATGGCTGGATTTCTTAACCAATTATGTAATGTGTGTAAGCTATTTGATTCAATTTTTGTAAGATGTTTTATCAAGAGAAAGCTACGTCTCTCCCTTATTGTTGTTAATCCACTCTCCATAAGCAGAAACTTGGTGCTTGTGGGTTTCCTAAGACCAAATATGAGACGTATTATATCATTTTGTGTTGTTTCAATTTTTTGCATCTGGGTCTTTGCACATGCACCATAGACAATGAGCCCATAGTCAATATGGGGTCTTATATGTGATTTATAAAACTGGAGTAAGATTTTCTCTTTACAACCCCAGGGTGTGGAAAGAAGTCTTTTTAGTATATTTGCTTTTCTATAGCATTTTTTTATTGTGTTTGAAATGTGGAGGTGGAAATTAAGTTTTTGGTCCAGCATGAGACCTAGGTAATTAATATTATTATCTTCTGGAATAGTTGTTTTATTTAGAGTTAGTTTTGCATTAACATGGTTTCGCTTCCGGTGAAATTGGATTATTTTTGACTTGGTGGGTGCAATCTGTAAATCTGAATGTTGAGAGAATTTTTCAAACTGGAAAAGTAACTTTTGCAGATTTGACTGTGCTATCTGAAAGGTTTTGCCAGACGACCATAGCACCAGATCATCAGCATATTGTAGATTTGTGTGGGGTAGGTTCATGTCCCAGAGATATAGGGCAAATAGGAGGCAACTGAGGACTGCTCCCTGAGGTAGGCCTTTGGATATTGTCTTTTGGGGTGAAGAGGCTGAACCAACAAAAACAATGAAACTTCGCACTTCTATGAAGGATTTAATAAAAGATACTAGCTTAGGGGGTACTCCAAGGTTTGCAAGTTTATTTAAAAGGATTTGGTAGTTCACATTGTCATATGCCCCTTCAAAATCTAGGAAAGCTGCCACTAGGATATTATTTTTTTAGAAAGATTCATTTATTGCATTTGTTAGCAAAATGAAAGTATCTGTTGAGGAGTGGTGTTTCCTGAATCCAGTTTGAGTGTGTGGGATCATATTATTTTTTTCAAAAAACCAGGGGAGTCTGTGATAAATCATTTTCTCCATTATTTTCCCCATCACAGGTGTAATCATTATGGGCCTATAAGACTCAGGGTTATCTTTTGGTTTATTTTTCTTTAGGATTGGTAGGAGGGACGAACATTTCCATATATTGGGGAACCTAGAAGATGCCCAAGCGTGATTATAACAATTTAGCAGTTCTTGTTTGTATGAAGGTGTGAGATTCTTTATCCATGTAGGGTGTATATTGTCATAGCTGCTGCTAGTTTTGGTCCTAATCTGAAGTATCGCATTATTCAATTCCTGGATTGAAAATGGATTGGTTATGTACTCGGATCCTGGGCGTGGTTGGTAACTTGGGTTCATGGGAATTATGGACAGTTTGCTTTGATTATTTGATGTTAGCTTATTAACAAAAAGAGTTGCAAATAGGTTAGCTTTTCCATTATTATTGTCATAATGGGTATTATTATGTAAAAGCTCATACAGGAGTCGGTTGGGGGAAGTCTTTTACCCACAGATGTGGCTTATGACTTTATGTATAATTGGCTCATGCGTTTCTCTGGAGAGATTATTTGCAACATTATTCCAGTATTTATATTTAGCATCTATTATAGTCCTTTTTAGATTAGATTCTGCTTGTAATTTTTTTAAATATGTAGTAGGTGATGGTTTTCTTATAAATTCTGTCCTAGCTGCCTTTTTTATCCTCCATTTATTTAGGCACTCATTTGTCCACCATGCTTTATGAATTTGTTTAGGGAATGTTTTCTTAGGTGTTGTCTTGGGTATAGCATGATTAGCTGTATTTATTAGTAAAGGTGTCAAGGCTTCAGTATGTGTGTCAACTGTTGTGTTAGAAATGCATGAACTTTGGGTGAAACTTGTAATTTCATCATTTAGCTTATTTTGGAACATAGACCAATCTGCTTTAGTGTTGATATATTTGGATGTATGAGATAAAGTTTCAGCAGGTTCATTTAGAGAGTAAACTATAGCAAAGTGGTCAGTACATAGACTATCAATTTTATTTATGAAAATTGTGTTCAAAAAATTTAATGACACAATTTGTAGGTCAATTGTGGAGAATCTGCCACTTTTGGGGTTGAAATATGTGTTCAGGTTTGGAGGGGTAGCAACAGCTAATTCATTATTATTTGAAGTCATATGCTCAATGAATTTACCAGCTTTATTTGCTGGTTTATTCCCCCACAAAAGGCTGTGGGCATTGAAATCACCACAAATAATGATATTTTTTAACATATTAGAATTATTTATATAATTAAAGAAATCCTTGGCATCTGTAGTTTGGCCATTAGGGTTATAAAAGCTTATTATGTAGGTTTTTAAATTATTCAGCCAAACACTGATACCAATTACATCAACATCATTTGCAAAATCTGGAAAATTGATGCCACAAAATTTTATATTATTATTAACTAATAAAGCTACCCCACCTCCTTTTCTCTCTGAAGATCTATCCTTTCTCAGGATAGTATATCCCGGAGACTTAATTTGTTGATTTTGGGTTAAATGAGTTTCCTGGAGGCAAGCAATATTGATGGAACTATTATTCATAAATGATATTAGTTTATTTAGCTTATTTTCTGTGAGTGATCTTACATTCCATTGGAGTATTGATATATGTTGTGTTGTTGATTTGATCTTCATATGACTGTGTATCAATGTTCAGCTTTGTTAAAAGTAAATCAAGATCTTTTTTTGCTTGAATGAGCATATCATCTGGGATGTAGAATTTTGCCAATTCTGCAATAATTTTTGTTTTCTGTAGTTGATGTATGTTCATGGCCTGAACTGCATTACAGTTTAGAATGAATAAGCATATATTTGGGGATTGCATTTTTGGTTGTGCATCCTGTTTGTTGGTTAAGGGATCGATTCCTGGTAGTATTTCTGGTTTGTTTCTTTTTGGGAGGGGGGCCAGGCTGACCTCATCTCACCGGACAAGGAGGCTTGTTGGCTTGGTGATTCCTTCTGATAGGGATTTGAGCTAGGGGGCTTAGAAGATGGTGTTTTATAAGGGGTGCTTGATGCATTGGGGGCATTTGACTTGGGGGTTTTGGTTGGTTTCATTACAGGCTTTATTTGGTATTGTTGGGCAGCATTTGCTTCCATTGCTGCAAAGGGGTATGGGATGGCCTTCTCTGTTGATATTTGGAGTGTTAGAGCTCTTTTCTTGTATGCAGGGCATAATGATTTATTTGTAGATTCATGTGGGCCTTTGCAATTGATGCATGTAGGCTGAGTGTTGTTGCAAGTTGTCAGCTCCTTAGGATGGAAAAATTTACAATTACTACACTCTTGGAGAATTTCATTGCATTTGTTTGTCGTGTGTCCCAGTTTGAAACACTTCTGACACTGAATAGGCTTAGGTTTGTATTCCTTGTGTGGTTTGATTTGCCCAAATAGGAATAATTTTTCTGGGATATCAATTTTATCCTTCAGTGTGAATAAGAAGGATCTACTAGTTTTTAGGCCATTAGAGTTAGGTTTTCCAAGTTGGGTAACATCCTCAACTGGGATTGTGTTTCCAGCCCTATCTGAGAGGCCTTCTTTGAACTCCTGAGTAGATATCTCTGGGGGAAAATTATAAACTACAATTTTTGTTGGTGATTGTTTTGGGTTCCAATTAGATGCAATAATTGGGGTATTCAGAAGGAATTTTAGGTTAATTATTGTATCTGCTGGTTTCTGATCTTTTACAGCTATTAGCAGAGATCCATCACGGTTAATGTTAAGAGAGAACATTGATTTTAGAGATTTTAATGGTCTTGAAACTCTTTTAAGGGTTTTAGACCCAATTCTTTTAAGGGTACTTAAAACTCTTGTAAGGGTCTTAAAATTCTTTTGAGGGTTTTAGACCCGACTCTTTTAAGGGTACTTAAAACTCTTTTAAGGGTCTTAAAAAGTCTTCTAAGGGTTTTAGACCCGTCTCTTTTAAGGATACATAAAACTCTTTTAAGGGTCTTAAAACTCTTTTAAGGGTTTTAGATCTGACTTTTTTTAAGGGTACTTAAAACTCTTTTAAGGGTCTTAAAACTCTTTTACGGGTTTTAAACCCTACTCTTTTAAGCGTATTTAAAACTCTTTTAATGGTCTTAAAACTCTTTTAAGGGTCTTAAAACTCTTTTATGGGTTTTAGATCCGTCTCTTTTAAGGGTAGTTAAAACTCTTTTAAGGGTCTTAAAACTCTTTTAAGGATTTTAGAATCGACTCTTTTAAGGGTACTTAAAACTCTTTTAAGGGTCTTAAAAACCTTTTAAACTCTTTTAAGGGTTTTAGACCTGACTCTTTAAAGGGTACTTAAAACTCGTTTAAGGGTCTTAATCTTGTTGTCTTGGCTCTCGTTCTGTCTTCTTGTATATCAGTTTATATCCCAAGAAAGGGGGAGCCTGGCGAGAGAGAGATGGCCACATTAGGGTGTGCGTGTAACCGAACCACAAGCAACTGAACCCCCGTGCAGCTGAACCACTGTGCAACTGAATCACCGTGCAACTTAACCACAGTGCAGCTTAACCACTGTGCAACTGAACCACCGTGTAACTGAACCATAGTGCAACTGAACCACCGTGCAACTGAACCCTCATGTAACTGAACCATCGTGCAACTGAACCACTGAACTCAGTTTTTCAGTATTCTAAAAATATTAGGAAATTTCATGCTACTACGCAAGCTAAGGGTATTAAGGTGAAGCTTTCAAGAAATATTTCGGCCGATATTGAACTGAATTAAATTGACTATGATTATGCACATTCTCAAAAGGGTTTCCCAGCAATATCTTTAGAACGGCTTCCATTAATAAGTTAAACCTTTCAGGAGAAGTTGTGGGTGATTTCAAACTAGCCAGAAGGCACCATGTATATGCTACTAATGCTACTACTAGGATTGCTGTAACTAATGATGCTAAGAGTATTGAAGTGAAACTTTTAAGGAATTTCTAGAGGATGTTTTAATTGAACAAAAAAATTATGTGCATGCAGGTTTTTGAAAGGACATATAAGCAATATCATAGGCAGCACTGCTCTATAATAGTTAGAATTAGTCTTGAAACTTTTAAAGGAGCTAATTCGATTCAAAGTTAAAAGTTCTAGGGCTGTTCTAGAGCTGTACAAAAAATGTAGTTCAGTCCCACTTTCTAGGGCTATAATGAGATAAAGTGTGCAATGGCTAGGACACGTGCTGCGGTTGAAGGACTGCCAAAGATTGTTCTTGTTTGCCAACCATCTAGAACCAAACGAGGTTCTTGTTCATTATTCAGAAAACACCAAGAATTTGGATTTGCAAGATTAGATAACAATCAGAAACTATCACATAAACCCATTGCACAAGTTTCAGTTCCTTTCTATGTTTTGTAATATTTCTATTGCATACAGATAGTATTTGTCATTGGAAAACATATGGACATTTTTTGCGTCGGGTTTTTCTGGTGGATTTCCCATGAGAAGAAAGTTTTTGCACGGAGCAGAGGGGGGCAAGACTTACACATAAATTCCTTTTTTCTACTTTCTTTAGCACTTATCAGTTAAACTAAAAAATGACACAACTCAAATAAGATTTTCAAATTTTGAAAACCCTAATTTCTACGAGCGGGTATTTTCCAGGTGAAGAGTTTCCGTATGTAGGGTTAAGGGGGATATTTTCTGCGGGGGAGGTGGGTAAAAGCTAAGACATATAGAAAGTGACAGGGCGAAGGCCCCCCCATTAACGAACCTAAAAAAAAGCTAACAGACATAAAAAAAAGGAGAAATAAATCTGGCTTTAACAGTTTTCTTTGTTTCTTTGTGACAACAAAACAGAGCTTTCTTATTAATCATTTTGACAGTCATTTACATCAAGAATTTAAAAAGAAAACACATTTCAACAAGGTTGAACATGTAAAAATTCTAACTTGTGTTTTACCCAGTGTAAGTAGGGTGAGTGAGTTGCACGAGGGTTCAGTTGCACAGTGGTTCAGTTGTACGGTGGTTCAGATGCACGGGGGTTTAGTTACACGGGGGGTTAGTTACACAGAGTTTTAGTTAAACGGGGTTGAGTTGCACGAGGTGTTAAATGGGGTTCAGTTGCACGAGGGTTCAGTAGCTTGGGGTTCAGGTACACGGTGGTTCAGTTGCAATGGGACCCCAAATTAGATCGAAGCCTTATAAACTAATCTAGGTTTTTGCTCATTTGAGTAAGGGAAAATAACCCCTTCTGCTATAGCGGAGCTAACAATACAAAAGCTAACTAAGGAAGAGTTCTAGGCGTTTATCTCCTGGAAAATATCCCCCCCCCTGAAAATAACCAACCTCCCAGAAAATAACCCCTAGAAAAATATTTACCCTCCCCACTGTGGAAAATAAGGTCTCCAAAATTGAGAAATATACTTGAGTTTCTTTTTTTTCATTTTCTTTGAAAACTACTAAAGAACGGGAAAACGAGGAATTTTCCTACCAAAAGTATCTTAAAAACATAGGGAAAAAAAAATCCACAAATCCATTTTTATTGAAAAGGCTTTCATATGAAACTTTTGCAACTTTTGGCAGTAGTGGGTGTCAAATAAAAAGAAAATTGAAAAAAAAATGTAAGCAGACAATCATCAAAATTAAGCTAAAACATATGGCACCAAAAAGTTTAAAAGGGTTTAGCTATCCTTTGAAAGGATAATTGGCTTTGGGAGCCAATAAATTCTTATTGTTTAAGTTTTTACGGACGAAAGCGTTGTCAAATTCTACGAGTTTGTTTTTCTTATCTTCCAAGTGTAAAACTACATAAATCACTATTAATAAATAAATGAAACCAAAAACTAACAGAAATTACAAAAGATAACCAAGTCAAACTGAAAACGAACAACAATTAAAAGAAATATAACTGACAACACCCATGTCTTCTGAAAACCAGAAAAAAAAAAAATTGTACATTAGTATAAAAAAACAAAGAAAACAACCCCGTATTGTCAGTTTGAAATACATATTCTATACACTAAAGTTTTTTTTCTAGAATTTAAAACAAAGCTTATTGTTCTAACTGTGTTTCAGGAATCGTTCTTAAAGAATTAGGACAAAAAAAATCTAAGCTTTCTAAACTATAAAATAACACTAAAAAAATAACACAACTCAAATAAGATTTTCAAATTTTGAAAACCATAATTTCCGCGAGAGGGTTTTTCCAGTTGAGGGGTTTCCATGGGTGGGGTGGGGGGATAGGTGTTTTCCGCGGGGGAGGTGGGTAAAGATAATTTCTTAAAGCAAATTGGCCTGACATCACATCAAGAAAGAAAAACAAGCAAATATGGGGTTTTTATAGGAACCCCCCCCCCCCCATTAAAAGACATATAAAAAGGAGAAATAAATCTGGCTTTAATATTTTATGACGTCCAGTTTTCTTTGTTTTTGTGACGACAAAACAGAGCTTTCTTAATAATCATTTTGACAATCATTTATATAAAGAATTTAAAAACAGAACAATTCTAACAAGGTTGAACATGTAAATTTCTAACTTGTGTTTTACCCAATGTAAGTACGGTGATTGAGTTGCATGAGGGTTCAGTTAAATGAGGGTTCGGTTGCACGGTCGTTCAGTTGCACAGTGGTTCGGTTGCACGGTCGTTCAGTTTCACTGGGGTTCAGTTACACGGGAGTTTAATTAAATGGGGTTGAATTGTAAGGGGGTTGAGTTGCAAGAGGAGTTAAAAGGGGTTCAGTTTGAACGATGGATCAGTTGCAGGTAAATTCAGTTGCACGGTTGGTCAGTTACAGTAGTTCAGTTGCTTGGGATTCAGGTACACATTTCTGTTGCAATGGAAACCCAAATTAGGTCGAAGCCTTATAAACTATTCTAGGTTTTGTTCATTTTAGTCAGGAAAAATAACCCCTTCAACTATAGCAGAGCTACCAATAAAATAGCTAACTAAAGAAGGGTTCTAGGCGTTTATCACCTGAAAAATACCCCCCCCCCCCCCCCGGAAAATACCCTCCTCCCAGAAAATACCCCCCCCCCCCCCCGGTGAGGAATATGGTCTCCAAATTTGAACATTTTATTTGAGTTCTTTTTTTTAGCTTTGTTGGAAAGTGCTAACGAACAGGAAAAAAAAAGAGGAATTTACACGCCAAACGTATCTCAAAAACTTTGAAAAAAAGCACAAATCCATTTTTGTTGAAAAGATTCATATGTACTTCTGCAATTTTTGGCAGTAGCAGGCGTCAAATTAAAAAAAAATTGAAGAAGAAAAAACATGTAAGCGGACAATCATCAAAATTAAGCTAAAACATATGGTACCAAAAAGTTTAAGAAGGTTTAGCTATCCTTTGAAAGGATAATTGGCTTTGGGAACCAACAAATTCTTATTGTTTAAGTTTTTACGGACGAAAGCGTTGTCAAATTCTACGAGTTTGTGTTTTTTATCTTCCTAGTGTAAAACTACCACAAAAACTACCACTTGTCAGTTTGATATACATATTCTGATATCTATACGCTAAAGTTTTTTTTATATAGAATTTAAAACAAAGATTATTGTTCTAATTAAACGGCTATTGTGTTTCAGGAATCGTTTTTGAGAACTAGGACAAAAAAAATCTAAACTTTAGCGTAAAGAGCAAGGTCTTGTGGAAGGAACAACTCCTTTCATAAACGTAATAATTTCTGTTCGTTTTAAATTTTGATGTTGCTCATTACTTTCAGTTTAAAAAACTTTTTTTAAATTTAATTTCTTATCGTTTTTAAATAATACTGAAAAATCCGGCTCTCTCTCCATGTAAAATTCCGGCACTTGTATATTATACGCCACTCACTCAAGTTTATGATGTGTAAAACTAGAGAGCAAACCGGTTTCTTCGATACTTTACAAACAAATTTGGGCTATATATTTACACATTAGGGGGAGAGGGGGGGGGTTAGTAGTATTGCTGATCTGCATGAAAAATGTGTTAATTACAATTATTCTGCATATTATAAAGTAAGAATTGTTTTCTGACTCCAAACTGTCCAAATACTTTACCCCCCCCCTTATGTGTAATTATATAGCCCAAATTATATATTTCCCATCTATTCTGTCACTTGTCTTTGTCTTGTCTCACGCTAAGCAGAAAGAAACTAATGAAGAAACCGGTTTGTTCTCGATTTTTTTTACAGCGTAAACTTGAATGAGTGGCGTATAATACATAAGTACCAAATTCCTTCTCCCTACGGAAAATAATAAAATAAAACTCAAATAAAATTCTCAATTTTGGAAAGCCTTATTTTCTATGGGGGGTATCATATAAATTGTAACCATTTTTCTTAATTCTGGGGAACTAATTAAATGGTTTAATACTAGCGGATATTCAGGAATTCTGTTAAGAGGGAAATACCAAAATTATTTCGGTCGAGAAGAGCTACTAAAATAATTTTTTGTGGGTGGGGCAGTTAATATTGTTTTTTAACTGCATTTTAAGACCATTTTACGAATTAAAGAAATATTTTGGGAGGAGGTTTCAAACCTTGTCTTCTCTTCCTCCTAGACACGGCCAAGGTTGATACTGAATAGTAAGAATCTACCAGATCTACTAATGGGGCTGTATTTGCTGCTGAAATTCCCAGTCTCCCTTAGCCTTTAACTTCAAGTGTCCCACTGACGGATATATTTTGCTTTTTTTTACCCTTCAAAAGTATGCAAACTTGGAAGCACCAAGCTTTTGAATATACTAATCAGACTGTAGGCTACTGTGAGTAGTGTCCAACTCTAAAATTTTTATCTTGATCAGTAATAGATGTGGAGCCCAATTCTTGAGAGTCAGGTTCAAGCTTAAATGGTACTAAAATGCTGGGAAAAGTGCTCATCGGGCCATCTTCAATTTTGGGAAACAAAAAGGGTCTGAACTGTCAGCATGCTTCTTAATGTCACTTGGCAAAGCACCATCAACTTCTAAAAACATAAAATTGAGAGGGATATGAAACGATTTTGACTAAAATGTATCACAATTTTTGAAAAAAAAAAGAAGTAAATCGATTAAATCAAATTTATAAGAGCTTATGTAGAACAAAAACCAGGTTAAAACCATATAATATTTTCAATAGCGAAGAAGATCAAGGAATTTTGCATAATCAGCCTCATACAAATTTGAATTTAACAGATCAAGATACAATAATCTTTAGAAAAGCCAACGAGCTAGTTACATAAACAATGCAAAAGATTAGTTCAATTCAATACATCTAACACAACAGTTTTTAATCTTTTAGCTCATTATAGTTAATTGAACCCAGGTCCTAGGGTACGGTAGATTTTTCAATAAAAAATACTATTTCATATTGCAAGAATCCAAAATCAACAGAAAATTCAGATATATATTTTTAGTCTTCAACTGACATTGACCAGTTAAGAGCTAGATAATCTGAAAAAAAAATTACATTTTGCCAATAGCCTATATCAAAACCTATGAAATACACAGGGGAGTGTGGGCTGTTGGCTATTGCTTGCAGGTTTAGTGCAGTCGGTTACAACATTGGTTTAGTTCCCAATGGCAATATAGTGAGGGGTTCTGTTTGAAATGCCGGTCTTCCTCTGGAATAATGTTCCTCAAACATCAGAAATACCTCATTCTCTACCCATGGTCGCCAAGTGCCAAGGTAAACACCCAGGACTGTTGTAAAATCAACTACCACAAAATAAGTTTTAAGAAACAAAGGTTCCCACGACTTCCCTTGTACAAACTGTGATAAGTATACTAATCAGCTAGGAGATCACCAGTAAAAGCACAATATACAGTGCAAAAATAAGTCAAAGTGTTTGCAAATGATCTAAGAAAAGGAACTGATATACTCTACCAAAGAAATTTGGAAAGTAAAAAAAAAAAACTGAGAGATTTCCCCGAGACCAATTCCCACCAGACAGATAAGAATTTCGAATAAAAATTCAGGTAAGTTGCCCCATTGTAAAATTTCTCCTGGAAAGTCCACTCCCAGAAACTTCCCTTCCAACAGAAAATTCTATCAGAGAGGAATTCCTCCAGTAAAAAATTCCCCCTTCCCATGAAAATTTCTGTCTGCTTCCCAATAACAAATAATATATGCAAAGAATAGAAAATTTCATGACTTGCAGACCTTTCCTCGTGGGCTTTTTTTGGGGGGAGGGGGAATCCTATTTTCCCGAAAGGTATAGTTACTGGACTTTTCAACCCCTTAGAACAAAATGGCTATCTCAAATTTTGATCAGACGACTTTGAGGAAAAAACGGGCATAGGAGAGGAGTTAGTTATCCTTCAATTTTTTTAGGGTACTTAAAAAGAAAAGTACAAATTTTAATTTTTCGTTCAAATGAGCCCTCTCCCGATATTCTAGAGCTACAGGTGCAATATGATCACCCTTGGGAAAAACAAACGTACATCTGTGATCTTTCTCTTGGCAAAAAAAGGTTTCTCATGGCGAAACATTTCCCGGGGGGAAATGTGGAGCCAATTTTCCACAATCAAGAGAAAATTGACAGTGAAAAAGGAAAAATGAGCCATATATTATAAGAAATTTACCAGAAATTGAAAAAAAAACACTGAAAACAACTGACCTTTTTCTGTGAATTATGCAGATGTATCATAGTCTTGAAAAGGTGTTTGAAGAAACTAAATTTTAGCTGGGGGGGGGGGGGATTAGGGCCTGAAAATGCAATTATATCCCTCCCCCCTGTCCCATAGCAAATTACATTATTGGGTGTGATTTGTAGTAAGATTTCTTGACTTCTAGGGGATGTTGAACCCCCTACCCCCTTTTTTTTGGAAAAATCAGGCAAATTTTCTCATGCTTACAGCTGTTGATGGGTAAAACTAAACTTGATTAATGCTAAATATTTGAAATCCACATATTAAGCTAATTCTTTTGATGTGTCAATTGATGTCAAAATTTCGTTTCTAGAGTTTCTGTTGCAATTGATTAGCGTCCCTTCTTACTTATAATTCCTTACCTCGAACTGTTAGACTGCGTATCAACCTCTACGGTACATGAATGGTACAATGACTTGGCTTGAGGCTCCTGCAGTATGATATGTGGTGCAGAGCGTAGCAACTTTGCTCCTCAAGGTGGACGAATGTAAGGCTATGAGAGGGGGTCTTGTTAGCAGCTGATTCGGCCAGTTAAGAAACTTCTTCAAGCTGCCATTTAACCTGGTCCAAGGTCTGTCCTTCAGGCGCGACCAACCATAGGATATGCGATCAAAGTCATATATGATTCTAGTAGAGGTTGTCAGTGGCGTCCGAGGAAGATGACCAAACCACCAGAAAGTTAGCTTGGATATTTGAGTTGAAAATGGAGCTTGGAGAGAAAGGGCGAAAAGCCTTTCATTCCGCACCAATTCATCCCATCGTTGCTCCTTGGTTCAAGGGAATTGTTTCATCTGGCAGGCGTTTATCGTGCTCAAGATGGTGGATTTGAAGTGTTATGTCTCAGTCACGTAGAGCACGACCGAGCTCACGTATAAATAATATATGCGCATCTTCGAAGTGATCTCCAAATGGCACTGAGTCCTCAAAAGACAGAAGCAGCTTTCGTGATTCGGCTGCCAAGCTCCACGTCCACGGAGCCGTCATTCTAAATCACGGAGCCAAGATTAACTTAAGGTGGCAAGAACTTCAACGCTGATCCACAGACTTTATTGCATTCCGGAGGCCTATCTAGACTGGCATATCGGCTGCCATTATGTTAGTATTTTGCCAGTTTTCCCGCTCCCATTTTAAGTCAGAATATAAAGACACATAAAGAAGATAAAGGTTATGTATTCTAGCTAGAACTAAAGGTAATTCAAATGATAAAAAGTCAGATAAGACTGTTAATAAGGAGAATAGATTATATGTTCCTATAACTTTTATAAGTAAACAAATAGAGGATATAAATTTACCTGGAATTTTAAACCAGGCTGATGTGAAACAGGCCCTTCCTAGTAATTTGAAGTATAAGAATAATCCGATTATAACATATAAATTTTCAAAAACGATAGGACAAATGATTTTTAATTATAATTTAATACTTAGGAATTTTGACACGGATAGTAATTGGAAACCTATTTGTAAGTGTGACCAATTGTTATCGTTTGTTAATCCAACTTATGAACATATTATTACAGGTGATTTAACAATAATTAAGCAAATTGAATTGCAGAATATATGAAAATGGGGGCTAAATTCCGTCTTTCAAATCATCTAAAACCCTCGAATCTGCTTAGAGGGTTAAATAATAATCTCGAAATATTTATTGATAATTGGTGCAAAAAAGAGAAAATTAATAAAAATAGTTTTCAGAATTGGAAAAATTTTAATTATTAATAAGGTTAGAAATAAGATATATAAGAGGACAAATAAGCATAATAATGATGTTGTTTTTTATAATTCTAAGATAAAACAAGCAATTGATAATATAAAGAGGGATTTTGTAATGGTACCCATTGATAAAGCGAATAATAATTTTGCAATAATTTGTCAGAAGCTTTATTGTGATGTTTTAACAAAGGAGCTTAGTACAACAAATACATATAAAAAGGTTCAAGATGTTAATAATAGTCTATTGATTGGAATAGCGGATATACTTTTTAAAAAATTTAATATTAAGGTTAATGATAATGATAAAAATTTTCCGTTTTTATATTGGACGGCAAAATTTCATAAAAATCCCCCGAAACCATGCTTTATTGCGGGGGCAGCAAGGTGCCCGATCAGAGTTGCGGCTACTGACTTGTCGTGTATTTTAGGAGAGAATCAAAAATAAGTTTGAGGCATATTGTTCGGGAATTAAAAAATTTTCTAAGTTTAATCCACACTGGAGTGTTAATAATTCGCTGCAAGTAATAGACTCTCTTGCTTTAGTGTCAGCCAAAAGAGTGGACTCGTTTGATTTCACTACATTATATACACATTTACCCATTAATTTAGTATTTATAAATTTAAAAAAGATTATTAAGAAAGCCTTTCTTTTGTCTAATTTGCCGTTTTTAAAAATTGATGCGTATAATAAGAAGGCGAGATGGACTAATTATTTTAATAGTACAACTAGCTCAAGATGTTATAGCCTAGATATGATTTTTGATCTACTAGAATTTGTTCTATTTAATACTTATATAAAATTTAATGGCAATCTATATTATCATTGTAATGGAATTCCTATGGGGGGTAATGCCAGTCCAGTTATAGCGGACCTATTTTAAAATTATTTAGAATACGATTATATGACGGATAAAAAGAATCCAAGTAATATAAAGTATTTGCTCTCAAATAATAAAAGATATTTAGATGACCTTCTGGTGATAAATTGTTCAAATTTTTTAGAGATTGCAAGTAAAATATATCCATCAGAGTTAAAGCTGGAATCCAGTAATGGAAATGGCAAATATGACCATTTTCTAGATTTAGAGATTAATGTGGCACCTAATAATACAATAAATTTTAAAATATATAATAAAACAGACGATTTTAATTTTGAAATAGTTAATTTTCCATTTCCAAAAAGTAATATTCATTCAAATATAACATATTCATCGTATTTTTCTATTTTTCCCAACTATTTAGATATGCAAGAATTTGTACTAATTACATCGATTTTAGAAATAGATGTACGTTACTTAGCAAGAAGCTAATCATAAGAGGTTTTTCCGCCAATAAACTTGCTTGGCAATTTAAAAAGCTTTGTTTTAAGTATAATCAGCTTCTACATAAGTATAATAAAAGTTATCAAAATATCTTGAATGATATTTTACGGTAACTTGTTGACAGAATTGGTTTATCTTCCCGGTTGTTGAGGGTTGGATTGCGACACTTGTGGTAAAGGTTATGGTGGAATACTCGGAATTTAATTCTTAGAATTTGAGTGAAAGTGAAATTGTTCCGGGTGGAGGACTAGTGTTATTTATTTGTTTGTATTTAAATCGGTTGAAGTTCGGCTCTCAGTGTTATTTGAAGGTTGGTTAAGAATGTTTGAAAAATTTTTCTGGGGTATATATTTTTATTTTTTGGATATTTTGGATTTTTTTTATGTTTATTTCATTGGTGGCGCTATATAGGGGTATGCCAGATTATGGCATGGCGCGCTCAAATTGCCTGGGTAATGAAATTTAAGCGCCGAAACCCATTTAGGCAATGAGTTTTCATCTGACGAGCCCCGATATATGGTGATCACCTTGGGGAATATAATGTTTTTGTAATTTAAGGTGCTATAGCTTGGTTTTGGAACATTGACGTATGCTTTTTGATGCTGATTTTGCTCTATTTTGGACTTGATTTTCGGACTGTCGGATTGGTTATACTGTTTTGTCCTGGGGAACTGGATGGATGAGTAGGGTCTAGACCATGTTCAAGTACTCATTTATTTCAGTTACTAAAGTAGGAAGACAGTTTTTTTTTTTTTTTTTTTTTTTTTTTTTTTTTTTTTTTTTTTTTTTTTTTTTTTTTTTTTTTTTTTTTTTTGCCAGGTGATTACCGTAATACACTATAAAGAGCAAGGAGTTGAGAAGGGAGCAACCCCCTTTACATACGTAATAATTCCTGTTAATTTCAAGTTTTATTGTTTCTCCTTACTTTCCGTTGAAAAAAAACCATGTTTTTTTAAACTTTAGCATATTTCTTATTTAGCATAAGGACAAAATTCAAACTTGAGCATAAAGAGCAAGGAGTTAAGAAGGGGGCAACCCCCTTTATGTCCGTAATAATTTCTGTTAATTTCAAGTTTTAATGTTTCTCCTTACTTTCCGTTGAAAAAACCTTGTTTTACCCTAGGTTCACACAGATGCGATTTTACGCAAAAATGCGCATTTTTGCGCGACCCGTCAAGTTCCATGCGTTGTCCGATGCCCATTTCTGCGTTATGACGGCTTGACGCATGCATTAAAATAATTCAACTTATCCGGCAAAACGCAAACAGCAAAGTTTCAAAGATGGAATTCACTGAGAAACTTATCTTAGCAGTAAGATGCAAGCCAATTATCTATGAAAGAAAGCATCCTGACCACTGTAAGCGTCATTTGTTGACTAAAGCTTGGGAAAAAGTTTCAGAGGAAGCTGGTCTAAAAGGTAAGAAGGAAAATTTTACTAGGCAAGACTAGCCTAGCTAGACTTTTTGGTGAATTAGTGCAGATTATTTCCCCCAGTAAAGGTGCAGATTAGGCATCCCTGTAGCGTAGGGTACAGAGGCTCTACCAATAGAATCAGGATATACAATAGGTGATTTGGGTATTTGTTTAGCCTTGTGACACCTCATAAGGAGACATGTTAAGAAAACAATTCTTACTTTAAAATATGTATAATGATCCTAGTTCTTATATTATCCAAGGGGAGAACCTTTTTGGGAGGTTCTCCTTTTGGGAGGGGAGAATTGTTTTTTAACATGTCTCCTTATGAGGTGTCACAAGGCTAAATAAATACCCTGATATTGTCCAGTATAAGCACAATTTAAACAAATCAGTTCCTACTGTATATCCTGATTCTATTGGTAGAGCCTCTGCACCCTACACTACAGGGGTATCCATTCTGCACCTTTATCAATTTATTTATGTTGTGCATCTACTGGACAGTATCTGTGCAACTTTACAGCCTATTTTACTGGATAATATACAGTAAGAAATAGGTTGTTTTTATCAAGGGTAGCTAATCTGAACTTTACTGTTCCCCCTCTAGTGGGAGGGAGCAGAGACCCTTCAACACGACTAGGATAAACAGTAAAAAGTGAGTCATTTGTATTCTGCTTCTACTGAAAAGTATCTATGCAACTTTACAGCACAATGGACTGAATAATTTACAGTTAAAAATAAGTTGTTTTTGTCAGGGGGAACTAGTCTGCACCTTTATCTTTACAGATTCTTGAATTAAAAAAAACCTAGCTCCAGTTTAGTTTTTTGCTCACTTGACGTTTGTGGTGTAGGCTCCTTGGTAAACCTGTTTATAGAGCTGCCCATGTACCATATGGTGCAGGTGTACTGGCCAATAGAACCAGGATATACAGTGAGAAGTGATTTGTTTATATTCTGCTACTACTGGACAGTATCTGTGCAACTTTACAGCTCAATTGGATGAATAATATTGAGTAAAAAAATAGGTTTTGTTTACAGTGGGCAGCTCTACTACAGGTTTGTTTCCTTGAAAATTTTGATTTATAGGATCAGAGGAATGAATATTCAGAGTAATTGATTATTGTATTTGGACAGAGCATTAAATTTTCAATTGAACAGTATATTTATTTCTTATCTATTTTATTATGGCCCTGTGTTCCAAATTGATCATTTTTCATTGTTCCCTGTCACCATGCAGTGGTTGCCAGAGAGTAAACATAAAGTAATTTGCTACCTTTTAGATCAAATTCCATTTTGTATTCTGATAACTCTACACCATATACTGCAGGGGTGCCTAATCTGTCCCTGTATCAATGATTGAAGTAGCATCTCATAGCTAACAAAAGCTTTAGGTCCTCTTGAGCACATTAGCTTATGTTTTTTTTTTTAATAAATAAGGATATAATCCTAAACAACACAGCCCAACCCTCTCATAAAAGAGGAGTAGGGAATCTGTTTTGGTACCCATGCCAAACTATCTATTTTAAGATCTCTTGGATTAATTTGTATATATTTATTATTTCTTCTTGTACTTGGCATCCACACAAAGACCTGTGTTAGTTGCAGTTGCACCTAGGTTCCAGGCTTCTACATTCACGTTGAGTATTCTCTCTTGATAAGATCTGTGTTATTGGCCACTTATTTGTTGAAATTTAAATTATATTTTACCTCATAGAATATTTTCATCATCTAGTTAGTGAGCACATCACAAAGAAAATGACTGGGTAAGGCTTACAAGCAGAGTTTCCCTAGTGACATATAGTAGGGATTCCTCATCCAATTGCAGAATAAAATTTGATGATATAAAAATGATGAAGAAGATTGGATCTATTAAACTAGTGTGAGGGGAAAATGGTGTTTTCATAACTGTTTTAATTAAATTTAGTAGACTTCAACAAAAAGTTCAACATAACCCAACTAATTTCATCATTTTATTAAATGACCCCTAGTTGAGATCAACTACATTTTCCTAGTTCTGTGATATTGATAAAGTTCTCATGTCTTCTAAAACAAATTTTATGAAAAGATTATACAAATCAAATTCTCATCCAGTTTTTCTTTCAGTTGAAGACTGTCAAAACAGTGGAGATCCCTTCGAGATGGCTTCAAAAGAGAGAAAAAGGCCCAAATGTCCAAGAGTGGGTCTCAGGGAGGAAGAGACAAGAAGCCTTGGAAGTGGTTTCAGAGCCTTGTGTTCCTCAAAGATCACATGGCAGATAGACAGACAGAGTCAAATTTTGCAGAAGTACTAAATGTAAGTATCTCATATTGCTGATTGGCCGGGCAATATTTTAGTATACTTAGTCAAATACTGAATTAGCAAAGGTTGCAAGTTTAATGATCCATCAGCCAATCATGCCACACACACATACTAATGCTTTTACTCAAAGATGGTGGGGAGTCTTCCCTCCTATTAGTCAAGGAGTCCAAAAAGTTTTAGTTTATGGAGCAAAGCTTTGCAATAAGAACATATTCCTTCTATTGATTAAATTAAAAAAAAAACAAGTGAAAGGGGCTGTCCCCTCCTCAACGCCTAGCTCTTTACGCTAAAGTTTTTCATTGTTAAAAAAAAAACAGAGTTGTGAGAAAGTCAAGTTTTAGCGTAAAGAGCGAGGTGTTGAGGAGGGGACAGCCCATTTCATGTACGGAATAATTTCTGTTCGTTTTAAGTTTTAACGTTGTTCCTTACTTTCAGTTAAAAAAAACTTGTTTTTTTCTAATTTAATTTTTGAACGTTTTTGAATTAATGCAGGTTTTGATTTTGGCTCACCGTACATGAATAATTAAAAAAAAATTGAATATTAATTTTACTTTTATTTGGTTATGCTCTGATAAAAAACCCACTACAGTTGACGCAATCATAGGCAGCGCAATAGCAATACCTAAGTAATAGGTGATGTAGGCGCAATGTATTTTTTTTCTGACCAAGGCACTTCGTATAGAAAAAAATCGCAATCGGTCATCTGTATGCCTTTGTCAAAAGGGCATATAAGCGGTATTTTAGGAACAGTGTGATGCGTGAAGTCGAAACTTGGAGGGCTTGTTGGGGGATGTTGCAAAATACAGCCTTTGCTTCCTAATGCTACTGCTTCTACTCATACTACTACTACTTTTACTAGTAGTTATATTACTACTGCTATTAAAACTAAGGCTATGACTACTAAGTTTGCTAATCCTACTGCTGCTACTAAGGCTATTGGTATTAATGAGAAAGGGTGACAAGAATGGTCAAAAGGGTGACACGGCAATATCTCAAGAACAGCTAAGAAGGATCTTTCAGGCTAAGTTGTGACAGATTTTGAACTAGCCAGAAGGCACAATGTGAATACCAATAATGCTACTGCTACGATTGCTGCAACTAATGGCGGCAAGGGTATTAAGGTACAACTTTTAAGGAATGATTAGAGCGGTTTTATAGGCAGCGCGCTACTGCTGCCTAAGTAAAGAACGATGTGGGCACAATGTGTTTTTTTTTCTTCTTCAGCCATGCACTTCGTATCAAAGGAGTTGTCATAGAAAATTCGAAAAGGGCTCATTCAATTGGAAATTGAAGTGGCTAGTGCCCTTTTTAATAGTCGAAAGTGATTGGAGGGCAGCTACCCCCCAAGCCCATCATTCCCCCAAACACATCCAATCAAAATGTTGAGATAGCGATTTTGTTCAGCATAGTTAATTCCAGATTAAAAATATGTTTTTGAGGAGGACACTCCCCCAAAACCCTCAGGGCAAGGGTTTTAAGTTATGCCCTGGGGGCATATAAGGTTCTTATAGAAGGTTTTGTCGAAGAAACCTCAAAAGAGGCTCATTCTATATGAAATTCAAAGAACTAGTGCCATTTTTAATAGTCAAAAGTGATTGGAGGGCAACTAGCCCCCTCCCACGCCCATCATACCCCCAAACACATCCAATCAAAATTTTGAGATAACCATTTTGTTCAGCGTAGTTGATTTCCAGATAGAAAATATGTTTTGAGGAGGACAGTCCCCCACAACCCTCAGGGCAAGGGTTTTAAATTATGCCCTGGGGGTACATAAGGTTTTTTATAGAAGGCGTTGTCGTAAAAACTTCAAAACAGGCTCATTCGATTGGAAATTCGAAGGGCTAGTACCCTTTTTAATAGTCAAAAGTGATTGAAGGGCAACTAGCCCCCCCCCACGCCCATCATTCCCCCAACTACATCCAATCAAAATTTTGAGATAGTCATTTTGTTCAGCAAGGGTATTAAGATATGTCCTTGGGGCATATAAGGTTTTTATAGAAGGCGTTGTCGTAGAAACTTCAAAAAAGACTCATTCGATTGGAAATTCAAAGGCCCTTTTTAATAGTCGAAAGTAATTGGTGGGCAACTAGCCCCCCCCCCCCCACACCCGTCATTTCCCCAAACACATCCAATCAAAATTTTGAATTAGCCATTTTGTTCAGTGTAGTTGATTTCCAGATAGAAAATATGTTTTTGAGGAGGATACTCCCCCACAACCCTCGGGGCAAGGGTTTTAAGTTATGCCCTGGGGCCATATAAGGTTTTTATGGAAGGTATTGTCGTAGAAACTTAAAAAAAAGGCTCATTCGATTGGAAATTTAAAGGGCTAGTGCCCTTTTTAATAGTCAAAAGTGATTGGAGGGTAACTAGCCCCCCCCACGCCCATCACTTCCCCAAATACATTCAATCAAAATTTTTAGATAGCCATTTGTTCAGCGTAGTTGATTTCCAGATAGAAAATAAGTTTTTGAGGAGGACACTCCCCCACAGCCCTCAGGGCAAGGGTTTTAAGTTATGCCCTGGGGGCATATAAGGTTTTTAAAGAAGACGTTGTCGGAGAAACTTCAAAAAAAGCTCATTCGATCGGAAATTCAAAGGGCTAGTGCCCTTTTTAATAGTCGAAAGTGATTGGAGGGCAATTAGCCCCCCCCACGCCCATCATTCCCCCAAACACATCCAATAAAAATTTTGAGATAGCCATTTTGTTCAGCGTAGTTGATTTCCAGATAGAAAATATATTTTTGAGGAGGACACTCCCCCACAAAATTTTGAGATATCCATTTTGTTCAACGTAGTTGAACATTCTGGAAATTAGGTCTTTTAGGATGATAACCCCCTTCAGAGGCCTCAGTGCAAGGGTTGTAAGTTATGCCCTGGGGTCATATAAGGTTAATATAGAAATTTTTTGTATAAAATCATAGGCAGCAGGATCGCGCTGCCTAACCAAAGAACGGGGACACTCGAGCACGAGACAAGAAACGGGGACTAAGTAAAGAGTAGGACACTCCCCCACAACCCTCGGGGCAAGGGTTTTAATTTATGCAGTGGGGCCATATAAGGTTTTTATAGAAGGTGTGTTGTCGTAGAAACTTCAAAAAAGGCTCATTCGATTGGAAATTCAAAGGGCTAGTACCCTTTTTAATAGTCGAAAGTGATTGGAGGGCAGCTAGCCCCCCCCCCCCTTCACCTATTACTTCCCCAAACACATTCAATCAAAATTTTTAGATAGTCATTTTGTTCAGCATAGTTGATTTCCAGGTAGAAAATATGTTTTTGAGGAGGACACTCCCCCACAGCCCTCAGGGTAAGGGTTTTAAGTTATGCCCTGGGGGCATATAAGGTTTTTAAAGAAGATGTTGTCGTAGAAACTTCCAAAAAAGCTCATTCGATTGGAAATTCAAAGGGCTAGTGCCCTTTTTAATAGTCGAAAGTGATTGGAGGGCAACTAGTCCCCCCCCCACGCCCATCATTCCCCCAAACACATCCAATAAAAATTTTGAGATAGCCATTTTTGTTCAGGGTAGTTGATTTCAAGATAGAAAATACATTTTGAGGAAGACACTCCCCCACAACCCTCAGGGCAAGGATTATAATAAGCTATGCCCTGGGGCCATACAAGGTTTTTATTGAAATCTTTGTCGTAGAAATTTGAAAAAGGGCTCATTCGATTTGAAATTCAACGGGATAGTACCCTTTTTAATAGTCGAAAGTGATTTGAGGGTAACTAAGCCCCCTCTCACGCCCACCTTTTCCCTAAACACATCCAATCAAAATTTTTAGATAGCCATTTTTTTCAACGTTGTTGACAGTTTTGGAAATTAGGTCTTTAAGGGTGACAACCCCTCCCCTCACTGCCCTCAGGGCAAGGGCTGTAAGCAATGCCCTGTTGTATATAAAGTTTTTATTGAAAGTGTTCTCGTAGAAACTTCAAAAGGGCTAATTCAATTGGAAATTGAAAGGGCTAGTGCCTTTTTTAATAGTTGAAAGTGATTGGATAGCAACTAACGCCCTCTCACGCCCGCCATTTTCCAAAGATATCCAATCAAAATTTTGAGATATCCATTTTGTTCAACGTAGTTGAAAATTCTGGAAATTAGGTCTTTTAGGATGATATGCCCCTCAGAGCCCTCAGTGCAAGGGTTGTAAGTTATGCCCTTGGGGCATATAAGGTTAATATATAAAGTTTTTGTATAAATCATAGGCAGCAGGATCGCGCTGCCTAGATAAAGAACGGGGACACTCGAGAACGAGACAATAAACGGGGACTAAGTAAAGAGGTGGACACTCCCCCACAACCCTCAGGGCAAGGGTTTTAAGTTATACCCCAGGGGCATATAAGAACGATGTTGGCACAATATATTATTTATTAATTTTTATTTATTACCACACTCACTTTTATCACCTTTCTTATAAAATGGCTTAATTAAGGTTTTCCTAAAATCGTTAGGTACTTCCCCTTTTTCAAAAATCATATTCATAATCTTCTGTAACTTATTTATAACCTCAGAGCCACCGTATTTAATAAACTCATTTACCACCCTATCAGCACCTGGAGCCTTATTATTTTTTAATCCTTTTAGTACTGTCGTTAATTCTTCTAACAAAACAAATCTTCCTTCACATCCAAGGTATTTATTTTTTCTCTACATCTTTTCCTGCAACTCTATCTCGGTAAGTAAATTCTCAAAATGTTCGGCCCATCTCTCTTTAGTTCTTTCCTTATCGCTAGTTGTGGCCCCATTCCTATCTTTAACTCGGCCAAGTCCGCATTGACTGCTTCCTCTCAATTTGTTAAACATGCCAGTAAAATGTTTTACCATTATGCCGTCTAGCTGCATCTTCCAGATCCTCGGCAATTTTTTTCCATGGCCTCCACTTCCGCCTCCTTAGTTCATATTTTATGGTTTTCTCCACTTTCCTTACATTCCTTTTGTTTTCATATGATCTATCACTCAGATAATTCTTTTACAAGTCCTTTCTCCTTTCTATTAAACATAAAGCTTTTTCACTGAAATTCTTAGCAGCAGTTCTAGCTTTCTTCCCTAAGACACCTTCAGCAACTTCACAAATTATTTTTCTAAAATTATTCCAACCATCTTAAACATTATCAAATTTTAAACTCTGAAGTTTAATATACAACTGTTCCTGAAAAGTTTCCCTCAAATTCTCATCCTGGAGTCTTCCAACATCATAACTTCCCGGGAGGTATTTACCCTTCCGATACTTCAGCTTTAGAATAACCCTTGACGCTACTAGATGGTGATCTTTACTTTTAACATCGATAACAGCACTCCTATTTACCCTAGTATCTTGTATTGATCCTGCCAGTCTTCAGTTTATACTTCATTTCTATATACTTTCATACTTTTATAC
The DNA here is from genome assembly GCA_027921565.1 of Artemia sinica. Taxonomy (NCBI): domain Eukaryota; kingdom Metazoa; phylum Arthropoda; class Branchiopoda; order Anostraca; family Artemiidae; genus Artemia; species Artemia sinica. The sequence continues at coordinate 1,079,714 of CM051271.1, read as the reverse complement.
TTTAGTTTATACTTCAATAGGAAAATATTATTTTTCGTTTTAAGCTTGATTTTCATATTCAATCCAAGCATTACTCGCTTTAAGATCTATTTATTCATTTATATTATTACTTGTTGAAAGTTTTTTCCTGTGGTTGCTTATTTAATTTCTGTTCGTTTTGGGTTTCATTTATTCTTTAATAGTAATTTCTGGTTGTTTTGAGTTTGAATTTTAACAGGTATTTTTATCTGCTGAGCTTAAGTTTAAAATGGCCTTTACTTTCTTTTTTTTTTTAATTTCGGAATTTTTTTTTAATTAATTTTTGTTCGTTTTTGATTGCAAAAAGTTTCAAGTTTTTAAAACTTCCTTATTTCAGAATCAAACTTTAAAAAAAATCAAATCTTCATCAAAGTATCAAAACTGATATCAAAGTAACAATATAAAAGTGAAAAAAGTTTGCCCCCTTTGAAGTTTATCCGACGACTCCTTCTATATGAAGTGCGTCTGAGAAAAAAATAAATGAAATGTGGGGGGAGGCTAGCTGCCCTCCGATCACTTTTTACACGCAAAAAGTGAATTATAATTTTCAATTTCCAATCAAATGAGCCTTCTATGAAGTTTATATGAGCATCCCTTCCATAACAACCATATATAACCCCAGGGCATTACTTACAAACGCCTACACTCGGTTCCTGGGGGTTTTGTTGACATCGGAGTTTTTTTTTTATCTGAAATTTGAACTATTTTTAACAAAATGTACATCTCAAAATTTTTATTTGATGCATTTAGGGCGTGAAGGGAGGGGGCTAGTTGTCCTCCAATCTCTTTTTACTCTGAAAAAGTGAACGAGAACTTTCAATTTCCAATCAAATGAGCCCTCTCTGAAGTTTATACGAGTATCCCTTTCATAAGAACGAAATATACCCCAGGGCATAACTTACAACGCCTGCCCCCGGGCTCTGGGGGTTATGTCCACACCTGAGAGTTTGTTATCTGACTTTTGAACAATTTTTAACTTAATGGCTATCTCAAAACTTTGATTGGATGCGTTTGGGGAAATGATGGGCGTAGAAGGGCTGTTAGTTGCCTTCCAATCATTTTCGACTATTAAAATGGCACTGGCCATTTAAATTTCCAATTGAATGATTCTTTCTGAAGTTTCTACGACAATACTTTCTATTAAAACCTTATATGCCCCCAGGGCATAACTTACAACCCTTGCCCTGAGGGCTATGGGGGGGGGGTTGTCATCCTCAAAGAACCAATTACCAGAACGTTCAACCACGTTGAACAAAATGGCTATCTCAAAATTTGATTGGATTTGTTTGGGGGAAAAGGTTGGCGTGAGAGGAGGGGGTAGTTGCCCTCCAATCACTTTCGACTATTAAAGAGGGCACTAGCCCTTTGAATTTTCAATCGAATGAGCCCTTTTTTGAAGTTTCTACGACAAAGCTTTCTATAAAAAAAATTATATACCCCCAGGGCATAACTTACGACCCTTGCCCTGAGGGCTGTAGGGAAGTGTCCTCCTCAAAATCATAATTTCTATCTGGAAATCAACTACGTAGAACAAAATGGTTATCTCACAGTTTGGATTGGATGTGTTTCGGGAAATGGTGGGCGTGGAAGGGGTGTTCGTTGCCTTCCAATCACTTTTGACCCTGAAAAAGGGCACTAGAACTCTCGATTTCCAATCAAATGAGCCCTCTTTGAAGTTTATACGACGACCCCTTCCATATGAAGTGCCTCTGGGAAAAAAAAAATAGGCAACGCTATAGCGTTGCCTCTGAATACTAAACTGGTTAAAAAGAAGAAAAATTTTGAGCCAAGACATTAATTACAAGTAAAATCTCAGTTTCTCTACACCTTGAACGTTTACTACCAGCTGTATGAAGTATTCCCCTTTCTTGAACATTCGAAATATTACAGAGATTTTGCTGGCGGTTAGATTCCGAGGCCTTTGCTTTCTCAAAATGTGTATTCAATATGAAGTCTACAATTTTGAGGAAGATGAAGTCTACCAAGAACCAAGGGTTGAAGGTAACATGTTGTCTATCTTTTCGTTTCTAATTTTTAGTGTCAGAGAAACATGCTTGGGGGATGGGGGCTTTGGAATCAATTCCCCCAGTAATTTCTTACCTATATTGTCTAGCGTTTTCGGTATAGTCACTTGTTTTTATTGGCTTTTTAAACGTTTTACTCCCCTCCCCCTCCCCTGAAACCAAACTCTGCACGTGAAATAAGCTTAAGTATCAAATATTTGGAGTTTTCCTCTTTTTGTGTCTGTTTAGAGGTAAATTTTGACATATAATCTAAAATTGTCCTATTTAGCCAACCTTCATCAGCCTTATGTGTCTAGTATTACTTCGATATTCTAATTTTCAAAAATCTAAGAAAGATATTAAGAATTTCAAAATAAGAATAACAGTATTAGGGGGGTGGTAGATACGGTATCAAAATCTGAAGTACAAGTCAATTTTCGGTATCACTAAAAAAAAAAAAAAAAAAAAAAAAAAAAAAAAAAAAAAAAAAAAAAAAAAAAAAAAAAAAAAAAAAAAAAAAAAAAAAAAAAAACAATGGCCTAAACGAAGACTAAAAACACATATAACAAACAAATAGTCAATTATAGATTATATATATAATATCTAATAAATGATCTAATATTTGATGCCAAATAATAATAGATAGCCAATTAATTAGTACAAAAACTGGGACTATAGATTTCAACATACGATAAGGCCAATACCAATATGAAAAATGACATATATTGGGACTAAATGTTCAAACCCAGTCCTCAGTACCATACAAAACAGAAAATAAAAAAAAAAAATAAAAAAAGAAGAATAAAAAATCCAATAAGATACAAATAGTAGATTAGTAGGGGGGGAAAGATAGGAGCCTAAATCATAAAAAAGAAAGAGACAAAGACTTAAAACCAACAGCATGTTATTTACTAAACATTATAATTTCAAGCAGAATCTTCTTTTTCAGTGACATTTTACTTGATTGTCTATTATACACCTATTTTCATAGTCCTAGGATTATTTCGAAGAATTCCACCTCACTGGCATGCACTTTAGATGAGTTTTTTTTTTTTAACGATATTAGGTTAACCTTACAAGCGATGAAAAAAAAATGGTATACAATTTTATCCTTTATAAAACAGTCTTAAAGCATGTCTTAAAATAAATTTTGTAAGTGTTCTAGTACTATAATACTAAATATAAAAATATTTTAAGGCATAGTAAGAAGCTGCTCCGGAAGAGAGCTCACAGCAGACTCCGCATCCACTATTTCTCCAATAGAGTAGTGGCCCCCTAAAACAGTCTTCCCAATACAGCTGTCACCACTTCCTCCTTCGATGCATTCAGGATCGCCGTTGATAAGAATTAGTCAAACAAACCGTGGAAAACAGAGGGAAACACCGCCGAACCAATGGCTCCCCATCATCACTGACCATCAACCAGCGACTCTACAGGATTTTTCTTCCTTATTTCGCTGGACAATGCGATTTTAGGTAATCAAGTATTATATTAAGGGTACTTGTTAAAAGAACAGACTCAAGAACTTTGATCTGAATGTAACATCTGAGAAAACCAGTTTCATAGCCACAAAGACAAGTGAAGGGTAACAGAATGCATTGGACTTGTATAATTTGGGCTGTATATTTGCCCATTAGGGGAGTGGGAGTAAAGTATAGCGAGTTGGCATCCAAAATGTGCTAGCTACAATTATTCTGCAAATTGAGTAATAAGGGTTTTTCTAACTTCACGCTGTCCAAATACTTTACTCCCGCCCCATTTGATGCGCAAATATATAGCCGAAATTATACATATCCAATGCAATCTGCCAAGCTAAATAAGTATTGTGGCTGTGAAATATGAAACCGGGGGTAAGGTTTATATTAGCAGAATAATCAGATAGATAAAAAAAAAACATACCACTAGCATCAGAGTTTCGTCCTGAGTCCAAACATAATACTCATTTCTGTCGCAAATTATTTTCAAAATTACTTCTAAGCTTCTTTAAGTTTTTTCCAATTTTCAGGGTTTTTTTTTCACAGAAACGTCATGGCGGCGATTCAATTTGAAAAATACTAAATTTTGCTGAAAGCTCTGATTTGAATTGAAACATACGAAACCTTGTTGAGCATTGATTTGATATAAAAAACACTAAATCTTGTTGAGTGGTGATTTGATTTGAGATATACTAAACAGTTTTTGAGAAATACTAAGCAGTTTAAATTATTCATTTTTTGGGGAAAAACTTACCACTAGCTTCAGAATTTCATCCTGAATCCAAATATGACATTCATTTCTGTTGCAAATTATTTTCAAAATTGCTTCTAAGCTTCTTTAAAAACAGCAAAAATTCTTTCATCAAAACAAACACTTTATGGCAGCTACATATACTACTACTACTACTAACAACTCACCGCAGCACCAAGCCGCCTGAAGCCAACACAGCTACGCATGCTCCTCCTCCTCCCCAATCGATTCAAAGCCTCCCTTTTTACACCCGCCCACGAAGTTCCCATTTCCTTTAAATCTTTATTTATGACGTCCTCCCACCCCAGAGGGAGACGACATGCTTTCTATTTAGCCCTAAATGGTTGGCCGAAAAGAACAATCTTCGGCAATCTGTCATCCTTCATCCGTACAACGTGCCCTAGCCACTTCAACCTTTCTTTCATTATAGCCCTAGAGAGCGGTATTGAACCACATTTTTCGTATAGCCTATTGTTTGAAATACGGTCAGTCAGCCGGGTATCCAGAACAATCCTTAAGCAATTTCTCTGGAAAACATCTAGCAAATCTTCATTCGCTTTTCGAAGCGTCCATGCTTCAGAGCCTTATTTGATCACTGTCATCGCTGTAGCTTCTAATATTCTAATCTTGGTTTGCAGGCTTATCTTCCTATTCTTCCAGACTTTTTTTAACTGTGAAAAAGCACCCTCAGCCTTCGCTATTTTATTTTTAACATCTTTACTGCTCCCACCATCTTTACTAATAATACTACCAAGGTAAGTGAAGCTGCGCACCTGATCAATCTTTTCATTACCCAACGTCACTTTTTCGTTTAGCCTTTTCGTCACCTTTTCATCTTCACTTATTCCTAGCCTTAGTGACTTATTCTTCCTAACATTAATTTTCAAACCGATTGTAGCACCCTGAACTCACAAAACCTCTAAAACTTCATTCATTTTGCTCACACTTTTATCTAGGATGCTTAAATCATCAGCATAATCCAAGTCCAGGAAACTTTTTCCTCCCGATTTGATTCCGTGGTCTCTCATTGCCTTTCCTGTGCTCCTTAAAACAAAGTCCATCAAAATAACCCATATAAAGGGGGATAGAACTCATATAGGCTATTCTTTGTGTTTTTAAATAATCCGCCAAATCATTATATTTTTTCAATTTGCTAGCTGTATGCTTTTCAGCCATTCTATTTCGGCTAAATTAACAAAACGAGTTCGAGGCCAATGGGCACGTTGCTTTTTGAATTAATATCAAGTTGATGAAAATTCTTGAGTGATAGTCCATCCTAGGGCAGAGCTAAGGTAGATAATAAGCATTGTAATGCAAAACGTTTATCAGTTCTACGAGCAGGGTTGCCACCGGTGACACTTTAGTGTCACTTTTGACACTTTTTTTAATGGCACTTTTCGGGACACCTGACACTATTAGGATACTTTTTAGCAAAAGTGGCACTTTTTTTGCTAAGTAGTACTATTTTACAAAAAAAGAATTTTTTCAGACAAGAACAAGAAGGAAAACTTTCAATGTAGATATATATCGATATCCTTTTTCTGTCAGTTAAGATTCTTATCTTAACTCCGCGCGAGGCAACATTGGATACAAGAATCTTTCTGTGCGGTGAAAAACGTAAACGTGTTTGTCTCTATCTGTGTGCAGGGTTGCCAACTGGACATATTTTATTTCCAAAGGACATATTCCTGTGTGCCGGGACGCAATGACATAATAGTGCAAAAAAGGAACATATTTTAGAAATTTGGGACATAAAAGGGGCATATTTTGCAACTTTATGACAAAAAATAGAATATTTCCCAACTAGATACATATTTTTGTAAAAAAAAATGTCATTTTTCACCAAATCGGTATTAAAAAACTACTTGTCTAGCACTAATTTTCCTTAACTACTTATTTTCTACTATTTTTTTTACAGACATTATTTTTTTACACACGTCATTATTTTTCGGATTTGCTTGCTCTTTCCTGCAGACAACTATTTACAAATACTCTTGAAATTCTTTACAATTTTGTATTCTTTCATCTATAAACGATTTTATTTCTCCTTGCTTTTACACTACAGTCAAGATAACAGGCAACCAGGCACCGTTTTAGTTAACAATCACTTCCGGCTTCCAATAGTCAGGCAAAAACATCTATCTATTTATGAAGTATTACTAACTGAAAATGAAAAGTTAGCAAAAGAACAAAATTAGATTATTTATGATCTCGAATCAATTTTGATATCAATAGATGTACCAAAAAATTAGCTTATACCAAATATATAGTTTTTTAAGTACAGTGTTATCCATTAGTGGGACTGAGAAAATTGGCCAAATTTTCGAAAAAGGTCAAAAACACCCCATAAAAGTCAAAGAAATTTAATAGAAATCACGCCATCAGATTCAGCGTCTCAGAGAACCCCACTGTAGAGGTTCCAAGGTCCTATCTATAAAAGTAAAATTTTATAGTATTTGCCAGAAGAAGCATCACGGATTCATGTTTATTTGTTGTTGATGCTGTTTCCACGGGTGATCATATAAAACCCAATGGTACTAGAATTTCGCAAGAGGGTTCGTTCAAACGAAAATTAAAAAAATATAGTGTCCTTTTTAAGTAACCAAAAAATTGGAGGACAACTAGCCCTCGTCCCACGCCCTTTTTTCCTGAAAGTCGTCTGATCAAAATTTTGAAATAGCCAGTTTGTTCAGTATTATTGAAAGGGACAATTGATATGTCTTTGGAGATGACATGCCCTCTCAGAACAGCCAGAGGAAGGGTCGCAAGTTATGAAATTTGCCCATTGTTTACATATAGTATTTGTTATAGGGAAGTATACCAACATTTTCCAAGGGAGGAAGAAGATCTTCTGGGGATGGATTTTCTATGAGGAGAATTTCCCATTGGGATGGAAGTAGTATGTACATATTGAATTTGCTTGGTGCCATAGCAATTTCTATACTATTTGCCGGGACGTATACACCTTTTCAAAGAGATTCAGAACTCCCTCACATGGCCTTATAATTTGCATAAAGCTTATACTTTGCATCTTCACGAATGACAAGTAACAATTTTCCTTAAATTAGAATATTAGATAGATATCACATGTAAACGAGAAACTGCCGGTGATTTAGACGTAATTTTCTCACACCTAGAAGAGACTCGCATCTCATTAGTCCAAATATACATGCTAATTCGATTTCATCTCGTGACATATTTTTACATGTCAATTGCTAAAGAACTTTATTCATCTCAAACATAGAAACCAGATGCCTTTTAGGGTAAATCCGTGCCAGCTCTATACAGACCACTATGCAACCTGGTAGAAAATTTAAGAGGGAATGGATGCTTTCATATAATGCATCAGCCTCATCTAGTCAAGATCGGGAGGATACTCCTCTTCATGCTTTGCCAGGGACTTCAGATGTACAAGTGCAGTCTGAATTTGTAAATATACTTTTTTTTCTCTCCGTATTTTTGAAAATAAGGCAAATTTTCTCAAGCACGTAACTTTTGATGAGTAAAACTAAACTTAAATTTGTTTCTAAAACTATTCTATAATAATCCTATTTTATTTTCTTTCATTGGCATTAACCAAATTAGCAGTATATAAAAGAGTGGTTATAATGCAGAAGTAGCAAATAGCTTATCATACTTTTCTATAGATCTATAACCTTACCTGTAATTTCTCTTTTAAGCAAGATGTTTTCTAATGCAAAAATCCATTATTTCTTAAACAAACTCTATATAAACAAACCACTATTTCACAGTTGGCTGTTGAACGAACATCCTTAAACTAAGATGTGTTTGCAGTTAGCTTTGTGCGTATTTAGTTCTTATCAAAATAACCCATCGGAAAGGTTGAAAATTTGAATGTTAATCTGACAGGTAAAAATGAATGCTAATCGCTCGTTACAAAGTGGTCCAAATAACCGGCTGTTTTATCTTAGAGATGAAGAGATATTAACGCGGGAAAGGGGTTCTTAAAAATATCAAATGTGACAGCGCAGGGATTTCAAAAACAAATGGAACATGCAGAAATTACGTTTAGAGATTATTTGGGCGAAACTGTTTTAGACATTTTAGGGATTTAATTCGGCGAAACAGTTAGAGACATTTTAAAAGATGATTTTAGAAGATGTTTTCGAAAAGGATTTGAGGCTGAAACTCTAGGGTCGTTATAATACACAAGTTCTATTTGAACAGTGTTGTGAAGTCCTCTACCCCAACTCGAAAGGGCTCCGATCCCCCTATCCCAACCCCGAAGGAAGCTCCCGGTCCCCAAAGGTCCCCCCGGGCTCTAAAAAGGGACCATCCAGTCCTCATTCAGGTAAACATACGACTTGAAATGAACATGATTTTTAAAACTTTATGAAGTAATGCTTATTTCACATAGAAAATAAAACCTTTTTTCTACAGATTAATGAAATAGCACCGCTAATGGATGATGAAACATCAGCATTTACAGGACCAATTCTATCACCACCAATGGAGTTCAGAGATGAACCTACATTAGTTGTAGATTATATGGAATGGCATATGGGTTTTCTTAATGATGTTTTTGGGGACATAGCTAGCCTAGACGATTTAACTTGTGATATTGACATGATAGAGGATCCGGACTGGGTAGATAGATTTATGCATGAACATTTAGGCGATGTTACTAGTGCAACTGAACCGGATCCTCATATAGAAATTACGTCACAGGACAATACAGTCTGGCTTGATCAATTGTCGCCAAACACACTGGAAGACATGCTAACTAGCCTAGGGGACTTTATGCCATCTCCATCTAATGTAATTGAACAGACGGGGGATGGTGTTATTGACAATTCTATGTCACCCTCCACCATTCCCCTTAATGATACACCTAGTGATAATAATAGTAGTAGTAGCAGTAATACAACAATGCAAGTTGTTGGATCTAATTTTTCCGGGGACATTTTTGACGATAGTTTTACTATTAGTGAATTGAGTCCTGTGCAAATAGGTGCAGGACATGAAAATAGTGTCAAGTCCCAGGAATTACGTGAATTTTATTTTGTTAAAGTCTGCTCTAAGTCACTTACAAACATATAGGGTAGATTTTAACCCTCCCGAGGAAAACGTGGTTGACGGGAGCATTATTTTAACTGACCCTGTGAATGTTCTCCATACCTACATCGACAGAATTCGAGCACAAATTGATATTCAGATTCAGAATTGGGGGAGTCAAGGGGGAGTTAAAGCATCAGTGAATCAAAAAATTTATTTACAAAAGGGAACATCTGGGGATATTTTTTATTTTCATTTTTCAACTGGCAACCAGACTTTTTACCCTGGTCTAAATGAATTTGAGAATAACTTTTTCAACTGGATAAATAAATTAATATAAACTTTGGACACGTTTAATGAGAGGGGAAGTGGGTCCACGATTTTATACATTGAACACATGGATCTGAATCTCAGTAGATTTAAAAAAAACTTTATTTTAAGGGGAGGGCGGGGTAGTCGACGAATAAAATGCCACCCAGATTTGTCGGCTACAGGAGGGGTTCAAGGTTTCGAATTTGAGATGGGGCTGCAATGCTTTAAATATGCAGTTTTAGCAGCAGCCCATAAAACATTAAAAAAAGATTCAACAATGAAAAATCTCCACAGCCTTGCACGTAATGGCGGAAAAAAATTTCCATAAAGTAAATTTTGATTGTTTAGAGGGGAAGTATCCGGTGTCTTTAAAAGAAATAACCATATTTGGAAAAGCAAATGAAAATCTTGGGTTGGGGGTGGTTGTTCTCCAGTATGACACGGAATTTGTAAATGGGGAAAGAAACCAAATAAAAAAGGAGTTTTGTATTCAGTTAGGACACCGATGGTAGATAATGTTAAAAATTGGGTTTGGGTTATTTACGAGCCTCCCAAAGATGTAAATTCCTATGGTCATTTTTCCCCCGTTACAGCAATAAGTCGACTCCTATCCCAAAGCAAGAACAAAGGAGAATGTCTCTATTGCCCCATGTGCCTTTCCTCATTTAGATCTGAGCGAACATTCTCGGATCACATGAGCAATTGCAAAATTCATGGGGAATCAACGAATTGAAATGCCGGTAGAAGGCAAAGATACTTTACAATTTAAAAATTTCCAAAATTCCCTGCTACAAGTTGATAAAATATCTTTAGATTGTGAATCAAGACTGGTGGAGGTATCAGACCCATCAAGGCCAAATATAGTCAAGGAACACAAACTAGTTGCGTGTTCCTATGCGCATGCCCGTCGCGATTCCAATAATAAAATGCAGTTGGAAGAGTTTTTTTTGGCTATGGATGAGGAGGGTAGTATGGAAAAGTTATTGATATCTTTAATAAAAACAGCAAACAGCGCAATTTCACGATTGCGTCACACCAACTACCCAATGACATTATCAGATAAAGAGCAACTGGCACTAGAAAAGGGGACGATTTGCTGGGTTTGTAGGGGTGTTCTTGCCCCAAAAGACGCGGTCCAGGATCATAATCACCTTGTTGACCCCAATTCAAAGGGAAAAAGTAACTTTCGGGGGTGGGCTCATAATTCATGTAATTTAAAAATTAAACAGCAACTCTTTCTTCCGGTTTTTATACATAACTCTAACTACGATCTGAAGTATGTGCTACCAGCAATGGCACATCTTCAAAGAAATGGAACAGTAGATGATGCATCGGTGATAGACAGCTTTTCTTACAAAATCATTCCTAAATCATCGGAAAAGTTGCTTGTTTTGGAATTTATGTGGAAATTTGCTAAAGCCGACGTTGAGTACACGAATAAAATTCGATTTTTAGATTCCTACAGTTTTTTTTTTTTTTTTTCCCCAAATCATTGAGCGAATTAATTCAAGTACAGAAAAACGATGACGGCTGCAACGCTTTCCCCCTTCTCAAGCAACAATTTCCAAATGATTTATATGATTTGTTGACGGTCAAGGGCATATATCCTTATGATTATTATTGTTCCATGTCGAGATTCGCCGAGGAAACTATTCCTTCGATTGAATCGTTTTACGACAGTCTACATGATCGTAGGTGCACCCCCGATGAATACAGTTTTGCTAAGAAAGTGTGGGCAGAGGGAGGGTGTAAAAATGGGTTTGACTACTGCAAGCTGTATTTGTCGAGTGATGTGTTAATTCTGTTAGACATTATGTCTAAAAATACGGACAAAATCTATGGGGAATTTAATCTTGATTTGGGCTAACATTTTTCATCTCCTCATCTGGTGATGGACCTCATCCTAAAAATTAGTGGGGAAAAAATTGGGCTAATCCCAGATATTGATCAGCACCTGTTCATCGAAAGGTCAATGAGGGGTGGATTTGTTTTTCACGGGGATCGTATCTTGGAAACTGATCCAACAGGAGAGAAGACGGGGACAAAATCGGATGCAGTTTTCCTTGATATGAATTCTCTCTACCCCTCGGCCATGTCTCATTATGCGCTACCTTGCGGTGACTATAAATGGCTCAATGACCCTCAAGCTCCCCATTTTCCCAACATTGACGACGACAGTGTTGAGGAGAATGGACCGGTTGGATGTTTTTTTGAAATTGATGGGGAGATACCAGTTGAGCTTCACGATTCAGTAAAGGATTTTGTTTTCCCCGTGCATCAATAGACCTCTGACTAAGGACTCTTTGAACCCTCGCAATAGGCGTTTAGTCGAGGTGGACGGATTGCATTGGTCACCTTCAAAACAAAAACTTATTGCTGACCTTCTGCCAAAAAAAATATAGTTGTACATCATGTGACTTTAAAATGGATGTGCAACAACGGTTTTAACGTCACAAAGGTTCATAGAGCACTCCAGTTTAGTCGAAAACCCTATCTGAAAACGTTTGTTGACACTTTTGTCAACAAACGTTCTGCAGCGAAGACGAAAGCCGAAAAAAACAAATTTATAAGCTCATTTTGAATTCGGCTTTCGGTAAAATGTGTGAGAGTGTTCGCAATAGGAATCGTTGTGACGTCGTGACCGATCCTGAACATTGCCGATTTATTATTGCCGATCCAAATTACACTTCCTTCACAATCATTGGCCTGGACATGGTACTATTGAATAGAAAAAAAAAACGCATTGTATTAATAAAAATATTGCTGCAGGCAGTGCTATCTTGGAGATCTCTAAAAAGCTCATGTTGGAATTCTACTACAATGTGGCTAGGGTACAGTGGCCGGAAAAGGGGCAAGTAGAGGTCTGCTACGGGGACACGGATTCTCTACTGTTAAAAGTAAAAACCCCAAATCTAATTGATGATTTGGCGCACGGTGAAATTATCAGCTCACGGATGGAGTACACCAATTGGAGTGGTCTTTACCCAGAGCTAGTGAAACGTCGGGCGCCAAATCAGCTTTTATTTTTTAATCAGAAACGGGAAGCGACATGATTTCCAGTGGTATGTTTGTAAGTCCGAAGGTGTACTTTATACAGACACACGACGAGGAAATCAAGAAACGTTACAAAGGAGTACCCACGCGCTATGTGGATAAGAATTTCGACATGGACATTTATAGGAATTGTATTGTTCAAAATACAATTCCACGAGCCAAATTGCTGGCAATTCGTTCTCTCAACTACAGGAACTTTACTGTAAATGTAGAAAAAATTGCCATGGAGTACCAAAAAAATTGCCATGAGTACCATTTCCGACAAGGTCTATGTTTGTCAAGATGGTGTGACTACCCTCCCCCTTGGACACTATTTAACTTCAGACCGGGCCGAATGTGTTATCCATAGGGAAAGTCTCGGTTTGAATAAAGTCCAGTAAATTTTTTCCTAAAACCTTTGGGGGGGCCTCTTGGCCTTTGGGGGGGGGCCTCGCGGCCCGGGGGGGGGGGGGGGGGTGGCCGCCAGCGGGGGGCGCACCGCCACTATCAAAGTTATCTTTTTTTTACTTAGAGCAGATTTATTTTGTAAATATACATGTTTCATTCAAAAAAAAGTGATATTATTTCAAGTGATTTATTCTAATGTTGTATTTTTCTATAAATAAACAAAAAAGTATTTATTTAGGTTTTTTTTCTCTCTCTGTGCCTATGTAAATGTTGTATTTATTCATTATAAATAAATTAAAAAAGTGTATTTTTTTCATGTTTAATGTGCTTTTTTTTCAATGTAGTATTTTTTTTTTAAGTATTGTTACTTTCTTATGCATATAATAAAAGAAAATATGATTCTTTTATTCGTCTTCTTCTTATTATTATTCTTGAACGGAGTAGGGGAAATTATTTAGTCATTAGACAACTATGGTCTACAGTTAGTTGTCCGAGTGAAGTGTTGAAGGGAACATGTATCAGTTTAAAACACCATTCAGATCGTTTCTGTGTGGGCCATCAATGTCGGGCAAAACAACACTCTTAACTAAAATAATTAAAAATTGCGATAAAATGTTTGTGGAAAAGCCGAAAAAAATCTACTATTGTTACAGTATTTGGCAGGAGTCATACGATAAAATAAAAGCAATTGCTGCCACCACGGGTTTGGTGCAGATACAATTCATACAGGGACTTGATGTTTTCAGCATTATTGAACCAAACTCTTGGCTGATCATTGACGATCTGGCAGAATCAATTGAACAATGGTCCCAGGAAATGCTATAACTGTTCACTGTTTGCTCTCATCATGAACAGATTTCCGTTACTCTGGTTCTACACAATCTCTTTCATCAGAGCAAATGTATGCGAACACTTGCATTGAACTGCACCTACTATATCATCTACAGAGTTATTCGTGATTCTAGCTCGCTAATAACCCTCAATAAACAAATCTATCCAGGTGCCCCTAAATTTCTGCTCTCAGCATACAATCAGGCAACTAATAAACCCCACGGTTATATCCTATTGGATCTTAATCAAAATACACCCGAGGATCTGCGTGTAGTCACAGATATTTTCGACAATGAAATTACAGTATATCTCCCCGTGAACACTAAAAAGACCTATTAGTCGCTATCATGACACTGAAGAAACTACATGAAAATAGACATTTGTTTTCAGTTCTAAGCACTTCAAAACCTCCGCTTAGGAAAGTCATGCTCAAACATGGTATTGACAATGATTTCATTAATCTAATATCTGAACTTTGTTTAAATTTGACCGAGGGTAATGTTCAACTGCCAGAAGTAGTTAAGCAACAGGCAAAGCAACATCGCTCCATTGTACGTACATTGGCCTCTAAAAAGAAAGGAAAGAATTTTAAAAGGAAACGACTTCTTCAGGCGGGCGGTAGCTTTTTCACACTTTTACTGCCAATAATTGCAGGACTTGTAAACAGTTTTCTCTAGATGGCAAAACCCTATAAATTAACTCCAATAGAACTCGCTCTCTCACCCGTGGAACACTTTGAGAACAATCTGAGTAAATTCCTTGACAATGAAAATATTGAGGGTGATAAAAAACTGCTTTTACTTCAAGATGCACTTCGCCGAGTGGACAAACATAAGTCCTATCGGTCGAAGCCCACTGCTGGTATTGATCACAAAAAAGAATCATCTTCTCAAGAGTCTGCTGCTGCTGGAACACAATTAAAGAAGGAGGAATTGGATTCAATTGTCTTGAAAATTGAAAATCTAATGCCCCTCTCATATCGTGAACAAAGTAAACGACTCCTAACCTATCTCATGGAAAGTGGTCAAGATCATTTTCAAGTTGAGAGCAATGGGAAAGGGATTATTATTCAGGGCAAGAGCTATAATCTACTTGATTTAATCTATGACATGGTTACAAATCGTAAAGGACTATTATCATTTGACGCTCATCTATACAACTTTCTAAATACATTAAACTTCCCCAAAAGTCTTATTAGCAATAGACAAATTCTAAAAAAATTAAATGAACATGCATCATCATCATCAACAACATTGACACCATTAAAATATGAACATGAAGAAGAAGAAGAAGAAGAAGAAGAAGAAGATTTTAAATCAATCTTGGAAAATACTAGCACACCTAGTAGAAAAAACTTGACAATGGTGACGAGGAAAAAGCGAAAACGTTTCATGTCACCATCACCATCCAGTATACAAAAGGGTAGCGGACGTTACACAACGTGTTTACGTTCAAAATGGTTGAAGTTCTGAAAGGTGTTTATGAAAATATTGGCGAGGTGGGGAGTTTAAGTTCCCCCACCACTCTTTCCAAAGTCACGGGTGTTCACACTAAAAGTGTACAAGACTATCTACAAAATGAATCAAGTTACCCTCTGCATAGAAATCATAGATTTCGGGCCAATCAATATCGAAAAACTAAAGCCTTTTACCCATTGCATATAATGCAAGCAGATCTCCTGACTCTAGATGAGATTCAAAGACGTCACAATACACCATACAAGTACATTCTACTTGCAATCAGTGTTTTTAGTCGCTATGCATATGCAATTCCATTGCGATCAAAGAGAGGCGTTGAAGTTGCTCAGGCCATAGAAAGTATTCTCGAACAGGATTCATATAAAAAAATTCAAACGGATCGCGGTAGTGAATTTGTTAATCCCCATGTTGCAAAAGTACTAGAGAAATATAGTACACTGCTCTATCATAGTCATAGTCCTATAAAGGCTGCATTGGTCGAACGATTGATAAGAACTATTCGACTTTTAATTTCAAGATATTGTACATTGAAAAATACATCGGCTTTTATTCATGATCTAGATAAAATCATGTTGATTTATAATCAACGACCTCATCGATCATTGTCCAACTCAACGCCAACGGAAGTTCATCATTCTGATCATGATACAATTGACACTTTTCTTAAACAATATTCTAATGAAACGATTGTCAAGAAGAAAAATAAATTCAATGTTGGTGATACTGTTCGAATTAATAGGACAACTAATGTTTTTGAAAAGGGGAATTACTTGTGGTCCACAGAACTTTTTAAAGTGGCAAAAATCCTAGACACTAAACCCATAACTTATCGCCTGCGTGATACCAAAGATGAAGAGATTCTCGGCGGCTTTTATGACTATGAACTACAAAAAGTTAAAAATAATAGTGAAATCTATCAAATTGAAAATATATTAAAGACTCGTACTCGCAGGGGTAAGAAACAGTTACTTGTTCGGTGGCTAGGATACAACTCTGATTTTGATTCTTGGATCGGTGTTGAAGATATTGACAATGCCCAATGATTTCTATGTAACTTTCATGTCCAACCTTTCCGATCCTCTCTACAACGACTTGAATGCGACAAGTGATTTTTGGACAAAACTCTCCCCCGCCATAAATTTGACGGTGCGTATGAAGTGGCTCTTGTCGACTGTATTCTCAAAAATACCTATGACATCCTGAGAAAGGATCATGTGTATGATATGAATGTTATACCATTCGATTGGACACTCTTTGCCGACTATGAATGGGTTGAAGCACTTAAATCTAGCGAATATCCACATGCCAAATTGAAATATATTGAATACGATAATATGACAGATTTGTGTCGTACAATCAAATGAAAAATCTCATATCGTAGGAATGGTACATTCCATTTTAATTATTCATTGGAACGTGATAGGATTTACATTACTTCACCTGTTGACACTGAAATAATTATTCTCAGTGATAATCTGAGAGACGTTCTTGGCTTTAAACAGAATACGATCAATGGGAAAAATGCTGGCGCCGTTTATGGGATGGATCAAGTTATTTTTGCTGATTATCCACCTGGTTTCGCCTCGGACTCTTGCATATTTCTCTATGCATCCTTTGTGGAAACGTTGAGAGTCGGTAATTCAAATGTCTCCCTCCTACGTGTTCTTGAACGAAAAACAACTCATGAACTTGTTCATCACTATAATATAAAGCATCTTCAGTATGTTCCTGTAAACACTTCGTATTTGGAACTCTGTCAGTTAACACTAAGAAGTGAATTGGGTGATCCTCTAGCAATAACAAAAGGCTTAGCAGTGATTACATGTAATTTTTGACCCATTGTCAGCGACAGCACAATCATCTAGAATGAACAATAGAAGAATTCCATTTGTCTGTCCCCGATATCGATTGTTATGTTGGTGCTTTGAGTCCACGTCAAATAGGCAATGGATTGGACTACTACAAGGGTCGTACTACAATGTCTGGCTATGGTCTTGATAGCTGGTTTGCTAGGCTATTTCGTTCTGCACTACCCCTTGCTAGAAAACATCTTGTACCTGCTGCATCAAATTTTGCTCCCTCCACACTACAGGACTAGGGGCCGGGCAAGAATTTCAAGGAGAGTGTTAAGGAAAATATTAGATCTTCAGCAAGAGCCGTTGGTGAGCAATTAAAATCTCGACAAAATGGGGAATGATTGAAAAGGATGCTTTCACGTCATTCACTCATCAGTCTCAACCCAGGCGGGAAGCAAAGGACATCAACAAGGACTTTGAGGAATAAAACAAGGAAGACCAATAAGCAGAAGAAGAAAAAGAAAAAGATTGTTAGATCAAAGAAGGATTTCTTCTCTTAAGATGACTTATCTCCCCCACAAGGAATTATATCCATCAATCAGTTCCTCATTGAATCTATATAATGCTGAAAATGTTGATGTCAGTGTCAAGTATGGCTACTATGAACAATTTCACCCCCAACAACCCCTCTCGGAAAATATACACTTTCAAATATTTTCCAATGAAGATTATTTCATTGATCTGTCATCAACATTTATTGATTTAAATATTGCGGTGAAGAAAAAGTCAGAAAATACAACTCCAAATGCTGGCGATGGTCTCTCCTACGAAAACTGTATTCTACACAACCTATTCAAACAAATTAATGTATTTATTAATGGAACATTGGTGAGCACTAGAAATAATTTATCAAACTATGCAAGCTACATACAATTTATGATGATGACACCAAAGGCATACAAGGAGTTGAGAGGACAATCATTGGGCTATGAATATCGATCAGGTGTTGATACTGACGATGAGTTGACTACTGCAGTGACCCAGGAGTATCATCTGGTTGGAAAATTAAATCATGAGATATTCAATATATCCCAATGGCTACCCCCCAATGTCAAGATTGACATAAAGTTACAGATGGCCCCATCGAATTTCATTTTGAGAAAAACACTTCCTGCAGCACCCGATGCAAATGTCATTATCACACCGGCAATTCTCCACGTCCGAAAACAACAGGTTATGAGCTCTGTTGCATTGGCAGTGGAAAAGCTAAGAGCCAACGGTAACAACATTAAACTTCTTGTCCCTCATACAATCACCAATCAACGTCACATTGCCACCGGCTCTCGTAGCTGTAGCGATTCATCATTTATCAATGAAGAAATCCCATCAAAATTGGCTTTGGCCTTTGTGAAGAGTGGCAGCGCCGTTGGATCCTGGACTGAATCCCCCCATGATTTTAATTTTTTTGGTCTATCTAGCCTTGTGTGCAAAGTGAATGGTATTCCACTGTACACTCTATCATTTGACAAAAAATCCTATAGAACTCTGTACAAGTTGACCATGCAATCCCTAGATCATGACTCTCAACTATTTGAAAATGGAATAACCGATTCAAGGTTTTCAAAAAAATCATGGGGTTATTGTTTTGGACTTGTCAGGGACTCAGGATATGAGCCTAGTACGAACAGGGAATGTACGTTTAGAGTGTACATTTGCCGATGCTCTGACTGAGAGTATCACGCTAATATCACTGAGTCAATTTGAAACCTATTGGGAAATCACACCCGACGGCAGTGTTCTACTAGACCTAGCACCATGAACACAAACCAAATAATCAACGTATTTAGCATGGATCCATACATGTCCCAGTACAAGTCCTATTGCATACCTTCGGACTTCATTGAAAAAATTCCAAGTGTTAACAATACCCTAATCATTGTTAATAGCAGTCCATCGACTTTGAAGACCGGCCATTGGCTATGCATCTTTCAAAAAGCGAAGAATATTGAATTTTTTGATCCTCTTGGCCTATCGTATAAATTCTACGCTCCATACATCAGCAACTTTATTGAAAGCAATGGGAAAACCATTATTCAAAATCAACGAAGAGTACAGGATTTAACGACTAAGACATGTGGCTTTCATGCACTACTCTTTTTCATGTTCAGATGTCGTGGCTATACCTACAAGCAGTTTCTTAACATCTACGTTGACCTACCTCGATTGAATGACTTTCTAGTGGAAAATATACTTACAAGCGTATTTAATATTGATTTTAGTGCCCTACGAATAAAATGTTCTAAAAATGTATGTGAAATTGTTTATTGATAAAAAAAAAATTTATATACATGATAAAACGAATTTTCTACTCTTTAGATTTCATCTTCTACTAGGTATAGGTATTTGTCGACAACAACTAGTGCAGGTAGATTATCTGAATTCACAGTGTACTGATCCTGATGTACTGCAATGTCAGGGTCATATTTTCTACAGTAGAGCGTGACGTCACTCTTGTCATATCTCTTTGTATAGTCAATAATACTATTCTCATTCATTCTATAGAATTCACATGTTTCAATTTGCTTATTTGAAGCAATTTCACAAACAGTGTCCTCAAGTGGTGAATCACATTCCGTCAGAGCCAAATAAAAATCAGTGGGCTTATAATCATAACACCCATTGTCTTCACAACGATGACATAGAAATCATATTCTTTTATTGTTCCAGCAGTTGAATCGTTGACCCGGTTCCTCCTCCCAGAACAATCTAAAACCACGACGATACCAATCTCGTAGCAATAAACTTAAATCACGGTTAGGATTCTTTCCAATCATACCGGGATATGTATTCTCCCACTGATTACATTTATCATAGTGACAATTGGAGCATAGGTGGCCTCTAGGATGAGAGTCACACACCTCTTCAAGACAGGAATTACAACCTTTAATTTGTACAGCATATCCTCTATGCAATTTACACGGGTTGCATAATCTAAACTTTTCATCATACTCATCAATCATTGTGCAATTCTGACATGATGACAGCTGCCCAGTGTGTACATACATAGGAGACATGTATGGAACATTTTGTCATGTGTTGTCACTCTCACTGCCACAATGAAACTGAGCTAGCAACAACAAAAAATTGTCTGAGATAGAGAGAGAGAGAGGAGTAAATCATCCTTGAGCACCATCTTTCTTATGAAAAAAGTCCTAAATTTCTAAACTAATGTTTAAAAGCATATCCACAATATCATTTTGCCGTGTCGTGATCAATATATCAATAAATTGTGTAAATGCATTTGGACCACAACGTAGAAGCTTCATACAATAGTCTAATGATGGAGAATGCGTTTTCATTATATCGACAAGCATTCCCCGAGAAAATATCTTTCTTTGAATAGACAGCTCTAGAAAATCGTCATCTAGAATCAAACGTTTTTCCATAAGAACTAGATTCCCCATGATTCGCTCTTTCTCGAATCTATCCGTTTTTTAGAGTCCTAACTCTCTCACAACCAACTTCAGACTAACCAGAATTTTTTTTACTCTAAAAAATATACGCTAGTCTACTATAGAAAGAAAAATACCTTTGATTTAGAAACAATTTTATTGAACATAATTACAATAATAAAATTCACTGATGCATTTTGTTCTCATCAATATATTTCGATAGGACATCTAATGCTGACCGAAGTTTATTTATATGGAGAATATTCACTTTTCCAGCAAAACATAGCTGCTCCTCCTGTTTAAGTTTGCTTAATGATATCATGTATCTAGCATACATAGTGTCCCATTCAAGACATAGTCTACAACCAGCGGTTATTTCCACAGCCACATTGAGTACTCGTATATCGTTGCTACTGTTGTCGTCTCCATCATTAATCTCCAATAATGTAAATGCACCACTCATTTTTCTCTACTAATATCTTCTCAAATAAACTATTCTCTTTGAATTCAATTCTCTTACTAATATGAATTTTAAAGAAAACTATTCCTTTTATTCAAATCCCAATCACCAATCAAGTTATACTCACTCTCTTTGAAAAGGTGTATACGTCCCGGCAAATAACATAGAGATTGGTAGGGCCTACGCAAAGTATAAGGCCATGTGAGGGAGTTCTGAATCTCTTTGAAAAGGTGTAGAGGCGTACGCAAATAACATAGAGATTCCTAGGGGCACTATGCAAAGTATAAGGCCATGTGAGGGAGTTCTGAATCTCATTGAAAAGGTGTAGAGGCGTACGCAAATAACATAGAGATTCCTATAGCTTTATGCAAAGTATAAGGCCATGTGAGGGAGTTCTGAATCTCTTTCAAAAGGTGTATACGTCCCGGCAAATAGTATAGAAATTGCTATGGCATCAAGCAAATTCAATGTGTACATACTACTGATGGAAGCTTCTGTGGGTGAACTTTTCAGGGGAAATTTTACATTGGGAGAATTTACCAGAATTGGTATACAGAATTTTTTTTATTTGTCTTTTATCTCGTTGTTGATCCCATTGTACATATAGAGACATGTGAGGGAACTCTCAGGGAGAAGTTTTCAGCCCACTTGGAATTCTCTTGGGATCTTTTTTTTGGGAGGAGGATTTTCCACGGGAGAAATTTCCATGGGTGAATTATCACCAGGAAAAATTCTCCATGGAAAATTTCTGGGGGATAAACTTTCCAGGGGGGGGGGGTATTTTCCAAACAGGGATATTCCCCAATGACCTTAAAAGGGATCAGAAACTAAATGAATACAAGTCTTTCTTAAAATATAAGTATGGTAAGGAGTATTGTTCAGGCAGAATCGTCAGCAAAAAATTTTCTGGGAAGGAGTCGCAGCATAAATGGAATTGTCTGGGAGTAATTTCCCGGAGGAAGAATTTTACACGGGAGGAATTTTTCGTGGGGAAGTTTTCCACAGAGGGGGTGGATTTCCTGGGATTATCTGAAAAATGATCAGAAATAAATACAAAAACTAGTTTTTTTTTACCGAAAGGAAGGAGTGACATTAAAACTTAAACGTACAGAAGTTATTCCGTATATGACGGGGGCTACTCCTTCCTCAATACCCCCCCCCCCCCTCTAAGCTAATATTCAACTTTTTGTCCAATTTTTCTAAGAACGATTCTTGAAACACAAGGGCCGTGCCACCCTTGGAGTAAGCCCCCCCTCCAACCTTGGTGGAGAAGGATGGAGCCACCCCCTCCACACCCGTATTCTTTTCCCTAGATGCATCCAACTCAAATTTTGAGATAGAAATTTTGTTAAAAATGGTCCAAAGAACATATAACATTGCTCTCAGCGTTTACACAATCCATAAGAGCCCCGGGACAAGGGTTGTAAGTTATGCCCCAGGGGCATATAAGGTTTTATGGAATGGGTAGTTGTATAAACTTCAGATGGGGCTCATTTGATTCAAGTATGGTGCCCTTTATAAGATTCAAAAGTGATTTGTGGGCACCCTCCTCCCCCCTCCCTATCAGTTCCGAAAACCAGCATCCAATCAGAATTTGTAGACATCTGTTTTGTTCAGCATTGTTCAAAGGTCCAGTAATTATGCCTTTGGGGCTGTCACCCCCCTGATTGAAGGGCAACCCAGCTTACCTAGCGCTCCGCAACGTCGCTTGACTCCAGGATTGTACCTTATGACATGCGCAAGAAATACTCTGATTGGCAAAAACCTACCAAAAGAAGTGAAAATGCTGACCCTCATGCCGACCATACCTGTCGAGCGGAACTGTCGTAGGAAGATGAGCCTTAAGCTCCGACAATTAGTTTTTTTACTGTTTATATGTTTTTATGACTTTCGTGCTTTCACACTAGTTCATTTCTTATGGATGAACTAAATTAATCTTTTTCGTTTTCATTATATTCGATGTTAACTGACCACTTTGAAAGAGGTTTACAAGTCATAAAAAAACTAGTTTCTGAGATTTCATGATGGACATACTATGGACGTATTATAGACAAAATATGGACATAATTTGGCTGAAAATGACACATTTTTGGATACTCAAGGGACATATTCATTCACCAAAAAGTTGGCAACCCTGTCTGTGTGTGAAAAATTTTTTTTATTCTTGTTCTTATCACTGATAAGCGAAGATCACCCAGTGATCTTCGGTACGTGGTGGAGAAGCCTTCAATTGTTTTCAGTTGTTTAGTTCAACTATTTTGTTTTGTTGCAATAATTTGTAGGCTCATAGACGATAAGTCAGTCAAGTGGTTTGCAATTCTTGAGTGGGTCCCAATTCAATTTTTATGTTTTACTAGTTGAGGGTCGACTAAAATTCAAAGAAGAAAAGAGCAAGAAAAGCTAAGAGTGTATTTTTGAGCCACTATGTTAATAGCTGTTACTATGGTTACCAGTCACTGGGCTAGTGACTACTTAACTTTACGCGTCTTTTCATCGATTTCCGTGACTGGAGCTCTTGAAGCCCAGTGACTGAAAAGCTCACTGGCGTTATCACACAACGACTCAGCAACGCAAAAACATCCGCTAAGCTGACTGGTATCCCACAAGAATATCTAGTGACCTTTTCAGTGACTGGGACAGTTGTGGTAAAGCTTTCTAATTTAGTTAATTATTAATTGAGTAAAAATATATTAAGACGCAAAACACAAAGTTTCAAAATACCACTTTTTAAGATAAAGATACAAATCGTGGAATCTGTGGGCTTGGAGGGAACTTGCTCAATAACCGATTTCCTGGCTAAATGCGTCAATGTACCGGAAGGAAGTGGTTAGTTTTTCAAATATATACCCCGATTTTTGAGACTGGAGGCAGACCTTTTGACTTGCCGGGTGAACCTCTGCCTGTTTATTTTCTCATTAGAAATACCTTGGGATTTTGTCGGATCATTATAAGTGTCTGTATCTTATTATATATTATTGTAGTTTTGAGACTTGTGGTCTACTTGGGGCAGCCAGTCCCAGTAGCATATCTATATCTGTAATTACTATGTGTAAATTGAATAAATGTATTGTGTTTTAGACAACCTCTCTACGATCTACCTTTAGCTTCTCGAACATACCCAGTCGGTACGCCTCATTAGTTCGGTTACAGCCTAAGGCACGCTACCAAAGTTTAATTACCTTAGGGCCAGAGTTTATCTCCCCTATAAAGGGAGAATAAAGGCATCTACGACTACAACCCCCAAATACCATAAAAATACTTCACAACAACTGGTGGCATTGCGGAAAAACTGGGTCGAGGAGACTAAATAAGGTTGCAAAATTAAAAAAAAAAAAATCGAAATGACCGTATTAGAAGGGGAAAGTAAATGTACTTTTCTTTTAGCGGCGCTCGAATTAGCAAAACTTCGAGCAGCTTTGCTCGAACTCTGGCTATTAGAAATAGATTTGTATCCCCTCAAAGATTTGGGTACAATAGATAAAATGGAAAAAAGGCTCAATCAAGAATTGTAAAATAAAAAAGAAAAAAAATACAGTATCTAGTTTATAGCAAGTAGAAGCAAGTTTATTATTAGTAGTTTTTTTTTAGTGTTAGTAATAAATGCAATGTAGTAGTGGTGTATATTACTAAATAATAAAGTATTTGTACCGTGAATTGAAAGAATAAAATAAAAGATAATACGTAAAGAAAAAAAATCTAGCTGGACCGATGAAACGTTGGTAGAAAACAAAAGAATTTTAGGCATAATAGTAGCAAGTAGGGTCTTAATTCAGCCTTACTACAGGTACAGGCTATGGACTTCTTGTTCAAGGATAACACTGCTACAATTTAGCAAAGGAAGCACATAAATTGTGGTCCGAACAACTATAGGTTAGAAGCTGTCATTTCCGAGTGTTTTAGGAGTAGAGATGCTTCGAAAATATGGCATCTTACGACGTAATAAGCAATAGAATTACCTTTGTTAAAGCTAACAAATACTAGGTTAGTTATGTAGTTTCACAAGCAAAGGGAAGGAAAAGATATATAAATATATATAATTAAAGTACTTGAGGAAAGGGATGGAAAAAAAAACGAGAAAAGTAACGTTATAAGTAAAAAAACAAATGTGGAAGCTTAGCAAAAGTCGCCGAAGGAAGCAAAAAAAAAAAGAGTTGTTACCCAGCTCTGATGGGAACTCTGCATAAGGCGAGAAATTCGGTGAAAGAAACCGTTAATCACAGAAAATGGAGGCATGGGGATATGTCTTAAAAGGGTCTCCTTTACCTACACAGAGGACCTTCATCTGAATAATGGTGTTAGAAAAAGTTCAAATTCTGAATTAGCCGCACAAAATGCGTCCGAAGAAAGTTCTAATTTGAATTTTAAGCCTTGGCTGCTTTTGAGCCATGTAGATGTAAAGCTACCAGTGTATGAAAACTGTTATGCTTGTTTACATAGAATATAAGCCACATTAGGACAAACAGAGAAGGCAATGCATCCTTTTGGGATAGCTGATATCGATAATTCTGGTCCGCTCTTATGGTTACTCAATGACGAATCATCCTCAAGTCTAGTCTGATTATAAATCAGTAAAGTTTAGTCGAATATCATATAGATTGTATATCAGATAAAACACGGTCTGATAGTAGAAATCAAATAGAGTGAAGCCAATAGTCTCTTATATTCAAATTAGCCTACAAGTAGATTGTATCCAGGAACTAAATAGAAATAATATTACGGAAACAATTACACAGGACGTTACAGTTTATATTACAATAATAAACGTTCAAATTCCTAACTTTATACGGGTTAGGGTAAACTTAATAAACACTATATATTTAGAATCAGCATTAAAAGACAATTCTTTTGGTATGTATATTTAAAAAAAAAATTGGGGGTTGTGAAAAAAAAAAACGAAGGAGGCTTGAATACGGAAATAGGGTCATTGGAAGCTAGCAAATTTGGAGTTGGGCTCAACCACTGCTGGCCTCTCGTTGTTAAGTAAATGCGAAGCATCTACTAACCTTTGACTCTTTGAGGTGACACTTTCAGCGAATTTGAAAAAAAAGTTGTTTTTGAAGAATGTTAAAATTATTATAATGGGAAAAAACAGCAAGAGTTTACATTAAATGCCGGCTATGTGTACAAGCTAGCTGTAATCTTATTATAATTAGTTATAGTTTAATATAATAATTTTGGTAAAAAAAAAAAAAATTAAAGACAATAATTAAGCGTTATAAAGATTTAAGCGAAACTTAGAATAAGCTTATAAAGCAAAAAAAGTGCGAGGTAAAAGAAACGAAAAGCAATATAACAATAAATTATAACCTAAAAACTTACCAGGAGGTAAAAGCCAAGGACAAAATCCATTAAAAATAAGCCAAAAATTAACCCCATCGTCACAAGCAAACCACAGTTCATTGTTCAAGATAATAATTTTAACTCTAGCGATGTATTGGATCTGAGAAAACGAATTGGCACAGGAGATCCCTAGTTTAAACAATTGGTTTTCACCTGTGCCAACCCAAACACCCAAATCCCAAGCCGTTGAACCCTAACAGAAACTAAACGTATCCACTTTTTATTTGAAAATAAAATATAACCTTTAACAACAAAAAAAAAAAACTCGCAGTAATGAACATAAATTCATTCTTGTAATTCTCCCAGATTCAAGCTTATCAATAAACCGCAGATAATGAGCATCGAATTCAAAGTTATTTAGCCTTGCAAGGGAATTATTGCCTCTCTTTCTTTGGCAAATAAAATAGTAATTAAAGCTAGGATAAAATTGGCAACCAGTATATCGTAAAAATTGCATTTTAAGGAAGAAATGAGAACTAGCAAATGCAAGGCAAAACTTAATTAAGTGTTCTAAAAAAATTAGATGAAAAACTTCAGTACTTTTCTAACACAAAAACTTTCGAAGAAAAAATGTGAATAATTTCAAAAAAATACAGGTTGCAAAAATTAGACAACCCTCCCCCCCACCTCTTAGAAATAGGGAGATAATGAATTTGATCATAAAGGGCAATCAGCATAAAAACTTGTTAAGGTTATTGAAAAGAACATGGAATATATAAATATAGGCTTTAAAAAAAGACATATATTACTGAAAAAGCGGGAAAAGACTTGAAAAAAAAAACCTTAAGCTCCATTCAAATATCGAATCAAAAAAAGAGAAGGGTTCAAGTTGAAAATATAGCCAGACGAAACTAAAAGGAAAATAAACTGAATGAAGTCAGTTAAACTCTGTTAAACATTGCCGAACGAACTAGTATGAAAATTGTACTAAATAAGTACAAATAAGTAGCATTAATACTACGGAGCCACCGTTACATTGGTTAACGCGGGCCGAAATTAATAGAAATATTGGAGAAATACTCAAAGTAGTCAAGAAAAGAAATTTGGCTCTCTTATGTGGAAGTCGTTTTCAGAAAAATGACAAGCATGACATAGAAAATTGAAAGTAAGGCACATAATAGCCTTAAGAACTTGAAGTTGAAACCTAAGACAAGACCACTAAAAGTTGGGAAGTTAAAGTGAAAATAGTCATTGTCACGTGTATGTCGAAAACTAAATTACTGTGTGCCATGAAGGCCAGGTATTTTCTGCAGAAGGGCCACTTTTTCTGAAAAAAGAATAGCCCAAGAGAAAATTGTAGCCACAAATTATTAAATAATTAATTATTTTGTGTGCAGGTTCATAATAGTCCTTTTAGCTGTAGCCCATGACAAGAGGACCTGGAAACGTTATAAGGAGCTACCAGAAAGCAGTCATGGTAAGTGAACCTTCAGAGTACAGGCAAATTCATTTGATAATGGCATAACAGGTATAAGGGGAACAGCAAAATTTTTTTTAGCTTATCAGAAATAAGCTGTAAATAAATCCTTAAACCAAAAAGACATTAAAGCTGAAAAAAAGAGAGATTACAGACAAAAACGTTATAAAACTGTCTCAAGTACCTAGAAATTCGAAAAGAATTGAAAAGCTTAAAAGTCTGAATAAACAAACAGGCTTATAAGCTAATGACAGTTAATGACACAAGTGGGTTTCGAAATAGAACCAAAGTTTTAAAACAAAATGTATATAGTCGTATATGAGAAAAGTTATATAGTTGTAACAAATGTAATTGAGAAAATATCTACTGTTATAAATATATTTCGAAAACCTTTTATAAAACAGAGAATTATATTTAAAAAAAAAATTATTATAGAAATGTAAATAGAATTTTTATGTTATATGAAATATTGCCAAGCCCTTATATAGAGGCTAATCAGAGTTATCAATTATAGTGCATAAATCTATTTGTTGGAGTGTTTTGTTTTGTAAATATTTTAATTACAGTTAGGACTTATCATATAAGTCTTGACGGACTTATTTAAAAGTTGTAAAACGAATAAATATTGCAGTGATTAAATAAATTATGAAAGTACATAATTATTATTTGTTTCTAACAATTAAGTTATATATCAATATAACTTTTGTTATAATATATATATATATATATATATATATATATATATATATATATATATATATATATATATATATATATATATATATATATATATATATATATATATATATATATATATATATATATATATATACATATATATATATCCTAAACAATCCATGTAAATAGAGTGAATTAAATTTTGAGTATTTGTGTTTTTTTTAATTTTTATATCATTCAAGAAGTATTCTACATTAATACTTCATAAAAAATTAACAAAACAATAATTGGAATTAATTCCAATGCTTATCTATACCGTGTATTATTTTTTTAATGCTTTAAGTTTTAAACAGTAGTTAAATATCCTATTTAGTTTTGCAAATTAAAAAAAAAAATACTTATGTAAGCTATTACACAATGCTTATATACATATATATACTATGTTTTTATCAACTTTAAGTTTTAACTAGTGATTTAATGTTATATGTAAATGTTTGACCTCGAGTCAACGTATTAATAATTTTTATTGTGAAATAATCCGTTTAGTATTAAGTTTGAAAGAATAATCCTGCAAGAACCATAATTTTTCGATTTAGCGGGATATTATTTTTGGAGTAATTAAAAAAGAGGAGAAAGTAATTAAAAGTAATTAACTTTCGAATGCATTGATATATACGAAAATTGAGTGTTTCATTCTACTATATATGTTAAGAAAAATGCTTTATATGTATACTAATGTGAATATTTATTTTAGATACAGCCTTAGCTAAATTTTTTTTGGAAATCAAATTTGTCATAACATCCTTTTGGGTCCATTTGTCAATCATTTCTTTGACGCATTTTTGGAAAGTAGCAAATTTCAAAGCCAGTTCAATTATATCCCAATACCATCAGAAACCCAACCATACTTGATCAACTGATATTTGGAAACTACAGACTTTACTACAAAATCATCAAAAGTGAGATAAAATCAGAACTTAATTTAGGCCTAGCTATTGTGCTACATAGCCCAGATGGCTTATGTTATTGAAATATGTGAAAATGCTTTGTGCTGGAAAAATATGTGAAAATTTAAAAATCAATAATGATATATGTAATTTATCCAAGGTAATTCTAAAAGGAAAAATAAACGGTATATTAACCACATCACACAGATAAATTAAATTATTAATGGGAATTAAATTAAACTAAAAAAAAATTCATAAAACTTTTCTAATATAAATGTAATTTAAGCAAAACCACTAATATAATGTTTAAGCCGCTTTGGGTCAAGTTAAAACAGAAGATGCATATAAGAAGGGTAAAAAGAGTATTTTTCAGTCCCAAAGACAGAGAAAAAGAGAAACAAGGATGAATTTCAAATTGAAATCCTTCGACAGAAAAAAACATGGCCTATATTGGACCAGAAACATGACCCTAAGGAAACCCATTGAGGGTATGTGCACATAATGACCCAAAGATGGCAGCATAATAGCTGTAAACAAAATTAAGTTGTTTTGAAAGTAAAATATTGAGAATTGGGACAATTCTTCTTTAAATGGGGAGTATTGTGGTAAAGCTTTCTAATTTAGTTAATTATTAATTGAGTAAAAATATATTAAGACGCAAAAACAAAGTTTCAAAATACCACTTTTTAAGATAAAGATACAAATCGTGGAATCTGTGGGCTTGGAGGGAACTTGCTCAAAAACCAATTTCCTGGCTAAATGTGTCAATGTACCGGAAGGACGTGGTTACTTTTTCAAATATATACCCCGATTTTTGAGACTGGAGGCAGACTTTTTGACTTGCCGGGTGAACCTCTGCCCGTTTATTTGCTCATTAGAAATACCTTGGGATTTTGTCGGATCATTGTAAGTGTCTGTATCTTATTATAAATTATTGTAGTTTTTGAGACTTGTGGTCTACTTGGGGCAGCCAGTCCCAGTAGTATATCTATATATGTAATTACTATGTGTAAATTGAATAAAAGTATTGTGTTTTAGACAACCTCTCTACGATCTACCTTTAGCTTCTCGAACATACCCAGTCGGTACGCCTCATTAGTTCGGTTGCAGCCTAAGGCACGCTACCAAAGTTTAATTACCTTAGGGCCAGAGTTTATCTCCCCTATAAAGGGAGAATAAAGGCATCTAGGACTATAACCCCCAAATACCATAAATATACACTTCACAACACAGTGACGCAAAAATGCGCTCTAACATTTCCGTTCATATTTTTCATATTTTTTCTTTGAACTCTTGGCAATGGACAAATGTCATACATAACCATCATACTAAAAACAAAATTGATACCAAAACTTCCATTATCTTAAATCCTATGCGATCTTTAGCAAAATCACAATCTAATTTCACTTTTTTTTTTTTGTTCTTACTTAAATTTATGTTAAATCATTACATAAATTGAATTGGGGTGCCCTTCCTCATTTTAGTTATTTTGTTCCCACTAATTTTTGATTGTAAATGTGCTTTCACGCTGATAGCCTACTCTAAATGCTCGTTTTTTATTATAAAGGTGCTTTCATATTAATACTTAAAATGCTAGTTGACAGTTCCTATGCCCTAGTCCCTGGAGACATTTTAAAGAAAAATTTACTGGGAGTGGCGAGAGTTCTCGTGACACTTTTTCTGTTCAGGTTGTGATAAACAGATTTAGATGATATAGCTGTCTTATTGTTTTTCCACTAGTTTTTTGCCAAATAAATTATTTGAAAGAGTTAGTGTCTGAACCACTATTAGTTGTGTTTATCATAGGGCCATCAATTGCTACGATCTATGTTCGTGGCATTCTCTTCAGCATTTTCGGAGTTAAGAAAAGTTTCTAGCACCTTAATGCACTGTAAAAATCCAGATAGTCCTTTTTATGGAAAAACTGGATGAAAAACCCTCAATGTAGACGAGTATTGCTGTCCCTTTTTTTCCGTTTTCTCAAAAGAAAAAAAATTGAAGGTTTTTCCTCTTTTCTTTTTCCGCTCCTTTTTCACGCTAAGAACAAAGACTGCTCAGAAAAAAAGAGAAGAAAGAACTCTGTGGGACGAGTTCCCATTTTATACAGTAAGCACCATTTGTGTTTTAGCGGATTTTCAGGAGGGGGGCTAGAAAGTTGACAAGAGTGGTACTAAGTAACTAAGTAAAATCACAATTTCGTTTTTTATAGTTGATAGATGGCATTAGATCTGAGATTTCAGGTTGGCTAATTTAAAGATACGGGAAACCACACGGGGGTGATCCCAAACGGATTGGCCAATATTTTCAATTTGAAAAGCTTGTTGATGTGAGCGCGAGCGACGCGAAGCGTTGCGAGCGGCAAATTTTTTGGAAATGACACTTTTTGTATAAAATTGACACCATTTTGCCACCCAAATTGGCACCAAAAAACCGGCTGAGTTGCAACCCTGTCAACGAGCCATTTGAAGGTAAATGGATACCCATATCCTTCCAAAAATTTTAAGATTTACAACTGATCATGTCCAAGGGGTTAGCAGGCAATTGGGCAACTGAAATTGTTCATACCATGTGAGGTTTGCCTACTGGGAAAGCCAAGTAGAATTACAATGGCGATGAAGAGATTTTTGGGTTAACTCATAACAAACAATATATACTGGCCTTAAAAGCAAAACGGAGGACTGAAGTTGCCTGAACTCGCAGGCGAACCTGACTACTTTTACATGGGGTGACGGAAAAAATCTTCCCGATTTGAAGATCTAATTTATTAATTTCTTACGCTTATGACAATTAAAAAAAAAGTTAGAAAACGACAAATACGAGAATTAGAAAAAGACATCACATCACTTATCAAAATAATTAATAAAAATCTGTTATAAAATACCAAACAACTGTGGTATATATAAAAAATTTTAAACATCAGTTTATGAAAAGGGAACACAATGAAAGAAAACTGATTTTAATTTATGTTTAAAAAATACGTTTATATCGAGCTATTTCTAGGTTAGATATTATTTTATATTTGCGGAAGTATTCTGAATTTTGGAACTATGGTTGAAAATGAAGTAGATTTTTGAAAATTTCAAATATACTGAACAGAGATTAAGTTTATCTGTTTGTGGAAAAAATCTTCCAAATTGGTAATGTGTATAGTAAATGTGGGGTTGATCATAATTTAAACAGTTTATTGAGGATTATTCGGCTAAAATGTTTTTTTTTTTTTATTTGGACAACAGAATCATATGACGCACCCTATCTTTTTTTTAAGGTAGAAAATCAGCAGCAAACAGGTTAGCTGTGGGGATCACTGAATTGAAAAAAAAAACTAATGTTAAACTATACTTTCTAACGGACGTCCTAGCTATTCTGACGGACTGGGACCCGAATAACCCCAATTAAATAGAAGAGTTTCAGATTTTACAGAATGAAATTCCCTCCCCGGTTTAGAATATTACCTCTCAAGAATACTCAAATCACACTGTCTGCCTGTCAAAAGTGGAGCTCCCCAGGGGTAGATTCTGGGTCCGCTACAGTTTCTTCTCTTCATCAACGACCTCGTAGAAACTTGTACGTCAGAGACAGTGCGATTTGTGATCTTTGCCAACGATAAAACATTTTTGTTTGCGCTAAAAATGAGGCAAGCGTAACATGACTAGCACAGAGGGTTATCCATAATGTTAGCTCGTGGTGACTCGCAAACAAAATAATTGTTAAGGCGTCTAAAAGTGGTACAGTAATGTTTACGGCGGGTAATCACTCCCTGGCTGTTGTTCCTTGTATATTGTACTTGTATTTGATAATATCCTCATTCCACAAACTCAGGTAATTAAAATTTTGGGTTTTTTTTTGGATTCTAACCTTTGTTATAAGCCTCAACTTTCCTATATCCAGGGTAATCTTCTTTCTTGCCAGGGTGGTGTTTTCCACAGAGTTCAATCCTTTCTCCCCACTGAGGTAATGGTCTCACTGTATTATGTGTTTTTTCAATTCTTTGACTTATCGCTCTTGCTCAGCAGGGTCGCCAGCGTAGAGGGAACTGGTCGACAGCGCTGTCAGTCTCCTCCATGCAGCCCTGTCCAGGCCTAAGGATAGGGCCTCAATTGGGTCTTGCTGCCCTTGCGCTTAAACACTGGCACGATGATTCCTTTCTTCCAGTCTGACGGTATAACTTCAGTGCGCCAGATTACGCTGAACACTATCTGCAGCCAAAGTGTCATTGCAGGGCCGCCCGTGGTAAGTAGCTCTGAAGCAGTGCCACAGGTGCCAGCTGCTTTATTGTTTTTAATTTTCCTCACTGCCGATTTAATCTCCTCAGGAGAAAATTCGGCGCCGTCGGAGGCAGGGGTGGCTTCTGCAGCTACAGAAATAAGTACTGGGTCAACGCCGTCGGGGGGATCTGAGTTTAGCAGCTTATTAAAGTGTTTCTCCCAGAGATCAACATATTGAGAATGATCGTATATAGTTTCTCCATTCGCTGCTTTCAGGCTTGTGGACGTCATGGCATGTTGGCCAGTCAGCTCGCACAGGATCTTGAAAGTTGCGCCTATGTCTTTCTTTTGGGTAGCTTGCTCGAGCTCAGCGGCTTCACCCGCAATGACATCTTTCTTGTCCCTGTGGAGCAAGGAATTGCATAGTTTGTTGAGCTGTCTGTAGAGTGTCATATCTCCTCGTAATCTCGCTTGCCGTCTCTGCCCAATTATTTCAAACGTCTGGTTGCTAATCCACTCTTTCTTCTCTTTCGTGGCTTCGAGCCGACAACTTCGGTAGCTGCTCTGAAAACATTGTCTTTGAAAGTGGTCCATGCTGACTCACTATCTGAACACAGCTGGAGAGCCTCGAAGCGGTTAGAGACATCAACCTTAATACCGCTCACGAACCGAGGCATCTTGCTTCAGTCGAGAGATGTCTATCTTCTTTGTGGATGAGGAGTTACTCTTATTGGCCCTCAGCCAGAGTTTTATCCTTGCAGAGACGAGACGATGGTCGTCATTGCCGAGCTCGGCACCTCTGTATGAGCGGCAGTTCTGGACAGACGAAAGCAAACGTCGTCGAACAATGATGTTGTCAAGCATCTTTTTGGTCCTGCCGTCATTGCTGTACCATGTGTACTTTACAATGTCTTTTCTCACAAACCAGGTATTTGTGACTGCTAGAGCGTGGGTGATACAGCAACTGAGCAGCCACTCACCATTATCATTAAGAGCGTCAACTGTCACAGGTCCAACAGCAGCATCGTACAGACCAGAGCTGTTAGCCACAACAGCGTTAAAATTTCCTAAGACTAGGAGGTAATCATGTGGAGGTATGGAGGAGAGCTCGGAGGACAGTAGCGCATAGAAGTTGTACTTATCTTTATCTTGGGCCTCGTTTTTCGGTGCATAACAGGTAAGAACAGTTATCTTCCCGCGCTTGCCGTCAATTCTCGCTCTCAGTAGACGTGATGAGATAGGCGTAAATGACAATAAGGCTTTCCGAGTGAAATTGTTGAGAACAAGGCCAACTCCCCCTCTTCTTTGGTGTCCACCAGACCAAAGCAGTGTTCGGCCTTCTCCAATATCTTCTTCGCCGCTTCCCGTAAGGTCAGTTTCTGTTATTTCTGCGATCGTCACTTTGTATCTTCTTAGTTCTTTTGCTAAAAGAAGCTTAGAACCAGGGCTGGTTCAGCGTCAGGACATTCCAGGTGGCAACATTAATGCCACCTTGGTTAACGATGTTCAAAGGGGTACGTCCTTGGGCAGGCATGGGTCCAATTGGGAGAGTAAGTTGGGCATCCGAGGCTGTGTATTCAGTTCCATTCGTAATAAGTAATTTCAGGAGGAGGGTTGCTCTCCCAACCGTCCCTATGTGCAATTAGTTCTCCGGTGGCTAGCCGGATATCCAGAGGCACGTGAAGTCAGCTCTGCATGCGCCATGAATGCATGGGAGCAGACTTTGGACGATCACCATTACCTCCATTACTTTTCAATTCACGACTTTCTTGTTGCTGTTTTGTTTGGGGTCTAGCATGTTCTTGTCTATTAACTCGTATAAGACACCTTCAGAATAAAACTGTGTTTGGACTTCCCCCAAGGCACTCTTCCTTTTATTTGTATAATGATGATGGTATTAAAAAATTTGATTCCCTAGTAAAAAAAAAAAAAAAAAAAATGTCTCCTCCTAGCTTATAAATTTTTACATTGTTCCCTACCTATAAACCTGTGTAGTTTTCTCAAAAAAAGCTGCATCTTCAAATATTTCCTTTTCCCTTCGTAAGTCTCATTATCCATTGAACTTCCACTGTTTCGAATTTCTTTTTCCTAGCTTTCCCCAGTTTATCTAGCTACTAAGCTATGGAATTCTCTTCCCTCCGATATTAAGTATGAGAGGTTTTTTCCCTCCGATATTAAGTATGAGAGGTTTTTTCCGATATTATTTAATTCTGCTTGTGGGTATCTTAGACTGTAGTGAGATTTCTTTATTTAGGTCTTTTCCCGTTTTTGTTTTTTTTTAAGTCTTTGTCCGTACGTTTTGCCACTTTTTCTTATGCATGGATGTATAGCTTTATATTATTTTTCTTTCACATTTGAAATTGTTGCTGTATTGACTGGGCCACCTACAAACTCGGCTTTTGGGGCTAAAGTATCTGATGTATTTATTTTTTTCTTTTACTCTTTCAGTTTTTATTCTTTATTACTGAATTTGTTTTTTATAGTAGTAATAAAAATGGAATGAAATGAATGGTCAATTCGGCCTCCATTAGGCATTAGCTACAACAATAAGGGAATCAGAACATCTTATTTATTCTGAGAACCAGTCTGGCATAGCGGAACGCAATATTTCTCCTTTAATTCATCAAC
Organism: Artemia sinica; assembly: GCA_027921565.1. Classification (NCBI taxonomy): domain Eukaryota; kingdom Metazoa; phylum Arthropoda; class Branchiopoda; order Anostraca; family Artemiidae; genus Artemia; species Artemia sinica. The sequence continues at coordinate 1,043,466 of CM051271.1, read as the reverse complement.
AAAAGCAGCTCAAACAGTTTACAGTCAACTCAACAAAAGCAGCTCATACAGTAAGAGATAAAAAGGTTAACAATAATACATCTTTTTCCAGGAGTGTGTTAAACTACAAGGTGAATGGAAGAAAAATCCCAAAACTAAAATCTGCACTCCCAAAACTAAATTCTTCTAACTCGTCAAACCCTTAAAAAAATTGCTAGCTACTTTACTTTTTTTATATAAATATTCGTTTCACTAGCCAGCCAGTTCACTCTTTTATCCTTTTGCTCTTTTCTCTTTATCCTTTTATTTTTTTCCTACATAGACAGTTTATAGCCGACTAGTTGGATATAATTTCGAGGTTTCTTAGGCAGCGCAAAGCGCTACCTAAGTAAAGATCTACGTGGGCACAATTTATTATCTATTGATTTTATTTATTTTTTAAACCAGGGCACTTTGTATATAAGTTGTCGTAAAACATCAAAAGTGCCTAATTGGCTTGGAAATTGTAAGTTCTAGTGCCCTTTTTAACAGTCAAAAGGGATTGGAAGGCAACCACCCGCTCCTAAAGCCCCTCATTTCCATAATTACGTCTAAACAAAATACATTTCATATTTTATCACTTTCTTACTTTAAAAAATGAAAGACTATGAAAACTTTAGGGAATAAATATCTGTAGCTTAGTTAAACTGGCTATCAACGGTCATTTTTTTCAGTAAAGTGCAAATTATGTTCTGATCTAGAGAAGGGAAGGCGGTTGTCTGCCCTTCTCATATTAACTTTTGCTCGTTTTGAGTTTGACTCGGCCATTTATTGTAATTTATCTTCCTTTTGAGTTTCATTTATTTATTGATGATGATTTGTGGTAGTTTTACACTTGGAAGATATTTGACTTTATCTCTGCTAGTTTTTGGCTTAATGAGCTCTACTTTTCTTTAAAAAACTTTTTAAAATAAAATTATATAAAGAGGTCTGATAATGGCCAAATAGTTTAGCTTTCAATTAGGGCGGAAAAGTGGGAAGCAAGATTTCACTTGACCCCGTCTCTCAGGTCTCATGTATCAATCCCCCTCCTTCTCCCAAAATAAAGTTCTGTCAACTCCTATTTCATTACCCCCCTCCCCATTCAAGAAAGAGAATTATTAGCTCTCAATGGCAGGCAATCATAGCTCACTAATTGTTTTCCTGTTTATACATAGATTAATTTCACAAGCCAACCGGCTTGCTATTTTATCATTTCGTGTATATTTAAACTGTCCTTCAATTATCGAAATATTGACTATAATAACCAGTGAAAAAATATGCAAATATTTCTGTCAAGACAGCCGCTTGACCGTCCTCAGTGGAAATAAAACGGATACAAATATATAAAAAAAACAAAAAAAAAACAGAAAACTCAAATAGGATTGACCCTTTCTGAGTAACGGTGAAAGGGTAACTCAATGAAAAACACAAGTCTAAATGGCATTTCACAATTTCATCTTACGTAAAGCACTCTTAAAGGCTAATCGTTTTCCAGGTAGATTATTATCAGAGATTTTATTTGATTGCACAAGAAATTTTGTGGATGGATGTAAAAACGATCAGAATTAATAATTTCATCATAACTGGGACCTTAGAAAAGATTCTCCAGTGTCTCTATTGAGAGCTATCTTTCGGTGGATGTCTTTTTTTTTTTTTATCTCAACTGCCTCCCTGAAAACTTGCTTGAGACCTTTAACGGGGCAGCAATGGAAGTGTTGTCAAAAAAACTTAAATGGTGTGGATTGTCGTACACATGTTGAACTTAGGCGGGATAAAAAATCTAAGGCCTTTGACGTAGCTCCATGGCCTAGTCGATTGATCTACCAATGGGTACGAGCCTCTGTCACCATTTTTGGCAACTTTTTATATGGAATTCGTCGAAACCTCTGCTTTGAAAAAGTTTCCTCTGAAACCCCGGTTCTGGGGTCAGTTTGTGGATAATGTTATTTCTGCGTGAGATCATGGAGGGGAGTAACTTGACTCCGTCTTGACTCATCTAAACACTTTAGACTCTAACCTCTAGTTTACTTTAGAACTAGAAGACCAACCACAAACTTCCTTTTCTAGAAGTTTTAATTTTCAATAAGTCTCTTAGCCTTGAATTTTCTATTTATAGAAACCTTCATTATTTCTATTTGTAGAAAACATTCATTATTTGCCCCGTTAAAGGTCTCATGCAAGTTTCAATGGAGGCAGTTGAGATAAAAAGGCACATTTACGGAAAGCTTGCCCTCAATAGAGGCGTTGCAAACTTTTCTAAGGTCCCATTTATGATGACATTATTCATTCTGATCCTTTTTACACACATCCACAAAATTATGTTGTGCAATCAAATAGAATCTGTGATAATAATCTACCTGAAAAGCGATTAGCCTTAAGAGTGGTTGCGTAAGATGAAATTTGTAGAAAATTTTGTAGAAATTTGTTTTCTATTTGTAGAAAACATTCATTATTTGCCCCGTTAAAGGTCTCATGCAAGTTTCAATGGAGGCAGTTGAGATAAAAAGGCACATTTACGGAAAGGTAGCCCTCAATAGAGGCGTTGCAAAAACTTTTCTAAGGTCCCATTTATGATGACTTTATTCATTCTGATCGTTTTTACATACATCCACAAAATTATGTTGTGCAATCAAATAGAATCTGTGATAATAATCTACCTGAAAAAGCGATTAGCCTTAAGAGTGGTTGCGTAAGATGAAATTTGTAGAAAATTTTGTAGAAATTTGTTTTCTATTTGTAGAAAACGTTCATTATTTGCCCCGTTAAAGGTCTCATGCAAGTTTCAATGGAGGCAGTTGAGATAAAAAGGCACATTTACGGAAAGGTAGCCCTCAATAGAGGCGTTGCAAAAACTTTTCTAAGGTCCCATTTATGATGACATTATTCATTCTGATCGTTTTTACATACATCCACAAAATTATGTTGTGCAATCAAATAGAACCTGTGATAATAGTCTACAAGAAAAGCGATTAGGCTTAAGAGTGGTTGCGTAAGATGAAATTGCGAAATGCTATTTAGGCTTGTATTTCTTATTCAGGTACTCTTTCACCGTTAATCAAAAGGGTCATCCTATTATAGTTTTGTGTCTTTTTTTTTATATTTTTATCAGTTTTGTTCTGCACTGAGGACGGCTAAGCGGAGGTCTTGACCGAAATATTTGCATAATTTTTAAATTTTTTCACTGGCTGTGTTTATTGTCCTCTTTTCTTTGCGATTTTATGTTTGATCATGATTAGCCTGTGTGGTCTCAGAGATTATTTATTTATGACTTCTAAGCCTAATTCACACTGAGTATTTTAACTTTTAGGTTCCCCTTTCATTGGATACTATTATGATTCTTTGCGTAAGATACATTGGGTAAACACCTTTCGTCTCTGACTTGAAAAAAGTCACCCATAGCTGAAACAAATTTTGATATGTCTCTAAATTTCAAACTATCCTTGCAGTGTTTCAAACAGATTTATTGAAAAAAGTGATGAAAAAGTTTCATAGTGTTTTACATACAATGAACATCCGCAAATTTTTCCAGAATGGTAAGTCCACTTGTCGTAAACGACTAAATTTAGTTGATCTATCCACTTAAGAATTATTACAAGATTGTAGAATAGGCTATAAAAGTATAAATTCATCTATATGGGATGGGTATGGCTATAGGGTTGAAATTCTCCTGAAACTCAACAAAATTTTTATAAATTAATCCAGGGCAACAATGTGCCCTAGGAAGGAATTGCCATTCTACTGTATCAACACTTTTCTGATTTCTAGGATTTAAAACTTATGTCAATGCTCACGACAGAAAGATTATTAAAGGTCAGTACCCTCTATTACTGTTACTAAGAACTCACAACAGCAGGAAGCCATCTGAGCTAAAAACGTCTACATACTCCCCTCCTCCATCCAAATCAATTTAAAGCCACCCTCTCCAGAAGTTCCTATTTTTCTTTATATCTTTCCTTGCGACATCCTCTTACCCCATTTGGAGACGACCTACTTTGCGGCTGGCAGACAAGAACAATATCCAAAGTAATTTGCTTCCTAAAGAAAACAGGCCAATCTAAAAATTTTGTAATCACTCATATCACCTTTCTTATACAGGGACTAATTAAAGTTTTCCTAAAATCGTTAGGTACTTCTTCTTTTTTGAAAAATCATACTCATAATCTTCAGTAGCTTATCTATTACCAAAGAATTACCATATTTATAAAACTCATTTATTACGCTATCAACACCGGAGGCCTCATTCTCTTTTGACTATTTTTGCACTGACACTAATTAGTCCTACCAAAATAAATTTTCAAACACATTCAAAGTGTCAAACATCTTTACATTCTTTTCTATATCCTTCCCTGTAACTCAATAGCGGCTTAACAGATTCTGAAAATGTTGTGCCTATCTCTCTTTATCTCTATTCTTATCATCAATTGCGGCCCCGTTTCTGTGTTGAACTGGGACAAATTCAGAGACTAACCGGATGGAGTGCCCTTCAGAAGAACAAAAAAACATAGGAAAGGTGCTTCAGCACACTTTAGGATTGTTATACATAATGTAAAGGATGTTTATTAATAGTTTATTCGTAATAAATTAAAGAATAAATTTTTTTTTCTTCCTCATCATCGTTATATTCAAGCCAATTTAAAGTTTTTGTTTCACTGTCAGTAGCTCTGTTTTTCTGAATCGTTCATACAAGAAGACATTCAAGAATTTCTTATTTCAATGTGGTCTGTTGCTCGAGTTTTGCTTCAACATGTTGGTTACGATAAGAAGCATCACAAGGAAGGCTTATGAAACTGTTCGTGCATCTTCATTTATATGACAAAGGATGTAGCGTATAAAGGCTCGATTCCTTAGGTATATTTACAGAAAAGAGTTCTATAATTAGGGACCATTTTCCAAGTTGTAATTTTAAAAAAAAAGGGCACTGAATAGCTCACAAATTTTAAAAACCAAAATACTTAATTGTTTTCTAATTAGCACTTACTCCCAAAAATAATTATAAAATTAAGATGAACAAGTATAAACTAGTTAATTATAAAAATAAATTTTATCATGATCATCGTATATGAAGACTAGCAATAGTCCGTCAAACAAATACCTTGCCATTTCCTTGACAATTCTTCTCAAAAACTCACATTATGTCAGCTGCAAACATTCTAAAAGTCAACGTTTAATAGCCGCGCTTGGCCCCTGTCATTGTTGTGGGTTTTAATATCATAATTGTCAGTCTAACTTATGTTTAAGTCTAATTTTGAATTAAAATCAAGTTGTTCATCTGGCCATGGCTAAATTGGAGAAAAAGCCCAGACAGATAGTCTGAGTGAATGAGGGGCAAATCTGGCATAACCCTTTCTTTGGGATTGTATAGAAATCATGTCATTTCACTTGTTGATAGATAGCCTATCATCCATCCATCCATTCTAGGGCAGTACTAAGACAGATAGCCATAGTGACGCGTAAATAAATTTTCGTGATCAAGTTTTTTCTTGTTCCCGAGCATTACTTTCTTGTTCTCATTCATTCCAAATTCAAGAAAATTAAACTTCTTAAAAATAATTTTAAAAACTCTGGGACTGTCAAAAGTTACAGAAATTCCTTGATTCTGCTATCCTTTTCATCCAGGACACACTCCTTCTGGTATGTACCTCCCTGAAAGTTGCAGTAGCGTGAAGATACTTGATGAAAACACACAAATAAACTAACTATATTTTTAATACTATAGACAAAATTGACAGTGCACATTTTCTAGTCAACTGAGATTTTTCACAAGATTCGACAAAATTAATGTGGCAAACAAACCATTTGTTCAATGACCAAATAGGGGGGGGGGGGAAACTTGCCTTATCCCCTTTAATGTTGTATCTCATTTCCTAGTCACTATTTGTATTTTTATGAGTTTTTCTAAAAAAAAAAATTTTTTTTTGGGGGGGTGGGGGAGGGGAGCACATCTCTTTAAGCTGATATAAAGTTTACCATATAAGAATCTTGAGAAAGAAATGCGCTGTCAGCCCAGCCAAACAATAGTCCCGAAAAAGAACATTTTAACAATTCAGAATCTACAGCGACTGATATGCAGCCTGTGTTAATGTTGTTACTGGTACTAAAATATTTATTAACTCTTCTTATGGTTGATGATAGGGTTTAATACTTTTACTGCCAATTTTTGTTTCTTTTTCTTCAAAAATGTCTTTTGGTAAAACAAATGAAAATTATACTAATCCCCAAATGGAGCAACTGTTTCACATTGAGAACTTTCTTTTGTTCCCTAGAGTCAGTGATCTAACTGGCAAAGTTAGATCATTCCGCTTCACCACAGTGCCTATATTCTGATAATAATAACTCTCAAAAAACAAAAATTTGTAAACTCTTTACGCTTAAACATAGCTAGAATCTCTCTTGGTTTCTGAGTAAGTCCAAAATACTTAAAATATACATACTAGCAAACATCAATGTCAGTTCTAGACTCAATCCCTGGAATGCCCTGTTAGAACTAATCTAAAAATAGTTAGTCTCAAGGCTTTGTCTGTAATGGAAAACAATATTCTCCAACAAATTAACGAGCTAGGTATTACTATTTGCTATTCCTTGCAAATATAAGGTATACTTAAAATTACTGGCAGTTTCAAATGTTCAACAATGGAAAAAATCATTTCTAAATCCTAAGCCCCTGCAGAGGTGAAATAAAAAAATTGAAAAACTGTATGCTTATCCCCCCTCCCCCCAAAAAAAATCACGAAAGTTGCAACTGAATTTTTCAGTCGTAAAACAAGGCGAAAAGACGAGAAGAAAAAGCAAATAAAATTCATCATGTTTCTAACAGAACCTAATATGTAATCTATAATATTTGAAAGGCTGTTTCACTCGTATAAATTGCTTTGTCTTGTTGAAAGAATACAGAGTATTCATTCTTGTATGTATAAAGATTTCATGTTGACAAGTGGAAAGGAAATCTTTTTATATACAAAAAATTATAAACATAAAATTTAAAGGGTTTTAGGGCTTATATACATAAAATTAAAAAGATTTTTCATCTGTAAGCCATCATTGGAGCTTATTCAAAGAGCTTGATTTTTCTTATATATATTACACTAAAAGGGTTTATCACCTCTATGCACTCGTTTATGTCTAGTCGATTCTGCCAACTTAGCAAAGGTTTTTCTCACATATATTACATTGGAAGGGTTTTTCACCTGTATGCACTCGTTTATGTGTACTCAAATGTGGCGACTGAGTAAAAGTTTTCTTACATATATCACACTGGAAAGGTTTTTCACCTGTATGCACTCGTTTATGAATAATCAAAAGCGCTTGAACAAGAAAGGGTTTTTCCACATATATCACACTGGAAAGGTTTTTCACCTGTATGCACTCGTTTATGACTAATCAAATTGCTTGGATCAGAAAAGTTTTTTCTTACATATATCACACTGGAAAGGTTTTTCACCTGTATGCACTCGTTTATGAATAATCAAAGCGCTTGAACAAGAAAGGGTTTTTCCACATATATCACACTGGAAAGGTTTTTCACCTGTATGCACTCGTTTATGACTAATCAAATTGCTTGGATCAGAAAAGTTTTTCTTACATATATCACACTGGAAAGGTTTTTCACCTGTATGCACTCGTTTATGAATAATCAAAGCGCTTGAACAAGAAAGGGTTTTTTCACATATATATCACACTGGAAAGTTTTTTCACCTGTATGCACTCGTTTATGACTAATCAAATTGCTTGAATCAGAAAAGTTTTTCCTACATATATCACATTGGAAGGGTTTTTCACTCGTGTGCACTCGTTTATGAATAATCAAAGCGCTTGAACAAGAAAGGGTTTTTTCACATATATCACACTGGAAAGGTTTTTCACCTGTATGCACTCGTTTATGACTAATCAAATTGCTTGAATCAGAAAAGTTTTTCCTACATATACCACATTGGAAGGGTTTTTCACTCGTGTGCACTCGTTTATGTCTAGTCAAATTTTGCGACTGACTAAAAGTTTTCTTACATATATCACACTGGAAGGGTTTTTTCACCTGTATGAACTCGTTTATGTCTAGTCAAATGTGCCATCTGAGCAAAGGTTTTCTTACATATATCACAATGGAAGGTTTTGTTCTGGCCTGTTACTCTCGAATTCAACTGAAATGAATTTAAGCTGACGCTTTCGGAAGATTCCTGCGTTGTAATTTGAGAGGTGCCACCCTGTAATACTGTTTCAGACTCGTTTTGCGAAAAATGACCCTGTAAAATTAAATGTTCTTTCATGTTATCAATATTATCTTGAAAACAAATTGGACATCTTCTTGTTTCTCCCATTTGATGCACCATGAAATGAGCCACAAAGCTTCTATAATCTCGAAACACAGCAGGACAGACATCGCACTCTATTGGTGAAAGTTCTTCACAACCAGTGTTTATATGAAGATCCAGTATTAGAAATGATTTCTCTGTCTTTCCGCAGGAGTTACAACGCCAGAGCTTCGGTTGAATTACACCATTAATGCTGTTGATAGTTGAACTCATCACTTCTAAAAGTAGGATATAAGATTAAATTTATATAATAATTATATAAATCATGAATCGATGTGTTTACAGCACCTTTTTTTCCCAATCAATACTAGTGGTCACAACAAAAATAAATGACACATTTAGTGGTCCATGAATCTCTAAAAGTTGGCGACCGATGTTATACATTCATTGAAAAATGGCGGGATCTGTTCTCCGTCATTTGTTCTCCGCACGTTGCTTAAGATATCAACTGAAAGTACGGGCTAATAGTAAAGCTTAAAACGAGCATAAATTATAGCGTATAGGGGGGGGGGGAACTGTCCCCTATTCAATAATTGGGTTTTTACGCTAAAATTTTTAGTGCCTAGAAAGGTTTTTATTCAAATTAAGCGGCACTTCTGTTCCAGGAACCAGCCGTTCTTAAAGGATTGGGGGTGGAAAGTCAAACTTCAGCGTAAAGAGTTAGGGATTGAAGAGGGGACAGTGCCCCTTATACATGAAATATTATCTGTTCACTCTAAGTTTCAATGTTACTTCTAACTTTCAGTTAATTTTTTTTTAATTTCAGATCGTTTGTTGATCTGAAAAATTTCAATTAATGCCAGACAATATACCTCCTTCCTCCGTTGAAACCTTCCCATACGAAAGACAATATAGAGACTTCCTAAAAAGAGACAATATACCTCCGTTGAAAAAAAATTCCTAAAATACCCACCGTCACGAGATAGTGTGGTCTCGCAGAAAATAACCTTTTTGAGAATTTTTCCCATGGATGATTCCAACCCTGCAAAAGATTTGCCCTGGATATTTCACCAAGAGCTTTGAACTAACCGTCGGGTCAATTTCCCATGAGCTTGGTAAGATTCCGCAAATTATTTTCCGATTATCTCTATTGGGGCTATTTCTAGCAAAATCTCCTGGAAATCCTAGCAAGTAGCTTAATTTTTTAGAAATTGGAATTGAAATAGCAATAAAATGATAAGACTTTGGGAACCTGCTTTAATATAAATCGTCATGTATGGCTCAAGCATGGTTATCATTAATAAAGATGGTGGATGCAATGAATATATTAAAGTAGAATAGCCAATACCTAGGGTGTTTTTACAAAAACAAATTTTTTCGGAAAAAAGAAGAAAATATGTCTGCAAACAAAGATTAGAATATTGGAGGCTAGAGTACAAACAGTGGTCGAGTATGGTTCTGAAATATGGTGGTATGAAAGACTGAGGAGGATTTGTTAGATTTTTTCCAGAGAAATTGTCTACATTTTATTTGGGCGCCCCCGTCTTGCTGACCGTATTTTGATAAGAAAGCTGTACAAGAAACTTGGTTCTATCCAGAACTAAATTATTTGACAAGTTATTTCATTCCATTTTTTTTCATTAAATTTCAACTTTCTTGATTTCAAAGCTATTCAGTTGATCCCCTCATTGGAGGTGGATACTATACGAAGACTTGCTTGTTTAAAAAATTTCAAAGTTTGTTTAAAAAGTTTGTCAAACTTGTTTAAAAGTTTCCCAAAAGTTTGGGAGACAAAAATGGGTCTGAACTGTCAGCATGCTTCTGAATATCACTTGGTAAAGCACCATCAACTTCTAAAAACATAAAATTAAGAGGGATATGAAACAATTTCGACAAAAATGTACATATATAGGACAAAAAGATTATTACGTTAATTCAGACATGGATGTAGTTCCAAAAAAAAGTGACACAAATGGAAAATCTGTTCTTTAAAAAAGCTCTACGTAGAGATCCCCCCAAAAATATAGAAAACAGATTCCAACAGCAAAAAACAGCAACAGATTTTTCCCTAAAGAATAAACTTTCAATTCCACAGCAGTGAACTTTCATCTGATCTTCCGCACCATAATAAGACTTTTAAACGAAACAAAACTAATTAATTAATGTTTTGTTATATCACAGTTTTTGAAAAAAAAAGAAGTAAATCGATAAAATCATATCTATAAGAGCTTATTTATAAAAAAAAGGTTAAAACCATAAATACTTTCAATAGTGAAGAAGATCAAGGAATTTTGTATAATCAACCCCATACAAATTAGAATTCAACAGGTCAAGATATAATAATCTTCAGAAAAGTCTTCGAGCCTGTTGAATAAAACAATGCAAAGTATTAATTCAATCTTTGGAAGATTTTTCATTAAAAATACTATTTCATATAGCTAGAATCCTAAATCAACAGAATATTCAGATATATATTTTCAGTCTTGAACCAGGGATTGACCAGTCCAGTGCCATTATATCAAAACCTATGAAATAATCTATAAAAAATTTCATTTTGTCATTATATCAAAACCTATTAAATACACAGGGGAGGAGTGTGTTTCCCTTGCTTTTGGTTGCAGGGTTTATTACAGTCGGTTCCAACATTGGTTTCATTCCAAGTGGCAACATGGTGAGGATTTCTGGTTGAACTGCCGGTCTACCTCTGTAATGATTGGGGAAAAAAATTAAAAAGACCAGTAAAGAACAGCTGGTCTGCATTCAAAATGTATTAGGTACAATTATTCTGTATATTGTTAAGTAAGAATTGTTTTCTAACTTCAAAGTTTCAAAATAATTTACCCTCCCCCCTTGTGTGTAAATATATAGCCCAAATTATATTTTTTCATCTATTCTGTCACATATCTGTCCTGTCTCGCGGTATGCTGAAAGAAACTAACGAAGAAAAGAAGGAAAACCGGTTTGTTCTTGAGTTTTACAGAGCGCAAACTTGAGTGAGTTACGTATAATACACAAGCACCAAAATTCCTTCTCCCTACAGAAAATAAAAAAAAAAACTCAAATAAAATTCTCAAATTTGGAAGGCCTTATTTTCTACGGGGGGCATTTTCATCGAAGACGGGGGGGGGGGGGGTGTAAACTCCTAGAAAAAAAAAAAAAAATAACAAAAAAAAAAAAAAAAAGAAAACAAACGCCTAGAACCATTCAGTTGATCCTTTCAATGGAGGTGGAACGCGGAAAATGGTATGATGGTATGATCTAAATGGTATGATGAATGAGAAAAATTATAACCATTTTCCTTAATTTTGGGAACTAAATAAATGGTTTAATACTAGCGCATATTCAGGGATTCTGTTAGGAGGGAGGATACCAAAATTATTTCGATCGAGAAAAGCTACTAAAATAATTTTTGGGAATGGGGTAGTTTGATTGTTTTTACCTGCATTTTTAAGACCATTTTACGAATCCAAGAAATATTTTGGGAGGAGGTTTTAAAACCTTGTGTTCTCTTCCCTCTAGACACGACCATGGTTGATAATGAATAGTAAGAATCTACCAGGTCTAGTAATGGGGCTCTATTTGCTGCAGAAATTCCCAGTCTCCCTTAGCATTTAACTTTTAAGTGTCCACTGACGGAAATATTTTTGCCTTTTTTCTCCTTTTTTATCCCTTTAAAAGTATAAGCAAAGTTATGTAAAATTGGAAAATCCCCAAGCTTTTGAATATCCCCTAATCAGAGTGTACTGTTGAGTAGTGTCCAACTCTAAAAAATTTTTTTTTACCTTGATCAGTATTAGATGTGAAGCCCAATTCTCTGGAGAGTCAGGTTCAAGCTTAAAAAATGGTATCGAATGGCTGGGAAAAGTTACTAATCAGGCATTCTTATCAAGTTTGGGAAAAAACAAAAAAAAAAGGTCTGAACTGTCAAAAGGGCATGCTTCTTATGTCACTTTGGTAAAGCACCATCAAAACTTCTAAAAAAAAAAAACATGAAATTAAGAGTGAATATGAAAAAAAAATTCTAGAAAAATTGTATTTATACCTTGACGAAAAAGGAATTTTGTGGAATATTCAAGTAAATAAAAAATTCCTTTCAAGGATGTAATCCCAAAAAAACAAAAACCAAAAGTGGGAGCAAAAATGGAAGCCACCCTGTTTCTTTTTTCAGAAAAGGATTTGAAGGTAGAGTACCCCCCCCACCCCAAAAAAAAAAAATAAAAAAAAAAAAATTAAATAGCATCACACAGATTCCAAAAACCAGCACAAAAAAGCTGCAAACAAAACAGAACTTTTCCTTTAAAAGAATAAAAACTTTTTCAAGTCGGTAATTTTTTCCTTTTTTCTTTGCCAAGTGAAAAAAACTTTTTTATCTTCCGCCGCCAGGAAATAAGACTTTAAAAAAAAACCAAAAAAACCAAAAAAAACTAATTGATTAAAGGTTTTGTGATATAAACAATTTTTGAAAAAACAAAAGGAAAAGTTAAAAAATCGGATTAAAAAAAAATCGGAAATTTATAAAAGAGGCTTATTTAAAGAAAAGAAAATTTTTTGAGGGTTTTTTAAAAAAAAAACCATAAAAATTTTACCTTCAAAACGGGCGGAAAAGAAAAGATCAAAAAAGGGAATTTTTTGCATAAATCAAGCCTCATTAAACAAAAATTGCAATTTTAAAACAAGGAATCAAAAGAACAACAATAATCTTTTAGGGAAAGTCAAAAACGAGCTAGTGCATAAAAAAAACTCCAAAAAAAAAAAATGGAATTTTTCCCAAAATTTTTTTCAAAATCTCCCCAACAAAAGGTTTTTAAAACCTTAAGCTCATTATAGGTTAAACTGAAACCTAGATTCCTAAGGGAAAAACGGAAGATTTTCAATAAAAAAATTTTTTGTATTTCATATTTGCAAGATCCAAAAATCCCAACAGAAACAAAAATTTAAGATATACATTTTTCCAGTCTTTCAAAAAAAGGGCATTGAAAAAACCCCAGTTCAGGGAGGCCATTGGACCCCCAGGTCAACCCCAAGGGCATTGGCACCCTATGGTATTTCCATAGGGTATCCAAAAAAAACTATGAAAAGAAAGATAAAACAGGGAGCTTTGTGTCAAGTTCTGGATGGCTGCTTTGGTTGCAAAGTTGGTGTTTTTTTTCTTTAGTTTTTTGCAGGTCGGTTCCCAAAAACATTGGTTTTCATTCCAAAGTTGTCAAACATTTATAAAAAAAAAAAATGGTACCCAAAAATGCTGGGGGGGGAACAAGTTTTTGCTCACGGGGTTTTGCCATCTTCAACTTTTGGGGAAAAAAACAAAAAAAAAAAAAGGGTCTGAAAAACTGTCCAGCATGCCTTCTTTAAAAAAATGGTCCCCCCCAATTGGGCAAAAAAAAAGGCATTCAATCAACTTCTAAAAACATAAAAAAAAAAATAAAGAGTGAGATATGAAAAAACACAATGTCTGACAAAACCCAAAATGTGAAAAATTTTACCTTTGGGGACAAAAAAGGAATATTTCAAGTAAAAAATTACAGGGGCAAGGGGAATGTAAGCTCCCAAAAAAAAAAACCCCCCCCCCCCCAAGTGACGCAAAATGGAAAAGGAAAACCTTGGTTTCTTTCAGGAAACAATAAGAAAAAAAAAAACTTGGGGGATCAATTCGTTAGGAGATTACCCCCCCCCCAAAAAAAAAATATAAAATAATGAGAGAGTTTCTAATAGGAGCAAAAAAAAAGACCATTTCCAAAAAGCACCAAAAGAGCACAACAGGTCGGGGAGTAAAAAAAGGTAAAAGAATCCTTAAAAGGACTAAAACTTTTCAATTTCCCGGGGATTTCAGTTCAAGCTTCGAAAATTTCATTTCTTCCCCCGGCCGGCCAGGGGGGGAATTAAGGTGGAACTTTTTTAACGAACAACCAAAAAAAAACTAAATAATGATTAATGTTAGTGCCGGGATAATTCACCAACAATTTTTTTTTTTAAAAAAAAATTAAAGTTAAAGAGTAAAATTCGATTATTAAATCGAATTTATAAAGATAGGCTTTATTTAGGAAGGAAAAAAAAACGGGTTAACAAATACCATTAAACAGACCTTTTTCAAAAAAAACGGGAAAAAGGGAATAGGATCCAATAGCACATTCTTGGCAAAATCATGGTGGGGGGGAAAATCCGCATAACAGCCCCTTCATTACAAAATTTTTGGAATGTAACACTGATCCAAAAGATACAAAACATTTTAAAATCTTTTTAGGGAAGAGTCCACCCGGAGGGCCTAGTTGCATTTAAAAAAAAAAAGTGCAAAACAAAAAATGGAATTTCCAAATCATTCTAAAAAACACCCAAAGAGTTTTTAAAAAAACCTGTTAAAGGCTCCATTATAGTTAAACTTTTGGAAAAAAAAACCTAGATTTCCCCCATAAAGGAACCCCCCCCTGAAGAATTTTTCTTCACATTAAACACAATGCTAATTATTTTTTACATATTGCAAAAGGAATTCTCAAAGGACATCCCAAATCAGAACAATGGAAATTCAGGGATTATAATACATTTTTTCAGGTCTTCAAAAAACCCAAGGCAATTCAAAAAAAAAAAACCAAGGTTCAGAGGGCCATCGAATAATCAGTCAACCAAAGGCAATTTTTCCATGTTGCATGCAATACGGTTATTACAAAAACAACATAATGAGTTAAAAAAAAACAACCCCCCCCCCCCCTGGAGGGTTTAAAAAACTTCGGGGATTGTTTCCCAAGGTTTGTTGGGTTGCAGGGGTTTTTCCCAGTGCCAGTTCAGGTGTTTCAAAAAAAAAACCCCCCCCTTTTTTTTTTTTTTTTTCCTTTTTCAAGTTTGGGGGCAAATGGGTTGGTGGGGGGTTTTTTCTGTTTTTGAAAACTGGGGCCGGGTCTTCTTGGGGGGGGGGGCCAACATAAAAATAAATCTTCCCATTTCTCTTACCCATTGGGGGAGGCCAAGGTGGGTCAAAGGTTTAAAACCCCCCCAGGGGGGGGGGGGACTGTTTTTAAAATAAAACTTTTACCCCAAAAATAGTTTTAAAAAAAAAAAAAATACCCAAGGTTTTTTTCCCGTGGCCTTTTGTTCCCTTGTGGGGCAAACTGTGAAATAAAGGTATTATTCATGCAAGAAAAAAACTTAAAATTGTTGCCTTTTCCAGATGGGTTTAAAAAAAAAAACAAAAACCCCCCAAAAAACAAGTCCAAAAAAGTATTTGGCCCAAAATGATCTAAGAAAGGGGGAAACTGGATATTTTTACTCCCACCAAAAGAAATTTTGGAAAAGAAAAAAAAAAATTCTTCTTTTTTTTTTGTTAGGGTGTCACCTTTCCCCCAAAAACCGTTATTTTTTTTTGGCGAAAAAAAAAAATTTTCCCCGGGGAGGAATAATGTTGGGAGGCCAAATTTTTTACCAAAATCAAGTGGAAAAAAATGACAAATGAAAAAATTTTTGGAAAAAGGGGGCAAAATGAAAAGGAGCCCATATATTACCAGGGGGATAAAAAAATCTAAAAAAACAAAAAAAAAAAAACCAAAAAAAAAAAAATACTGGCAAAAAAAATAAAACCCCCCCCCCCCCCCCCACCTTTTTTCTGTGGGAATCCTTTATTTCAGGGATTAATCCTTAGTTTTTTTTTTTGCCTTTTTAAAGAAAAAACTAAATTTCTCAGCAGGCCCCCGGGGGGGGGGGGGGCAAAAAACTAAAAAACTTAGGGCCCCCTGAAAACTAAAAACGGGCAAAATTTACACCATCCCCCCCCCCCCCAAGGGGGCATAAATAAGGCATTCCTGTGTGTGAAATTTTTTATTAAAAAGGATTTCCCCCCATGTGGACTTTCTAAAGGATGTTTAAAACCCTCCTCCACACTTTTTTTGGGGAAAAAAAAAACCCCGGCAAAAAAAACGGGTTTTTCTTTCCTTATTAGGCTTTTTTTAATGGGGTAACCCCCATAAAAAACTTTTTAATTTAATGTTAAAAATGTTGGGAAATCCCCACCACATAAATAAGCTTAATTTTCTTTTTGATGTGTCTATTTGGCCCACCGTTTCAAAATTTTTTCGTTTTGTGGTCACTAAGGGAGGTTTTCTGTTTTACCCCACTGAGTAGCCTTGGGCGCCCTTTTTCTACCATTCAGGTTTCCCCATTACCCTCGAAAAAACCTTTTCTGGGGGGGGGGCCCATTTTTAAAAAAAAAAAAACTTTTTTGGGTCCTATTTCAAACCCCTTATACTGGGTAGAGGTTGGAATGGTGGCAAATGGAACTTGGTTAAAGGCTCCTTGCCGTTTTGAATATGGCGGGTGTTATAACAAAAAAGCGTAGGCACCAGCAACTTTTGGGGGTTTCGGAGGGGGGTTGGACGTTAAATCTAAACCCCCCCCCCCCCGGCTATGGAAGGGAGGGTTTTCTTTGTTAGGATTTCCCCCCCCCCCCAACCCGAAGGCAGGAGTCGGCCAAAAGTTTATGAAACTTCTGGCAGGGGTGTCCAGTTCAAAACCTGGGTCCGAGGGGGAGACAATTCTGTCCATTCAGGCGCGGGACCGACCAAAAAAAAAAACCATTTTCCCCGGGATATATTGCAATCAAAAGTTCATATTATGGTTCAAATTTTTTTCTAGGCCAAGGGGCAAAAAGCAGGTCAGAGTGGGGCCGTTCCGGAGGGTAAAAAAAAGCCCCCAAAAAACCAACCCCCAGAGTGGGGGCCCACCCTTGTTTGGCTTGGTGGAACCAATTTTTTGAGTTTTGAAACAAAAATGGAACCAAAAAAACTTGGCCAAGTAAAAAAGTGGGTTTTTTTTTTTTTTTGGGGGGGCCCCCACCAAGGCTTTCCATTGCCTCCCCCAAAACAAATTTTTTTTCCAATTCTGCCAAAGGTCCCCCCCTTGGTCACAGGGATTTTGTTTTTCCATTCTGGAAAGGGCGTTTATAAAACATGCGCTCAAAGAATTGGTGGATTTTGAAAGGGCGTAAAAAATCATTTCAGACAAGTTAACAAGGCACCCCCCCCACAACTGAAAGCTCAACTTAATTTTTGGATAAATATTGCATACAAAAATATTCGAAAAAAAAAAGGCGATCTTCCAAAATTTGGGCAATTGGGTTCTCTCCAAAGGGGGGGGGGGGGACAAGTTAGGGCAGGCTTTTTTTCGACCTTTTTTTCGGGCTGCACCAGTTCCATTATTCCCAGGCCACGGGGGGAGCCATCATTTCTTAAAAAATTTTTCCCACAGAGCTAAAGATTGGGGGGGGACTTAAAGGTGGGGCAAAGCAAACTTCAAAAAAAAAAACGGTTGAGGAATCCAACCAGGGGGGAACTTTAATGGCTTCCTGGGGGGGGAAGGGGGGCCTAATTCTTAGACTGGGGGGATAAGGTTGGGGGACTTGGCCATTATTTTTAGTTTTTTTGCCACCAGGTTTTCCCGCTTGTCCCATTTTTCCCGTTTTCCCCAGTCAGAGAAGATAAAAAAAAAAACAAAAAAAAAAAGATTTTAACAGGTTTATTGATAACCCCCCCCAATAATTGGCAAAGATTAACGCATTCAATTAGGGTTTTGGAACGGGAAAAAAAATAAAACTTGTGGGAAAAAAAAAACAAAACGAAAAGAACCAAACAAATTGGTTAAGGTGCATTTTTTTTTTTTTTTGTAAAATAAATTAAAAAAGGGAAAAAACCATTTGGATTTGTTAAAAAAAAACCCCCCCCCCCCCCCTTTTTGTACAAAAAAAAAACTTTGCTTTTTTTTACAAAAGTTTTTTTGCTTTAAAAAGCGGCATTGATTTTTTAATTTAATTTTTTTTTTTTGCAAATTTTTTTCATAAAAAAAAAAATTTTTCCAGTTGTTTTACCTTTAAGGGGGGGGGGGGGGACCCCAAAAAATTCTGTGCATTTAATTTTACTTTTAGGTATTATTTTTTGCGGTGGTTTTTCCAATAAAGCCACCAAGTTATATGATTCCTTCGTTGGGCTCTGTAATGTTTCTGTTTTTATTATGGTAATTTTTGATAAAAAACCCATGAAAAAATTATTGCTCATCGTGTAATCAAGGCAAATGGGTGGAGAGTTAAAGTTTAAAAAACCTGGTCCTTTCTCCCTTTTAAAAGGTAACTTCGGAAAAATTCTTTGTTTTAAGGGTTTTTAGGACCCATAGGCTCTTTTTTCCAGGGTTTACTTAAAAAAAAACCACTCTTAAGGGGTTTTACAGACCGCAAACTCTTTTTTAAAGGTGGTTACCTTTGAAAAACACCAAACTCTTTTTTAAAACGGGCCTTGCAAAAAAAAAAAAAAAAACTCTTCTTTTTGGAAAGGGGTTTGGAAGGGGGGGGGGGGGGGGGCGGAACACAACGAAACTCTTTTTTTAAAGGGATGAGTACCCTTTTAAAAAAAAAAAAACTCTTCTTTTAAAGGGTTTTTTAGGGGGAAACCTGGACTCTTTTTTTCCAGGGTGGTAACTTTAAAAAACTTTTTTTATGGGGTTCCTTAAAAAAAAAAAAAAATCTGTTAAGGGGGGGCTTAGGACCCCGGGAACCTCTTTTTAAAGGGGTACTTAGTAAACCAAAAACACTCCTTTTTAAAAAAAGGTTTTTAGAACCCCGGGACATCTTTTTAATTTTGTTTGAGGCTGGGGACTAACAAAAACTATTTGTTAAAGGGTTCTTAGGGACCCGACTCTTTTAAGGGGTACTTAAAAAACTCTTTTAAGGGGGTTTACGGGGGAACCCCCAGTCTTTTTAAGGGTAGTTAAACAAAAAAAAAACCTTCTTGGTAAAGGGTTTTTTTTATTGGGGAACCCTTGGGTTTCATTCTTGTCAAGGGTAACTTAAAAACCTCTTTTTAGGGTCTTTAAAAAAAACTTCTTTTAACGGGGCTTATGGGGGGAACCCCGGGGAACTTCTTTTAAGGGGTTACTTTTAAAAAAAATCTTTTAAAGGGTTTTTAGGGGGGAACCCGGGACTTCTTGTAAAAGGGTTACTTAAAAAACTTCTTTTTTAAAAGGGGTCTTGAAAAAAAAACTCTATTATGGGGTTTTTGGGCGGGGAAAAACACCCGGACTTCTGTTAAGGGTACTTAAAAAACTCTTCCTTTAAAGGGTTTTTAGGGGGAACCCGGGGGACTCTTTTAAAGGGTTTTTTAGTTACCTAAAAAAATTCTCTTTTTTACAAAAGGGTTTTAAAAAAAACTGGACTTTTTTAAGGGTTTTATGTTTAAACCCGGTTTTTTTAGACCCCCGGACTAAAAACTTTTTTCTCTTAAGGGTTACTTAAAAAAAACTCTTTTAACGGGTACTTAAAAACTCTTTTAAGGTTTTAGGACCCGTCTCTTTCACAAGGGGGTACTTAAAACTCTTTTAAGGGTAGTTAAAACTTCTTTTTAAAAGGGGTTTTAGGAACCCGGGGACTTTCTTTTAAGGGTAGATTACTAAAACTATTTTTTAAAGGGTGTTTAGGGGGACCCGACTCTTTTAACGGGTTTCACCTAAAAACTCTTTTAAAGGGGGGTTTTAAGAACCGACTCTTTGAAGGGTACTTTAAAAACCTTTTTAAGGGGTTACTACCCGACTCCTTTTAAGGTACTAAAAACTCTTTTAAGGGTTTTAGAACCGACGTCTTTTTAAGGGTACCTTAAAACTCTTTTGACGGGTCGTGAAAAACTCTTTTACGGGTTTAGGACCCCCGACTCTTTTTAAGGGTAGTAAAAAATGGTCTTAAAAACTCTTTTTAAAGGTTTTTAGACCCGACTCTTTTAAAGGGTACCTAAATTTTAAAGGGTCTTTTTTAAAGGGTTTTTAAACCCGGACTCTTTGAAGGGGTACTTCCCCCCAAACTCTTTTTTTACAGGGTTTTAGGGGAACCCCGACTATTTTTTTAAGGGTACTAAAAACGTTTAAACATGGTTTTAGACCCCGAACTCTTTTAAGGGACTAAAAACTCTTTTAAAACTCTTTTGAGGTCTTGAAAACTCTTTTACGGGGGTTTTAGACCCTTTTACTTCTTTTAAGGCCCTACTCTTAAAACTAAAACTCTTTTAATGGTCTTAAACCAACTCTTTTTTAAGGGTTTTAGGGGACCCGGACCTCTTTTTAAGGGTTAAGCTAAATTTTTTAGACCCTACTCCTTTAAGGGTCTTAAAACCCTTTTCTTCACGGGTTTTAGGGGGGGGGACCTTAGAACTCTTTTAAGGGTACTTAAAAAAAAAACACTTTTAGGGGGTTTTTTGAAATCTGTAAGGGGGGGTACTTCTATTTCAAAGGGTATTAAAAATTTTAAAGGGTTTTTAGGGGACCCGATTTCTTTTCAGGGTTACTTAAAACTCTTTTTTTAAGGGTTTTAGACCCGACTCTTTTAAGGGTGCAAACTGAACCAACGCGTAACGGACCATTTAAAAACTCTTGCTTTAAGGGGCTTTAAAAAATTAGGCCCCCCACATCTTTCATACTACTACGGGGGTTTTGGGTGACCCTACTACTTTTAAGGGGATAATTACTAAAAAAACTTGACTTTTTATGATCTTAAAAGGGTTTCACAGCAATCTTTTAAACGGTTTTAATAGGGACCCCCGACCTCTTTTTTTTTAAGTTGGGGGGGACTTCAAAAGCAGCTCTTTTTCTGGTTTTACTAGACCTCTAACTACTCCTTTGAAGTGAACTTTTAAGGGTTACTAAAAAAACTTATTTAATTGGTTGAAACTTCAAAAATTCGAACTCTTTTTAAGGGTAAGTGCGGTGATTGAGTGCAAACTTTAGGGTCACTTGCACCGTTTTTAAGGGGTTTTTACTCTTAAAATTCTTTTGCGAGGGTTTTTTTTAGGACCCGGAGGGAACCTTTTTTTAAGCGGTAGGGTTTATAAATTTCAGTGGCTGTTTTTTCAACACGGGTTCTTAAAAAACCTCTTTTGAGGGTTATAAGACCCTAGGACTTTTCCTCTTTAAGGGTTTACCTTAAAATCTCTTTTAAGGAGTTCTTCTTAAAAAAAAGCTAACTTTGGGAAGGTGGGGGGGGGGGGGACTACCGTTATCCAACTGAACCCCCCACGCGGGGGGGAAAAATGAAACCATCGTTTGCAAAAAAAATACCCCATGGGGAAAACAACCACCCCAGTTGGAAAACAAATAGGAAAATATCCCTCATCTCCCCCCCCCCCTCCGGGCTTTCAGTGGATTCTAAAACCAATTATTGTAGGGGCCAATAATCATGACTTACTTACGCAAAGGCTAAGGGGTTTTCTAAGGTGAAAGATTTCAAGAAGAAATGTTTCGGCGGATATGGACCCCCCCCAAAACCCCCCCCCGCCCCCCCTAAACCCCCCTTTGTGGGGGACTATGGATTATTTGCACCATTCCCCCAAAAGGGGGGGAGGCCCCACAGCACCCCCCCCTATGGTTAAGAAAAACGGCCTCCAATTTAATAAAAAGGCGGCGAAGTTCCCACAATTTTCAGGAGGGGAATTTGAGTTGTTTTTGGGGATTTTTTTTTTTAGTTTTCCGTGTGTGTGCTGAAAAAAACCAGCCAAAAAAAAAGCACATGTAATATGCTTAACTTTAAAACTTTTAACTAACTCTACGGATTTGCTGTTAAAAAACCACTAAATGGGCTGACTCTAGCTTCTAAGGGACGTAAAAAAATAAAAAAAAAAGAAAAAAAAGAAGAACTTTTTAAGGAGGAAATGCTTTCCCCCAGACGGAATTAATATTAACACAAAAATCTTATAAAAAAAAAAATCGGGGAAAAAAAAAAACAATTTTCAAACAAGGTTTGAAAACATGTTAAAAAAAATTCTATAAAAAGGCTGCTTTTTGTTTTTTTTATCCAATGTTAAGTTGCGGGTGATTAAGGCAGTTTGCACGAGGGTTTCAGATTTGTATAAGCGGGCCACCAGTTGGTTTTCTCAGTTGTAGAGTTGCCACGGGTCAGTTCATAGTTAAGTAGTTAGCGCTACTAGCGGGCCGTGGTCAAGTTCAGGGCACGGTAGTGGTTAGCCAGTAAGCACGAGGGGAGTTTAAGTTTTAGTACCCGGAAGGTTTAGTTAAAATTTCAGTTCCCGCAGTTTTAGGGGTAGTTCAGTAGTTACCACGGTGGGTTCCAGTTTGCAATGGAAACCCACAAAATTAGCAGATCGGAAAAAAAGGGCTTATAAAAAACTAATCTAGGGGGTTTTTGCTCATTTTTGGAGTAAAGGGGGTCAAAATAAAAAATGTTTTATCCCTTCTGCTATAGTCAAAGCTACAAATTACAATTTCAAAGCTAAAACTTAAGAAAGGCTCCTAGGATTGCAATTTTCATTCCTTCCTCCCCCCCCCCCGCGGGGGAAACAATAAACCAAAAATTCCCTCCAACTAAAAAAAAACATTCCCCAGCCTAGAAAAACAAAAAACCCCTCACCACCAGGGGAGGGAAAAAATATCTCCCCCCCGGCCACCCCTAGGTGGAAAGGGAAAAAGAAGGGTTCTTCCCCCCAAAATTTGGGACTGAATTTTTTTTTTTATGAGTTTTCTTTCTTTTTAGTTTCGTGACAAAAAAAAAGAGCTAAAGGAAACGGTAGACTTTTCAAACGACAAAAAAGAAAAAAAAAAAGGGGTGGAACAGGGTTTTAACACCCCCAGCAAAAGTATCCTTACAAAAAGGGAAAAAAAAAAAGGGAAAAAAAAAAAAACCGGCAGATCCATTTTGTTCTATTGAAAAGGCTTGCATATATGAAATTAAAGTAGTAGAGTAAGTAGCTTTCAGGTAGATTATTTTAAATGGCAGTACGCGGAATGTACGTTTTAGAGTACGGAAATATTATCGGGGGCGCCGTTTTCAAATTTGAAAAAAAAAAAAAAAATATAAGGCAGGGACACAATTCATTTAAAAAGAATTTAAGCTAAAAACATAAATCATATGGCACCCAAAAAACAACAGTTTATCGCAATAATGTTTTCCTCGCCCTAGCTCCCCCAGTTTTAATGAAAATTCAAAACATAATGCTTAGATAGCAGATAATATATAACAACTGGCATGAACCAAAAAAAACTAACACTTGACGGGACTTCTTTTGCAGGACAATAAGATATTAATTTTTGTTACACCAATTTTTCCTGAAAGTTGGAAAACTTTGAATTAATCAGGAAGACACTAGGCGTTCAGGAAGGGGGAAAAAAAAACATAGCGTGCAAACCCCTGTGATAATTTGCAGCCTGGACATGGGAGCGAGACTGATACTTAAAACTGATTTTAGTAGCCTTCAGTTTGAATTTCTAGGGGGGGGACTTTAAAAAAAAAACTATTTGCTTGTTGATTCGTTTTGGACAGTTTTTTTGAGCTTAGCAAATAACACCAAGTGGGTGCAATGAAATGGAAGGCTAAACACTGGTTGTTCTGTTTACAAATAACGGATTTGTAATGAGTTAATCTTCCATTTGGCTTTTGAAAAGATGCTTGGGGAATACGCTTTGGAATTATGACCCAAAAAACATGCTGAAAAAAAAAAAAAAAAAAAAAACAGCTATTAAAAAAAAGAAAAATGCTTTAGTGTTTGTAAATCATTGTTGGCATTTGTTTGACTTCGTAAGGGGGGGAAAACAACAAGCATTATCGCCAAATAAACGCCCTAGTTTGCTATTAGTGTGTTTGTTTGCCAAAAAAACATAATGTAGATCATTGCTTGCAGAACTACCAATATATAACTGGAAAACTGGGATTGAACAAAATTGGTTTTTCTGCAAAAACTAAAAAAAACTTTGACGGGGGGGGACTTTTGCAGCCAATTAAAAAACAGCTGTTTTTGCTTAAAGTAAATTAAATTTAAAAAAAATGTTGTTTGTATTTTCAAATTGCTATTTTCCTGTTTGAAAGTTGGCTGTTGGATTGTTGTGTGATGTTGAAAATTGCTATCAGTTTGCAAATGTGTGTTGCCACTTATGCGGCAATTCCAGGTATAAGGCAAAAACTTGGGGCAAGTGCATGCTGCAAAATTTCTCAAAGTTTGAATCACAAAACGAGTTGCTGTGTCGTTTCTTTTGTTCTTCCAAGTGTTTGTAACTTCTACACAAATGCACCATTAATAAATAAACTGAAAACCCAAAACTAACAGAAATTTGGGCTAACCAAGTGGTCAAACTGAAAAAGAAAATGAAAAAAAACAAAAAGAGCAACATCTAAAAAGAAATATGGCTGACAACACCCATTGGTTTCTTAGGAAGTAACCAAAGGTGAAAAAACTTGAAAAAAATTGCACATTGTAATAAAACTAAATAAAAAAAAAAAATGGCTGAAAAAAAAACAAATAGATAACAAGTCAAAAGGAAAAAAAGAGCAACCATTAAAAGAAAAAAAAAAAACTTGCCCATGTCATTCAGTAAAAAAAAAAAAAAAACAAAAAAAAAAAAAAAAAAAAAAAAAAAAAAAAAAAAAAAAAAAAAAAAAAAAAAAAAAACAAAAACAAAAAAAAAAACCAAAAAAAACGTTAATTGTCAGTGTTTTTTGGATATAACATATTCTATTACACTAAAAGTTTTTTTTTATAGAATTAAAAACAAATCTTATTGTTTCATAATTGTGTTTCAGGAAAAAATCGTTCTTAAGGAATTAGTTGTACAAAAAAGTTCAAAAACTTTTAGCATAAAAGAGCACAGGTCTTGGGGGGAAAGGGGGGGGACAACCCCTCCTTTTCATAAAAGTAATAATTTCTGTTTGTTTTAGATTTGATGTGTTGCTCATTTTACTTTCAGATGAAAAAAAACTTCTTTTTTTTACAATTTTAATTCTTATCGGGTTTAAATCCGGCTATCTTCTCAGGACAGGAAAAATTTCGGCTCACTTCGATATTATACGCTACTTACTCAAGTTTAACAATGTGTAAAAAAACTAGAGAAACAAAAACCGGTTTTTCGTTACCTTTACTAACAAAATTTCGGAATATATATTTTCACCCATTTAGGGGGGGCGGGGGGGGGAGGAAGTATAGCTGGTCTGTGTGCAAATATGTTAGGAATTGTTTTCTGACTCCAAAAAAAAATTGGTCCCCCCCCTAATTACATTAAATCCCCCCCCCCCATTCTGTGTAAAAAACAATATAGCTCAAATTATATATTTCCCATCTATTTCTGTCAAGTTGTCGGCTTAAGCAGAAAAGAAACTATAGGATAGAAACTATCGGTGCCGAAACCGGGTTTGTTCTCGAGTTTTATACAGCGTAAAAAAAACTAAAAAAGTGAGTTGCGTATAATACATAAAAAAGTACCCAAAATTCCTTCTCCCCTAAAAGGAAAGTAATAAAAAATAAAAAAAAAAAAATTCTTTAAAATAAAATTCTCAAAAAAATTGAAAAGCCTTATTTTCCATTGGGGTGGGTATTATATAAAAAAAAAAAAAGTATAACCATTTTCCTTAATTTTTGGGGAACTAAATAAATGGTTTTTCCATACTAGTGCATATTTCAGAGGAATTCTGTTAGGAGGGGGAGGGGATGAGGGTATGGGGGGGGGAGGGGGGAGGATTACCAAAAATGTTATTTCCCGTTTTTCGAGCGAAAGAGCTTGGAACTAAAAATAATTTTTTAAATTGTGGGGGTGTGGGGTTGTTTAAGATTGTTTTTTTTTTTACCCTGCATTTTAAGACCATTTTTACGAATCCAAGGAAAAAAAAAAGTTTGGGAGGTTTCAAAAAAAACCTTGTTGTTTTCTCTTTGCCCCAGACAAAACAAAACCCATGGTTGATTTTTTTGAATAGTAAGAAAAATCTACCCAGGGGCTAATAATGGGGCTGTATTTGCAGCAGGAACATTCCCAGTCTCCCCTTATCCCTTAAACTTCAAGTTGGTCAAATGACGGAAATATTTTTTTTGGCTGTTTTTTCTTTCTTTTTTTTTCCCTTTAAAAATATGGGCAAATTTGGAAGCACCAAGCTTTTGGAATATGCTAAATTCAGGCTGTCTAGGCTTTTACTGTGAGTAGTTTCAGTGTCCAACTGCTAAAATGTTTTACATCGATCAGTAATAGATGGTGGAGCCCAATTCTTGAGACCCAAATTCTCTTAAATTGAACCAGGGTGCAGGGTTCAGGGCCCTTAAAGAAATTGTTACCAAAAAAAAAGATGCTGGGGAAAAGTGAAAAAAAGTGCTTCTGCATCGGGCCCAATCTTCAAGTTTGGGAAACAAAAAAAAAAAAAAGGGTCACCTCTGAAAACTGCTGAACGTCAGCATGCTTTCCTTAATGTCACACTGGACAAAAAAGCACCATTCATCCACACCTTCTAAAAAAAAACATAAAAAAAAATTAAGGAGGGAATATGAAAACAACAATTTTGGGGGACAAAAAATGTATCACAGATTTTTGAAAAAAAAAAAAAAAAAAAAAAAAAAAAGTAAAATCGATTTTAAATTCAATTTTTATTTTATTAAGTAAGAAATCAAAGGCTTTATAATAAAAGCTATTTAGAAAAAAAAATCAGGTTTTTAAAAACCATTTTTTTACCATTAAACCTTTTCAATAGGCAGGAAGAAAATCAAGGGGAATTTTTGGGCATAATCCAAGCCTCATACAAATATTTTCTGAATTACGCGAATGAAAATCAGGAAATTTTGCAAATCAGATTACAGTACAATCTTTAGAAAAAACAGATCAAAGATTATCAGTCAATCTTTAAAAACACGAGCTAGTACATAAACAAAAACACATTTGCAAAAAAAAAAAAGATTAAAATTCAATTCATCTAACAACAACAGTTTTTAAATTTCTTTGCTCATTATAGTTAATTGAAAACTTAGGTCCTAAGGTTACGGTAGATTTTTTCAATAAAAATTCTATTTCATATTGCAAGAATCCAAAAATCAACATAAAAAATTCAGATATATATTTTCAGTCTTCAAGGGCAGGCATAATGAAACGGTTCAGAGCTAGATAAATCTGGGAAAAAAAAATTATTCTGCCCTCATTATATCAAAACATATGAAATAAACACAGGTGAGGAAACGTGGACTGTTTGCTTTTGGTTTGCAGGTTTTAGTGCAGGTCGGTTACAAAAACATTGGGTTTCATTCCAAGTGGTAATTTATGGTGAGGGGTTCTGTTTGAAAACTGCCGGTCTTCCTCTGGGAATGATCTTCCTGAAAACATCGAAAATTACCTCATTCTCAACCCATGGGTTGCCACAAAGTGCCCCAAGGTAAAAACACCCAGGGGACTGTTTGTAAAATCAACCCCAAAATAAAGTTTTAAAGAAACCAAACAAGGTTCCCACGAGCTTCCCTTGCACAAACAATGTGATAAGTATGTTTAATCAGCTAGCAGATCAAACAGTAAAAAGCACAATATACAGTGGAAAAAAAGTGAAAAATAAGGGGGGGGTCAACTCATGAATCGGTCATAGATCGTTTGAAAAAAAAAAAAAAATAAGTCAACAGTGTTAGCAAAAAATGATCTAAGAAAAAGAAAATCTGATATACTCCCACCAAAAAAATTTGGAAAGTATAAAAAAAAAAAAACTGAGAGGGAGTTCCCCGAGACCAATTCTCACCAGACAATTTCATTTTCACCGCACAAATTTCCCCCCGGAAAATGTCTTGCGAACGATTCCCGCCTGGAAATTTGTTGTTCTTAGCACACTTTTATTTGAATGACTTTAATTTCTGATTATTTTCAAATCAGGTCAGAAATGCCCTCCTCCGTTGAAAATTTTCCCCGCCGCAAAATCACCACCCCCCCCCCCCCCCCCCCCTCAAGCAAAAACTTGTTACTGCACAAAATTCCCACTTAGAGAAACAAAGCTTGCGGAAAAGAGCTTTCCCATGGAAAAATTTCTCCCCTTGAAAATTCCCCACCCACAATAAGATCCTCTTTTCTGTGTGGTTTGGGGGGTGGGGTTTGGGGGGGGGGGGGGGGGGGGGGGGTTTTCTTGTGGGGCCTTTTTTGGGGGGGGGGGGGAATAAACACCATTTTCCTTAACGTCTCCACAAATAAAATTTAGTCAGAAAAGAAAAAGTAAGACAAATAGAAAGAATTTCGAATTACAATTCAGGCAAGTTGCTGCCCCAGTATAAAATTTCTCCTGGAAAGTCCATTCCCGGAAACTTCCCTCCCAACAGAAAATTCTTTCAGAGAGGAACTCCTCCAGCAGAAAATTCCCCCTCCCCCGAAAAATTTCTGTCTGCTTCCCAATAATAAATAATATATGCAAAGAATGGAAAATTGCATAACTTGCACACCTTTCCTTATGGGTTTTTTGGGAGGAGGGGGAATCATATTTTCCCAAAAGGTATAGTTAATGGACTTTTCAACGCCTTAGAACAAAATAGCTATCTCAAATTTTGATCAGACGACTTTGAAGAAAAAAGGGGCGTGGGAGGGAAGTTAGTTATCCTTAAAATTTCTTTTTTGGGTACATAAAAAGAGAACTACGACTTTTAATTTTCGTTCAAATGAGCCCTCTCCCGATATTCTAGAACTACAGGAGCAATATGATCACCCTTGGGAAAAAACAAACAAACACGCATCTGTGATCTTTCTCTTGGCAAAAAAAATTTCTTTTGGCGAAACATTTCCGGGGGGGGGGGGAATGTGGAGTCAATTTTCCAAAATCAAGTGAAAATTGACAGTGAAAAAGGAAAAAAATGATCCATATATTACCAGAAGTTTAAAAAACAAACACTGAAAACAACTGACCTTTTTCTGTGAATTATGCAGACGTATCTTAGTTTTGAAAAGATGTTTAAAGAAACTAAATTTTAGCTGGGGAGGGGGGGGGGGGTAACTAGGGCCTGGAACGACAATTATACCCTCCCCCCTGCCCCATAGCAAATTACGTTCCTGGGTGTGATTGTATTAAGATTTCTTGACTTCTAGGGGGTGTTAAACCCTCCCCCTTTTTTTGAAAAATCAGGCAAATTTTCTCATGCTTATAGCTTATGATGGGTAACACTAAACTTAATTAATGTTAAATATTTGAAATCCACATATTAAGCTTATTCTTTTGATGTGTCTATTGATGTCAAAATTTCGTTTCTTGAGTTTCTGTTACAATTGAGTAGCGTCCATTCTTACTTACAGCATTATTATTATTATTATTATTTTATTACCCATTATTAAACATACAAAATGTTGTAAATGGAGTACAAGAAAAGAAAAAAAAAAAAGTAACATCAAATAACAACAAAATATCCGAAGAAAACTCAACTACAGAAAAACAAGATTAAGAACATTCCTACGACAAAAAAAAAAAAAAAAAAAAGAGTTAAGTTATTGCGACATATAATGAAGAGAGGCTTGGTTCAAACGCCTTTGCAAATCGAGCACGGCGATTCAGTACAGCTATAAGCGGGTCGGCTATACCATACTTCAGAGATATATTCGAATTCCTCATCCAAACTGGAAGACGAAGCAGATACTTGCCATATCTGTAGAAAATAGACCGAATATTGCGGCGATAAGACAAGGTAAATATTTTCCAAAACGGAGATAGGGCTAGCACATGTGGCAAAACAAAAGCATTATACACCCTTGCAAGTAGAAAACGGTTAAAGTGGCACTTCATTGAAACGAGAATTCCATAAGCTCTGCGTGTCTTTACAGCGAATAACGCAACAAGGCAATCGCGGGTTTCTTTAAGATCGCTACAAATTGGAAGGCCGAGGTACATAATCTTAGACGAAGACTTAATCGCATAAATTCCGAAAATAACATCAACTGGTACACTATCTTTAACGCGGCTATTAAATACAAGAACTTCACTCTTCTGGGGATTGAAAGAAAGACCTATGTTACCATACTCCTTACTCAAAACACGGAAAGTCTCTTCGATGCCTATAAGTGTTCTACTCGCGTTCAAAATGTCGTCGGCATAATCGATCAGCGAAACATTGAGACCTCTAAAGATACATGTAGACTGAACCGGTTCTTGCGATGAAAAAATACTATTATTAAATAGCGGTGGTGAAGTAAGTGCTCCTTGGCGTATTCCCTTCTCTACGGGTATAAGACTAGAAGATAAGGTTAAAGCATTAAACCACACGGTACATTTACACGCACTTTTAAATTACTATACATATTCCTCAGTGCGCGTATAGTAAACTTATACACGCCACGCTTCCGAGCCGACAACAATATCTGAGGGTGCACACCGGAGTCAAACGCGCGGTTGACATCGTGACCGGCAAAATACAAAGTCTCATTTGAATCATCGGCGTCA
Source organism: Artemia sinica (assembly GCA_027921565.1). Classification (NCBI taxonomy): domain Eukaryota; kingdom Metazoa; phylum Arthropoda; class Branchiopoda; order Anostraca; family Artemiidae; genus Artemia; species Artemia sinica. The sequence continues at coordinate 1,013,067 of CM051271.1, read as the reverse complement.
ATCAACAAATTAGCAATCAAATAATGCGCGTGTTCTCTACTAATTTCTTCTTAAAACCAAATTGGTTTATCCGGCGTGTTACATGTAGCACTAAGCCTATTTACAACAAGCAATTCAAATAACTTGCACAGTATAGGCGCGACAGTTATCGGGCGGTAGGAAGAACACTGCCCCCCGTCTTTCCCTTTTTTAATACAGGAATAATTACACCCGTGCAGAATAGGTCTGGAACAACCCCAGCATTAAAAATCATTTGGTACAGGAGACAAAGGTGCTCGACAAGGTTCTGACTTCCCGCTTGCAGATGCAATCCGCACAGGTTATCTACCCCCTCGACAGCTTCTTCTTCAGTTTCGAGAGTGCCTCACTGACTGACGAATTAGGAACAACAAAACCAACTTCCCGTTCACATTCCGCAAGACTCGCATCGAGCTCAATAGAAAATTTATTTTCCAGATCAGCATTAGGCGATGAAAACTCGTGCGTAAAATATTTAACCCACTTACTCTCACCGGGCAGAACATCAACTGATTCTTTACGTTTCTTCTTTTTTAGGAATTTCCACATACGATTGGGGTCTTGCTTTATATATTTACTATCACATTCAATAATCATAGTACGATGTATAGCGAGGGTTTTTGCGAATCTTCGCTTAGTATATAATCGGATGGAGTTCACTATACCATGCCTTGGTCGGTCATTATCTATCCACATTCTTAACCAGAATTTTGCGTCCACACACGCATTTACAAGATCCAAATTATCGGACCAGTAGGGTATTTCCGAGCCAATCTGAATACGACAAATCAGTACTGCAGCCTTTTCCGCACACTGCAGGGCAAGAACTATTTCGCTAGAGTATATCAGTACTTGTTTATCACTTGCTGCAACTGAAGAAGATTTATGAAGTAGATTGTAAGGGACGCGAATTCTTGCTAAAATATCGTCACATACCTTCTGGTACAAAGGTGTATTAATTTTATCCCACATAACTTTCTGATGCCATTTTCTTCCATTGGGTAGATCAGGGTAAAATTTCCTTACCTCGAACTGTTAGACTGCGTATCAACCTCTACGGTACGTGAATGGTGCAATACCTTGGTTTGAGGCTCCTGCCGTATGATATTGTGGTGTAGAGCGTAGCAACTTTGCTCCTCAAGGTGGACGAATCTAAGGCTATGAGAGGGGGTCTTGTTAGCAGCTGAGTCGGCCAAGTTAAGAAACTTCTGCAAGCTAACATTTAACCGGGTCCGAGGTCTGTCCTTCAGGCGAGACTAACCTGGAGTCATTCATTGCGCACAATTCCATCCCATCGTAGCCCCTTGGTTCAAGGGAATTTTCATCTGGCAGGCGTTTATCGTGCTCGAGATGGTTGATTTGAAGGGTCATGTCTCAGTCACGTAGAGCAAGCTCACGTATGCAGAAAACGTATTCATTAGTTTTGAGAAACTTGTGAAGAACAAAATGAAAAAAAGGGTAAGAATAATCAAAAATAAAACATGATTTGCAACCATTTTAATTGTGCTTTTGTTTGCAATTTTCGCTTAAAGCATCAATTAGTCCCTTTAAAAACGACGAAAGGCCAGGTTTTGATGGTTTTGTCCTATTTGTCTCACCCCTTTATTCTTGAAACTATATAAAGGGTATCTTGCAGATTGACTAAAGGATAAATTCCCACAACTCACTGACCTAAGGTATTTCAACAGCCTCAAATTCATTCCTTCTTACCATTACCTTGTTTTTCCTATTGATAACATTGGGAAAACTCTTGAAAAGACTAATTCTTGGCTAAATTCTATTTCCATCAATCTTTAAAAATCATCCGAGCTTGTTAATAACAGAAATTTATGGGAAGCCCTATGATCATTCTCAATGACATTGCAAATGATGTATCGGAATTAGACATAAAAGTAAACCTTTTGGAGTTGTGAAGGCTAAACAAATTGTGTAAAATACAGTTAGTTTTTCTTAACTTTTTTTTTTTTTACTTGAGGTTTTAAGGTTTGTTTTTTTTTTACAAAAAGAAGAAAAAGAATGGGAAATGTTTTCCTTGTATTTTGTTATCAGAACAGTAATTAGATAACTTACCTTTCTTAATATCAGAATCTTCTGATAGAGTGATATTTTCAGCCATATTTTGAATTAAAGGTGAGTAAATAAGAGATTCTTCCGATAGACTTAAAGTCTCTTAAAAGATGTAGACTATCATTAACAACACTTGGAGCCTGTCTTCCCTTTTACACAGGATATCAAAAGCAAAAGATCCTTAGAAATTAGGCAATCTATAATAACTGATGTTGAAAACTGTAAAGCAAAAATATATTAATAAAGAAAAGGGACAAGGTTCAAAAGGTTCAACAGTCAAAACCATTAGAAATAATATTCGTTTTTCATCTTTCCTTCATTGAGGAGAGGTGGAAATAAAGTTTCAAAAAAAGGTATTTATAAATTTAACCAAATTTCTATATTTTTCATTACCAAATCACTTTTAAAGTTTGTTAGTAGAATTATTACCAAAAAACTCATTATGCTAAAGTTTGATAGCCTTTAAAAAAATCTTCTTGTTGTTCTATTAAACGACACTTGTCTTTCAGGAGTCGTTCTTAAAGAATTAGGACAAAATTAAAACTTTAGCGTAAAGAGCGAGGTGTTGAGGAGGGCGCAATCCCCTTCACATACGTAATAATTTCTGTTCGTTATAAGTGTTAATGTTGCTGCTTACTTACAGTGGATTTTTTTTCTGATCGCTTTATAAATATTTCCAGGAAATCTGGCCCCACCTCCAAGGAGAAATCCCCCTCCCCCCGGAAATATTCTCTATAATTTATAGTTTTTTGATGGCGGTTCGGGGTGGAAATTGGAGAGGACTGGAGGCCACGCTGTATTTAGAGTGTGCAATTATTACGGGCCCAAACGTGCATCAATGCACAAGGAATTGAGTTAAGTGTATTTTTATATGTACATCTTACCTTTTGGTTTGTTGAACATCCCTTTCATGATGCCCTGGAGGTTATACCTTGGCATGGAATGCTGCTCCAAAAATTTTGCTGAAGTGCACTTTTAACCCACTTTTGACACTATTTTCATTTTAATACTCTAAGCCTTACAAGTTCTTACAACTGATGTAGTAGTTGGAGTAGTTTAGTAGCAGTAGTAGTAAAGACAGCACTGGTAGTAGTGTTAGTAGTGACATGCATGAATTACGTTTTTGTCAGTTAATCTTCCCCTTTAAGTATTCTCTGAAAGTGCCAACTTTTTACCCAAATCCATTCTTGAGATACACCCTTTTGACAATCTACATACACATAGTTTGTTTTGATTTAGTTCAAATTTTCCCTCAACATTCTGTCAAATGATCACCTTCATATGCGCAGCCATAATTGTACTAGTGTCATAGTAGTAGTGGCAGCAGTAGGAACAGTAGAAGCAGTAATAATGTATTATTATTAGTATTCATGATGCCTCTGAAGTTTCCCCTTGTTACCACAAGCTGTCCCAAAAATATTGATGATAAACTTGTATCAGCAATCCCTATGCACATAACATGATTTGATTTAGTTTAACTTTCCCTCAACGTTTCATCAGATGTTTATTTCAATATTCTCAGCCTTAGTAATACTCGCTACAGAAGTATTACTTTTGTGATAGTTGTGGTAATAGTAGTAGCAGGAGAAGCAGCAGTAGTTGTAGTAGTAGTAGCATGCAAATATTGCCTTTTGGGTCAATTGTTCATATCATCTCCCTTATCATTTCCTGAAAGTTCCAATCACTCCTGAGTTACACCCTTTTGACAACCCTTAATAGCCTTAATAGTACTAGTATCACAGTAGTTGTTATCTTGGCATTGAATGCTGCTCCAAAAATATTGCTCTTTTGACTCTTAAAAAGGGAACAAAAACCTCCAATTTTCAACCAAATGAGCCACCTCTAAAATTCATGTATCCATCCCTTCCAAAAAGATCTTAAATGCCCCCAAGGCATAGCTTAAAACCCTTGCCCTTGCTCTGGTGGTTTGAATCAACCCCAAAAGCCTTGTTATATAATATTTGGACTATTCTAAATAAAATGGCTATATCAAAATTTCTATTGGATGTATTCAGGAAAACACAAAATGTGGGGGGGGGGGGGGTAGCTTCCCTCTGATTACTTTGACTATTGAAGGGCACTAGCACTTCTAATTCAATCTAGTTAGCCCCCTCCAAAGTACATAAAACCATCCTTTCTATGAAGACCTTATATACTACCAGGGCATAACTTAAAATCCTTGCCCTGAGGGCTGTGTGGAGGGGATTGTATGTGTTTGGGGAAACCATGAACAAAAGAGAGAGAGGGGGGGGGGGAGGGGCTGGTTTCTGTCAAATCATTTTTGACTCTTAAAAAGGGCACTATAACTTCCAATTTCAAATCAAACAAGCCCCATATGAAGTTTATAAAACTAACCATTCAACAAAAACTTATATGTCCCCAAAGCATAACTGAAAAACCTTACCCCAGGATTTTGGGGGTTGTGTCAACCCTGGAGGCATTGTTAGTTGTTCTTTGGACTATTTCTAACAAAATGGCTATCTAATAATTTCAATCAGATGCGTTTGGTGGAAAAAAAGTAGTCGAGGGAGGAGGGGGCTAGTTGTCCTCCATCACTTTTGATTCTTAAAAGGGAACTAGAACTTCCAGTTTTCCAACAAGAGAACCTCCTCTACAGTTTATACAACCATTCCTTCCATAAAAACCTTAAATACCCACAGGGCATAACTTACTACCCTTGCTCCCAGGCTCTGGGGGTTTGGTTCAACCCAAAAAGCCTTGTCATATGATGTTTGGAATATTTTGAATAAAATGGCTAAAATTTTTATTGGATACTTTTGGGAAAATACAATGCGTGTGTATGGGGGGGGGGGTAGCTGCCCTCCAATCACTTTGGCTCTTTAAAAAGGCTGTAGAACTTCAAATTACCAATCCAATGAGCCCCATCTTAAGTTTATACAACCACCCTTTCTATAAAAACCTTATATCCCCCCAGGGCGTAACTTTCAACCCTTGTCCTTAGGGCTGTGTGGGGGGTTGTAATCCTCTGAGATAATTTTCATACCTTACTACTACAATGAGCAAAATGACAATAAATAACCTAGTCAAACTCAAAAAAAACAACCAGAAATTAACATGAGTAGAAACTAACACTTTTCCTCGTGGCTTCTGAAGATCAAAACATGATTTGCACTTTACTGAAAAAGAAAATACATTTTAAATTTGTAATTAAATAAATGGAAAAGTATTAAGACCTTAAGGAACTAACATCAGTATATGTATATTGAATTGTCATTCCACATTCGTCATGCCTTCTAAAGATTAAATTAAAAAGACAAGTTTTTTCATTTAAAAGTAAAAAGCAACATTAAAATTTTAAATGAATGGAAATTATTACATATATAAAGGGGAGTTACCTCCTTCTCAACACCTCGCTCTTTACACTAAATTTTTTTAGTATTTTTAAAAAGCGTTTTATTGTTCTAACTAAACGGCCTTTGTGTTTCAGGAGTCATTATTAAAGAACTGGGACAAAATTCAAACTTTAGGCCTAAAGAGCGAGGTGTTGAGAAGGGGCAACCCCTTTTATATACGTAATAATTTCTGTTAATTTTAAGTTTTAATGTTGCTTCTTACTTTCAGTTGAAAAAACCTTATTTTTTTATTCAATTTCTGATCGTTTTTAAATAATGCCAGGAAATCTTGCCCTTCCTCCGTGGAGAATCCCCCTCCCCACAGAAATACCCTCTAGACAATTCGTTCCCGGTGAAAATTTATACTACTACTACTACTAACAACTCATCGCAGCACCAAGCCGCCTGAGGCCAACACAGCTACGCACGCTCCTCCTCCACCCCAATCTATTCAAAGCCTCTCCCTTTTTACACCCGCCACGAAGTTCCCATTTCCTTTAAATCTTTCTTTATGACGTCCTCCCAACCCAGACGGGGACGACCTGCTTTCCGTTTAGCCCTAGATGGTTGGCCGAAAAGAACAATCTTCGGCAATCTGTCATCCTTCATCCGAACAACATGCCCTAACCACCTCAACCTTTCTTTCATTATAGACCTAGAAAGTGGTATTGAACCACATTTTTCGTATAGCCTATTGTTTGAAATACGGTCAGTCAGCCGGGTACCCAGAACAATCCTTAAGCAATTTCTCTGGAAAACATCTAGCAAATCTTCATCCGCTTTCGGAGCGTCCATGCTTCAGAGCCATATTTGACCACTGTCATCACTGTAGCTTCTAAGATTCTAATCTTGGTTTGCAGACTTATCTTCCTATTCTTCCAGACTTTTTTTAACTGTGAAAAAAACACCTGAGCCTTGGCTATTCTATTTTTAACATCTTCACTGCTCCCACCATCTTTACTAATAATACTACCAAGGTAAGTGAAACTGCCCACCTGATCAATCTTTTCATTACCCAACGTCACCTTTTCATCTTCACTTATTCCTAGCCTTAGTGACTTGGTCTTCCTAACATTAATTTTCAAACCAATACTAGCACCCTGAACTCGCAAAACCTCTAAAACTTCATTCATTTTGCTCACACTTTCATCTAGGATGCTTAAATCATCAGCATAATCCAAGTCCAGGAGACTTTTTCCTCCCCATTTGATTCCGTGGTCTCCCATTGCCTTTCCTGCGCTCCTTAAAAACAAAGTCCATCAAAATAATCCATATAAAGGGGGATAGAACACAACCCTGCTTAACTCCTGATTAATACAAAACCAGCTGCTAACCTCATTTCCTACCTTAACTGCAGCAGTGTTATTCTCGTACATAGCACTAATCACTTTAATGTATTTGTCTGGTATACCATACAAGGATAAAACCTTTACTAAAGCTCCTCTATCAACAGAATCGAACGCTTGCTCATAATCTATAAAAACTAAGGACCAAAGGTGTTTGAAAACTTAGGCACTTCTCAATTATTAACCTAAGAGTGAAAATTTGGTCAACACATCCTCTACCTTTTCTAAAACCGCACTGCTCTTCTCTTAAAACTTTGTCTACGGCATCTCTCAGTCTAAAAAAGTATCATATTACTAAGCAATTTGCTACCTACAGAGACCAGACTAATGCCTCGATAATTACCACACTCACTTTTATCACCTTTCTTATAAAGTGGCTTAATTAAGGTTTTCCTAAAATCATTAGGTACTTCCCCTTTTAAAAAATCATATTCATAATCTCCAATAACTTATTTCTAACCTCAGAGCCACCATATTTAAGAAACTCATTTACTACCCTATCAGCACCTGGAGCCTTATTTATTCTTTAATCCTTTTAGTACTGTTTCTAATTCCTCCTCACAAAACAAATCTTCCTTCACATCCAAGGTATCACAAAACTTTTTCATTTTCCTCTATATTTTTTCCTGCAACTCTATCTCGGTTAAGCAAATTCTCAAAATGTTCGGCCCATCTCGCTTTAGCTTTTTTCTTATCGTTAATTGCCACCCCATTCCTATCTTTAACTGGGACAAGTCCGGATTGACTACTACCTCTCAATTTGTTAACGTGCCAGTACAATATTTTACTATTATGCCGTCTAGCTGCATCTTCTAAATCCTCGGCAATTTTATCCATGGCCTCCACTTCACACCTCCTTAGTTCATATTTCAATGCTTTCTCCACTTTCTTTACATATCTTTTGTTTTCATATGATCTATCACTCAGATAATTCTTGTACAAGTCCTTTCTCCTTTCTATTAAACTTAAAGCTTTTTCACTAATATTCTTAGCTGCAGTTCTAGCTTTCTTCCCTAATACACCTTCAGCAACTTCACAAATTATTTTTCTAAAATTATTCCAACCATCTTCCACATTATCAAATTTTAAGCTCTCAAGTTTAGTATTCAACTGTTCCTGGAAAGTTTCTCTCAAATTCTCATCCTGGAGTCTACTAACATCATAACTTCCCGGGAGGTAATTACCCTTCCGATATTTCAGCTTTAAATTAACCCTTGACACTACTAGATGGTGATCTTTACTTTTAACATCAATAACAGCACTCCTATATACCCTAGTATCTTGTATTGATCCTGCCAGTCTTCGATTTACTATAACATAATCAATAAGGTTTGCTGTCTTACCATCACGTGAATACCATGTTAGCTTATGAGCCATTTTATGACCAAACACCATATTGGTTATAACTAGATTGTTATACCTACAAAATTGCAAAAGTCTGTATCCATTACTGTTTTCTTTTCCTACACCAAATTTACCTAAGCTGGGATACCATCTATCCATATTTCTACCAAACCTGGGCGTTAAAATCTCCCAGCAATAAAACATCATATTTCTACCTGGGACCTTGTCTATTTGCTCCTGTAACTGTAAGTAAAATTCATCTGAGTCACTAGTATCTCCATCAGTCGGTTCTACAGGGGCGTATACTACTATAACTGATACCTTGAACTTTCTAGTCATAAAATGAGCAATTAGTATTCTATTATTAATACCTTCCCAGCCTAAACAAGACTTAGCAGCTTCCTTATTCATCATGAGCCCTACTCCCTGTCTATGTAACCCATCCTTCCTGCCTGAGTAAACAAATTCTATATCACCTAATTTCATGCTTCCTACCCCTGGGATATGAGTTTCTGAAACTCCTAATAGATCCAGTTCGAATCGTCTGAATTCGTCAGTCAAAATGTCGATACGATAGTCATTTTTTAATGTCGTAACATTCCAAGTTCCAATTTTCATGTTCTTTAAATCATTGAAATTTTTTTCGCCTCAGGAAAAGCAATGATCCCGGATACCAGTGCAGGACGGGGATCACATATCTTCTCAAGTCTACACCGAAGTGCTTAAGCCGGCTTAGAACCGGACAGCAAGAAGTCCCTGGGACCTCCATGAATGGAGGCTTTGTGCAATCCTGGGCCCATCTTGGTCACAACATGGTTTTCAGCGCTTGGCGATGCTCTTCTATCAACAAGAGTCAAAATCCTGCACAGACAATCTCAAGCCTATTACCTCCGACTCATTATATATTCATGCCTACAAATATTATGCTACTACGGGGAGGCAACCCGTAATAGATAAATTAGCTAGGAAGAGGTTTTTCAGCCCAAAGACGCCCATCAAAACATACCAATCCCAGAAGAATTGTCCATTAGTCAGAATCCCGTGCGAATGCTGTGTCGTTTACTAGGCTATAATTTCCTCGAGGGGCGCCACTCCTCAAGTGGGAATAGAGTTGACCGCAAGGTCCCCAGTCTTGCAGGTACCCCGAAAAGGTCGAGGCAGCCCTTTGCAGAGGCCGTTGTCCATAGATCTGGATCTTACGCCCTGCCACAGTTGTCCTCCTATAGAGGATCCTCTCGCGATGGTGTTCTGCATCACCATGCAATTTAACCCATTGCTGGGAGAAGGTTTGCAACTCATGGAACTTGTGGATAAACAAGTGGGCCCTTTTGAGTGTACATTTGAGGGGCCTTCTTCCTCCTCCGCCTGTATTTATGACCCCGGGCAAGGGTGCCCCAGATTCTATTATGGACCCCCAGGGACAAGGTCCCCCCTTGGTCCATGCCTCCTATGGAGGTACCCTACATATCTGTAGAGTGTTCCCCTATCGCCACCTGGGGACATGCTGAATGGCCTGGGGGAGGCCAGATAAACGGATCACTTTTGTTTTGCAAAGGCAATAACTCAGTGACATATTTAACCTACTACTTATAAATATACATAACTCACTGACTAGGCCTATATTAGTTATATACAGAAATATATAACTCAGTGACACATTAAACCTACTACTTATAAATATGTGTAACTCACAGACTAGGCCTATATATGTTATATACAGAAATATATAACTGAGTGACATATTTAGCCTACTACTTATAAATATGTGTAACTGACTGACTAGGCATATAAGTTATATACAGAAATATATAACTCAGTGACATATTTAGCCTACTACTTAAAATATGTGTAACTCACTGACTAGGCCTATATAAGTTATATACAGAAATATATAACTCAGTGACAAATTTAGCCTACTACTTATAAATATGTGTAACTCACTGACTAGGCCTATCTAAGTTATATACAGAAATATATAACTGAGTGACATATTTAGCCTACTACTTATAAATATGTGTAACTCACAGACTAGGCATATAAGTTATATACAGAAATATATAACTCAGTGACATATTTAACCTACTACTTATAAATATGTGTAACTCACTGACTAGGCCTATCTAAGTTATATACAGAAATATATAACTGAGTGACATATTTAGCCTACTACTTAAAATATGTGTAACTCACTGACTAGGCCTATATAAGTTATATACAGAAATATATAACTGAGTGACATATTTAGCCTACTGCTTATAAATATGTGTAACTCACTGACTAGGCATATAAGTTATGCATATAAGGCATATGACTAGGCATATAAGGCATATAAGGTGAAAATTTACCCCGGACAATAACTGTTAACCACTCCGCATGTAAAATTGAGACGGAAAAAAGAAAGCAAGACATACAATAAGAATAGTGTATAAGAACTCTGACAAATTCCCTTGGTGTATAATTTCCCCCAACAAGTTCACTCATTGGAAACTTCCTCCGTGGGAAAACCCCCGGCAGAAAATTCCCCCCCCCCCACCCAAAAAATCTATGCCTACATCCCAATAACATAAACAATGTGCAAAACAAAGGCAAATTTTATAACTTAAAGACCTTTCCCCAGGGGCAGTGGGGGGGGGGTCATGTTATACTCAAAGGCAGTTATAGCCTTTCAGCTATGATGAACAAAACCGGTACCTCAAAATTTTGATAGGACGATTTTGAGAAAAAATGGGTGGGGGAGGGGGCCTAGTTGTTCTCCAATTTGTTCGGTCACTTAAAAAAAAATATAACTTTTAATTTTCGTTTGAATGAGCCCTCTCCCAATATTTTAGGACCACTGGGTTGATACGATCACCCCTTGAAAAAAAAAAACAAAAAAAAAACACAAAATAAACATGCATCCATGTTCTTTCTTCTGGCAAAAAAAAAATTTAAAAAATTCCAGATTTTAGCAGATAGGAGCTTGAAACCAAGTCAGAAGGGTTCTCTGATATGCTGAATCTGATGGTGTGATTTTCATTGAGATCACTTGACTTTTAGGAACTGTTTTACCCTTTTTTCTAAAATCAGGTAAGTTTTCTCAGGCTTGTAACCTTTGATGGGTAAGACTAAACCTAATGAAATTTCTATATTTGAAATCAGCATAAAAAGCTGATTCTTTTGATATATCCATTGGTATCAAAATTTCACTTTTTTAGAGTTTTGGTTACTGTTGAGCCAGGTTGTTCCTTACTTACAGTTTGCTACCACAAACTGTTTGACCAGAACATAATTTGCACTTGACTGTAAATCAAACATTTCAAATGTTTTAACTTTGATAAACAAGAATTATTAAGAATTTGAGAAAAAAAATATATCAGTATATGTATATTAAACTGTCAATCCATTTCCATTTGTTTCTTCTTCAGTGAAGTACAAATCATGCATTTGCACCCTTTGGAGAGCCCAGTCAATCCTTTGGAGATTGACTGGGTTATTTATTGTAATTTCAGTTTGTTTTTGGAATTTATATATTCATTAATGGTGATATGTTGTAGTTTTACATTTGGAGGATTATTTGACTTTATTGGTGCTCAGTTTTGGTTTAATGGAACTATTTACTTTTTTTTGAAGAGCTTATTTGGTGGAACAAATTTTTTTTTAGTTAATTCCTGTTTGTTTTTCATTGACAGTCTTTTTCCTGATAAAAGATATTAATATTTTATATCCTTTTGGATTTTCTATCAAACAGTTCGTGGTAACGAACTGTAAGTAAGGAGCGACCCGGCTCAATGGTAACCGAAACTCTAGAAAACGGGTTTTTGATACCAATAGATATATCAAAAGAATCAGATTTCAATGCTGATTTCAAATATATAACTTTCATCAAGTTTAGTGCTACCCATCAAAAGTTACGTGCCTGAGAAAATTTGGCTGATTTTCGAAAAAAGGGGGAAAGACCCCCTAAAAGCTATAGATCCTTAATGAAAATCACACCATCATATTCAGCGTATCAGAGAACCCTACTGTAGAGGTTTCAAGCTCCTATCTACAAAAATGTGGAATTTTCCATTTTTTGCCAGAAGAAAGATCACGGATGCGTGTTTATTTGTTTGTTTGTTTTTTTTTTTTTTTTTTTTTTTTTCCCAGGGGTGATCGTATCGACCCAGTGGTCCTAGAATATCGTGGGAGGGCTCATTGGAACGGAAATTAAAAGTTCTAGTGCCCTTTTTAAGTGACCAAAAAAAATGGAGGGCAACTAGGCCCCCTCCCACGCTCATTTTTTTCCCAAAGTCTCCCGATCAAAATTTTGAGATAGCCATTTTGTTCAGCATGGTCGAAAATATGATAAAAATGTCTTTTAGGATGACTTGATCCCCCAAAGTCCCCAGGGGGAGGGCTGAAAGTTATGAACTTTACTCAATGTTAACATATAGTATTGGTTATTGGGAAGTATACAGACTTTTTCAGAGGAGATTTTTTCTGGTAGGTGGGGGAAGGAGAGGGTCGGGGCTATATGGAAGGATCTTTCCATGAAGGAAGTTTTCATGGGGGAAGGGAAATTGCCATGAAGGGGGCGCCGGACTTGCAAGCATTATTTATTGGTTATTGGGAAGTATACAACCATTTTCAGGAAGGATTTTTTCTGGAGGGGGGGGCTGGAGGAGGGGGTTACTCTGGAGAATATTTCCGTGGAGGATGTTTCTTTGGGGTAAGGGACATTTCTATGAAGGGGGCGCCGGATTTCCAAGCATTATTTAAGAAACGATCAGAAATTAAATAAAAAAAAACAAGTTTTTTCAACTGAAATGTAAGAAGGAATATTAGAACTTAAAACGAACAGAAATTATAACGTATGTGAGGGGGTTCTCCCCCAAGTCAATACCTCGCTCTTTACGCTACAGTTTTTTTTAGTGCTTTCAAAAGAGCTATCTATTCTAATTAAACGGCCTTTGTGATTCAGGGGTTTGTGAATCAAAATTTTTTTTAACTTTTAACGTAAAGAGCGTGGTATTGACTAAGGGGAGAACCCCTTCATATAAGTAATAACATATACGTAATAAAAAAAAAACAATAAAAAAACAAGCGATACGGCTCAATAGTAATCGAAACTTTTAAAAACGAAATTTTGATGTCAATAAATGTATCAAAAGAATGTGTTTATAATGCTGATCCTAAATATATAAATTTTATTAAGTTTAGTATTACTCATCAAAGGCTACGAGCCTGAGAAAATTTACTCGATTTTTTAAAGAGGGGGGAAACATCCCCTGCAAGTGAAAGAATTTTAATGAAAATCACACCGTCAGATTCAGCGTATCAGAAAACCCTATTACATAGGTTTCAAGCTCATATCTGCAAAAATCTGCAACTTTGTATTTTTTGCCAGAAGAAAAACATACGAATATAGAAGTTAGTTACGTAAGTTAATTTGTAAAGACATCCATTTAGCAAAAGAAAATTAAAATTTTTATGCAAATAAAAGCTGCATTAACTAAAAAACGATCAGAAATTAAATAAAAAAAAACAAGTTTTTTAAACTGAAAGTAAGGAGCGACATTAAAACTTAAAACGAACAGAAATTATTCTGTATATGAAAGGGGCTGTCCCCTCCTCAACGCCTCGCTCTTTACGCTAAAGTTTGACTCTGTCTCACAACTTTATTTTTTAAAACAATAAAAAACTTTAGCGTAAAGAGCGAGGCGTTGAGGAGGGGACAGCCCCTTTCATATACAGAATAATTTCTGTTCGTTTTAAGTTTTAATGTCGCTCCTTACTTTCAGTTTAAAAAACTTGTTTTTTTTTTATTTAATTCTATAAGAATCCACAGTTTGGCTTGCTATTTGTATCTTGGAGAAAATTTTTTCAACAATTTTTAGCAGGGTACAATGTTTCAAAAATTTTGAACAAATAGTATTGTTTAATTTAGTGTCATACATCCTCAAGTTTACCTGAAAAATAAAACTTTTTCATTCCTAAAAAATTGTATCATTGCTCTTTGACAACCTGGATATATATATACTCTTTTGATTAAGTTAAACTGTAAACAAAGAAGTAATAATACTAGTAACGCTGAAAGTTTCAAATTAATACCCTCAGTCATTCATGGAATATTGCCAAGATGACTTGTTGGCAACCAGCATGCAAACAGTGCCTTTTGATTTAATTTTAAAAACATAATAGGTAGTTACAACTGTGGAGGGTGGAAATACCCAATATTCCTAAAGACATGGCTATCTCAAAATTTTGATTGGATGTTTTTTGGAAAAAATGGGTTTGGGAAGAGGGTTGCTTGCCCTTTAACCACTTCTGACTCTTTAAAGGGTAATAGAAGTTTTTCCAGTTAAAATTAGCTCTTTTAAAGGTTTTTATGATATTCCTATCTATGGTAGCACTAGCTATGATATTGCTCATATGCTCTTTTGAAAACCTACATGCATATAGTTTATCAGGTAAATATGGAGCAGTCCAAAATTTTGACCTACAAACAAAGTAAATATACCACTTGATGCCTTTACTATGCTCTCTCTGATTTTAATAACTGATCTCTTACTAATTCAATTTTTAGCCATTTTCAGACCCTTGAAAGTTGTAATTTCTTCTATAGTTTTTGGGTTCAATTGTAGTAATATGTGATGTTGCTTCCTTCTATTGCTTGCTTTTGTTTATTTGCCTGTGTTGCTTTTGCTTATATGCTTTATTTATAGGTACCTGGGTTTAATAAAAGTATAATCTCAAAAACATTGCATGGTGTCAGAAGTGGGATTACCAATCAACCTCACCAAATTACTCAGACTTTAAGTAACCACAGACAAGAAGACGAACTTCACCATGGATGTTGAAAAACCAAGCATTAACTGGGATGCCGCCTCTTTAAAGCTATTTGGCAAAAATAAATAGGTGGGGGGTCCCAAACTAAAGTTTGAGAGAAAGAGGATACAGTAATATGTGATGTTGCTTCTTTAGTTTATATGCTTATATGCTTTATTTATAGGTGCCTGGGATTAATGAAAGTATAATCTCAAAAAACATTTCAATAAGGAGGAGTTAAAATATTGGTTTAAAACTTAATATTTCATTATAAAATCCATTTTGTTGAAGTTATACAGAGTAGTTGTGGTTGAGTTTCATTATTTCTTACAGCAAATTCCTTGTAAATTAGATTTTACTTTCCCTGTACCAAGTCAAATGCTCTGGCATCATTAGAAAATTAAAATGACAAAACTTTCTCTTGCGGCTTTTGAAATAACTAATTATTTGAAAAAATTTTGACAAATTTATTTGAAGAAAGAATTTGAAAGAATGTTTAGCTAAAGATACAAGAGTTGAAGAAATTTAGATTAGGTGAAGTTGGAGGTTGATGCTTTTTGAAGTTGGAGGTTGATTTTTTGAAGGAATGTTTAACTAAAAATAAGAAAGTTGAAGATAATTTAGATTAGATTGGAATCCAATGACCTTATAGATCAAGGGGATCCCCCTTGATCCGCCACTGTATTTTCCAGTTGCCTATGATTTTCAACTAATAATTTTGCTTCTTTTTTTTTCCAAAACACCAACAACTTTGAATTACCAAGGACATCCCAACTAAAACATTTTTTGGCCACCTGGCTCTCTTTTAGGCTATTATAAAATTTTTCATTTGGTTATAATGCAATTATTAAGATTTTCTGTTGCATAAAGGCTTTCCTTTGTTGCTACATGGAATCATAATAAGAAACAAGCAGAAACTACTTCTAGGCTAGGCAAACGTAGCTGATTTTGGGAACCAATTTCAGCAAGAGTGTATTCCACATCAAGTGATTATAATTAATGATGCTAAGGAGGCAGGGCTTAGTGACTTTTCTCAGTGATTAATCATCATTAATTACGTTCTAGACAAGGAATGTACTAGGGCTTTAGAGCTTTAGGCATGTAATTTATCATATTTAATGAATATCATAGATTAATTGTAATTAATGATGATTAGTCACCAAAAAAAACGTCAATAAGCCCTGCCTCTTAGCATCATTAATTATAATCACTCAACGTAGAATACACCCTTGCTGAAAATTGGTTCCCAAAATCATCTATGTGTGCCTAGCCCTTTAGAAGAAAATAACGATCTGATGTGTCAGTAGTCAACTAAACGGACAAATGTAACAGGATTTGATTGCCTAATTGGTCTTCCTAAAGATTCTATTGTAGGTGATCAGGTTCTATCCTGAGGTTCTATTGTGAGTTTATCAGATTCTATCCTGAGCAACTCATGTAACTTGTACATAATTAGGTTTAGCTTGCATCGAATATCGAAAACCAAACTCAAAAAAGAATTCAAGCTTGTTCTTTTTTTCAATCTATTAAAAGTTGGATTTATCTTCTGTTACTTCAATTTGTACTTTAATTAGGCTCGTATTCATCATTTTTCTTCAGGGGGGGGGGACAGAAAAAACTACTTAAAAACGTGTCAAAATGCGTTTTTATGCACTTTTATTACGTTTTTTTTTACAAAGGAGTTCTACGTAACGAGACTCAGTTGTTCCAGGGCGTTTCACAGTTGTATTTATACCACCCTTCCTCTACAGAATTCTAGAATTCACTGAAAATAAAAACTTCTATTTTAGTCCAAAGCTTTTCTTATAAGTTACAAATGCCTGGCCTCTCACCCGTATGGGTTCTTTTGTGAAATGTCAATGAACAATTTGAAGGGAAGATTCTTGTAACACAATGTACATTGCTACAAGAGGGGTATCCGCAGAAATTAATATTAGATAGGGCTTTTGGGGAAAACGTGCTTTTTTTACGGTGGTGATGTTGTTGCTTTTGATTTGTTGATGTTTTTTTTTGAGAAATTATTGCGCCAAGCTGCCCGATAAAAGTGAATTTTTTTTTTAACTCCTGTAGCTACTTAACAAAGCAACTAAAATTACTGACGTTGGCAACTAAATTAGAGTGGCGAACGAATATTGCTCCTCTATCAACACCAGGGTAAACCTAGCATAGGGGTATTCATTAAAATTACTAAATATATAGTCATTTATCTGCCCATGTACCACTATCACCACCGTATCCCCTGGTGCCACAACAATCATTATGATCGCCATTGTCAGCATCATAGGAGTTGCGTTCTAATAATTTAGAGACCTTTCAACACAAATTTTATTTAAAGAAAAAAAAAAAACATGGAAAACAAAAATGATAAATCTTGTTGGAATCAATCTCGTCTTCCGCTCCTTTCTCTAAGGTAGGGAATTATTTTTTTCATATGATTTTAATGAACGATGTCAAAGGAAACTTTGAAGAATTAATTCAACTTCTACTTCCTCTTTATGAAGAACAAAAATCAAGGAATTTTATTAGAGTTTGAGATACAATGTGTCTTGTGTTCAAGAGCTTGCCACAATTTCCCCCCTTTTTCTTAATGCCATTCATGAGCATAGCCCGAACATTTTTTTTAGATTTTAAGGGAGGGGTATGACCGCCAGTTTTTAGAAAAAAATCTTAAACATTAGAAAAATTAAAAAAAACTTAAATAATCATCTCTCCTGATTTAGTGAAGCTACCTCCGAGAATATACCTGGATACACGCATGATTACATTACCCTCTGTGTGAAATGCAAGGCAATATACACTTCTAATAATTGTAGACTGTTAGCTTGATTAGATTGAAGATAAGGCGTTTTAATAAAAACTATTTTTGGCTTTAAAA
Source organism: Artemia sinica (assembly GCA_027921565.1). Classification (NCBI taxonomy): domain Eukaryota; kingdom Metazoa; phylum Arthropoda; class Branchiopoda; order Anostraca; family Artemiidae; genus Artemia; species Artemia sinica. The sequence goes on along the minus strand of CM051271.1, from coordinate 995,278 downwards.
TTTTAGTAAAAACACTTTTTGGTTTGGATTTGATAATTTAGATTAGATTGGATTCCAATGACCTTATAGATCAAGGGGATCCCCCTTGATCCGCCACTGTATTTTCCAGTTGCCTATGATTTTCAACTAATAATTTAGCTTCTTTTTTTGTCCAAAACACCAACAACTTTGAATTACCAAGGACATCCCAACTAAAACATTTTTTGGCCACCTGGCTCTCTTTTAGGCTATTATACAATTTTTCATTTGGTTATAATGCAATTATTAAGATTTTCTGTTGCATAAAGGCTTTCCTTTGTTGCTACACGGAATCATAATAAGAAACAAGCAGAAACTACTTCTAGGCTAGGCAAACATAGCTGATTTTGGGAACCAACTTCAGCAAGAGTGTATTCCACATCAAGTGATTGTAATTAATGATGCTAAGGAGGCAGGGCTTAGTGACTTTTCTCAGTGATTAATCATCATTAATTACGTTCTAGACAAGGAATGTACTAGGGCTTTAGAGCTTTAGGCATGTAATTTATCATATTTAATGATTATCATAGATTAATTGTAATTAATGATGAATAGTCACCAAAAAAACGTCAATAAGCCCTGCCTCTTAGCATCACTAATTATAATCACTCAACGTAGAATACACCCTTGCTGAAAATTGGTTCCCAAAATCATCTATGTGTGCCTAGCCCTTTTAGAAGAAAATAACGATCTGATGTGTCAGTAGTCAACTAAAGGGACAAATGTAACAGGATTTGATTGCCTAATTGGTCTTCCTAAAGATTCTTTTGTAGGTGAAATATTTGGCATAACAAAATGTTGAACATCCTTAAATGGGAAGGGATGGGTCATAAGAAAGAATTTAAAGATAATAGAAAAAGGAAGGGAGTTCTGAACAGAGTTGGTTGGAGGACAAGCTTCCATTGGGATTTGAGCTTCCAAGGATTCCATTGAGCCTTCTTTCCAAATATGATCTTTTTTCAGTTACAATTGGGTGCTAGTCATATTACCCCTGAAAAATCTCCTTGCAAAATACTCCCCCACAAACAAAATTCAGCAGCCACAAAGAAAGTACGACTATGGCAAATAAAATTAAGAAGAGAAGAAATTTGGAATATTCTACCTGTGCTCCAAAATATTATATGGGGAGAATCTACACTAGTCATTCATTTTGTTTTGGGGGTTCTTTTTTTGTTTTGGGGGTTGAGCTATTGTTGAAGGATAAGATAAATGTTAAAGAAAATAGAAAATTTGTAGCAATTATATAAGAGTAGGCCTAAGATGGAATTGCATGGAGATAACAGACTGGGGCTAAGAAATACCAGTATATTACTTCCCAGGGATTTGGTCTAGTACCAACCAGAGGCATCACTAGCCAATATATTCAGGAGACAACAGTTATAAAATCTAGCCAACCAGTTGGCTTAGATCTCACTTTTAAATACATTTCATCCTGAATTTTCTTAGTCAGCTATCAATAGAATTTTATATAGGCCTGCACATAGTGGTAAAATCTAGTTTAGCAGCTTTATGCTATCTTGGAAAGGGTTTAAGTTAGGAAAAAAAAGCTTTCAGGGGTGGGTCTAGACTAAAGTACAGGTGTAAATGTATGACCATTCCACTAAATAAGGAGACATGTTAAGAAAACAATCTTACATCATAATATGCAAAATAATCCTAGTTAACATACTTTCCAGCAGGAGAACCTTTATCATAACTTCTTTCACTGTCGTACAGTTTTTTTTTTAACAGAATTGTGAAAAATAAATAGATTTGACTGCATTTATCCATTTTCAAATAGTATATATTTATAAGTTACATGCCATCTAACAAAATGTATTCATAGGTAAATATTGTTAAATTAGGCTATGTAAGCTAGATGGCTCTTGGGTGTTTGTTCCATATATGAAATCAAGACATGGAGAATAGACATAAATATTGAAAAATTAGAAATATAGTGAAAATAAAGGTTCTCCTGAAAGAAAATATGCTAACTAGGATTAATTTGCATATTATGAAGTAAGAATTGCTTTCTTAGCATGTCTCCTTATGTAGTGGAATGGTCATACATTTATACCAAAGTCTGTTCTGGGAGGGTATTTTGAAGTGCCTACCTTGACTCCTACTCCCTCTAGACAACAGTGACCTTGATGACTTTCAAAAATCTTTGGGATATGAAAGTGAAACCTTGTAAAACAGATCTTGTGTTTAAATAAAGAACAAGAAAGCTGTGTTTAGCTTCACAACTTTACTCAATCCCATTGTATAAGGTTTCAAAGATCTGTAAAATACATTTTCTTAAATTCAGAAAAATAATCATTGACATGGCTTAAAATTCAACTCAAATATCAAGAATTGCATTTTCAGAACTAAAACCAGGGAAAAGAAAACTGAGACAAAAAGTCTATCAAAAGCAAGGCTTTTTTCATTTCTTTTTTTGTTGCAGTTGGAAAAAAGAAGTGAGGATGAAGGTTCTCCCCCTGGAAAATATGTTAACTAGGATTATTTTGCATATAATGAAGTAAGAATTGTTTTCTTAACATGTCTCCTTATGTAATGGAATGGTCATACATTTATACCCATTTCCCTAACCTAATCCCTTTCATAGATAGCTAAAAGTAGCTAAACTACAATTTTACCCACTTTGCAACTAGCTAACTAGTTTGTTATCAAGATCTCTAATATACTTCAACTTGTATTTTAAATGGTAAAATTCTACTTTAGCTACTTTTGGCTATCTTGGAAAGAGGTTAGGTTAGGAAAATGAAACTTTCAGGGATGGGCCTACAGGCTAAAGTATATCCTAGGAAGGTATTTTGAAGTACCTATCTCCACTCTGAAATTTGCCTACATTGAATTTTTGACAAAACAATATTTTACCTTAATTCAGTTATCAGTTTCTTTTTCTCTGGCTTTAGTTCTGAAAAGCAATTCCTTTATTTGAGCAGAATTTTAAGCCATATTCATGTATTTTTTATTAAGGAAATGTATTTGCATATCATTAAAACCTTATAAATTGGGATTGAACAAAGTTGTGAAGCTGAAAACACTTTTGTTGTACTTCATTTAAGCAAAAGATCTATTTTGCAAGGTCTCATTTTTATGAAACAAATATTTAATTTTATTTCTGATGTAAATGAGAGGTAAGTTTAAACTTTAAACCCCACCTCTAATTTGCAAATATATACCCTGAATTGGTATATATAAGGGTGGGGGTAAAATCCATGGTAAAAATTTAGAATTGTGGCCCCTGATAGGGAGACATGTTAAGAAAACAATCCTTACTTTGAAATATGTATAAGGATCCTAGTTAACATATTATCCAAGGGTAGAGACCTTTATCATCATGTTTTTCCTCTTTTTTCTTTCTTTTTCCAACTTAAAAGAAAAAAAAATTACAATTTTTGCCATGCTCTCAATGCAATGCCTAAATCTTTTGAAATTGCTCCTATAAATTGTTTTTTTAAATTGCATTCATCCTGGTAATGGTTAATTCCATTTTTTTTTTAATAATAGATAAAGCAGTGGCAAAAATACAAAATATTGCTATAAATATACATATACATGCAGAGTATATACCCCCACCCTCCTAATGTGCAAATATATAACAAAAATGCATTCTGAACCTAAATATAACCAAATGAACTGTACCCCAACCCCTAAATATATTCAAATCAGGGTATATACTTGCACATCAGGTGGTGGGGGGCAAAATTTACTTGTGATGTAAATGAAGGTTATATTTAGAATCAAAATGCAATTTTGGTTGCATATTTGCACATTAGGAGGATGGGGATACAATATTTTTTTTAATGATAGAAAATGGTGTGGCAAAAATAAAAATTAAACAACTATTAACGTATTTGCTAAAAACAGAATTAAAAAGAAATGAAATGGCTATAAAAATTACCTTTTTTGATTCTAGGATGATCTAGCAGTTTCAAAATCAGCAGGAATTGTAGGTGATTAATTTATAATGATCAGATGATTTAGATGATTAAATTATAATGTCATAAATCAAGACCCTTGTGAAGATAAACTTGATTTTTATTGGCTGGTGCCTTGACTGGTTCCAGGTAAACTTTGATCTCGCTGATGAATATCAGGTTTGTATAACACAGCAGCCTGTAGCAATAAATGATGCAGCCTGACGCCTTTATTGGGAAAAAAAAAGTTTTCCAATAAAACTTGGCAAGATATCCAGCCATATGGTTGTCCAATCTCCTACACTTGAGGATCACTTCACACAATGCCTTAAGACATTCAATATGATTGACATTTAGGTGCTAAAGATCTTTCATGCCTAATCTATTGTAAGAGCTCCAACAATCAGATATTATAATGGTTCCAGGATGAATCTACTCTTTTATATTTTCAAGTAGTGTGTTTGCTGTTTGGTTGAGAATGGGAACATTAAAAAAATTTGCAGGGTCTCTCTCAATTCCTCTAAACACCCACTGTCCTTTAATGTAATGTCCCCTATTGCATTTCCTTTTTCCCTACCTTGCTTTGTCTTTTTAAACTATTTTTCCAGGACCACCCAATTTACCACTTTGTTTCTCAATGAAGTCAAGGCATATTTCATGACAAAAACTTTGCCCATCAACAGTGGTTGTTGATGAAATGACAATTTCTCAACCATAAATTGCTGAATTTGCAATCCTCTATTCAAATTGCAAAAAAAAAATCAGCATAATCTTGGTTATTTGCTGATACAATAAGTTTGCATTTTTGCACCAAGTCCCTGTATTAAGACTTTGACTAAAATTGCACTTCTTTTAAAGAAGCTTATTTCCATGTCACTCTGTTCTTGTTTTTTGACAGCAGAATGCATGTTGTGTTTCATCAAAAATGGCATTCAATTTGACAATAAGAGTAAAACATTTTAGTTTGCAAAATGTTATGATTTATCAAAAATTGCTGTACATCACCTTCAGTTTGATGGGATTGTCTAAACAACACAATTTTATTGTCACACAAGACACATAAATTTTTTGTTGATGGCATGATTCAAAATTTTTCAAGCACAATTCTTATAATTTCAATATGCCACTGCTTTTTCTTTAAAACACAGGCTATGACATTAACTAACAACAACCAGGATAAACACCATCTATAAAAAATAATTTATAGCAACAATAGCATCAATTTCAAAAGATTTACACATTGGTTTTACAGCATGGAAAAATGAAAATTTCTTTCTATTAAGTTGGAAAAAGAAGGGAGAAAGAGAAAAGATTTGAGGATAATGGTTCTCCCCTGGGATAATATGCTAACTAGGACCATTATACATATTTTAAAGTGAGAATTGTTTTCTTGACATGTCTCCTTATCAGGAGCCACAATTCTAAATTTATACCAAATCCATTTTCAACAAAAATGATTATTATATTTGGAAATAGCACAGAAAAGGCATCAAGTGGTAAGTTTACTTTATTTGTAAGTCAATAGCCTAATATGAACTACTAGAAATTTACCCACTTTATTTCTAAGTCAATAATATGAACAGCCAAACTGAATAATATGAATTTACCCATACTTTGGCATGTAGACCCATCCCTGAAATTTTCCTAACCTAACCCCTTTCCAAGATAGTCAACAGTAGCTAAAGTAGAATTTTACCATTTTAAATATTTAACTAGTCATCTACCACTAAATTCTATATACACTACAAAATTGGGTAAAGTTCTACCAAATCATATTATTGAGTTAGGACAAAAGTGAATACACCATTCAATGCCTTTTTTAATGCTGATTACAAATATAATAATCATTTCTATTGGAAATGAATTTCAGCCCCCCCCTCCCCTATATATGCCAATTCAGGGTGGTAAAGTTCTACCAAATCATATTATTGAGTTAGGAAAAAAGTGAATACACCATTCGATGCCTTTTTTTATGCTGATTATGAATATAATAATCATTTCTATCAGAAGTGAATTTCAGCCCCCCCCCCCCTATATATGCCAATTCAGGGTTAGGTTAGGTTAGGGGTAAAGTTCTACAAAATCATATTATTGAGTTAGGACTAAAGTGAGTACACCATTTGATGCCTTTTTTTTATGCTGATTACAAATATAATAAGCATTTCTATAGGAAATGAATTTCAGCCCCCCCCTATATATGCCAACAGGGTTAGGTTAGGTATAGCCTATATAGGGGGGGGGGGGGGGGGGGCTGAAATTCATTTCCTATAGAAATGCTTATTATATTCATAATCAGCATAAAAAAAGGCATTGAATGGTGTATTCACTTTAGTCCTAACTCAATAATATTATTTTGTAGAACTTTACCAGGTTAGGTTAGGTATATATAGGGGGGGCAGGGCTGAAATTCATTTCTGATAGAAATGATTATTGTATTCGTTATCAGCATAAAAAAAAGGCATTGAATGGTGTATTCAATTTATTTCTAACTCAATTATATGATTTGGAAGAACTTTACCTTCAGGGTTAGGTATATATTGGGGGAAGGGGCTGAAATTCATTTCCAATAGAAATGATTATTATATTCATTTTCAGCATAAAAAAAGGCATCGAATGGTGTATTCACTTTATTTCTAACTCAATAATATGATTTGGTAGAGCTTTACCTACAGGGTTAGGTATATATTGGGGGAAGGGGCTGAAATTCATTTCCAATAGAAATGACTATTATATTCATTATCAGCATAAAAAAAGGCATCGAATGGTGTATTCACTTTATTTCTAACTCAATAATATGATTTGATAGAACTTTACTCGAAATTGGCTAGCCTTTTAAGGTTTCAGCAGGCTAATGCACACTCTGAAGTTTGAAATCACAAAATATCAGTAACTCGTTATAGGCAAAACATAAATAGATAATTAGTTGATGTCAGTTATATGCATACTGAAGCTGTAATTAGCCAATTAGTCAGTTGTAAATATATCCTAGTTCAACATAAATTCCTAATATATTCTGTGTTTTTAAATAATCCGCCAAATCATTAGGCTATATTTCTTTAATTTGTTAGGTGTATGCTTTTCAGCAATTCTATTTTGGCTAAACAAAAGAGTTCAAGACCAAAGGGAACGTTGCTTTTTGAATTAATATCAAGTTGATGAAAATTCTTGATTGATGCTCCATCCTAGGGCAGAGCTAAGGTAGATAAGCATAGAGTAATTGTAATGCAAAACGTTTATCAGTTCTACGAGCCATTTGAAGGTAAATGGATACCCACATCCTTCCAAAAAATTTCAAGATTTGCAACTGATTATGTCCAAAGGGCTGGCAGGCAATTGGGACACAACTGAATTTGTTCATACTATATGAGCTTTGCCTACTGGGAAAACCAAGTAAAATTACAATGGTGATGAAGAGATTTTTGGGTTAACTCATAACAAACAATGTATTCTGGCCTTAAAAGCAAAACAGAGGACTGAAGTTGCCTGAACTCACAGGCGAACCTGACTACTTTTACATGGGGTGACGGAAAAAAAAAAACTTCCCGACTTGAAGATCTAATTTATTAATTTTTTTTGCCCGTCAGACAATTAAAAAAAGGTAAAAAAACGACAAAAACGGAAATTAGAAAAAAGGACATCCCATCGTTTATCAAAATAATTAATAAAGATCTGTCATAAAACCCCAAACAACTGTTGTATATATAAAATATTAAACATCAGTTTATAAAAAGGAAAAACAATAAAAGAAAACTGACTTTGAGGTTATGTTTAAAATTACGTTTTTTTTAGAACTATTTCTAGGTCAGATATTATTTTATATTTGCGGAAATATTCTGAATTTCGGAGCTATAGTTGAACATGAAATAGATTTTTGAAAATTTCAAATATACTGAACAGAGATTAAGTTTATCTGTTTGTGGAAAAAATCTTCCAAATAGGTAATATGTATAGAAAATGTGGGGTTGATTTTAATTTAAACAGTTTATTGAAGATTATTTGGTTAAAATGTTTTTTTTTATTTTGGACAACTGAATCATATCACGCACCCTACCTTTTTTTCAAGGTAAAAAATCAGCAGCAAACAGGTTAGCTATGGGGAACACCTTATTGGAAAAAAAAACAAATGTTCAACTATCCTTTTTAACGGACCGTCCTAACTATACTGACGGACTGGGACCGAATAACCCCAATTAAATAGGAGAATTTCAGATTTTACAGAATGAAATTACGTCCCCGGTTTAGAATATTACCTATCAAGTATACTCAAATCCCACTGTCTGCCTGTAAAAAGTGGAGTTCCCCAGGGATAGATTCTGTGTCCGCTACGGTTTCTTCTCTTCACTAACGCCCTCGTAGAAACTTGTATGTCAGAGACAGTGCGATTCGTTATCTTTGCCGACGATGCAGACATTTTTATTTGCACTAAAAATGAGGCAAGCGTAAACATGACTAGAACAGAGGGTTATTCATAAGGTTAGCTCGTGATGACTCGCAAGCAAATTGGTTGTTAATGCGTCTAAAAGTGGTACAGTAATCTTTACGGTGGGTAATCACTCCCTGGCTGTTGTTCCTTGTATATTGAATTTGTATTTTGATAATATCCTTATTCCACAAACTCAGGTAATAAAAATTTTGGGTGTTTTTGGATTCTAACCTTTTTATAAGCCTCAAATTTCCTATCTCCAGGATATTTTTTCTTGCCAGAGTGGTAACTTCCATAGAGTTCAATCCTTTCTTCCCACTGAGGTAATGGTCTCACTGTATTATGTGTTTTTCAATTCACGACTTTTTTATTGCTGTTCTGTTTGGAGTGTGGCATGTTTTTGTCTATTAACTCGTAAAGGACACCTCCAGAATAAAACTGTGTTTGGACTTCCCCTATGGCACTCTTCTGTTGATTTGTATAATGATGATGGTATTAAAAAGTTTGATTCCCTAGTAAAAAAGAAATGTCTCCTCCTAGCTTATAAATTTTTACATTGTTTTCTACCTACAAGCCTGTGTAGTTTCCCCCAAAAAAGCTGCATCTTCAAATATTTCTCTTTCCCTTCGTAAGTTCCATTATCCATTGAACTTCCACTGTTTCGAATTTCTTTTTCTTAGCTTTCCCCAGTTTATCTAGCTACTAAGCTATGGAATTCTTTTCCCTCCGATATTAAGTGTGAGAGGTCTTTTCCGATATTATTTAGTTCTGATTGTGGGTATCTTAGACTATAGTGAGATTTCTATATTTTGGTCCAGTCTGGCATAGCCAAACACAATATTTCAACTTTAATTCATCAACAAAAGCAGCTCAAACAGTTTACAGTCAACTCAACAAAGGCAGCTCAAACAGTAAGAGATAAAAAGTTTAACAATGTTACATCTTTTTCCAGTGGTTTGTTAAAATACAAGCTGAATGGAAGAGGAATCCCAAAAGTAAATTCTTCTAACTCGTTAAACCGATTAAAAAATTGTTATCTACTTTACTTTTTTTTTTTTTTTTTATAAATATTTGTTTCACTAGCCAGCCAGTTCACTCTTTTATCCTTTCGCTTCTACATAGACAATTTATAGCCGACTTGTTGGATATAATTTCGAGGTTTCTTAGGCAGCGCAAAGCGCTTCCTAAGTAAGATCAACGTCGGCATAATTTATTTTCTATTGATTTTATTTATTGTTTAAACCGGGTAACTTTGTATAGAAGTTGTCGTAGAAAACATCAAAAGTGCCTAATTGGCTTTGAAATTGTAATTTCTAGTACTGTTTTTAACAGTCAAAAGGGATTGGAAGGCAACCACCCGCTCCTAAAGCCCCTCATTTCCATAATTACGTCTAAACAAAATACATTTCATATTTTATCACTTTCTTACTTTAAAAAATGAAAGACTATTAAAACTTTAATGGAAAAATTTCTGTAGTTTTAGTTAAACTGGCTATCAACGGTCATTTTTTCAGTAAAGTGCAAATTATGTTCTGGTTTTGAGAAGGGATGGCGGTTGTCTGCCCTTCTCATGTTAACTTTTACTCGTTTTGAGTTTGACTCGGCCATTTATTGTAATTTATCTTCTTTTGAGTTTCATTTATTTATTGATGATGATTTGTGGTAGTTTTGCACTTGAAAGATTATTTGACTTTATCTCTGATAGTTTTTGGCTTAATGAGCTCAACTTTTCATTGAAAAACTTTTAAAAATAAATTTACACAAAGAGGTCTGATAATGGCTAAATAGTCTAGCTTTCAATTAGGGCGGAAAAAAGGGAAGCAAGATTTTTCTTAACCCTGTCTCTCTCAGGTCTCATGCATCAATCCCCCTCCTTTTCCCAAATAAAGTTCTGTCAACTCCTATGTCATTACCCCCCCCCCTCCCCATTCAAGAAACAGAATTATTAGCTTTCAATGGCAGGCAATCCTAGCTCACTAATTTTTTTCCTGCTTGTACATACATTAATTTCACAAGCCAACCGACTTGCTATTTTATCATTTCGTGTATATTTAAACTGTCCTTCAATTATTGACATATTGGCTATAATAAGCAATGAAAAAATATGCAAATATTTTGCTCAAGACATCCGCTTGACCGTCCTCAGTGAAAAATAAAAAACGGATAAAAATATAAAAAAAAAACACCACAAAATTAAATTGGACGACCCTTTCTTAGTAACGGTAAAAAGGTAACTGAATAAAAAAAAACAAGTCTAAATGGGATTTCACAATTTCATCTTACGTAAAGTACTCTTAAAGGCTAATTGTTTTCCAGGTAGATTATTATCAGAGATTTTATTGATTGCACAAGATAATTTTGTGAATATATGTAAAAAACGATCAGAACTAATAATTTCATCATAACTGGGACCTTAGAAAAGTTTCTCCAGTGTCTCTATTGAGATCTACCTTTCGGTGAATGTGCTTTTTTTTATCTCAACTGACTCCCTGAAAACTTGCTTGAGACCTTTAACGGGGCAACAATGGAAGTGTTGTAAAAAAATGAAATGGTGTGGATTGTCGTACATATGTTGAACTTAGGCGAGATAAAAAATCTAAGGCCTTTGGCGTAGTCCCATGGCCTTGTCGATTGATCTACCAATGAGTACAAGCCTTTGTCACCATTTGTAAAATTTTTATACAGAATTTGTTGAAACCTCTGCTTGGAAAAATTTTCCTCTGAAACCCCTGTTCGGGGGTTAGTTTGTGCATGATGTTATTTCTGCGTGATATCATGGAGGGGAGTCACTTAACTTCTTCTTGACTCATCTAAACACTTTAGACTCTAACTCGAGTTCACTTTAGAACTAGAAGACAACCACAAACTTCCTTTTCTAGAAGTTTTAGTTTTCAATAAGTCTCTTAGCCTTGAATTTTCTATTTATAGAAAACCTTCATTACTTCTATTTGTAGGAAACATTCATTATTTGCCCCGTTAAAGGTCTCATGCAAGTTTCAAGGGAGGCAGTTGAGACAAAAAGGCACATTTACGGAAAGGTAGCCTTCAATAGAGGCACAGAAGAAACTTTTCTAAGGTTCCAATTATGATGACATTATTCATTCTGAACGTTTTTACATACATCCACAAAATTATGTTATACAATCAAATAGAATCTGTAATAATAATCTACCTTGAAAGAAATTAGCCGTAAGTGTGGTTTGCGTAAGATGAAATTGTGAAATTCTTGTATTTTATACTCTTTCACCGTTAATCAGAGAGGGGTCATCCTATTTTAGTTTTGTGTGTTTTTTTTATATTTTTATCAGTTTTGTTCTGCACTAAGGACGGTCAAGCGAAGGTCTTGACTGAAATATTTGCATAATTTTAAAAAAATTTTCACTGGCTGTTTATTGTCCTCCTTTCTCCTTTTTTCGCAATTTTATGCTTGATCATGATTAGCCTGTGTAGTCTCAGAGATTATTTATTTATGACTTCTAAGCCTAATTCACACTGAGTATTTTAACTTTTAGTATTTTAACTTTTAGTTAACAAAATTTGCACTTTACTGAAAAACTAAATACGTTTTTACTTTATAACTTTAATATATCAAATAATATTAACATTTTGATTACTAAATATCAGTATATGTATATTAAACTGACAATGCACATTCATTTGTATTTTTGTCAGTACAGTGCAAATTTTGTTCCGGCCTTGGGAAGGCTTGGGGGTTTTGAGCCCAACTTATGTTGATTTCTGCTCGTTTTGAGTTTGACTCGGTTATTTATTATAATTTCCGTTCGTTTTGGGTTTAATTTATTTATCGATTCTGATTTTTGGTAGTTTCACACTTGGTAGATTATTTGATTTTATTTTTGCTCATTTTTTGTTTAATGGAGTTCTTTACTTTTCTTTAAAAAACATATTTTTGGAAATAAATTTTTGAATTAATTTCTGCTCGTTTTTATTGACATAGTCTTTTCAGGAAAAAAAATAAAATTTTAAATCTTTTCGTTTTTAAGACTTTATATTTTGGCCGGCTATTTGTATGCTGGAGAAAAACTTTCAGGAATTTTTAGCAACATACACCCTTTTAAAAATCTGGACACAAATAGTACTGTTTAATTTAGTTTCATACCTCCTCTAGTTGACCTGAAATGGAAAACTTGACACCATTCGATAGAAAATCTGTCTACTTTCTTTGATAGCTTGGATACACTTACGCTGTTTTGATTTGGTTAATTTTAAGAGCAGAAATAGCCCCGAAAGTTTGAACATAATACCCTCAATCGTTCTTGGTATACTGCTGAGGTGCCTTATTGGGAATTAGCAGCAACACAGTGCATTTCGATTTAATCTTAAGGCAACATTTATTTTTTAAACATAATTGGCAAATGGGAGGGTGGGCATGGGAAGGGGCTTAGCTGCCCTCCAATAACTTTCGACTATTAAAAAGGGCATCAGCCCTTTCTATTTTCAATCGAATGAGCCTTTTTCGAAGTTACCACGACAACTCCTTCGATACAAAGTGCCCTGTTCTAAACAACAACAACAAAAAAATTATACATTATACCCACATCGATCTTTACTATAAATAATTAAAAAAAAACTTTTTCCACAAAATAAGTTTTTTCAAAGAAAAGTAAAGAACTCCATTAAACAAAATATGAGCAAAACTAAAATCAAATAATCTACCAAGCGTTAAACTACCACAAATCAGCATTGATAAAATGAAACCCAAAACAAACAGAAACTAAAATAATTAACTGAGTCAAACTCAAAACGAGCAGAAATTAACATAAGTTGGGTGCAAAACCCCTATGCCTTCCCAAGGCCAGAACAAAATTTCCGCTTTACTGAAAAAATACAAATGAATGTGCATTGTCAGTTTAATATACATATACTGATATTTAGTAATCAAAATTTTAACATTATTTGATTTATTAAAGTTATAAAAGTAAAAACATTTATATTTTTCAGTAAAGTGCGAATTTTGTTCTGGCCTTGGAAGGCATAGGGGTTTTTGCGCCCAACTTATGTTAATTTCTGCTCATTTTCAGTTTGACTCGGTTAATTATTGTAATTTCTGTTCGTTTTGGGTTTAATTTATTTATCAATGCTGATTTGTGGTAGTTTCACGCTTTGGTAGATTATTTGATTTTAGTTTTGCTCATTTTTTGTTTAATGGAGTTCTTTACTTTTCTTTGAAAAACTATTTTTGTGGAAAAAGTTTTTTTAATTAATTTTCTGTTCGTTTTACATTGACATAGTCTTTTCAGGGAAAAAGAAAATAATACTTTAAATCTTTTCATTTTTTAAGACTTAATAGTTTGTCCTGCTATTTCTTTGATAGCTTGGATACACTTCCGCTATTTGGATTCGGTTAAATTTTAAGAGCAGAAGTAGCCCCGAACGTTTGAACATAATACCCTCAGTCGTTCTTGGGATACTGCTGAGATGCCTTATTGGGAATTAGCATTATCACAGTGCATTTTGATTTAATCTTAAGTCAACATTTAGTTTTTAAACATATAAAAATTGGATTTGAGGAAGACTAAAATCTATTCTATAAATCATATACAACAACTTTCAATATAAACCTTATATGCCCCAGGGCATAACTTACAACCCTTGCACTGAGGGCTCTGAGGGGTTATCATCCTAAAAGACCTAGTTTCCAGAACTTTCAACTACTTTGAACAAAATGGATATCTCAAAATTTTGATTGGATGTGTTTGGGAAAGAAAAATGGTGGGGCGTGAGAGGGGCGTCAGTCACTACCCAATTACTTTCAACTATTAAAAAAGGCACTAGCCCTTTCGATTTACAATTGAATCAGCCCTTTTGAAGTTACTACGACAAACGCTTTCAATAAAAACTTTATATGCCCCCAGGGCATAACTTACTACCTCCTGCCCTTAGGGCTGTGGAGGGAGGGGTTGTCATCCTTAAAGACCTAATTTCCAAAACTTTTAACTACGTTGAATAAAATGGCTATCTAAAAATTTTGATTGGATGTGTTTTTGGGAAAAGGTGGGCGAGAGAGGGGGGTTAGTTGCCCTCAAATCCCTTTTGACTATTAAAAATGGTACTAGTCCTTTGAATTTCAAATCGAATGAGCCCTTTTTTACAAGTTTTTTACGACAAAGATTTCAATAAAAACCTTATATGCCCCCAGGGCATAACTTATGATCCTTGCCTGAGGGTTGTGGGTGAGTGTCCTCCTTAAAAATATGTTTTCTATCTAGAAATCAACTACCCTGAACAAAATGGCTATCTCGAAATTTTTATTGGATGTGTTTAGGGGAATGATGGGTGTGGTGAGGGGCTAGTTGCCCTCCAATCACTTTCAATTCAATTCAATTCAAACTTTTTATTTCCTCCGAATACGAAGAGTAAAAAAAGAAATAAATAAAAATAATAACCGCTAATCAACAGGCCATAAAATTATCTTAAACTATATAACAACAAATACGCAAAGGCCTTCAATCAAAATTACCACACAAATTAACACTTCATTCAATAGATAATAAATTAACACTTCACAAATTAACACTTCATTCAAAAATTAAATCAAATAAAATAAATTAAGCTTCGTGCGCAGCTCTATATAAATTATGAGAAAAAACATTTAATTTGGATAAAAAATTCTTTTGCTTTTTCTCCAAAACATCAACAGGGTTTTTTATTTTATATGCATTCATTAAAAAAGTATTTGATTCAGATTTAGAAAAGCGCAAAGGAACTTAGCAAAATTAAAAAATGTGGTTTTTACATGCGCAATATTACTAATTCTAAAAAACGGGAGAAGCGATGAAAAAACTAAAATTTGCAGGCAAAGCGACTGTATTAGATACCCGAGCCAGTGATTTCCGAGAAAGAAGATCGCGAAGACAAATTACTGCCCCGAAACTAGACGCTATTCTACTTTTAACTGCTTTAGAAATAGAAGCACGGCATAGAGCTAAAGTTGGTCCATAAGGCACACCAAGATATAAAAAAAAGATTCCAAAGGTTTTAAAATACTATCATAAATACGGACAGAAATTTCTGAATTAACGAGATCATTAGCCTTAGATTCCAGTCGAATGAGCTTTTATTGAATTTTCTACGACAACACCTTCTTCAAAAACCTTATATACCCCAAGGGAAAAACTAAAAACTCTTGCCCTGAGGGATGTGGGGGAGTGTCCTCCTCAAAAACATATTTTCTATCTGGAAATCAACTACGCTGAACAAAATGGGTAACTCAAAATTTTGATTGGATATGTTTGGGGGAATCAAGGGCGTGAAGGGGGCTTTATTTTTACTTTACAAATAAAGTAAATATACCATTTGTTGCTGTTTGCTATGCTCTCACTGAATTGATTAATTGATTTTCTTACTAATTCAATTTTAAGCCATTTTTGGACCCTTGAAAATGGTAATTTCTTTCTATAGTTTTTGGGTATAAGCGTAGTAATATGTGATGTTGCTTCCTTTTTTTTATTCGTTTGTGTTGCTTTTGCTTATATGCTTTATTTATCGTTCTCCTAGTGTTTGTGAATTGTCTTCATTTAATAATCAGAAAATATTGCAGTATCTATCCTCTGTCTCTTTACCTAGTTCTAAGTTTCTAGTAGTTGGTGACTTTAAACTACCTTCTCGTGATTGGACATCAAGTACAACACAATTTTCTGATGAGTCGTTTATAAATCAATTCCTAGAAACTTTACATGTGCATTATTTGCATCAGCATATTCAAAACCCTACGTTTGCGCCTTAATTCAACTCCTTCAGTTTTAGGCCTTGTAATTACAAAATCGCCAGATGATGTTGCTAGTGTTGAGTTTTTGCCACCACTAGGAAAAAGTGATTATTTGGTGATCACTTTTGGTGTGATCATTGGTGAGATCACTCAACTTTATTTTGGGTTTTTCTGATATTCCAAATCATTCTCGAAATATGATTATGATAGAGGAAATTGCATTGCATTTTAAGATTATATTTCATCTCTTTCTATCCGAGAGGAGTTACAGGAATGTAATGCTACCGTTGATGCATCCTTTGATTTTATTAAGCAGGCCCTTATAGAAGGTAACGATCAATTACCAATATATACTAGTAGACAGTTTTTCCAAAATAGACAGATCCTTCCTTGGTATATTGTACAAATACTCAAAGAAAAAGGTGATAGGTGGCGTGATCATTTAAGAATTAAAACCTTCGATTCTTGGTTAAATTATGAAAGAGCTAGAAATTGAGCAACTAAATTCCTTCGTTTAAATCGTCAAAAGGTGGAGAAAAATGTTATAGCATCAGTCCAAAGTTGCCCAAAAAGATTTTGGAAGAATGTGAGAAGGAATCAAGTTTCAAAATACCCATCATCCACTTCCTTTATAGATCCTGAAACTCTTTCAAATATAGATGGTAATTTTGAAAAATCACTACTTTTCAATAAGGTATTTGGTTCAGTTTTTACTCAAATACACACCAAAACACACACTCAATTTACTCCTCCATATTTAACAAAGGAATTTGATGATTCAAAGTTTACAGTCCAGCAGCTATATCTGACACTCCGAAATCTTGATCCGGGAAAAGGCAACAAATATTGATGGATTTTCCAATGTGATGTTACGTGAACTTGCATCAGTGCTTGCTGGACCACTCACATATATCTTTAATCTTTATCTCTCATCTTTTAAATGTCCTTCAGGTTGGAAAAGAACTATCATTAGGCCATATTACAAGAATGGTTCAAAGTCCCATTTCAATAATTACAGACCAATTTAAAATACATCAATCTTTTCCCGTATAATGGAGAAAATTATGGTGAGTAGAATCCAGGCACATTTTGAGGAAAATAATTTATGGCATTCTGCTCAGCATGGTTTCCGTAAACGACGATCTTGTGTAACACGCAACTTCTTGAGGTGATTCATGATTTTCAATTGATGGCTGATAATGGTATATTATTTGATTGTATTTATATTGACTTTTCCGACGCATTTGACAAAATTTCCGTCCCACGTCAGATAAATAAATGTCAAACTATATGGTATTGGCCCACAAACTAAAGCATGGATAACGGATTGTCTTACAAATAGAACCCAAGAGGTTGCAGTAGCTGATGCTCTGTCATCACCTATGTCTGTCATAAGTGTAGTTCCACAAGGCAGTTGTCTTAGGCCAGAACTCTTCTGCCTTTTTGTCAATGATTTGCCAGGTATTGTTAGGAATTCGACCTTAAAAATGTTTGCAGATGATGTAATAATCTAAAGGTCAGTCATGAGTGAACATGAGATTTCTTTACTTCAAGAGGATTTGGTTGTTCTGGGCTGGTGGTGTCTGCAAACTCTATGTTCATTAAGAACCAAGTACAATGCTGTGTACTATTTGCGTAGATTCCCTCAACATTACCATTACTTTGTTGATGGTAAATGAATTTCAAGTGTAGAATATTCAAGTCTCAAATTTGATAAACACGTATCGGATGTCACCCATAAGGCAAATTACCAATTACTATGTCTAAGCCGTACTTTTTCTAAGTTTAATCTTCATTCACTGATTTCACTTATCCACTGTATGTCCAATAATTGAGTATTGCTCATCAGTATGGTATCCCCTTAATAAGAGAGATAGAGAGGGTTGAGAGAGCGCAACGTAGGGCCACCAAACTCATACCATACCTGAGTCATCTACATTACCACCAGAGAATGCAGAGACTACAGTTGCCTACTCTCCAGTTCAGACGAGATAGAGCCGACCTAATAAATACATTCTGTATTGCTAGGAACATTGATAATACCACCCCAATTCACTTATACAGAATACAGTAGAATCTGTCAACACCAACAAAAAATTTACCCACCATGTTCACAGAAAAGAATAGGCCAAAACCCTTTGTCTAACCAAGTGTGGAAGACATTGAATTCACTTCCATTGGAAATAGTTGCAAGTACCACGGTCCAGTCTTTCAAAAGTAGTTTAGCCTCTACAGATTTCTATCCTAGGTCCTATTACAATCCATTTTGAGAATATTTTTACTTTTGTACTAGCTGATTTGTGGCAGTGTGTTTTCAGTTACTTTGTAGGCTTACTTTTTCGTATGTTTCAATTGCTAACAGATATGTTTCAGTTAGTTTGGTATGCTACTGTACGTTTCAGATATTATGTTTTTCAGAGTGTATGTTTTCAGTTACTGTATGTTTTTGTTATGTCATCGACATTGTTATAGACTTTTTTTATAATTGTTTAGTGCAACAAGCTTGTTAAAGCTTACCGTATTTTGGTATTAATAAATAAATAAATATATAGGTGCCTGGGATAAATAAAAGTATAATCTCAAAAACATTATAATAAGGAAGAGTTAAAACATTGGTTTCAAACTTAATATTTTATTATAAAATCCATTTTTTTGAAGTTATATAGTGTAGTTGTGGTTAAGTTTAATTATTTCTTACAGCAAATTCCTTGTAAATTAAATTTTACTTTCCTTTTACCGAGTCAAATACTCTGGCATCATTATAAAATTAAAAAAACAAAACCTTGGCAGTAATTCTACACCTATTTTATACTTTAAATGGAAGAAATTGCTTAAAGATTGTTCTGGATACCCGGCTAACTGACTGTATTTCAAAGAATAGGCTATATGAAATATCTTTTCGCGTGGCACTAAATTATGATAATGGATAGTGATTTGAATGAAATCCCGTTATCAAGGTTAGAGGAATTAGAAAGAAGGTCAGTTTTATTTCATTCAGTTTTTCAAGATCATTTAGCTCATGAGGTTAATGACATTTTACATTCTTTTAATATTCCACCAAATAAATATGTTCTTTTTAATGAAATAACTCAAAAATTTCTTGTTCTAGGAGGATATCGTTTTGGAACTGTCGGGGATGGGTGAGCGGACGGGTGTGATTGAGAAGTTTTTATTTGATTCGGGCACTGATATTTTAGGTCTTTGTAAGACTTTCCTATATGAAATTTCTGCGAATAAAATTGATGTAAAAGATTGCCAATTTTTTCATAGAAATAGAACCAAGCGAAAACAGAGTGTTTTAGCTGTTTTAAATTAAAAATTATATTCCTGCACGAATGAGAGATGATTTTTTACGGTTTAATATTGAAATGAATTTTGAATGTTGTGTAGTTGAATTTTTTTTTTTGCCTAATAATGAAAAACTCTTAATTGTAGTGATATACCGTCCCCCCTCTTCTAGTAAGGTAAATTTCATAAGTAGATTGGAAAATATGCTAGTTTACCTTTCAAGTCGGCGTATTCCATTCATGATCCTTGGGGACTTTAACATAGACCTAATGAGATGTTTACCTTCAGACCATCATGGGATTGATAATTATGCATTACAGTTTTTAGAATGTTCTCTGTCTTGTAATTTATATCTGGCTTGTTTTGTCCCGTCACGTGTACCCGACTCATCTACTTCGCTTATTGACAATATTCTCTCGCCTTATACACGTGAGGCTACGTCAGTGATTATGGGTGAATCATCAGATCAATGTATGATTATGTCGGATTATAAGGTTCAAAAGACTTTGATTAGGGAGATCATTACAAGAAAGAGAAATCTTTCACTTAAAATATATACATAATTTAAAAGTAGCCCTTGGTGACGTAGATTGGAGTGAAGTTTTACAAGAGAGGGATACTAATAGATCGTTGGATATTTTTTTATAGAGTATTAAATGAACGATTAGACCATCATTGTCCTTATGAAAAAATACGTCGTGAAAAAAATTTCCACAAAAACCATGGATTAATGAGTCACTCCTGAGATCAGTTAATGAAAAAAATCGTCTATATAAGATAAGAATGAAATATCCATCACCTGATAATATTATACGGTTTAAAAATTATAAAAATCTGTTGGTGAAAACTCTTTGAACTAGTGAGAAAAGGTATTTTGAAAATTCTTTTAGGAATGCTGATTCACCGAAAAAAACATGGGATCTAATTAAACAAAAGATGGGAAACAATTGGAATAATTTTTAACCAGAATTATTAATAGATAAAAATGGTCTTGAATCAAAGGAAATGGAGCTGTTGCAGAATCTTTCAGTGCTCATTTTGCTAGTATTGGTTATGATGTTACTCGTGGTCTTGGCTCGACTTCAGCTCATTCATATAAAGAATACCTTCGTCAATCAGAGGATACAACTATGTTTTTGACCCCAGTTAGTCTTGATGAATTCCAAAAAAACATAGTAGATTTAAATAGAGGTAATTCATTAAGTTTGGATGGACTTTCAACTAATATTTCGAAACACCTTGCATCTGTAATTCATACACCTCTTGTTTATATTTTTAATTTGTGTTTATCTTGTGGGGTATTCCCTACTAAATGGAAAATTGCCCGAGTTATCCCACGGTATAAAAAAGGTGATAAAACTAATGTTGATAATTACTGACCTATTGCAGTACTTTCTCCTTTGTCAAACCTTTTGGAAAAGTTATTTCACCAAAGAACTTTGTCTTATTTAGATAATTTTTTTTTTTACCAAAAGCCAGTTTGGGTTTAGACCAGGTCGTTCTACTGAACAAGCAGTTGCAGCCCTTTTACTTAAAACTAATGATTCACTGAATAATGATGATTATGTATCCTGCATTTTCTACGATATAAAAAAACATTTAATACTCTACATCATTCCATTTTGCTTGAAAAACTGAATAACTCTGGAATTCCTGGAAAGGCATTGGATTTAATTAAGTCATATCTATGTAATCGCGAATTCCAGGCAGACCTACGAGGCCATCTGTCTCAGCCCAACTCCCTGAATGATATTGGAGTGCCCAAGGGGTCTATACTTGGACCGTTACTATTTTTGATATATGTAAATGATCTCCCTAATGTCTATCCTATAAGGATAGCCTAGCACTTATGTATGCTGATGATACAGTGGTATCATTTGGAGCTAAAACCCCCTTCATTATTGATCTAGAACATGGGGTCTGAAATGAATTCAGTTATCCAGTGGTTTTCTTGTAATCGTCTAGTTTTCTCAATTTGTCTAAGACCGAATTTTTTGGTTTTTGGGAGATCTAAGAAAGGAGTTGCTAAGGTTGGATGGATGAGTTAGTTGTTTCTGGGTGTAGAATTAGACGGGTTAAGACATATAGATATTTGCGGATTATTCTTGATGAGCTTTTATGTTTTGGTAGTCATTCTGACCATCTCTGTATAAAATTAGCCCAAAATTTAGGATGTTTACATCGGTTAAAGTATGTTTTTCTTTTTTCAATTATTAAAATCCTTTATCATTCTTTAATAGAATCATACCTTAGATATTGTCCCATTATTTACCTAAATACATTTCCTAATCATTTTAAACACCTCCAGATATTGCAAAATAAAGCAGTAAGAATCCTTGGTACTTTCTTTCATCGTCCAGCATGACTTCAAAATCTTTTTGAAACAAAAACTTTATTTTTATTTCTTCATATATTCATTAAACCTTAATCAACTTAGGAAATTGCAATTATAGCTCTGGCATTATGATATTCAGTCTCCGCCAAGTTATTTTTATGAATCACAAATTCTTGTTACCCCTATTCGCTCAATTGCTTCTTCATCGGCTCGTTTTGGACTGTATAGAATCCCTTTGATTTAATTGTGAAAGAGATAAATTTTCAATAAGATACCAAATCCCTTCTATAGCAAATAGGCTAAAATCAAATAGTAAATTTAAAATCTTAATAGCCGATCACTTTTAAAGACTAGATTAGTAGAATATATTATTAACCTTTGATGACAGGGTGATTCTTCTTGATAATTTGTTTCTTAGCAATATTTTTTTAGATTTTGCCGTGCTGGGGTAGCCTCCTTTGTTCTTCTCCTTCTATATGTTATGATGTTTTTGGTTTATCTTCTTTATTTTTGTGTACTTGAACTCATTGTAATAATAGTTAGCCTTCTTTTCGAATTTAGCTCCCTGTTGGCTTTATTTAATTATTTGTGTTGTCTATATTGGTATGAAATACAATTTATCTATCTTATCTATGAAAAATGTAGTTCAATGCTGCTCTCTAGGGCTATAATGAAAGAAAGGTTGAGGTGGCTAGGGCACATTGTGCAGATGACAGATTGCCAAAGATTGTTCTTTGCGGCCAACCGCCTAGGTCTAAACGGAAAGCAGGTTGTCCTTGTCTGAGGTGGGAGGACGTCATAAAGAAAGATTTAAAGGAAATGGGAACTTCATGGGCGGGTGTAAAAAGGGAGGCTTTGAATAGATTGGGATGGAGGAGGAGCGTGCGTAGCTGTGTTGGCCTCAGGTGGTTTGGTGCTGCGGTGAGTTGTTAGGAGTAGTAGTAGTGGATTCCGTTGAGCCCTCTTCCCAAATATGATCTTCTCTTCAGTTACAATTGGGTGCTGGTCATATTACCCTAAAAATCTTCTTGCAAAATACTCCCACACATACAAAATTCAGCAGCCACAAAGAAATTAGGACTAGTCAATGTTAATTAGGATTATTTTGCATATTATGAAGTAAGAACTGTTTCCTTAGCATGTCTCCTTATGTAGTGGAATGGCCATACATTTATACCAAAGTATGTTCTGGGAAGGTATTTTGAAGTACCTACCTTGACTCCTACTCCCTCTAGACAGCAGTGACCTCTGATGACCTTTAAAAATCTGGGTTATGAAAGTGAAACCTTGTAAAACAGATCTTTTGCTTAAATAAAGAACAAGAAAACTGTGTTCAGCTTCACAACTTTACTCAATCCCTTTGTATGAGGTTTCAAAGATCTGTAAAATACATTTTCTTAATTTAGAAAAAAAAAATCATTGACAAGGCTTAAATTTCTACTCAAATATCAAGAATTGCATTTTCAGAACTAAAACCAGGGAAAAGAAAACTAAGACAAAAAGTTTATCGAAAGCAAGGCTTTTTTCATAATTTTATTTTTTTTTACAAAGTTGAAAAAAGAAGTGAGGATAAAGGTTCTCCCCCCGGAGAATATGTTAACTAGGATTAGTTTGCACATAATGAAGTAAGAACCGTTTTTTTTAACATGTCTCCTTATGTAATGGAATGGTCATATATTAATACCCATTTTCATAACCTAATCCCTTTCCTATGTGGCAAAAAGTAGCTAAACTAGAATTTTACCCACTTTGCAACTGTTTAACTAGTTTGTTATCAAAATCTCTAATATACTTCAACTTGTATTTCAAATGGTAAAGTTCTACTTTAGCTACTTTTGGCTATCTTGGAAAAAGGTTAGGAAAATACAATTTTCAGGGATGGGCCTACAGACTAAAGCATGTCCCAGGAAGGTATTTTGAAGTACCTACCTCCACTGCTTCTCCCTCTTGAGGGTTCTGGAATTTGCCTACATTGAAATTTTGGCAAAACAATGTTTTACTTTAATTCAGTTATCAGTTTCTTTTTCTCTGGCTTCAGTTCTGAAAATGCAATTCCTGTTATTTAAGTAGAATTTTAAGCCATATTAATTTTTTTTTTTTTGTACTGTTCTATCAACCGGGCTCTTTCAAAGAAGCCAAACAAGAGATGCTACAGTCCAATGGATAGACTAATTGAAAAACCCGTTTTTACAAGATGATTCAAGACATATATTGTATAGCGTGGTTTTAAGATATTTAATATATTGTATGCTTTAGTTAACCGCTGATCATAAAAAAAACATTGCCCCCTATCCCTCTAATTTGCAAATATATAGCCCAAATTCGTTTCTAAACTATTTTATATTCATCCTATTTTATTTCATTGGCATTAACCAAACTAGTACTATATAAAAGAGGCCAATTAATAGAATAGTACCATTTTTTTCATTTAGGAAATGTATTTTAATATCTTTAAAACTTTACAAATCGGGGTAAAACTTTAGAATTGTGGCCCTCTGATAAAGAGACATGTTAAGAAAACAATTCTTTCTTTAGTACATGTATAATGATCCTAGTTAACATATTATCCAACGGGAGAACTTTTATCATCAAGTCTTTCCTCTTTTGTCCTTCTTTTTCCAACTTAAAAGCAAAAATTACAATTTATGCCACGCTCTCAACGCAATGCCTAAGTCTTTTGAAATTACTGCTATAAATTGTTCTTATAGATAGCGTTCATCTCTGTGGATTAATAATGCACCGGGATGCAGATAAAGCAGTGGCGAAAATACGGAATATTGCTATAAATATACATATACATACAGAGTATATACCCCCACCCTCCTAGTATGCAAATATATAACAAAAATTGCATTCTGAACCTAAATATAAACAAATGAACTGTACCCCAACCCCTAAATATATCCAAATCAGGGTATATATTTGCACATCAGGAAAGTGGGGTAAAATTTATTTGTGATGTAAATGAAGGTTATATTTAGAATCAGAATGCAATTTCGGTCAAAATAAAAAATAAAATTAAAACCAATTTTTGGTTAAAAAAAAAAAACAAAAAAACATAAATGTTTTTTAATGCGTTTAAAAGTGGTACAGTAATTTTTACGGCCGGTAATCGCTCCCTGGCTGTTGTTCCTTGTATATTGAAACTATCCTTATTCCACAAACTCAGGTAATTAAAATTTTGGCTGTTTTTGGATTCTAAACCTTTCTTATATGCCAAAACTTTCAAATCTCCAGAGTTTTCTTTTTCACCGGGGAGTGTCCTCCCAGAGTTCAATCCTTTCTTCCCACTGAGATAATGGTCTCACTGTATAATGTGTTTTTCGATTCACGACTTTCTTATTGCTGTTCTGTTTGGGGTGTGGCATGTTGTTCTCTATTAAATCGTATAAGACGCCTCCAGATTAAAGCTGTGAAAGTTGTGTTTGGACTTCTCCCAAGGTACTCTTCCGTTGATTTGTATAATGACATTGGTACTAAAAATTTGACTCCCTAGTAAAAAAGAAATACTTCCTCCTGGGTTATAAATTTTTACATTGTTTCCTTTCTACAAGCCAATGTAGTTTTTTTTTTTTAAGCTGCATCTTCAAATATTTCCCCTTCCCTTCGTAAGTCAAATCTATCTATTGAACTTCCACTGTTCTGAATTTCTTTTTCCTAGCGTTCCCCAGTTTATCTAGCCATTAAGCTATGGAATTCTCTTCCCTCCGATATCAAGCGTGAGAGGTCTTTTCCAATATTATTTAATTCTGTTTGTGGGTATCCTAGACTGTAGTGGGATTTCTATATTTTGGTCATTTCCCGTTGTTTTTTTTTTTAATCTTTGTCCGTACGTTTTGCCACTTTTTCTTATGTGTTGATGTATAGCTTTACATAATTTTTTTTTCGCATTTGAAATTGTTGCTGTATTGATTGGGCCCCTTACAAGCTCGGCTTTTGGGGCTACAATATCTGATGTATTTGTTTTTCTTTTACTCTTTCAGTTTCTGTTCTTTATTACTGAATTTATTTTTTCTTGGAGTAATAAAAATGAAATGAATGGTCAGTTTGGCCTCCATTAGGCATTAGCTTTAACAATAAGGGCCTCAGAACACTTAATTTATTCTGAGAACTAGTCTGGCATAGCGGAACGCTACATTTCTCCTTTGATTAATCAACAAAAACGCAGCTCAAACAGTTTACAGTCAACTCAACAAGGCAGCTCAAACAGTAAGAGATAAAAATGTTAACAATATTATATCTTTTCCAGTGGTGTGTAAAACTACAACCTGAATGGAAGAAGAATCCCAAAACTAATTCTTCTAACTCATAAAACCCTTTTAAAAATTGTTAGCTACTTTACTTTTTTTCTATTAAAAATATCCGTTTCACTCGCCAGCCAGTTCACTCTTTTATCCTTTCGCTTCTACATAGACAATTTATAGCCGAATAGTTGGATATAATTTTGAGATTTCTTTGGCAGCGCAAAGCGCTACCTAAGTAAGATCGACATGGGAACAATTTATGATCTATTGATTTTTTTAAACCAGGGCACTTGGTATAGAAGTTGTCATAGAAACATCAAAAGCGCCTAATTGGCTTGGAAATTGCAAGTTCTAGTTCCCTTTTTAATTGTCAAAAGTGATTGGAAGACAACCACCACCTCCCCACCCCCATCATTTCCACAATTACGTCTAAACAAAATACATTTAATATATTTTCAGTTTCTTACTTAAAAAATGAAAGCTTTTGCTCGTTTTGAGTTTGACTCGGCCGTTTATTGTGATTTATCTTCATTTTGAGTTTCATTTATTTATTGATGTTGATTTGTGGTAGCTTTACACTTGGAAGATTATTTGACTTTATCTCTGCTAGTTTTTGGCTTAATGAGCTCTAATTTTCTTTGAAAAACTTTTTAAAATTAATTTACATAAAGAGGCCTGATAATAGCGAAATAGTCTAGCTTTCAATTAGGAAGCAAGACTTCCCTTAACCCCGTCTCTCTCAGGTCTCAGGCACCAATCCCCCTCCTTTTCTCTAAATAAAGTTCAGCAACTCCTATGTCATTACCCCCCCTCCCCATTCAAGAAACAGGGTTATTAGCTGTCAATGGCAGGCAATCCTAGCTCACTAATTTTCTTCCTGTTTATACATAGATTAATTTCACAATCCAACCGGCTTGCTATTTTATCATTTCGTGTATATTTAAACTGTGCTCCAATTATCGACAGGTTGGCTATATTTAAGATGTTGATACATTAGGGGTTTAATATTTGCCAAATAATCCAAATTATGGGTGAAGAGAGAAGGGCAGCTGTGTCCCCCATATAACCTATAATTGATAATAGATAAAGACTTTTCAGCCAAACCTACAAAAGGTATCATGACTTCTATCTAAACTCAACTAGATTTAATGACTTCTAAGATAAAACATAAAATCGCGAAGAAAGGAAGAAAGCGAGGACCATAAACAGCCAGTGAAACAATATGCAAATATTTTGGTCAAGACATCCGCTTGACCGTCCTCAGTGCAAATAAAAATTGATGAAAATACAAAAAAAAACTTAAAACAAAACACAAAACTAAAATAGGATGACTCTTTCTGAGTAACGGTGAAAGGGTAACTGAATAAAAATCCCAGGTCTAAATGGCATTTCACTATTTCATCTTACATAAAGCACTCTTAAAGACTAAGAGTGCTTTTTTTTGTACTGTTCTATCAACCGGGCTCTTTCAAAGAAGCCAAACAAGAGATGCTACAGTCCAATGGATAGACTAATTGAAAAACCCGTTTTTTACAAGATGATTCAAGACATATATTGTATAGCGTGGTTTTAAGATATTTAAGGTGTTGTTTTTTGGAGTTTAGATGGGGAAAAAGGTACATAGGTTAGGTTACGTATTTAATATATTGTATGCTTTAGTTAACCGCTGATCATAAAAAAAACATTGCCCCCTATCCCTCTAATTTGCAAATATATAGCCCAAATTCGTTTCTAAACTATTTTATATTCATCCTATTTTATTTCATTGGCATTAACCAAACTAGTACTATATAAAAGAGGCCAATTAATAGAAAAGTACCATTTTTTTCATTTAGGAAATGTATTTTAATATCTTTAAAACTTTACAAATCGGGGTAAAACTTTAGAATTGTGGCCCTCTGATAAAGAGACATGTTAAGAAAACAATTCTTTCTTTAGTACATGTATAATGATCCTAGTTAACATATTATCCAACGGGAGAACTTTTATCATCAAGTCTTTCCTCTTTTGTCCTTCTTTTTCCAACTTAAAAGCAAAAATTACAATTTATGCCACGCTCTCAACGCAATGCCTAAGTCTTTTGAAATTACTGCTATAAATTGTTCTTATAGATAGCGTTCATCTCTGTGGATTAATAATGCACCGGATGCAGATAAAGCAGTGGCGAAAATACGGAATATTGCTATAAATATACATATACATACAGAGTATATACCCCCACCCTCCTAGTGTGCAAATATATAACAAAAATTGCATTCTGAACCTAAATATAAACAAATGAACTGTACCCCAACCCCTAAATATATCCAAATCAGGGTATATATTTGCACATCAGGAAAGTGGGGGTAAAAATTATTTGTGATGTAAATGAAGGTTATATTTAGAATCAGAATGCAATTTCGGTCAAAATAAAAAAATAAAATTAAAACCAATTTTTTGGTTTAAAAAAAAAAACAAAAAAACATAAATGTTTTTTAATGCGTTTAAAAGTGGTACAGTAATTTTTACGGCCGGTAATCGCTCCCTGGCTGTTGTTCCTTGTATATTGAAACTATCCTTATTCCACAAACTGAGGTAATTAAAATTTTGGCTGTTTTTGGATTCTAACCTTTCTTATATGCCAAAACTTTCCAATCTCCAGAGTTTTCTTTTTCACCGGGGAGTGTCCTCCCAGAGTTCAATCCTTTCTTCCCACTGAGATAATGGTCTCACTGTATAATGTGTTTTTCGATTCACGACTTTCTTATTGCTGTTCTGTTTGGGGTGTGGCATGTTATTCTCTATTAAATCGTATAAGACGCCTCCAGATTAAAGCTGTGAAAGTTGTGTTTGGACTTCTCCCAAGGTACTCTTCCGTTGATTTGTATAATGACATTGGTACTAAAAATTTGACTCCCTAGTAAAAAGAAATACCTCCTCCTGGGTTATAAATTTTTACATTGTTTCCTTTCTACAAGCCAATGTAGTTTTTTTTTTAAGCTGCATCTTCAAATATTTCCCCTTCCCTTCGTAAGTCAAATCTATCTATTGAACTTCCACTGTTCTGAATTTCTTTTTCCTAGCGTTCCCCAGTTTATCTAGCCATTAAGCTATGGAATTCTCTTCCCTCCGATATTAAGCGTGAGAGGTCTTTTCCAATATTATTTAATTCTGTTTGTGGGTATCCTAGACTGTAGTGGGATTTCTATATTTTGGTCTTTTCCCGTTGTTTTTTTTTTAATCTTTGTCCGTACGTTTTGCCACTTTTTCTTATGTGTTGATGTATAGCTTTACATAATTTTTTTTCGCATTTGAAATTGTTGCTGTATTGATTGGGCCCCTTACAAGCTCGGCTTTTGGGGCTACAATATCTGATGTATTTGTTTTTCTTTTACTCTTTCAGTTTCTGTTCTTTATTACTGAATTTATTTTTTCTTGGAGTAATAAAAAATGAAATGAATGGTCAGTTTGGCCTCCATTAGGCATTAGCTTTAACAATAAGGGCCTCAGAACACTTAATTTATTCTGAGAACTAGTCTGGCATAGCGGAACGCTACATTTCTCCTTTGATTAATCAACAAAAACGCAGCTCAAACAGTTTACAGTCAACTCAACAAAGGCAGCTCAAACAGTAAGAGATAAAAATGTTAACAATATTATATCTTTTTCCAGTGGTGTGTAAAACTACAAGCTGAATGGAAGAAGAATCCCAAAACTAATTCTTCTAACTCATAAAACCCTTTTAAAAAATTGTTAGCTACTTTACTTTTTTCATATTAAAAATATCCGTTTCACTCGCCAGCCAGTTCACTCTTTTATCCTTTCGCTTCTACATAGACAATTTATAGCCGAATAGTTGGATATAATTTTGAGATTTCTTTGGCAGCGCAAAGCGCTACCTAAGTAAAGATCGACATGGGAACAATTTATGATCTATTGATTTTTTTAAACCAGGGCACTTGGTATAGAAGTTGTCATAGAAACATCAAAAGCGCCTAATTGGCTTGGAAATTGCAAGTTCTAGTTCCCTTTTTAATTGTCAAAAGTGATTGGAAGACAACCACCACCTCCCCACCCCAATCATTTCCACAATTACGTCTAAACAAAATACATTTAATATATATTTTCAGTTTCTTACTTAAAAAATGAAAGCTTTTGCTCGTTTTGAGTTTGACTCGGCCGTTTATTGTAATTTATCTTCATTTTGAGTTTCATTTATTTATTGATGTTGATTTGTGGTAGCTTTACACTTGGAAGATTATTTGACTTTATCTCTGCTAGTTTTTGGCTTAATGAGCTCTAATTTTCTCTTTGAAAAACTTTTTAAAATTAATTTACATAAAGAGGCCTGATAATAGCGAAATAGTCTAGCTTTCAATTAGGAAGCAAGACTTCCCTTAACCCCGTCTCTCTCAGGTCTCAGGCACCAATCCCCCTCCTTTTCTTTAAATAAAGTTCAGCAACTCCTATGTCATTACCCCCCTCCCCATTCAAGAAACAGGGTTATTAGCTGTCAATGGCAGGCAATCCTAGCTCACTAATTTTCTTCCTGTTTATACATAGATTAATTTCACAATTCAACCGGCTTGCTATTTTATCATTTCGCGTATATTTAAACTGTGCTCCAATTATCGACAGGTTGGCTATATTTAAGATGTTGATACATTAGGGGTTTTAATATTTGCCAAATAATCCAAATTATGGGTGAAGAGAGAAGGGCAGCTGTGCCCCCCCCATAACCTATAATTGATAATAGATAAAGACTTTTCAGCCAAACCTACAAAAGGTATCATGACTTCTATCTAAACTCAACTAGATTTAATGACTTCTAAGATAAAACATAAAATCGCGAAGAAAGGAAGAAAGCGAGGACCATAAATAGCCAGTGAAACAATATGCAAATATTTTGGTCAAGACATCCGCTTGACCGTCCTCAGTGCAAAATAAAATTGATGAAAATACAAAAAAAAACTTAAAACAAAACACAAAACTAAAATAGGATGACTCTTTCTGAGTAACGGTGAAAGGGTAACTGAATAAAAATCCCAAGTCTAAATGGCATTTCACTATTTCATCTTACATAAAGCACTCTTAAAGACTAATCGCTTTCCAGTAGATTATTATCAGAGATTCTATTTGATTGCACAACATAATTTTGTGAATGTATGTAAAAACAATCAGAATTAATAATTTCATCATAAATCGGACCTTAGAAAAGTTTTTCCCAGTGCCTCTATTGAGAGCTACCTTTGGGTGAATGTGGTTTTTTTTTTTATCTCAACTGACTCCCTGAAAACTTGCTTGAGACCTTTAACGGGGCAACAATGGAAGTGTTGTAAAAAAATGAAATGGTGTTGATTGCCGTACACATGTTGAAATAGGCGGAATAAAAAATCTCAGACCTTTGGCTTAGCCCTCAGCTAACCATGGCCTTGTCGATTGAAGACCTATGTTTTGATTTTGAATGGGGCAACTTTTATCTTTGCCGCTGTTGTAGGAGACAATGTTCTCCAACAATTTAACGAACTACGAATTACTATTTGCTTTTCTTTGCAAATATAAGGTATACTTAAAATTACTGGCAATTTAAAATGTTCACCAATGGAAAAACTCATTTCTAAATCCTAAGCCTCTACAGAGGTGACCTAAAAGAATTGAAAAAACTGTATGCTTGCCCCCCCAATTTTTCATGGAAGTTTCAACTGAATTTTTCAGTCGTAAAACAACACACGGTGATCTTACGAAAAAAGGAAATAAAATTCATGACGTTTCTAACAGAACCTAATATGTAATCTAAAAATTTGAAAGGGTGCTTCACTTGTATGCATTTTTTGGTTTTGTTCAAAGAATACAGAAAATTCATACTTTGTATGCATAAAAATTTCATGTGGGCAAGTGGAAAATAGCACTTAAGTGACCTGGATTAGATAAGTTTTTTATATACAAAAAATTATATAAATAAATTTCAAAGGGTTTTAAGGGCTTATATACATAAAATTTAAAAAGTTTTTCATCTGTAAGCCCTCATTGGAGCTTATTCAAAGAGCTTGATTTTTCTTATATATCAAGGAGGCACACTTGTGCCTGTATAAAGAGGCGACCCACCACAATGTTAAGCGATTTCCGGTCCTAGCGGTCGCAGAGAGACAGCGGTAATCGCATTTTGTAGCCCAAGCTCAAACTAAGAAACGTGCAAAATTTCACCCCCCTCCGACTTTATCTTCATGGGCAAAAGTGGGCCGGAAGTTTCGACCCTCCGACCACAGCCCCCCTTTAACGTTGTCCGATTGGGCTGAAATTTAGAGGTTAAGCTTTCCTAGGGCCCGGGAGCTTATCCTCGAAATTTCAGCTCAATCCGATCACTCCTTCCCTGTTTTCTAAAAAACAAATATAGCCACTTAAAGTTCTTTTTTTTTTTTCTTGTTAGCCATGCCTACAGGCCACAGTTGGCAACTGATCCGGGTGAATGAGGACTCATTCGAAGCAGAATTCGACCTGTTAGGGCCTTTTGATATTTTCAGACCGAAAAAATTATCCCCCGAATATACATTTACGAAAAACCTCGTTTTCCAATAAGAGCCCATGTTAAATTTTCCCACCACAGCCCCCCTTTAACGTTGTCTGATAGGGCTGAAATTTAGAGGATAGCTTTCCTGGGGCCTGGGAGCTTATCCTCTAAATTTCAGCTCAATCTGATCACTCCTTCCCTGTTTTCCAAAAACCAAATATCAAGTTTTGTGGGGATTTGCTTGCGTCAAAAATAGATTCCACATACTAAAAATACAATTACAATTGTGTGTCTTTGGTGCAGTGGTCGATACTCCTGACTGTCAGGCGGAAGACCCTGGTTCGATTCCCCGTCAGATGAAAATTTTTATATACTGAATATAAAGTTTAAAAAAGAAACTCAGTTTCTTTTTTAAATTATTTGAAAAAAATTACGTTTTCTAAAGAGTTAAAGAGGCTGAGTTACAAGGTCGACCCTTAAAACACCCTGTCGAGAAAGAAAAGAATAATACACAATCATCTAACAGTTAGTCAAGCAATAATAAGTAATAAACTGTACAAAAACGTGCAGAAATTATTTGAAAAAAACTACGTTTTCTAAAGAGTTAAAGAGGCTGAGTCACAAGTTCGAACCTTAAAACGTGCAGGGATTAGAAGGTACAGTTGGGGGCTGCCGCCCCCAAACCCCCCGCTTTCGCAGCCTTTAAATAAAAAAAAAAAAAAAATAAACTGAAAGTAAGGAGCGACATTAAAACTTAAAACGAACAGA
Source organism: Artemia sinica (assembly GCA_027921565.1). Taxonomy (NCBI): domain Eukaryota; kingdom Metazoa; phylum Arthropoda; class Branchiopoda; order Anostraca; family Artemiidae; genus Artemia; species Artemia sinica. The sequence continues at coordinate 962,081 of CM051271.1, read as the reverse complement.
AATTATTCCGTATATGAAAGGGGCTGTGCCCTCCTCAACGCCTCGCTCTTTACGCTAAAGTTTGACTTTCTCACAACTCTTTTTTTAAACAATAAAAACTTTAGCGTAAAGAGCGGCGTTGAGGAGGGCACAGCCCCTTTCATATACGGAATAATTTTTGTTCGTTTTAAGTTTTAATGTCGCTCCTTACTTTCAGTTTAAAAATTTTTCTTATATTTAAAGGCTGCGAAAGCGGGGGGTTTGGGGGGCGGCAGCCCCCCCAACTTTACCTTCTAATCCCTGTACGTTTTAAGGTTCGAACTTGTGACTCAGCCTCTTTAACTCTTTAGAAAACGTAGTTTTTTTCAAATAATATTACACTAAAAGGATTTTTCACTCGTTTGTACTCGTTTAGGTCTAGTCAAATGTGCCGACTGAGCAAAGGTTTTCTTACATTTATCATAGTGGAACGATTTTTTACCTGTATGCACTCGGTTATGACTAATCATATTTCTCAACTGAGCAAAGGTTTCCTTGCATATATTACACTGGAAGGGTTTTTCACCTTTATGCACTCGTTTATGTCTAGTCAAAGTACTTGAAACAGAAAAGTTTTTCTTACATTTATCACACTGGAAGGGTTTCCTTCTTTATGCACATGTTTATGTACAGTCAAACATGCCAACTGAGCAAAGGTTTTCTCGCATATATTATATTGGAAGGGTTTTCACCTTTATGCACCCGTTTATGTCTAATCAAAGTGCTTGAAACAGAAGTTTTTCTTACATTTATCACACTGGAATGGTTTTCTTCTTTATGCACATGTTTATGTATAGTCAAACATGCCAACTGAGCAAAGGTTTTCTCGCATATATTACACTGGAAGGGTTTTTTCACCTTTATGCACTCGTTTATGTCTAATTAAAGTGCTTGAAACAGAAAAGTTTTTCTAACATATCACACTGGAAGGGTTTTTCAGCTGAATGCACTCGTTTATGTCTAGTCAAAAGTGCCAACCGAGCAAAGGTTTTTTCACATCTATTACCCTGGAAGGGTTTTTTAACCTGTATGCACTCGTTTATGTCTAATAAAAGTGCTTGGATCAGAAAAGTTTTTTCTTACATATTTTACACTGGAAGGGTTTTTCACCTGTATGCACTCGTTTATGTATAGTCAAATGTGCCAACTGAGCAAAGGTTTTCTCACATATATCACACTGGAAGGGTTTTTCACCGGTATGCACACGTTTATGTATAGTCAAACGTGCCAACCGAGCAAAGGTTTTCTCACATATATTACACTGGTAGGGTTTTTCACCTGTGTGCACACGTTTATGTCTAATCAAAGTGCTTGAAACAGAAAAGTTTTTCTTACATATATCACACTGGAAGGGTTTTTCACCTGTATGCACACGTTTATGTACAGTCAAATGTGCCAATCTAGGAAAAGTTTTCTCACATATATTACACTGGAAGGGTTTTCACCTTTATGCACTCGTTTATGTCTAATCAAAGTGCTTGAAACAGAAAAGTTTTTCTTACATATATCACAATGGAAGGGTTTTTCACCAGTATGCACTCGTTTATGATTAATCAAATTTCCCGACATAGAAAAAGCTTTCTTACATATATCACACTGGAAGGGTTTTTTCCGCCTGTATGCACTCGTTTATGTTTAGTCAAATGTGTCATCTGAGCAAAGGTTTTCTCGCATATATTACACTGGAAGGGTTTTTCCCCTGTATGAACTCGTTTATGTCTAGTCAAATGTCCCGAGTCAGCAAAGGTTTTCTCACATATATTACATTGGAAGGGTTTTTCCCCTGTATGCACTCGTTTATGTCTAGTCAAATATGACATATGAGCAAAGGTTTTCTTGCATATACCACAATGGAAGGTTTTGTTCTGACGTGTTACTCTAGAATTCAAATTAAATGAATTTAAGCTGATGGTTGTGGACAATTCCTGCGTAGTAGCTTGGGAGGTGCCACCCTGTAATACTGTTTCAGACTCGTTTTGCGAAAAATGACCCTGTAAAATTAAATGTTCTTTCATGTTATCAATATTCTCTTGAAAACAAATTGGACATCTTCTTGTTTCTCCCATTTGATGCTCCATAAAATGAGCCACGAAGCTTCTATAATCTCTAAATACACCAGGACAGACATCGCACTCTATTGGCGAAAGTTCTTCACAGCCAGTGTCAATATGAAGATCCAGTATTAGAAATGATTTCTCTGTCTTTCCGCAGTAGTTACAACGCCAGAGCTTCGGTTGAATTAAACCATCATTGCTGCAGATAGTTGAATTCATTACTTCTAAAAGTAGGAAATAAGATTATTATAAGCCAATTTAGCAGGTAAGAAGTACTTCATAAATATTTTATATCCAAAAGCATTGGACGATTGGGATCTATGCTTCAAATATGGATCTATGCTTCAAAAATCTGCTTCATTTTATAGAGCCAATAGAAAATAATCTTTAAAATTGAATCTGGCAAAAAATATAACAGTTCAATCACTTAAAAAAGGTTTTACAATAATAAGGAGTAAAAGAAAATCCTTATATTTCTTATAATTCTTATATTTTCTGATGAAAAAGAAAATTCCATATTTAAAAGCCGACTCCCCCATTTATTCCTTCCTCTCCTCAAAAAAGAGAGAATTCTCACACATAAAAGAGACATATCTCTTCCTCCCTTTACCTCTTAGATTTGTTTGATCTAAGTTCAAGTTACAGAAGTATTCAGATGTAAGTTCAAGTTACATTACAGAAGTAATACCTAACCTAAATATTTAGAATATTTCAACTACAGACTTCACATTCATTCTTTAAAGGAACATAGAATTTGTAAAACGAAAAAGAATACATTTTTCATTTCTATTTTTCTGATTATTTTGGAGGAGCATTGTTGTGTTTTTATCACTAAACAACATAATCAACTGGAAGTATAGGCCAATATTAAACCTTAATACGAACATAAATTATACCGTATATGGGCGGAACTGTCCCCTATTCAATAATCGGCTCTTTATACTAAAAGATTTAGTAACTTGAAAGGTTTTTATTCCAATTAAACGGCACTTCGGTTTCAGGAGCCAGCCGTTCTTAAAGGATTGGGGAATGGGAAGTCAAACTTCAGCGTAAAAAAGTTAGGGATTGAGGAGGGGACAGTGCCCCTTATACATTAAATATTATCTGTTCACTCTAAGTTTGAATGTTACTTCTAACTTTCAGTAATTTTTTTTTATTTCGGATCGTTTGTCGATATGACAAATTTCAATTAATGCCAGAGAATATACATCGTTCCTCCGTTGAAACCTTCCCCCCACGCAAAATTCATTCATGGACTATTTTAGTCACATAATATCCTTGCCCCCCAAAATGGAATCCTTGCTGAAAATTCCCCATGGAAAACTGCAAGCAGACAATTCACCCTCAAGGATTCTTCTTACTTTCATTACATTGTTATAATCATCATTAATTCATGAGTTTTTAAATAATGCCTGAAAACCTCCTCCCCTCGTCAAAAAAATTCCCAAAATACCCACCGTCATGAGATAGTGTGGTTCTGCAGAAAAAAACCTCATCGAGAATTTTTACCGTGGAAAATCCTTCCAGATGATTCCAACCCCGCAAAAAATTTGTCCTGAATATTTCACCAAGAGCTGCCAACGTGAATCTGATTTGTATTTTTTCCTTTTTTGTATTTTGCTTTACCCTAGTTTTTCCGTCGGGCAAATCAAATCATCATCAAGAACGAATCGGACTTTTTTATACACAATTGCCAAGAAAACAAATAAAACGTCACTGAATGGGAGCTGAATTCCAGCATTGGGTGTTTCATATCGGATTCTAATTCCTAAAAATTTTCGATAGAAGGCAGCACTCTACTTTGTTCCAACAATGTCTGGTACACTAAGGAAAATCTTTGTGCCTCATCATCTGAGATTTGAAATGGAAAATCACGAAATTCAAAAGCATTTTCACTCAAAACAAGGATATCACGTGCAATATATTCCAGATTGGATGCCATATCCAATTCTGTCTCCCAACAGGAACGTTTCGAATAAAGACATTGGGCATGCTCTTACAAATTTTCTTAAAAACACACAATTTTTCTTTTAAATTTATATTTTAACCCAAGCTAATCGGGATGAGTGCATATCTCCATTATAACATACTATTGTAATTTTGTCGATGTGGTTGATCTATTATCTATTGATGAGGCTAGTCAACGGGTAAATTTGACCGCTATAAGAATCAACGAGCCCTTTCAAATAACCGTCTGGTCAATTTCCCATGAACTTGGTTAGATTCCGCAAACGCATAAATTTTTTTCTACTATTATTACCTTTAACTCAGGATGTTGTTTAATTATTTTCTGATTGTCTCTATTGGGGCTATTTCTAACGAAATATCCTGGAAATCATAGCAAGTAGCATAATTTTTTAGAAATTGGAATTCAATTCAAACTTTTTATTTCCTCCGAATACGAAGAGTAAAAAAAAAAAAAAAAAACCGCTAATCAACAGGCCATAACATTCTTTTAAACTATATAGCAACAAGTATGCAAAGGCCTTCAATCAAACTTACCACACAAATTAACACTTCATTCCATAAATAATAAATTAACACTTAAAATTAACACTTCACAAATTAAAACTTCATTCAATAAAAAAAAAAAAAAATTAATTAAGCTTCATGCGCAGCTTTATATAAATTATGAGAAAATAGAGGTAATTTGGATAAAAATTTCTTTTGCTTTTTCTCCAAAACATAAACAGGGGTTTTTATTTTATATGTATTCATTAAAAAAGTATTTGATTCAGATTTAGAAAAGCGGCAAAGGAACTTAGCAAAAATAAAAAATGCGGTTTTTACATGCGCAATACTACTAATTCTAAAAAGTGGGAGAAGCGATGAAAAAACTAATATCTGAGGCAAAGCGACTGTATTATATACCCGGGCCAGTGATTTCCGAGACCACGAAGACAAATTACTGCCCCGAAACTAGACGCTATTCTATTTTTAACTGCTTTAGAAATAGAAGCACAGCATAGAGATAAAGTTGGTGAATAAGGCACATCAAAATATAAAAAAGATTCCAAAGGTTTTAAAATATTATCATAAATACGAACATAAATTTCAGAATTAACGAGATCATTAGCCTTAGGATCAAGAATTAAAAAATTACACTTTTCAGAGCGAAAACGAAGTCCATGCTCACTAAAAACCTTTGCTAAAAAATCTACATTTTGTTGAAGTGATTGAAGTGATCGACTCAAAAGGAGTAAATCATCTGCGTAAGCAATCCACGACAGAACATAATCTTTACCATAAATAAAAGTCAACTGAATTTGATCAAATAGCCCCGAAACAGTAATATTGAAAATCGAAGGAGAAATAATGCTTCCTTGCCTCAGCCCCCTTCATAACTTAACATTATAATCACTAAACTGATTCTTCCACTTAATACGAATACGAGAGGAGCCATACGACTTTTTTAAAACCAAAACTACTGGTAGTGGGACATTATTCTTCAGAAGCGCAGTCATAGCCCAAGAATGGATAATTGAATCATGCGCCACCGCAAAATCTAACACAAGTGTATAAACTCAATCCTATTGCTTACAAAAGGATGTTATTCTTAAAAGGAGGGTATGAGCAACGTCCATGCTTTGAAATAACAATAAAACGATAAGAACATTGGAAACCCGCTTGAATGTAAGTCGTCATTTTTGGCTCAAGCATGGTTATCATTACAAAAGATGGTGGATGCAATGAATATATCAAAGTAGAATAGCCAATACCTAGGGTATTTTTACAAAAATATTTTTTGAGGGACAATAGAAGAAAATATGTTTGCAAAGTAAGATTACAATATTGGACGCAAGAGCGCAAACAGTGGTCGACTGGTTCTGAAATATGGTGGTACGAAAGACAGAGGAGAATTTGTTAGATTTTTTTTTTTTGGGGGGGGAGGGGGAGGGGGGCACCCGTCTTGCTGAACGTTATTTTGATAAGAAAGCTGTACAAGAAATTTGGTTCTATCCAGATCTAAATTATTTGACATGTTATTTCATTCCATTTTTTTCAATAAATTTCAACTCTCTTGATTTCAAAGTTATTCAGTTGATCCTCTCATTTGACGTAAAAATGAGCACATGAATTTAATGAATTAATATATGAGTATGAATATAATGAACATACAAATTCTAAGTGCTAAAAACAGAAAGTCCAAATAAGGCAAAACTATTTTTTTTTTTACCAAATTGTGTGAATCTTTTTTATGTGTCCATTTCCCTTCTTTTTTTTTTTCTTATTAAGCTCTTTTCGTTTTCGCATAACAAGTTCAAGCAGTTTTTTTTGTCTGGTGAATAGTAAAAATTAAAACCATTTTCCTTAATTTTTGGAACTAAATAAATTGTTTAATACCAGTGCATTCTGTCCAGGAATTCTGTAAGGAGGGGGGATACCAAAATTTTCGGTCCACAAGAGCTACTAAAATAATTTTTTGGGGGTGGGGCAGTTAAGATTGTTTTTTACCTGCATTTTAAGACGATTTTACGAATCTAAAATATATTTTGGGAGGGGATTTCAAATCTAGTGTTCTCTTCCCACTTGACACGATCCTAGATGATACTGAATAGTAAGTATCTAACAGGTCTAGTTGATCCTAGTTGATACTACAGGTCTAGTGATGGAGCTCTATTTTCTGCACAAAATTCCCAGTCTCCCTTAACCTTTAACTTCAAGAGTCCAATGACAGAAATATTTTGCCTGTTTTTCTCTTTTTTATCCCTTTCAAAGTATGCAAACATGGAAGCACGAGACGTTTGAATATACTAATCAGACTGTTTTGTGAGTAGTGCCCAACTCTAAATGTTTACCTTGATCAGTAATAGTTGTGGAGCCCAATTCTTGAAAGTCAGGTTCTAGCTTAAATGGTATCGAAATACTGGAAAAAAGTACTCATCGGGCCATCTTCAAGTTTGGGAAACAAAAATGGGTCTGAACTGTCAGCATGCTTCTGAATGTCATTTGGTAAAGCACCATCAACTTCTAAAAACATAAAATTAAGAGGGATATGAAACAATTTCAACAAAAATGTATATACATTGGACGAAAAGAGATTATTAAATTAATTCAGGCATGGATGTAGTTCCAAAAAAAGTGACCCAAATGGAACATCTTGCTCTTTAAGAAAGCCTCTACCTAGAGATCCCCCCCCCAATAAAAAGAAAACAGATTCCAACAGCAAAAAATAGCAACAGATTTTTCCCTAAAGAATAAACTTTCAATTCATCAGCAGCGAACTTTTCTTTGATCTTCCGCGCCATAATAAGACTTTTAACGAAACAAAACTAATTAATTAATGTTGTGTTATATCACAATTTTTTGAAAAAAAAGAAGTGAATCGATAAAATCAAATCTATAAGAGCTTATTTGAGAAAAAAAATATTAAAACCATAAATACTTTCAATAGTGAAGAAGATCAAGGAATTTTGTATAATCAGCCCCATACAAATTAGAATTCAACAGGTCAAGATATAATAATATTCAGAAAGTCAACGAGCTTGTTGATTAAACAATGCAAAATATTAGTTCAATCTTTGGAAGATTTTTCATTAAAATACTATTTCATATAGCTAGAATCCTAAATCAACAGAAAACTTAGATATATATTTTCAGTCTTGAACCAGGGATTGACCAGGTCAGTACCATTATATAAAAAAACTTATGAAATAATATATAAAAACTACATATACAGAATTTAGGTTCAACTGCCGGTCTTCCTCTGTAATGATTGGAAAAAAAAGCCCAGTAAAGTACAGCTGGTCTGCATTCAAAAATGTTAGGTACAATTATTCTGTATATTATTAAGTAAGAACTGCTTTCTGACTTCAAAGTGTCCAAATAATTTACCCTCCCCCCCCTAATGTGTAAATATCTAGCCCAAATTATAGTTTTTTTCCATCTATTCTGTCAGATTTCTTTGTCCTGTCTCGCTGTATGCTGAAACAAACTAATGAAGAAACCGGTTTTTTTTCGCGAGTTTTATAGAGCGCAAACTTGAGTGAGTTGCGTATAATACACAAGTACCAAAATTCCTTCTCCCTACAGAAAATAAAAAACAACTCAAATAAAATTCCCAAATTTGGAAAACCTTATTTTCCAAAGGGGGTATTTTCCTCGGGGACGGGGGGGGGGGGGGGGTAAACGCCTAGAACCATTCAGTTGATCCTTTCAATGGAGGTGGGACTCGGAAAATGGTATGATGAATGGGAAAATTATAACCATTTTCCTTAATATTGGGAACTAAACAAATGGTTTAATTCTAGCGCAAATTCAGGGATTCTGTTAGGAGGGGGGATACAAAAATTATTTCCGTCGAGAAGAGCTACTAAAATAATTTTTGGGGTGGGGTAGTTGATTGTTTTTTTTTTTACCTGCATTTTAAGACTATTTTACGAATTCAAGAAATATTTTTCGGAGGAGGTTTAAAACCTAGAGTTCTCTTCCCCCTAGACACGACCATGGTTGATACTGAATAGTAAGAATCTACCAGGTCTAGTAATGGGCCTCTATTTGCTGCCGAAATTCCCAGTCTCCCCCTTAGCATTTAACTTTAAGTGTCCACTGACAGAATTTTTTTCTTTTTTTTTATCCCTTTAAAAGTATGTAAACTTGGAAGCACCAAGCTTTTGAATATACTAATCAGAGTATACTATGAGTAGTGTCCAACTCTAAATTTTTACCTTGATCAGTATTAAATGTGGAGCCCAATTCTTGAGAGTCAGGTTCAAGCTTAAATGGTAACGAAATGCTGGAAAAGTACTAATCAGGCCTTCTTCAAGTTCGGGAAACAAAAAAAGGGTCTGAACTGTCAGCATGCTTCTTAATGTAACTTGGTAAAGCAGCATCAACTTCTAAAAACATAAAATTAAGAGTGATATGAAACAATTTCTACAAAAAATGTAAATACCTTTGACAAAAAGAATATTCAGTAAATTCAGGCATGGATGTAGTTCCAAAAAACAAAGTGACGCAAATGGAGCACCTTGTTCTTTCAGAAAGCTTGACGTAGAGATACCCCCCCCCCCCTCAAAAAAAATAAATAATGAGAGAGTAATAGACAACAGATTCCAACAGCACAAAAGAGCAACAGACTTATCCTTAAAGAATAAACTTTTAATTCGGTAGCAGCAAACTTTCATCTTTCACGCCAGAATAAGACTTTAAACAAAACAAAACTAATTGATTAATGTTTTGTGATATAACAATTTTTGAAAAAAGAAGTAAATCGATTAAATCGAATTTATAAGAGCTAATTTAGAAAAAAAAAACGGGTTAAAACCATAAATACTTTCAACGGGGAAGAAGATCAAGGAATCTTGCAAAATCAGCCTCATACAAATTTGAATTTAACAGATCAAGAAACAATAATCTTTAGAAGTCAACGAGCTAGTTGCATAAAAAGTACAAAAAAATGAATTCAATTCATCTAACACAAAGTTTTTAAACCTTAAGCTCATTATAGTTAACTGAACCTAGATCCTAAGGAACGGAAGATTTTTCAATAAAAAATGCTATTTCATATTGCAAGAATCCAAAATCCACAGAAAATTCAGATATACATTTTCAGTCTTCAACAAGGCATCGAACAGTTCAGAGGCATGACCAGTCAACAAGGCATTGACCTATGTATTTCATAGGTATCAAAACCTATGAGATAAACAGGGAGGAGTCTGGACTGCTTGCTTTTGGTTGCAGGTTTTAGTGCAGTCGGTTTCAACATTGGTTTCTTTCCAAGTGGCAATATGGTGAGGGATTCTGTTTGAACTGCCGGTCTTCCTGAAACATCAAAAATATCTCATTCTCTACCCATGGGAGCCAAGTGTCAAGGTAAACACCCAGGACTGTTGTAAAATAAACTGCCCCAAAATAGTTTAAAAAAAAATATACCAAGGTTTCACACCTTTCCTTGTGCAAACTGTGATAAGTAGATTCATGAAGAAACTAAATGTTGCTGTTCAGATGGTTTAAAAAAACAAAACAAGTCAAAGTATTTGCAAATGATCTAAGAAAAGGAACTGATATACTCCACCAAAGAAATTTGGAAAGAAAAAAAAAAATCTTCTTTTTTTTGTTAGCAAGGCAAAAGTTATTTCTTTTGGCTCCACATTTCCCAGGGAGAAATGTGGAGCCAATTTTCCCAAATCAAGTGAAAATGACAACGAAAAAGGAAAAATGAGCCATATATTACCAGATATCTAAAAAAAAAAAAAATACTGAAAACAACTGACCTTTTTCTGTGAATTATGCAGGCTTATCTTAGTTTTTTTTTTTAAGAAACTAAATTTCAGCAGGGGGGGCGGGGGGGCAAACTAGGGCCTGGAACGGCATTTACACCCTCCCCCTTGCCCCAAGGCAAATTAAGCTCCTGTGTGTGATTTGTATTAAGATTTCTTGACTTCTAAAGGATGTTAACCTCTCCCCCCTTTTTTGGAAAAATCCGGCAAATTTTCTCTTCCTTATAGCTTTTTAATGGGTAACACTAAACTTAATAAATGTTAAATATTTGGGATCCACATAATAAGCTAATTCTTTTGATGTGTCTATTGACGTCAAAATTACGTTTTCTAGAGTTTCTGTTACAATTGAGTAGCGTCCCTTTGTACCTATAGTTCCTTACCTCGAACTGTTAGACTGTGTATCAACCTCTACTGTAGGTGAATGGTGCAATGACTTGGCTTAAGGCTCCTTCCGTATGATATGCGTATATAGCGTAGCAACTTTGCTCCTCGAGGTGGACAAATCTAAGGCTATGAGAGGAGGTCTTGTTAGAAACAGAGTCGGCCAAGTTAAGAAACTTCTGCAGGCTGTCATTTAACCTGGTCCGAGGTCTGTCATTGAGGGGCGACCAACCATGGGATATGCAATCAAAGTCATATATGATTCTAGCAGAAGCAGTCAGTGGCGTCCGAGGAAGAAGCCCAAACCACCAGAGAGTTCGCTTGGACATTTGAGTTGAAAATGGAACTTGGCAAGAAAGGGTGAGGAGCCTTTCATTGCTCACAAATTCATCCAATCGCAGCCCCTTGGTTCAAGGGAATTGTTTCATCTGGAAGGCGTTTATCGTGCTCAAGATGGTGGATTTGAAGCGTAATGTCTCAGACAAGTACAGCACAACTGAGCTCACGTATAAATGATATATACAAATATTCGAAGCGATCTCCAAATGGCATTGAGTCCTCCAAAGACAGTAGCAGCTTTCGCGATTCGGCTGCCCAGTTCCATGTCCACGGAGCCATCATTCTAAATCACAGAGCTAAGATTGACTAAAGTTGGCAAGAACTTCAACATTGGATCCCCAGACTTTAATGCATTCCGGAGGCCTATCTAGACTGACATATTGACTGCCATTATTTTAGTATTTTGCCAGTTTTCCCCGCTCCCATTTTAAGTCAGAAGATAAAGAAACATGAAAAGATAAAGGTTATTGATACAAAATATGCAGATTACGCATTCAATAGTTTTGAGAAACTTGTGAAAAACAAAAAGAAAAAAAATGGTAAGAATAATAAAAAAGTAACCATGATTTGTAACCATTTTAACTGTGCTTTTTTTTTACAAGTATCGCTTAAAGCATTGATTTTAATTAATTTTTTTTTTGCAATTTTCATAAAAATTCCAGTTTTTACTTAGACCAATCTTTCATAATTTTACTTTAGGTATTTTCGTGTCCAATAAGCACAGTTATGATCTTCTTGCTCTTTGTTCTGTTTTATTATGTATTGATAAACCATGAAATTATGCTCGTGTATCAGCAATGGTGGAGAGTAAGTTTAAAACCTGTCTCTTTTAAGGGTACTTGAAATTCTTTTAAGGGTTTTAGACCAGGGTCTTTCAGGGTACTTAACACTCTTAAGGGTTTTAGACGCAACTCTTTTAAGGGTACTTGAAACTCTTTTAACGGCCTTAAAACTCTTTGAAGGGTTTGAGACCCAACTCTTTTAAGAGTACTTAAAACTCTTTTAAGGGTTTTAGACCTGACTCTTTTCAGGGTACTTAAAACTTTTTTATGGGTTTTAAAATTCTTTTAAGGGCTTTAGACCCGACTCTTTTAAGGATACTTAAAACTCTTTTAAGGGTTTTAGACCCGACTCTTTTAAGGGTACTAAAACTATTTTAAGGGTTTTAGACCCGACTCTTTTAAGGGTACTTAAAACTCTTTTAAGGGTTTTAGACCCAATCTTTTAAGGGTAGTTAAAACTCTTTTAAGGGTTTTAGACCCGTCTCTTTCAAGGGTACTTAAAACTCTTTTAAGGGTCTTAAAACTCTTTTACGGGTTTTGGACCCGACTCTTTTTTTTCAAGGGTAGTTAAAACTCTTTTAAGGGTTTTAGACCCTTTTAAGGGTACTTAACTCTTTTAAGGGTCTTAAAACTCTATTATGGGTTTTTGGAACCAACTCTGTTAAGGGTACTTAAAACTCCTTTAAGGGTTTTAGACCCGACTCTTTTAAGGGTACCTAAAACTCTTTTAAGGGTTTTAAACCCGACTCTTTTAAGGGTACTTAAAACTCTTTTAAGGGTTTAGACCCGACTCTTTTAAGGGTACTTAAAACTCTTTAAAGGGTTTTAGACCCGACTCTTTTAAGGGTACTTTAAACTCTTTTGAGGGTCTTGAAACTCTTTTACAGGTTTTAGACCCTAATTTTTAAGGGTACTTAAAAATCTTTTAATGGCCTTAAAACTCTTTTAAGGGTTTTAGACCCGACTCTTTTAAGGGTACTAAAATTTTTTAAGGGTCTTAAAACTCTTTTACGGGTTTTAGACCCGACTCTTTTAAGGGTACTTAAAACTCTTTTAGGGGTTTTAAATCCGACTATTTCAAGGGTATTTAAAACTCTTTTAAGGTTTTAGACCCGATTCGTTTCAGGGTACTTAAAACTCTTTTAAGGGTTTTAGACCCGACTCTTTTAAGGGTACTTAAAACTCTTTTAAGGGGCTTAAAACTCTTTTACGGGTTTTGGATCCTACTCTTTTAGGGTACTAAAAACTCTTTTTATGATCTTAAAACTCTTTTAGGGGCCTTAAAACTCTTTTAAGGGTTTTAGACGACTCTTTAGGGTACTTAAAGCTCTTTTTCTGGTTTTAGACCCTACTCTTTTAAGAGTACTAAAAACTTTTAATGGTCTTAAAACTCTTTTAAGGGAACTTAGAACTCTTTTAAGGGTCTTAAAATTCTTTTGAGGGTTTTAGACCTGAATCTTTTAAGGGTACTTATAACTCTTTTAAGGGTCTTAAAACTCTTTTGAGGGTTTAAGACCCGACTCTTTTAAGGGTACTTAAAACTCTTTTAAAGGTCTTAAAACTCTTTGAAGGGTTTTAGACCCGACTCTTTTAAGGGTACTTAAAACTCGCTTAAGGGTCTTAATCTTGTTGTCTTGGCTCTTGTTCTGTTCTTCCCCAAGAAAGGGGAAGCCCGGCGAGAGATATGGCCAAATTAGGGCGTGCGTGAAACCGAACCATAAGCAATGGAACCCCAGTAACTGAACCACCATGTAACTGAACCCCCGTGCAACTGAACCACCGTCCAACTTAACCACCATGCAACTGAACCAACGCGTAACTGAACCATTGTGCACCTGAACCACTGAACTCAGCTTTTCAGTATTCTAAAAATATTAGGCAATATCATACTACTACGCAAGCTAAGGGTTTTAAGGTGAAGCTTTCAAGAAATGTTTCGGCGGATATTGAACTGAATTAAATTGACTATGATTATGCACATTCTCAAAAGGGTTTCACAGCAATATGTTTAGAAGGGCTCCCATTAATAAGTTAGACCTTTCAGGAGAAGTTGTGGGGGATTTCAAACCAGCCAGAAGGCACCATGTATATGCTACTAGACAACTACAACGATTGCTGTAACTAATGACGCTAAGAGTATTGAAGTGAACTTTTAAGGAGCTTTTAGAAGAATTCAAAAAGAAAACAATTTCAACAAGGTTGAACATGTAAAAATTCTAACTTGTGTTTTATCCAATGTAAGTGCGGTGATTGAGTTGCACGAGGGTTCAGTTGCACGGTGGTTCAGCTGCACAGGGGTTTAGTTACCCGGAGGTTTAGTTAAATAGGGTTGAGTTACACGAGGTGTTAAAGGGGGTTCAGTTAAACTAGGGTTAAGTTGCACGGTGGTTCAGTTACGGTGGTTCAGTTGCTTGGGGTTCAGGTACACGGTGGTTCAGTTGCAATGGAACCCCAAATTAGATCAAAGCCTTATAAACTAATCTAGGTTTTGCTCATTTGAGTAAGGGAAAATATCCCCTTCTGCTATGGCAGAGCTACAAATACAAAAGCTAACTAAGGAAGGCTTCTAGGCGTTTATACCCCCACCCCACGGAAAATAACCATCCTCCCAAAAATACCCCCTAGAAAATAACCACCACAGGAAATATCCCCCCCTGGTGGAAAATAAGTTCTCCAAATTTGAGAATTTTATTTGAGTTCTTTTTTTTTTTAGTTTCGTGAAAAAAGGGCTAAGGAACGGGAAAAAGAATAATTTACACACCAAAAGTATCTTAAAAACTCAGGAAAAAAACCGCAGATCCATTTCTATTGAAAAGGCTTGCATATGAACTTTTGCAATATTAGGCAGTAACGGGCGTCAAATTAATAAAAAAATGAAAAAAAAATATAGGCAGACAATCATCAAAATTAAGTTTTTTATTGTTTAAAAAAAATAGAGTTGTGAGAAAGTCAAACTTTAGCGTAAAGAGCTAGGCGTTGAGGAGGGGACAGTCCCTTTCATATACGGAATAATTTCTGTTTGTTTTAAGTTTTAATGTCGCTCCTTACTTTCAGTTAAAAAAACTTTTTTTTTATTTAATTTTTGAACGTTTTTGAATAAATGTAGGTTTTGATCTTGGCTCACAGTACATGAATAATTAAAACAAAATTTTCATATTAATTTACTTTTATTTGGTTAAATGGATTTCTTGAAACTTGTTTCATTTTATTTACGAACGTTTTTATTAGTAATAAATATACGTAACTTACGAATTAACTTATGTAACAAACTTCAATATTCATATATTTTTAATATGTATATTAGGGGGTTTGCCCCATAGTCAATACCTAGTCAATATTTTCGAACATGCTGAACAAAATGGCTATCTCAAAATTTTGATCAGGTGACTTTGGGAAACAATGAGCGTGGGAGGGGGCCTAGTTGCCCTCCATTTTTTTTGGTCACTTAAAAAGGGCACTAAAACTTTTAATTTCCATTCCAATGAGCCCTCCCACGATATTCTAGGACCACTGGGTCGATACGATCACCCCTGGGAAAAAAAAAATAAAAATAAACACACACCCTTGACCTTTCTTCTGGCAAAAAATGCAAAATTCCACATTTTTGTAGATAGGAGCTTGAAACCTCTACAGTAGGGTTCTCTGATACGCGGAATATGATGGTGTGATTTTCATTAAGGTTCTATAACTTTTAGGGGGTCTTTCCCCCTTTTTTTCAAAAATCAGCCAAATTTTCTCAGGCGCGTAACTTGTGATGGGTAGGATTAAACTTGATGAAACTTATATATTTGAAATCAGCATTTAAATTCGATTCTTTTGATGTATCTATTTGTATCAAAATACCGTTTTCTAGAGTTTTTGGTTACCATTGAGTCGTGTTCCAATAACCAATACTACATGTTAACATTGGGTAGAGTTTATAACTTTCAGCCCTCCTCCTGGGGGCTTCGAGGGATTAAGTCATCCTAAAAGACATAGTTATAATATTTTTGACCATGCTGAACAAAATGGCTATCTCAAAATTTTGATCGGGTGACTTTGGGAAAAATATTAGTGTGGGAGGGGGCCTATTTGCCCTCCATTTTTTTTGGTCACTTAAAAAGGCACTAGAACTTTTAATTTCCGTTCCCATGAGCCCTCCCACGATATTCTAGGACCACTGGGTCGATATGATCACCCCTGTGGAAAAAAAACAACAACAAAAAAACAAAAAAACAAATAAACACGCATCCGTGATCTTTCTTCTGGCAAAAAATAGAAAATTCCAAATTTTTGTAGATAGGAGCTTGAAACCTCTACAGTAGGGTTCTCTGATACGCTGAATATGATGGTGTGATTTTCATTAAGGTTCTAAAACTTTTAGGGGGTCTTTCCCCCTTTTTTTGAAAATCAGCCAAATTTTCTCAGGTGCGTAACTTTTGATAGGTAAAATTAAACTTGATGAAACTTATATATTTGAAATCAGATTCTTTTGATGTATCTGTTGGTATCAAAATTCCGTTTTTTAGAGTTTCAGTTACCATTGAGCTGGGTTGCTCTTTACTTACAGTTTGTTACCACCAACTGTTTGATTAATTATAATCACTCAATGTTAAATACATCCTTGCTGAAATCAGTTCCTGAAATCAGCTATGTGTGCCTAGCCCTTAAGATATTCATGAATGTTTTAGAACCATATTTAAGACAGAACTAGAACAACCAAGAGTAGGATAATTATACATATTATAAAGAAATACTATTTTAGTTCAAGTTACATATTTGGAATAGGCTATATTCAGCCACCATTTCTTGTTTCAAAACTGGTTCTTGTTTAGTCAAAGTTGATTCAGTTTAAAGATACACCTGTTGAAATAATTGAAATGTAGATAGGAAATGTATTGGCTAATTTAAAGGGTAAAGTATAGTAAGCCTGCATGCAAAATGTGTTAACTATGATTATTCTGCATACTGTGAAGTAAGAAACTTGGCTTTTTTTAGAATATGACTATATACCTCTAAACAAGCCTGGATACCCACCATACAGCTAATATAAAATAGTATAGTTTATATATATATAGAGATAAAAACCTTAGCCAATCATTATATATAGAAATTTTTTTTAGCTGACTAAGTGGCTAAAATTAATGAAAGTGTACATACAGGAATCTTTAAATTTGCCAGCCAGTTGGCTATTAGATCTCATCTCTATTTAAATTTCAGCCTGAATTAACCAGCTAGTCAGCTAATAATAAAATTATATAGGCTATACACTATTAAATTAGCTAACTAGTTGGCTATTAATATCGAGGTAACTATTACAAACCTTAGTTTAAAATAGCCAACTAGTCAGATATCAATAGTTTCTAATACACTTGTGGAATTAGCTAATTAGTTGGCTATTAAGATCCCAGGTATATCTAAGCTTTAGTTTAAAATAGAAAACTAGTCAACTATCAATAAAGTTTTTAATACACTTTAGAATTAGCTAACTAGTTAGCTATTAAAGTCTCAGCTATATACACATGTTCAGATTAGCCAACCAGTTGGCTATTAGATCTCACCTATATATACACTTCAGCCTGAATTAGCCAACTAGTCAGCTAATAAAAAAACTATATATACTTTATAAAATTAGCTAACTAGTTGGCTATTAATATCCCATGTATCTATAAATTTTAGTTTAAAATAGCCAACTAGTAGCTATCAATAAAGCTTCTAATACACAGTAGAATTACACTTTATAATTAACTAACTAGTTAGCTATTAAAGTCTCAGCTATATACACATGTTCAGATTAGCCAACCAGTTGGCTATTAGATCTAACCTATATATACACTTCAGCCTGAATTAGCCAACTAGTCAACTAATAAGAAAACTATATATACTAAATAGAATTAGCTAACTAGTTGCCTATTAATATCCCATGTATATAGAAACTTTAGTTTTAAAATAGCCAACTAGTCAGCTATCAATAAAGTTTCTAATAAACAGTAGAATTAGCTAACTAGTTTGCTAATAAAGTCTCAGCTATAAACACATGTTTAGATTAGCCAACCACTTGGCTATTAGATCTCACCTATTTATACACTTCAGCCTGAATTAGCCAGCTAGTCAGCTAATATGAGAACTGTATATACTTTATAGAATTAGCTAACTAGTTGGCTATTAATATCCCATGTATATAAAAACTTTAGTTTAAAATAGCAAACTAGTCAGCTATTAATAAAATTTCTAATATACTTGAGGAATTAGCTAACTAGTTGGCTGTTAAGATCTCGCCTTTACATACCTTTTAGCCAGAAGTAGCCAAACTGTTAGCTATCATTACAGTTTCTAATAGCCTATATAGCAGAATTAGCTAACTAGTTGGTTATCTCACTATTTATTTTTTGTGTTTTTGAAAGCCTCATTAAATTATTACATTTCTGTGATTTGTTAGCTAACATTGTTTTTTTGGCAATGTTTTGTTCAACAATTCTATTTCCACTATAATAACAAAAACTATGACACAGCTTTCTTAGCTTTTAAATTAAGTGGCAGAAAAAAAGCCTTGCCAGTTTGAAGACCTAATGTAAGAGAAAGAAACTTTACCAATAATATATTCATTTTGCTGAATAGAAGAAGACAAGCACAATATTTACCCCATTACTCCCAACATGCTATTTGTTACAAGAATCTCAAGATATTGTACATACTTGTTTTGTTGGAGTGAAAAGTGTATTATAGTTTTTTATTCAGTTTTCCTCAATAAGTTTTTTAGAGTATGCATATCTCAGCATGATGGATTTGAAGATGAATTTTCGCTGAATTTATTGATTGAAGTACCAGAAGGGGCTTATCAATGGGGATACCACCAGATGCCCCCTTCCCTTCAAAAAGAAAACTATTTGCAAGTGCACTTGCTCTTTATGGCAGGCAATCTTGGCTTGCTAGTGACCTTTTACAGCTTTCTTTCCCAAAACTAAATTTTGCTAACTTGTCCACCCCCCCCTCATAAAAAAAATTCAATTTTATTTTCTATACCTAATCTATACTTTTTTATATAGGTCTTTGGTGGGTATCTGTCTTGATATTACTCAAGTAGTCTAAATATTATCTGGAGATGATGAAAAGAAAGCAAGATAAAATGAAATCTCAAGATGAAATGAATAAAATGAGATGATGAAAAGAAAGCAAGGGGTCTATATCCCTGACCCCTCCTGCTCAATCATAGTAAAATGATGGGAAAGAGAACATCTAAATTAGTTAGTACTTCAAATCAATTATAATTTGCACTTTACTAAAATAATCACACTTTTTTCTTAATACTGGCCACTGATTTTCTAACCCCATTTTCCCTAACCCTTCTCTTACCCCTTTTCCTTAAATAAATTCAGTCATCACCCCTGTGCCTGCCCTCCCCCCTTCATTGAAAAAATATTAGCTCTTGTTGGCAGACAATTATACTTTGCTAATTTTCTTTCCTGTATATACATAGACTCAATTCAGTAGCCAACCAGTTCACTATTTTATCTTCTTGTGTGTATTTTAACTGTTTTTCAATTGCTGACTGGTTGGCTATTTTTAGGATGTTTATACATAAAGTAGTTTGATATTAGCCAAGTCATCTAAATAATAGGGGAGAGAGGGGCGATACCGCACGGGGGCGACTCCGTACGTTTGACCTGTCGTCTAAAGTTTTTGAGCTAATCCTTTCAAAAAATTCCCGCTAGATGCCCTTCATGTAACGCTCATTTGGTGCAAGTTTTTAATTTTGGAGAAAAGAGACAACCGAGAAAAGAGGTAAGGAAGTTTTTATATGCTTGCTGGAAATCCTGACACATGTAGTATTTGTCAAATATTTTCTAAGTTTTTGTAGCTCTTGAGCCGTGAGTTAGCAGGATCAGACAAGGTATACCCCTGCTATTTGCATGGTAATTTTCATCAGTAAATATCAGGCCGTTATCTACGAAAAAAAATATTTCAAAATGGTGTCAACATGGGGTAACTCTGGACACTTTTTTGGGGGCGATTCCGGACACTTTTCGTGGTGTCCAGTTTCACCCTGTACTGACGGAAGTCTTTCATAAGTTGGAAAATGGAACTATGTGTAGCTGTAAGCAGAATATTGGTAAAATTGACGGTCAATATCTACGAAATCATATTATTGAGTTAGGAATAAAGTGAATACACCATTCGATGCCTTTTTTTTATGCTGATTACGAATATAATAAGCATTTCTATCGGAAATGAATTTCAGCCCCCCCCCCCTATATAGCTATACCTAACCTAACCCAACCTAACCCTGAATTGGCCTATATAGGGGGGGGGGGCTGATTTCTGATAGAAATGCTTATTATATTCGTAATCAGCATAAAAAAAGGCATCGAATGGTGTATTCACTTTTGTCCTAACTCAATAATATGATTTCGTAGATATTGACCAAATTGACTGCATTCCTGTCGTCCTATAGAGAAACTGAAGTGATTTGTTTTGACTATCAAACTTTGTTTTCAACATTTACACTTAAACAAAAGTTATCCCTTGTCTTACAGCCTAGCCTATTTAAACACACAACTACTCTGTGTAACAATCTTTGTCTTGAATCAAAGTTGTCCAAGATTAAGTCTGCCTATTATTTAGATACTTTGTTCCAACTTTAAGATCCTATGTTCAAGATTGGACAGCATTTTCTATGATTTGGCTAAGCTTAGCCTTTAATTTCTATCCGAAATTAAGGTGTACTTTTGACTATCTATGCGTTTAAAATAGTCCCGGCATGTCACTGTTTATGGCAAAAATATTCAAGCTAATCTTAATCGAATATTCTTCAATACTTTCTAACTGGTGTACCAATAAACCTTGCCCCCCCCCCCCACCCCTCCTTGTTTAAAATACATACTCTGAATTGTATACATTCAATGGATTATTGTCTTATATATTATAATGTTTAGTTTTATATTTTGTGTGATTGGAACTTAAAATTAGACAGTGATCATTCAAAAGGAGTCATGTGAGATTTATATAAGCTTAGATTTACAGTACATCTTCACAGCTATGCAGATCAGTTCAATTCATTTTCACCCATCATATTTAAAAAAATACTTATTATTAAATAATTTACTATTATGTTGAACAATAAACATTTACTCAATGCCTACTTATATCAGAAAGATAAACAGTAGCGTCTAAGGCTGTATCCAAGCGGGTAGAGGGTTTGAAACCCCCCGAAATGTTTGTCCGACTTGTAGAAACGTAAGAAAAATGAACTTAAACAAATGATTGATGTGGTTTTTTAAAGTTTTTTTGTTTATGTTTTGTATTATAATGTAAAACTAAACATTACGCTGCCTGCAGGCATCTTTCCATTCTATGCCTCAAAGCACACCTCAAAGCATGGCGTGACCTTTGTTAATTTCCATGTTGTTCTCTTGAGGTTCTGACAATTATAATTTTTCTTTTACAGATGGTTTGCACCTACATTCAAAAGGGGAGTGGTCCTCCTGATCCAGAATTAGTAAGGCGTGCTGTTATTCAATTTATACATGGGAAGTTGTCTTTCTGAGCAACCGCAAAAGAATTTTCCCTGAAGAAGAGTACCCTTGCGGATGCCATGAAACGATACAAGGCAAAAATGCAAATTCTCGAGCAGAGTGGTACTAGTGGTAGGAATTTTGACAATGACATTCTTCAGGAGAGCACTAAGTTTGTTTTTACTTCCAAACAAGAGAAAGAGCTTGCTGCATACCTCGAAAAAATGCTCACTACTTAACCATGGGCTGACTCCCTATGCAACAAGAAAGTTAGCCTACCAATGGGCAATAACATTGAAGATAAAATTCCCATCAAGCTGGAAATTGAATGAGAGAGCAGGAGTGGGTTGGCTAAGAGGTTTCATCAAGCGGAACGCCAGTTTGTCCATCAAAAAACCCGAAAATACAAGCCAGGCTCGTGCTGCCGGCTTTAATGCTGTTGTAATTGTTGTCTTCTTTAGAAATCTTCAGGAGTTATATTGCAAGTATCATTTTCGTCCTGGTCGAATTTGGAACTGTGATGAAACAGAAGTATCCACAGTTGTTCAGGCCCCAAAGGTGATTGCTAAAAGGGGAGCAAAACAGGTGGCAGAGACTGTGTCAGCAGAAAGAGGGGAAAATACCACAATGCTTTGTATCTGCAATTGGTCAGACAATTCCACCAGTGTTTGTTTTTTCCAAGAGTCAAAGCTCCAGAAAGGATGTATCGAGATGAACCACCAGGATGCATTGGCTTAGCCCATCGCAGTGGATGGATGACTTTGGACAATTCCCTTTGTTCCATGGAACACTTTCTAAAAGAGGTCAAACCCAGCAAAAATAACCCTGTTTTATTCTTCTTTGACAATCATGAAAGCCATATTTCAGTAGAATTAGTTTCCTTCTGTAAAGATAACAGCATCCACCTCCTAACCTTTCCTCCCCATTGCTCCCATTGCTCCCGTCTCCAACCCCTTGATTTTTCAGTGTATGCACCATTGAAGCATGCAATCAGGGAGTCATTTGACAATTGGATGCAATTAAACCCTGGTCAGAGAATTTCAATACATGAAATAGCAAAATTGTGCAAGTATCCCTTTCTGGAAAAGCTGAGTCCTCAAAACATCACAGCTGGTTTTGAGAAGGCAGGAATTTGGCCTTTAAATCCAAATGTGTTCACAGAAGTCAATTTTCTGCCAGCTGAGGTGACAAACCGCTCAGATCCAGATGAACAGAATGCCCCAGAAACTTCCAATATGGATGATCCTCACACTGGTTTATTTTGTGATTCATCTCCTGTCATGATGGGTCAACAGCAGTCAAACTTGCCTACGGCAGTAACTCCTGAGAGCATCAGACCATATCCACAGGCAAAAATGCAAGTGTGGCCGCGCAAAAACTGTAAAAAAGGCAAAAGTAGAATTCTGACAGAAACGCCAGAAAAAAGAGCACTAGAAGCAGAGACTGAGCTAAGGCTTGCTAAGAAAAGAAAAAGTTGCTAAAAAAGTCAAAGGTTTCACTCATTGCTGACAAAACTAGAGACAGCATTTCAGACATAGATATACAGCTCAATGACGAGTCAGATGACGAGTCTTTACATTGTGGAAGTATCAGTGAGTTTGAGACAGATGAAGAATTATCTTGTGGAAATTTTGTGCTTGTGAGGTTTATGGTTGGAAAGAAGCAAAACTCTGCTGTTTACTATTTTGGTGAAATTGAAGAAATAAGTGGCAGGGTAGCAAAAATAAACTACCTGCACAAGTCTGGTAGGAAGTTCATCTTCCCTGAATGTCGAGATTGTGCAGAAACTGACTTTCAAGACATTATTATGAAGCTTCCCGCACTGGTACCAGTAGGAGGAACTGGGTGAACAGCCAAAGCTCTTGTATTTGGCTGTGATTTGGCCCAATTCCCTAAACAATAAATTTAATGTTACATTTAACTTGTATATTATGTGAATTAAATGTTAATAATATCTAAATCAATAATTACAAGCATTAATTAATGAATGTACAGAAATGCCCCATGTGTGTCCAAAGTCACCCCCTGGTTGGGGTGACCTTGGACACTTGAAGAGGTCATACATTTTTGGGTCTCACCAAGAAACAACTTGATGGATGTCATTGAAAAAAAATCACCAAGAAAAGTGAATAATTGAGCTATCTATTCATGTAAGAAGGAAGTTTGTATCTTTAGAAATTCGCTTTTTAGGGTCAAAATCCTCAAAATGTACGGTTTCACCCCTCTCTCCCCTATGTAGAGATGATGAGCAGAAAGCAAGATATTCCACATCCCCACCCCTCCTGCCCAATCATAGTAACATGATGGAAAGAGAAAATCTAAATTAATTGGCACTTCAAATCACTTTGATAGCTGACTAGTTTGCTACTTTTTAAACTATAGTTTGTATGTACATGGGATATTAATAGCCAACTAGATAGCTAGCTCTATAAAGTATGTATAGTTCTCTTAGTGGCTAATTCAGGCTGAAGTTTATATATATATATATATATATATATATATATATATATATATATATATATATATATATATATATATATATATATATATATATATATATATATATATATATATTATATATATATATATATATATATATATATATATATATATATATATATATATATATATATATATATATATATATATATATATATATATATATATATATATATATATATATATATATATATATATATATATATATATATATATATATATATATATATATATATATATATATATATATATATATATATATATATATATCAGATATGAGATCTAATAGCCAACTGGTTGGCTAATCTAAACATGTGTATATAGCTGAATCTTTAATAGCTAACTAGTTAGCTAATTCTACTGTGTATAAGGAACTTTAGGCTATTGATAGCAGACTAGTTGGCTATTTAAAACTAAAGTTTATATATAAACAAGGATATTAATAGCCAACCAGTCAGCTAATTCTATAAAGTATGTACAGTTCTCTTTTTAGCTGACTAGTTGGCTAATTCAGTTAAAGTGTATAAATAGGTGAGATCTAATAGCCGACTAGTTGGCTAATCTAAACATGTGAAACTTTAGAAACTATTGATAGCTGACTAGTTTGCTATTTTAAACTAAAGTTTATAGGGTAAGACACCCAGTAGTTGGACACTTTAATCACTTTGAAAACTTTTTGACATTTAAACTACTCTAATTACTGTATTATACCACCTAGAAACTTAATTTTTTGTATCAAAAAATTTCCGAAGAATTTCTGAACAAGTAGGTTACTAATTCAAATAGTTTCACTTGTACAGCACCTCCTATTTTTGAATTTACTAAGTGACAATTCTACCTAAACTCGGACATACAAATGGCTCATTGTAAATTAGTGATTAAAATAGTATAAAAGATTCTGTCCAAGAATAGGCAGGTGGCCGACTACTGGGTGTCTTACCCTATATAGCCTACATGGGATATTAATAGCCAATTAGTTAGCCAATTCTACAAAATAAATATATTTCTTATTAGCTGACTAGTTGGCTAATTCAGGCTAAAGTGTATATAGGTGAGATCTAACAGCCAACTGGTGGGCTAATCTAAACATGTGTATATAGCTCAGACTTCAATAGCAAACTAGTTAGGTAATTCTAGCCTACTGTGTATTAGAAACTTTATTGATAGCTGACTAATTGGCTATTTTGAACAAAAGCTTATACATACCAGAGATCTTAGAAGCCACTAGTTAGCTAATTCCACAAGTGTGTTAGAAACTTTATTGATAGCTGACTAGTGGGCTAACTAAGGCTGAAATGTATATATATATATATATATATATATATATATATATATATATATATATATATATATATATATATATAGGTGAGATCTAATAGCCAACTGCTAGGCTAATTTAAAGATTCCATAGGCCTATATATATATACAGTCATTAGCCACCTAGTTGGCTAGACAGTTTTTTCTATATATAATGTGCGGCTAAGATTTTTTTCTCTATATATAAACTGTACTATTTTCTACTAGTCATCTGGTGGTATCCCAAACTAGCCTAATTGAAATGCTCAGAAAAGGCACAAACTAGCCTAGACAATTCTTTCAACTAGTCTCCAACATCAAAAAGCTGAGTTGGAAAAATATAAAAACTACTAACCAGAGCAATTGTGCTAATTAGCTAGAGGTCCCAAATAAGTATCATTAAAGTGACCTGATTTTCAAATAAAAGTTTGTAAAAACCTGAGAATGGGAATTTATTTACAAATTTGTGATGATAGTGAAAATACAGAAATAGCTTTATGTAAATAGCGTTATGCCCAAATAGATCAGAGCTTTTGTGCTTGCCCCGCGTTCAGTTAAGCTTCTTTCAATAATTACTACTACTACTACTAACAACTCATCGCAGCACCAAGCCGCCTGAGGCCAACACAGCTACGCACGCTCCTCCTCCACCCCAATCTATTCAAAGCCTCCCTTTTTACACCCGCCCACGAAGTTCCCATTTCCTTTAAATCTTTCTTTATGACGTCCTCCCAACCCAGACGGGGACGACCTGCTTTCCGTTTAGCCCTAGATGGTTGGCCGAAAAGAACAATCTTCGGCAATCTGTCATCCTTCATCCGAACAACATGCCCTAACCCCTCAACCTTTCTTTCATTATAGACCTAGAAAGCGGTATTGAACCACATTTTTCGTATAGCCTATTGTTTGAAATACGGTCAGTCAGCCGGGTACCCAGAACAATCCTTAAGCAATTTCTCTGGAAAACATCTAGCAAATCTTCATCCGCTTTTCGGAGCGTCCATGCTTCAGAGCCATATTTGACCACTGTCATCACTGTAGCTTCTAAGATTCTAATCTTGGTTTGCAGACTTATCTTCCTATTCTTCCAGACTTTTTTTAACTGTGAAAAAACACCCTGAGCCTTGGCTATTCTATTTTTAACATCTTCACTGCTCCCACCATCTTTACTAATAATACTACCAAGGTAAGTGAAACTGCCCACCTGATCATCTTTTCATTACCCAACGTCACCTTTTCATCTTCACTTATTCCTAGCCTTAGTGACTTGGTCTTCCTAACATTAATTTTCAAACCAATACTAGCACCCTGAACTCGCAAAACCTCTAAAACTTCATTCATTTTGCTCACACTTTCATCTAGGATGCTTAAATCATCAGCATAATCCAAGTCCAGGAGACTTTTTCCTCCCCATTTGATTCCGTGGTCTCCCATTGCCTTTCCTGTGCTCCTTAAAACAAAGTCCATCAAAATAATCCATATAAAGGGGGATAGAACACAACCCTGCTTAACTCCTGATTTAATACAAAACCAGCTGCTAACCTCATTTCCTACCTTAACCGCAGCAGTGTTATTCTCGTACATAGCACTAATCACTTTAATGTATTTGTCTGGTATACCATACAAGGATAAAACCTTTACTAAAGCTCCTCTATCAACAGAATCGAACGCTTGCTCATAATCTATAAAACTGAGGACCAAAGGTGTTTGAAAACTTATGCACTTCTCAATTATTAACCTAAGAGTGAAAATTTGGTCAACACATCCTCTACCTTTTCTAAAACCGCACTGCTCTTCTCTTAAAACTTTGTCTACGGCATCTCTCAGTCTAAAAGTATCATATTACTAAGCAATTTGCTACCTACAGAGACCAGACTAATGCCTCGATAATTACCACACTCACTTTTATCACCTTTCTTATGAAGTGGCTTAATTAAGGTTTTCCTAAAATCATTAGGTACTTCCCCTTTTTCAAAAATCATATTCATAATCTCCAATAACTTATTTCTAACCTCAGAGCCACCATATTTAAGAAACTCATTTACTACCCTATCAGCACCTGGAGCCTTATTATTCTTTAATCCTTTTAGTACTGTTTCTAATTCCTCCTCACAAAACAATCTTCCTTCACATCCAAGGTATCACAAACTTTTTCATTTTCCTCTATATTTTTTCCTGCAACTCTATCACGGTTAAGCAAATTCTCAAAATGTTCGGCCCATCTCGCTTTAGCTTTTGTCTTATCGCTAATTGCCACCCCATTCCTATCTTTAACTGGGACAAGTCCGGATTGACTACTACCTCTCAATTTGTTAACGTGCCAGTACAATATTTTACTATTATGCCGTCTAGCTGCATCTTCTAAATCCTCGGCAATTTTATCCATGGCCTCCACTTCACACCTCCTTAGTTCATATTTCAATGCTTTCTCCACTTTCTTTACATTTCTTTTGTTTTCATGTGATCTATCACTCAGATAATTCTTGTACAAGTCCTTTCTCCTTTCTATTAAACTTAAAGCTTTTTCACTAATATTCTTAGCTACAGTTTTCAAAGCTTTCAAGCTATTCTTAGCTTTCAATAATTGCAATAATTGCAATAATTGCAATACAGTTTTCAAGCTATTCTTAGCTTTCAATAATTGCAATAATTTTTTTCAATTTTTTAGCGTTCATTTGCTTATTGCAGTTATTGCTATTTAAAATAGCGTTCGTTTGCGCTCATAATAAGCTATTGGAGCTGGTGGAAAACAAATAGAAAAAATAAATTTTCTTTTTTTTTTTTTATTATTTCAAGACTAAAATATCACAAAACTAGGCATTCACAGTGCTTGATTGTATTGTAAATAATTACAATCCCTGATGGAGTTTTGTTGATACCTGTCTTAAAAAAATTTGTCTAAAAAAAATATATTGTTTATGCGGCAGTAGTGAAAATGGCAGCAACTATGACTTGTTTTTTTTCAGTATTTTCTTTTTTCAAATAATTGTTGTTCTCTGGTCACATTTTTTATTAAGTGAGTAGCTGTAGTCAGATAAATGACTAGGCTAGCTCTATAACTGCTTCTAATTTTAATTAATTAAAATTTAATTAATTAAATCACTAATTTTAATTAAGTGAGTAGCTGTAGTCAGATAAATGACTAGGCTAGCTCTATAACTGCTTCTAATTTTAATTAATTAAAATTTAATTAAGCTAATTTTAATTAAATGAGTAGCTGTAGTCAGATAAATGACTAGGCTAGCTCTATAACTGCTTCTAATTTTAATTAATTAAAATTTAATTAATTAAATCACTAATTTTAATTAAGTGAGTAGCTTTAGTCAGATAAATGACTAGGCTAGCTCTATAACTGCTTCTAATTTTAATTAAATTAATTAAATCACTAATTTTAATTAAGTGAGTAGCTGTAGTCAGATAAATGACTAGGCTAGCTCTATAGGTTAATATATACCAAATCATATTATTGACTTTCAAATAAAGTGAATACACCATTCGATGCCTTTTTTATGCTGATTACGAATACAATAAGCATTTCTATCGGAAATGAATTTCAGCCCTCCCCCCCCCCCCCTATATAGGCTATACTAACCTAACCCTGAATTGGCATATATAGGGGAGGGGGCTGAAATTAATTTCCGATAGAAATGCTTATTATATTCGTAATCAGCATAAAAAAAAGGCATCGAATGGTGTATTCACTTTAGTCCTAACTCAATAATATGATTTGGTATATATTGACCGCTCTATAACTGCTTCTAATTTTATTAATTAAAATTTAATCAATTAAATCACTAATTTTAATTAAGTGAGTAGCTGTAGTCAAATAAATGACTAGGCTAGCTCTATAACTGCTTCTAATTTTATTGAAGATAGTATTTCTTATTGGAGTTTCTTGTATTGTTTTGTTTAGGTGACATTACTTGTATCTCAGCTGAGGAGGCCAAAGCCAATTGGGGCTTCTCTAATGCTGAGTTTTCATCAGCAAGACTGGTTGAAATAATTGAAGCTAGTTTTTGCACTACTTCAGCTTGGCATTCATCTTGGGTCAATGAGGGTAGGAATGTTTGGGCATTAAATGCACCCTTTGGTGTATCTCCTCCCCTCTCTAGCTTGAAGAAATATTTTTGAGGTGTAAAAAAATTTAATTTTCTTATGTGAATTCCCTGTTGCTTTACAATTACAAGGTAGTGAGAGATATGCCTCAAATGGTGAATTTAATGCACCCTTTAAAGTTTTAAATTATATTTTAAAGTTATTTTTGTACTCTCCCCCCAAAACAAAAGTCCTGGTGGCAGCTTTGGGATCTTACATCAATCACTACCTTCACCCTCCTGTTGTTTTCTCTCCCTCAGAACTAATTCTGTATTTATCTGAAGACTTAATGAGTGTTAGGGTGCTTTGGCATTAAAATCCAGCCTTCAAGCCATCTCCCTCCCTCCATAACTACAAAATAATCAGAGAAACCTCATTATAGAGGTTTTAAAGAGAGTTTTTGTCCTTCTTTGTAAGTCAAAAGTGATTGAAGCTCAATCCTACCAGAGTCTGTGTGGGGAGGGGGGTATTTTCTGTTTTCTTTTGGGGGGGGGGGGGAACATCTAGACTCACACACACACCTACTCTCATAAAACTCGTAGGTCCCAATTCTGCATAGATGAAACAATCTAGTAGCACTCTAGATACACTGAGTTCCATCATTTCATAGTTTCTAGGTATTACCCCCCCCCCCCCCCCCCCCCCCCCCCCCCCTACCCCCGCCCCCCCCCCCTTAAAAATACCTCATGGAAAATAAGGCTTTCCAAATTTGAGATTTTTTTTTCTGCACGGGGAAGAAATTTTGGTACTTGTCTATTATATGTCACTCCCTCAAGTTTATGCTGTGTAAAACTTGAGAACTAACTGGTTTCTTTGATAGTTTTTTTTCGGCTTAGCATGATACAAGACAAAGACAAGTGACAGAATAGATAGGAAATATGTAATTTGGGCTAAATATTTGCACATAAGGGGAGGGGATAAAGTATTTGGACAGTTTGAAGTCAGAAACAATTCTTAGTTCATAATGTGTAGAATAATTGTACCTAATTCATTTTGGATGCTGACTTGCTATACCTCCCCCCCCCCCCAATCTGTTTCTCAAGTAACCATGAAAATGACAAAGAAACTGGTTTGTTTTGAATTTTTAAGAATTGTAAACTTGAAGTGACTGGCGTATAATATACAATTATTTTCCGTGGGAGGGGGGGGGGGGGGTCCGTAGGGGAGGTAAATGCTGGCCGCCCATTTTACCAGCCTCTACTTTACATTAATGCTCCAATTCCAAAAATTGTCTGGGGTATTATGGGTGACCACGCTTTTGTTCTAGGTCTCCCTGACCCCTGTGGAAAATACATCCTCACTGAAAGGAAATTATTTCCAAAAATTCCCCCTGACACTCCCCCCCCTGCAGAAACCTTACTTGCGGAAAATGTTCGTATTTATTCCAAAAACAACTAGCCTACTATTTGTAAGAAATGGGGAAATTACTAAACTTAAAAGGCATGTATAATTCTACAATAGGGTTTATGATTACTTTTTATGGAGGGAGGGAGTACTCAATAAACTATAGAAAACACATCAAAAATGTGAAATTAATATCCAGTCTCTTATATATTTAACCATTAGACCTGTATTTGTGGTCTATGATGTTATTGTGAAAGCAAAGATTAACATTAAGCCCAAAAATGAGCAGAATTTGTTCCATGTAGAGGGGGGACTGCCCACTCTTAATCAACACCTCCACCTCTTGGCTACAGAAACTTTGGAGGGTGCTCATTAGATCAGAACTTGAGACCTCTAGTCCTTTCCTTATGATTTAAAAGCGATTCTAGACCAACCAGCTGGGGGGGGGGGGGGTTAAATGCTGGCTCCTAATGTTTTCAGAAACTTTGTAGGGTGCTCACTAGATCAGAAATTGAGACCTCTAGTCCTTTTCTTATGAGTCAAAAGCGACTCTAGATCAACTAGCTGGGGGGAGAGGGTAAAACGCTCCCCCCATATTTGTTTTGTTATTGTGAAAGTAAAGATTAACATTAAACCCAAAAATGAGCAGAATTTGTTCTATATAGAAGGGGGACTGCCCACTCCTAATCAACACCTCCACCTCTTGGCTACAGAAACTTTAGAGGGTGCTCATTAGATCAGAACTTGAGACCTTTAGTCCTTTCCTTATGAGTCAAAAGCGATTCTAGACCAACCAGCTGGAGGGGGGGGGGGGTTAAATGCTGGCTCCTAATATTTTCAGAAACTTAGTAGGGTGCTCACTAGATCAAAAATCGAGACCTCTAGTCCTTTTCTTATGAGCCAAAAGCGACACTAGATCAACTAGCTGGGGGGAGAGGCTAAATGTCCCCCCATATTTCTTTTGTTATTGTGATAGTAAAGATTAACATTAAACCCAAAAATGAGCAGAATTTGTTCTATATAGAAGGGGTACTGCCCACTCCTAATCCACACCTCCACCTCTTGGCTATAGAAACTTTGGAAGGTGCTCATTAGATCAGAAATTGAAACCTCTAGTCCTTTGCTTATGAGTCAAAAGTGATTCTAAACCAACCAACTGGGGAAGGGGGTAATGCCGGCTCCCAATATTTTCAGAAACTTAGTAGGGTGCTCACTAGATCAAAAATTGAGACCTCTAATCCTTTTCTTATGAGCCAAAAGCGACTCTAGATCAACTAGCTGGGGGGAGAGGGTAAATGCTCCCCCCATATTTTTTTGTTATTGTGAAAGCAAAGATTAACATTAAACCCGAAAATGAGCAGAATTTTTTCCGTATAGAAATTGGACTGCCCACTCCTAATCCACACCTTCTGGCTACAGAAACTTTGGAGGGTGCTCATTAGATCAGAAATTGAGACCTTTAGTCCTTTTCTTATGAGTCAAAAGTGATTTTAGACCAACCAGCTAGGGGGGGGGGGTCACCAGCCACCGATTGGATAAAAACATGTTTTTCTTCCAAATTATTCCTTAAATCAGCTTCCGTGTTTCCTGTTAGCTTCCGCTTTTTAATCTAATTTATTTATCTGAATATCTAAGTTCCTAGTTTTTCTGAGAAACTAGTCATTAATTACATTCTAATGTCAAGTCTCTTGAAGTTTAAGCAAGTATAAGATAAATGCCAGTCTGTCAGTCTTGCAGTCTGATTCTTGTGTACTTGTGTGAAGCAAATTTTAAGGTAAAAAACGTTTCAATTGCTGACTAACTGTATTTTGAAGTATGGGGTCCTATATTTATAGGAGAATTACCATTTTATACATTTTGAAACAGAATAATAAGTCAATTCTTTTAATGGATATATTGATATCAAAATTTCATTTTCTAGACTTTCGCTTACCATTGAACTGAGTCGCTCCTGAGTTGAACTGAGTTATGTTATGGCCTTAAAAAACAAGAAAAAAAAAACCCCTTCACAAATTAATAAAGGCACAGTTGTCTTGTCGAGCCGTCAGATAAATGCAGATTTAGTTTTAAGGATAGATGAGGGTAGGGTGGAGGTAGAAACTGATTTATAATACCCAGGGCTGTAACCAGAGGTACAAACGCATCAAAACTGTGAAATTGATATCCTTTCCGTAAAGATAGGGGGATTGCCCCTTCTTTGTCCAAATTTCCACCCCATGGTCACAGATACTTTGGAGGGTGCTCATTAGATCAGATATTGAGTGTTCCAGTGCTTTTTCATAAGTCAAAAGGGATAGGAGACAAACCAGCCGAGGAGGAGGCTATTTTCCAGAGTGAGGGCTCCTGCCCAGGGGTAGGAAAACATGAAATTAGGGATATAGAATTTATTCACTCTGGCAGGAAGGATGGGGTGTATATGCAGGTTTTTGGCACTAATAGTATATTTTTAAAGTTCTACGGTATTGAATATTGTCATAATTGATTCCAAGGGTCTGAAAAAAATGAGAAATACTAAGAAAAAAAATGGAATAAAAGTTATTTGAAATTGGAATAAGTCAGTGACTTTTGACCTACCCTATATTTGTTCTGTATTTCTAGACCATAACTCAATTCAAGGAAGTGTTTGAATCTTTAAATTCAAAAACTAAGATCTATTCACTTTCAATATTCAAAAGGTTACTGACAATTTTTTAGTTATTATTTTTCAAAAAAATTCAATTCTACTAGATTAATTTTTGTTTCAAACATTGCAGGTTGTAACCATGACAGAAAATATGTACCATTTTAGAGGAAAGGATGTGGTAACTGGAGACCTCATCATCCAAGATAACGCAGGTAGGGGGCATATATTGGTATATTAATTAGCAGTTGTTTTGTTTTAACTACAATTTTTAAGAAGGATTTTTTTCTTTATTAGAGGCAACGCTATAGCATTGCCTATAGTAAAGGTCATAAGGCTTCAATGTTTTATTATTTATTTTTTCTCCGAGGCGTCTCATATAGAGACTCTAGGCGGGTGGCCCCTATTAGGTGTGTTTGTAATAAGTTGGGAGAAGGCAGTCAAACCAGGCTTATTGGCAATCACCTTTTTGTGTATTTTTTTTTTTCTCGCAAAATTTTCTCTCTCAAGGGAATTTCTGATTTAGTCCTATGATATTGTAGATAAATCATATAAAATATCTAATTTGTTTGAGAATTTCCACTCTTTTAATGAAGTCGCCAGACACTACACTGTCAGTAGCACTGACAGTATTTAATCCCTATCTTCCCTTGTTAAATTACCGTAGATCCAACCTAAATAAATTTCCCTTTCGCTTTGCTCCTAAGAGCGAAATCGTCATAATTGTCTGTTTGTGCGCGAAAATTTTAAGATCTTAAAAACAAAGAGATAGAAAAATCTCAAGATGAAGAAAATAAACGGGACTACGGCAAACTAAACGGCACTATGAAAGGACAAACTAAAAAGACGTGGATATTGCACTATATGAAACAAGGTGTCTTCAACGCTAAGAAACAAAGATAAAATATAAAATAACCTAAAATTAAATAAAATTTAAAACCGAGAAAAAAAAACAACAATATATATATATATATATATATAATATATATATATATATATATATATATATATATATATATATATATATATATATATATATATATATATATATATATATATATATATATATATATATATATATATATATATATATATATATATATATATACAATTGTTATTACTATGATTGAGTACCACATAAACGAAATAGAGTTGCTTCAATGAGAACACAACCCCCCCCCCCCCCCAAAAAAAAAAAAATGTTTGTCCAACTCGTAAAAACCTAGCAAAAATGAGTATAAACAGATTTTTGATGCATCTTTTAAAGTCTTTTTTTAACCCCCCCCCCCCACCCCCCGCAAAAAAAAAAAAAATCCTGGATATGGCCCTGATTATAATACTACATTTTGGAAAATTAGAGAAACAGCTATGGAGAAGACATATTAATTAGGTGTGATCGCTGAACATACGGCAAACCTAACATAGATCTAAAAGAAAATAAATATATGAATGAAATTATCTCATATCAACTATATTCAATTTTGGATTTAAAAATTTTTCTCTCATACCTAACATTTAGCATTATATTCGTAATTAACGAGTAATAAAGATACTTATAAAAAATGTTTGTTTTCCATTTCGAGCCAAATTGATTACGTTTCCAAAAAACAAGGATTAATGCAAAAAGAAAAAAAAAGGACACAAATCAAAATGGAAAACATGACTTATTGTTAAAATTCACTTGAATACATCTTTGAAATGCGAAAGCTGGAAGGCCCAGGACAATTTACCCACTAGATCATCAGTACATTAAAGTCAAAACCAGGAAACAGTAAATGTTTTAATTCACACTATGTTTTCTTGCATGGACTTCTTTCAATTTGGCTTCAAAAGTTTAGTGCCTATACAACATTTTCACTGGTCAATTACTCTTCATATTTGTGTTTTAAAAAGGAAAAAAGAACAGGATTATAATTTATTGAAAATACGTAACAAATTGGGAACTGCAAATACTAAAAAAACTAATAAAAGCAAGGCAGATCACAAAGCGAGACTCAGAAAAAAAAGAAAAAATTAACTCGCTATACAACGCATTTTTCATATAAATGAAAGTCCCGCGTCTATTAAACAAATTCTGAATTCCTAAATTCACTACCTTTTATCATCTTTTTCAGCCGTCGGAAAAGAGGCACGACCACTGTCAATCCTCAACAAATATTCACTTGAGTAAAATACAGATTTAACTAATAATATATGCAATACAAATCGACACAAATTTTAAAATAATCACATAAAAAGACACCTGCTTTTTTTTTTTTATCACTTTTAACCTTCAGTTATCGTCGGCTACCTCCATCTTTTTGACCCCACTATCACATCAAAAGATCTAAAACAAAATTATTATTAGCGACAAACTTAAATAAACATTTTTCAATGACTAGATAAGAAAATACTCGAGAAGGTACTTCAACAGACTAATACTCATGAACAAGGCCGTATCCAGGTGGGGGGAGAGGGTTGAACCATATCTCAAGATCATGCAAGTCATTATTTTTTATTTTGCTTAATTGTCTGTGACTTATATTGAACAAACAGAAATTTGGAAAAAAGTTTCATTGAGTTAGTTCATTGAGATGTAGTCAGATAAATAAACTGTTCAACTACAAGCTCGGCTTTTGGGGCTACAATATCTGATGTATTTGTTTTTCTTTTACTCTTTCAGTTTCTGTTCTTTATTACTGAATTTATTTTTTCTTGGAGTAATAAAAAATGAAATGAATGGTCAGTTTGGCCTCCATTAGGCATTAGCTTTAACAATAAGGGCCTCAGAACACTTAATTTATTCTGAGAACTAGTCTGGCATAGCGGAACGCTACATTTCTCCTTTGATTAATCAACAAAAACGCAGCTCAAACAGTTTACAGTCAACTCAACAAAGGCAGCTTAAACAGTAAGAGATAAAAATGTTAACAATATTATATCCAGTTTGGTTTTTCCAGTGGTGTGTTAAACTACAAGCTGAATGGAAGAAGAATCCCAAAACTAATTCTTCTAACTCATAAAACCCTTTTAAAAATTGTTAGCTACTTTACTTTTTTCTATTAAAAATATCCGTTTCACTCGCCAGCCAGTTCACTCTTTTATCCTTTCGCTTCTACATAGACAATTTATAGCCGAATAGTTGGATATAATTTTGAGATTTTTCTTTGGCAGCGCAAAGCGCTACCTAAGTAAAGATCGACATGGGAACAATTTATGATCTATTGATTTTTTTAAACCAGGGCACTTGGTATAGAAGTTGTCATAGAAACATCAAAAGCGCCTAATTGGCTTGGAAATTGCAAGTTCTAGTTCCCTTTTTAATTGTCAAAAGTGATTGGAAGACAACCACCA
Source organism: Artemia sinica (assembly GCA_027921565.1). Lineage (NCBI taxonomy): Eukaryota > Metazoa > Arthropoda > Branchiopoda > Anostraca > Artemiidae > Artemia > Artemia sinica. The sequence continues at coordinate 925,604 of CM051271.1, read as the reverse complement.
CCTCCCCACCCCCATCATTTCCACAATTACGTCTAAACAAAATACATTTAATATATTTTCAGTTTCTTACTTAAAAAATGAAAGCTTTTGCTCGTTTTGAGTTTGACTCGGCCGTTTATTGTAATTTTATCTTCATTTTGAGTTTCATTTATTTATTGATGTTGATTGTGGTAGCTTTACGCTTGGAAGATTATTTGACTTTATCTCTGCTAGTTTTTGGCTTAATGAGCTCTAATTTTCTTTGAAAAACTTTTTAAAATTAATTTACATAAAGAGGCCTGATAATAGCGAAATAGTCTAGCTTACAATTATGAAGCAAGACTTCCCTTAACCCCGTCTCTCTCAGGTCTCAGGCACCAATCCCCCTCCTTTTCTCTAAATAAAGTTCAGCAACTCCTATGCCATTACCCCCCTCCCCATTCAAGAAACAGGGTTATTAGCTGTCAATGGCAGGCAATCCTAGCTCACTAATTTTCTTCCTGTTTATACATAGATTAATTCACAATCCAACCAGCTTGCTATTTTATCATTTCGTGTATATTTAAACTGTGCTCCAATTATCGACAGGTTGGCTATATTTAAGATGTTGATACATTAGGGGTTTAATATTTGCCAAATATCCAAATTATGGGTGAAGAGAGAAGGGCAGCTGTGCCCCCCATATAACCTAGAATTGATAATAGATAAAGACTTTTCAGCCAAACCTACAAAAGGTATCATGACTTCTATCTAAACTCAACTAGATTTAATGACTTCTAAGATAAAACATAAAATCGCGAAGAAAGGAAGAAAGCGAGGACAATAAATAGCCAGTGAAACAATATGCAAATATTTTGGTCAAGACATCCGCTTGACCGTCCTCAGTGCAAAATAAAATTGATGAAAATACAAAAAAAACTTAAAACAAAACACAAAACTAAAATAGGATGACTCTTTCTGAGTAACGGTGAAAGGGTAACTGAATAAATATCCCAAGTCTAAATGGCATTTCACTATTTCATCTTACATAAAGCACTCTTAAAGACTAATCGCTTTCCAGGTAGATTATTATCAGAGATTCTGTTTGATTGCACAACATAATTTTGTGAATGTATGTAAAAACAATCAGAATTAATAATTTCATCATAAATCGGACCTTAGAAAAGTTTTTCCAGTGCCTCTATTGAGAGCTACCTTTGGGTGAATGTGCTTTTTTATCTCAACTGCCTCCCTGAAAACTTGCTTGAGACCTTTAACAGGGCAACAATGGAAGTTTTGTCAAACAAAATGAAATGGTGTGGATTGCCGTACACATGTTGAAATTAGGCGGAATAAAAAATCTCAGACCTTTGGCTTAGCCCTCAGCTAACCATGGCCTTGTCGATTGAGGACCTATGTTTTGATTTCGAATGGGGCAGGTTTTATCTTTGCCGCTGTTGTAGGAGACAATGTTCTCCAACAATTTAAAAAACTACGAATTACTATTTGCTTTTCTTTGCAAATATAAGGTATACTTAAAATTACTGGCAATTTAAAATGTTCACCAATGGAAAAACTCATTTCTAAATCCTAAGCCTCTACAGAGGTGACCCTAAAAGAATTGAAAAACTGTATGCTTGCCCCCCCCCCCCCCAATTTTTCATGGAAGTTTCAACTGAATTTTTCAGTCGTAAAACAACACATGGTGATCTTACGAAAAAAGGAAATAAAATTCATGACGTTTCTAACAGAAACCTAATATGTAATCTAAAAAATTTGAAAGGGTGCTTCACTTGTATGCATTTTTTGGTTTTATTCAAAGAATACAGAAATTCATACTTTGTATGCATAAAAATTTCATGTGGGCAAGTGGAAAATAGCACTTAAGTGACCTGGATTAGATAAGTTTTTTATTTACAAAAAATTATATAAATAAATTTCAAAGGGTTTTAAGGGCTTATATACATAAAATTAAAAAATTTTTTCATCTGTAAGCCCGCATTGGAGCTTATTCAAAGAGCTTGATTTTTCTTATATATCAAGGAGGCACACTTGTGCCTGTATAAAGAGGCGACCCACCACAATGTTAAGCGATTTCCGGTCCTAGCGGTCGCAGAGAGACAGTGGTAATCGCATTTTGTAGCCCAAGCTCAAACTAAGAAATTTAGAGGCTGAAATTTAGAGGTTAAGCTTTCCTAGGGCCCGGGAGCTTATCCTCGAAATTTCAGCTCAATCCGATCACTCCTTCCCTGTTTTCCAAAAAACAAATATAGCCACTTAAAGTTCATTTTTTTTTCTTGTTAGCCATGCCTACAGGCCACAGTTGGCAACTGATCCGGGTGAATGAGGACTCATTTGAAGCAAAATTCGACCTGTTAGGGCCTTTTGATATTTTCAGACCGAAAAAATTATCCCCCGAATTTACATTTACGAAAAAACCTCGTTTTCCAATAAGAGCCCATGTTAAATTTTCCCACCACTTCCCCCCTTTAACGTTGTCTGATAGGGCTGAAATTTAGAGGATAAGCTTTCGTTGGGGCCTGGGAGCTTATCCTCTAAATTTCAGCTCAATCTGATCACTCCTTCCCTGTTTTCCAAAAACCAAATATCAAGTTTTGTGGGGATTTGCTTGCGTCAAAAATAGATTCCACATACTAAAAATACAATACAATTGTGTGTCTCTTGGTGCAGTGGTCGATACTCCTGACTGTCAGGCGGAAGACCCTGGTTCGATTCCCCGTCAGAGGAAAATTTTTATATACTGAATAAAGTTTAAAAAAGAAACTCAGTTTCTTTTTTAAATTATTTGAAAAAATTACGTTTTCTAAAGAGTTAAAGAGGCTGAGTTACAAGGTCGACCCTTAAAACACCCTGTCGAGAAAGAAAAGAATAATACACAATCATCTAACAGTTAGTCAAGCAATAATAAGTAATAAACTGTACAAAAACGTGCAGAAATTATTTGAAAAAAACTACGTTTTCTAAAGAGTTAAAGAGGCTGAGTCACAAGTTCGAAACTTAAAACGTACATGGATTAGAAGGTACAGTTGGGCGGCTGCCGCCCCCAAACCCTCCGCTTTCGCAGCCTTTAAATAAAAAAAAATTTTAAACTGAAAGTAAGGAGCGACATTAAAACTTAAAACGAACAGAAATTATTCCGTATATGAAAGGGGCTGTGCCCTCCTCAACGCCTCGCTCTTTACGCTAAAGTTTGACTTTCTCACAACTCTTTTTTTAAACAATAAAAACTTTAGCGTAAAGAGCGGCGTTGAGGAGGGCACAGCCCCTTTCATATACGGAATAATTTTTGTTCGTTTTAAGTTTTAATGTCGCTCCTTACTTTCAGTTTAAAAATTTTTGTTTTATTTAAAGGCTGCGAAAGCGGGGGGTTTGGGGGCGGCAGCCCCCCAACTTTACCTTCTAATCCCTGTACGTTTTAAGGTTCGAACTTGTGACTCAGCCTCTTTAACTCTTTAGAAAACGTAGTTTTTTTCAAATAATATTACACTAAAAGGATTTTTCACTCGTTTCTTACATTTATCATAGTGGAACGATTTTTTACCTGTATGCACTCGGTTATGACTAATCATATTTCTCAACTGAGCAAAGGTTTTCTTGCATATATTACACTGGAAGGGTTTTTCACCTTTATGCACTCGTTTATGTCTAATCAAAGTACTTGAAACAGAAAAGTTTTTCTTACATTTATCACACTGGAAGGGTTTTCTTCTTTATGCACATGTTTATGTACAGTCAAACATGCCAACTGAGCAAAGGTTTTCTCGCATATATTATATTGGAAGGGTTTTCACCTTTATGCACCCGTTTTTGTCTAATCAAAGTGCTTGAAACAGAAAAGTTTTTCTTACATTTATCACACTGGAATGGTTTTCTTCTTTATGCACATGTTTATGTATAGTCAAACATGCCAACTGAGCAAAGGTTTTCTCGCATATATTACACTGGAAGGGTTTTTTCACCTTTATGCACTCGTTTATGTCCAATTAAAGTGCTTGAAAAAGAAAAGTTTTTCTAACATATCACACTGGAAGGGTTTTTCAGCTGAATGCACTCGTTTATGTCTAGTCAAAAGTGCCAACCGAGCAAAGGTTTTTTTCACATCTATTACCCTGGAAGGGTTTTTTAACCTGTATGCACTCGTTTATGTCTAATAAAAGTGCTTGGATCAGAAAAGTTTTTCTTACATATTTTACACTGGAAGGGTTTTTCACCTGTATGCACTCGTTTATGTATAGTCAAATGTGCCAACTGAGCAAAGGTTTTCTCACATATATCACACTGGAAGGGTTTTTCACCGGTATGCACACGTTTATGTATAGTCAAACGTGCCAACCGAGCAAAGGTTTTCTCACATATATTACACTGGTAGGGTTTTTCACCTGTATGCACACGTTTATGTCTAATCAAAGTGCTTGAAACAGAAAAGTTTTTCTTACATATATCACACTGGAAGGGTTTTTCACCTGTATGCACACGTTTATGTACAGTCAAATGTGCCAATCTAGGAAAAGTTTTCTCACATATATTACACTGGTAGGGTTTTTCACCTTTATGCACTCGTTTATGTCTAATCAAAGTGCTTGAAACAGAAAAGTTTTTTCTTACATATATCACAATGGAAGGGTTTTTCACCAGTATGCACTCGTTTATGACTAATCAAATTTCCCGACATAGAAAAAGTTTTCTTACATATATCACACTGGAAGGGTTTTTCGCCTGTGTGCACTCGTTTATGTTTAGTCAAATGTGTCATCTGAGCAAAGGTTTTCTCGCATATATTACACTGGAAGGGTTTTTCCCCTGTATGAACTCGTTTATGTCTAGTCAAATGTCCCGAGTCGGCAAAGGTTTTCTCACATATATTACATTGGAAGGGTTTTTCCCCTGTATGCACTCGTTTATGTCTAGTCAAATATGACATATGAGCAAAGGTTTTCTTGCATATACCACAATGGAAGGTTTTGTTCTGACGTGTTACTCTAGAATTCAAATTAAATGAATTTAAGCTGATGGTTGTGGACAATTCCTGCGTAGTAGCTTGGGAGGTGCCACCCTGTAATACTGTTTCAGAATCGTTTTGCGAAAAATGACCCTGTAGAATTAAATGTTCTTTCATGTTATCAATATTCTCTTGAAAACAAATTGGACATCTTCTTGTTTCTCCCATTTGATGCTCCATAAAATGAGCCACGAAGCTTCTATAATCTCTAAATACACCAGGACAGACATCGCACTCTATTGGCGAAAGTTCTTCACAGCCAGTGTCAATATGAATATCCAGTATTAGAAATGATTTCTCTGTCTTTCCGCAGTAGTTACAACGCCAGAGCTTTGGTTGAATTAAACCATCATTGCTGCAGATAGTTGAATTCATTACTTCTAAAAGTAGGAAATAAGATTATTAAAAGCCAATTTAGCAGGTAAGAAGTACTTCATAAATATTTTATATCCAAAAGCATTGGACGATTGGGATCTATGCTTCAAATATGGATCTATGCTTCAAAAATCTGCTTCATTTTATAGATCCAAAAGAAAATAATCTTTAAAATTGAATCTGGCAAAAAATATAACAGTTGAATCACTTAAAAAAGGTTTTGCAATAATAAGGAGTAAAAAGAAAATCCTTATATTTCTTATAATTCTTATATTTTCTGATGAAAAAGAAAATTCCATATTTAAAAGCCGACTCCCCCATTTATTCCTTCCTCTCCTCAAAAAAGAGAGAATTCTCACACATAAAAGAGACATATCTCTTCCTCCCTTTACCTAATAGATTTGTTTGATCTAAGTTCAAGTTACAGAAGTATTCAGATCTAAGTTCAAGTTACATTACAGAAGTAATACCTAACCTAAATATTTAGAATATTTCAACTACAGACTTCACATTCATTCTTGAAAGGAACATAGAATTTGTAAAACGAAAAAGAATACATTTTTCATTTCTATTTTTCTGATTATTTTGGAGGAGCATTGTTGTGTTTTTCACTAAACAACATAATCAACTGGAAGTATAGGCCAATATTAAACCTTAATACGAACATAAATTATACCGTATATGGCGGAACTGTCCCCTATTCAATAATCGGCTCTTTATACTAAAATATTTAGTAACTTGAAAGGTTTTTATTCCGATTTAAACGGCACTTCGGTTTCAGGAGCCAGCCGTTCTTAAAGGATTGGGGAATGGGAAGTCAAACTTCAGCGTAAAAAGTTAGGGATTGAGGAGGGGACAGTGCCCCTCATACATGAAATATTATCTGTTGACTCTAAGTTTGAATGTTGCTTCTAACTTTCAGTAATTTTTTTTTTATTTCGGATCGTTTGTCGATATGACAAATTTCAATTAATGCCAGAGAATATACATCCTTCCTCCGTTGAAACCTTCCCCCCACGCAAAATTCATTCATGGACTATTTTAGTCACATAATATCCTTGCCCCCCAAAATGGAATCCTTGCTGAAAATTCCCCATGGAAAACTGCATGCAGACAATTCACCCTCAAGGATTCTTCTTACTTTCATTACATTGTTATAATCATTAATTCATGAGTTTTTTTAAATAATGCCTGAAAACCTCCTCCCCTCGTCAAAAAATTCCCAAAATACCCACCGTCATGAGATAGTGTGGTCCTGCAGAAAAAAAAAAACCTCATGGAGAATTTTTACCGTGGAAAATCCTTCCAGATGATTCCAACCCCGCAAAAAAATTTGTCCTGAATATTTCACCAAGAGCTGCCAACGTGAATCTGTTTTGTATTTTTTTCCTTTTTTGTATTTTGCTTTACCCTAGTTTTTCCGTCGGGCAAATCAAATCATCATCAAGAACGAATCGGACTTTTTTATACACAATTGCCAAGAAAACAAATAAAACGTCACTGAATGGAAGCTGAATTCCAGCATTGGGTGTTTCATATCGGATTCTAATTCCTAAAAATTTTCGATAGAAGGCATGCACTCTACTTTGTTCCAACAATGTCTGGTACACTAAGGAAAATCTTTGTGCCTCATCATCTGAGATTTGAAATGGAAAATCACGAAATTCAAAAGCATTTTCACTCAAAACAAGGATATCACGTGCAATATATTCCAGATTGGATGCCATATCCAATTCTGTCTCCCAACAAGAACGTTTCGAATAAAGACATTGGGCATGCTCTTACAAATTTTCTTAAAAACAAACAATTTTTTTTTAAATTTATATTTTAACCCAAGCTAATCGGGATGAGTGCATATCTCCATTATAACATAATAAATTAACACTTAAAATTAACACTTCACAAATTAAAACTTCATTCAATAATAAAAAAAAAATTAATTAAGCTTCATGCGCAGCTTTATATAAATTATAAGAAAATAGAGGTAATTTGGATAAAAATTTCTTTTGCTTTTTCTCCAAAACATCAACAGGGTTTTTTATTTTAAATGCATTCATTAAAAAAGTATTTGATTCAGATTTAGAAAAGCGGCAAAGGAACTTAGCAAAAATAAAAAATGCGGTTTTTACATGCGCAATACTACTAATTCTAAAAAATGGGAGAAGCGATGAAAAAACTAATATCTGAGGCAAAGCGACTGTATTATATACCCGGGCCAGTGATTTCCGAGACCGCGAAGACAAATTACTGCCCCGAAACTAGACGCTATTCTATTTTTAACTGCTTTAGAAATAGAAGCACAGCATAGAGATAAAGTTGGTGAATAAGGCACATCAAAATATAAAAAAAGATTCCAAAGGATAAATACGAACATAAATTTCAGAATTAACGAGATCATTAGCCTTAGGATCAAGAATTAAAAAATTACACTTTTCAGAGCGAAAACGAAGTCCATGCTCACTAAAAACCTTTGCTAAAAAATCTACATTTTGTTGAAGTGATTGAAGTGATCGACTCAAAAGGAGTAAATCATCTGCGTAAGCAATCCACGACAGAACATAATCTTTACCATAAATAATAGTCAACTGAATTTGATCAAATAGCCCCGAAACAGTAATATTGAAAATCGAAGGAGAAATAATGCTTCCTTGCCTCAGCCCCCTTCATAACTTAACATTATAATCACTAAACTGATTCTTCCACTTAATACGAATACGAGAGGAGCCATACGACTTTTTTAAAACCAAAACTACTGGTAGTGGGACATTATTCTTCAGAAGCGCAGTCATAGCCCAAGAATGGATAATTGAATCATGCGCCGCCGCAAAATCTAACACAAGTGTATAAACGCAATCCTATTGCTTACAAAAGGATGTTATTCTTGAAAGGAGGGTATGAGCAACGTCCATGCTTTGAAATAACAATAAAACGATAAGACATTGGAAACCCGCTTGAATGTAAGTCGTCATTTTTGGCTCAAACATGGTTATCATTATAAAAGATGGTGGATGCAATGCATATATCAAAGTAGAATAGCCAATACCTAGGGTATTTTTACAAAAATATTTTTTTGAGGGACAATAGAAGAAAATATGTTTGCAAAGTAAGATTACAATATTGGAGGCAAGAGCGCAAACAGTGGTCGACTGGTTCTGAAATATGGTGGTACGAAAGACAGAGGAGAATTTGTTAGATTTTTTTTTGGGGGGGGGGGAGGGGGGCACCCGTCTTGCTGAACGTTATTTTTGATAAGAAAGCTGTACAAGAAATTTGGTTCTATCCAGATCTAAATTATTTGACATGTTATTTCATTCCATTTTTTTCAATAGATTTCAGCTCTCTTGATTTCGAAGTTATTCAGTTGATCCTCTCATTTGACGTAAAAATGAGCACATGAATTTAATGAATTAATATATGAGTATGAATATAATGAACATACAGATTCTAAGTGCTAAAAACAGAAAGTCCAAATAAGGCAAAACTATTTTTTTTACCAAATTGTGTGAATCTTTTTTATGTGTCCATTTCCCTTCTTTTTTTTCTTATTAAGCTCTTTTCGTTTTCGCATAACAAGTTCAAGCAGTTTTTTTTGTCTGGTGAATAGTAAAAATTAAAACCATTTTCCTTAATTTTTGGAACTAAATAAATTGTTTAATACCAGTGCATTCTGTCCAGGAATTCTGTAAGGAGGGGGGATACCAAAATTATTTCGGTCCACAAGAGCTACTAAAATAATTTTTTGGGGGTGGGGCAGTTAAGATTATTTTTACCTGCATTTTAAGACGATTTTACGAATCTAAAATATATTTTGGAGGGGGTTTCAAATCTAGTGTTCTCTTCCCACTTGATACGATCCTAGTTGATACTGAATAGTAAGTATCTAACAGGTCTAGTTGATCCTAGTTGATACTACAGGTCTAGTGATGGAGCTCTATTTTCTGCACAAAATTCCCAGTCTCCCTTAGCCTTTAACTTCAAGAGTCCAATGACAGAAATATTTTTGCCTGTTTTTCTCTTTTTTTTATCCCTTTCAAAGTATGCAAACATGGAAGCATGAGACGTTTGAATATACTAATCAGACTGTTTTATGAGTAGTGCCCAACTCTAAATGTTTACCTTGATCAGTAATAGTTGTGGAGCCCAATTCTTGAGAGTCAGGTTCTAGCTTAAATGGTATCGAAATACTGGAAAAAGTACTCATCGGGCCATCTTCAAGTTTGGGAAACAAAAAATGGGTCTGAACTGTCAGCATGCTTCTGAATGTCATTTGGTAAAGCACCATCAACTTCTAAAAACATAAAATTAAGAGGGATATGAAACAATTTCAACAAAAATGTATATACATTGGACGAAAAGATTATTAAGTTAATTCAGGCATGGATGTAGTTCCAAAAAAAGTGACCCAAATGGAACATCTTGCTCTTTAAGAAGCCTCAACCTGGAGATCCCCCCCCCCCAAAAAAAAAGAAAACAGATTCCAACAGCAAAAAATAGCAACAGATTTTTCCCTAAAGAACAAACTTTCAATTCATCAGCAGCGAAATTTTCTTTGATCTTCCGCGCCATAATAAGACTTTTAACGAAACAAAACTAATTAATTAATGTTGTGTTATATCACAATTTTTGAAAAAAAAGAAGTAAATCGATAAAATCAAATCTTTAAGAGCTTATTTAGAAAAAAAATATTAAAACCATAAATACTTTCAATAGTGAAGAAGATCAAGGAATTTTGTATAATCAGCCCCATACAAATTAGAATTCAACAGGTCAAGATATAATAATCTTCAGAAAAGTCAACGAGCTTGTTGAATAAACAATGCAAAATATTAGTTCAATCTTTGGAAGATTTTTCATTAAAAATACTATTTCATATAGCTAGAATCCTAAATCAACAGAAAACTTAGATATATATTTTCAGTCTTGAACCAGGGATTGACCAGGTCAGTACCATTATATAAAAAAACTTATGAAATAATATATAAAAACTACATATACAGAATTTTGGTTCAACTGCCGGTCTTCCTCTGTAATGATTGGAGAAAAAGACCAGTAAAGTACAGGTGGTCTGCATTCAAAATATGTTAGATACAATTATTCTGTATATTATTAAGTAAGAACTGCTTTCTGACTTCAAAGTGTCCAAATAATTTACCCTCCCCCTAATGTGTAAATATTTAGCCCAAATTATAGTTTTTCCATCTATTCTGTCAGATTTCTTTGTCCTGTCTCGCTGTATGCTGAAACAAACTAATGAAGAAACCGATTTTTTCTCGAGTTTTATAGAGCGCAAACTTGAGTGAGTTGCGTATGATACACAAGTACCAAAATTCTTTCTCCCTACAGAAAATAAAAAAAACAACTCAAATAAAATTCCCAAATTTGGAAAACCTTATTTTCCAAAGGGGGTATTTTCCTCGGGGAGGGGGAGGGGGGGGGGGGGTAAACGCCTAGAACCATTCAGTTGATCCTTTCAATGGAGGTGGGACTCGGAAAATGGTATGATGGTATGATGAATGGGAAAAATTATAACCATTTTCATTAATATTGGGAACTAAACAAATGGTTTAATTCTAGCGCATATTCAGGGATTCTGTTAGGAGGGGGGATACAAAAATTATTTCGGTCGAGAAGAGCTACTAAAATAATTTTTGGGGGTGGGGTAGTTGATTGTTTTTTTACCTGAATTTTAAGACTATTTTACGAATTCAAGAAATATTTTCGGAGGAGGTTTAAAACCTAGAGTTCTCTTCCCCCTAGACACGACCATGGTTGATACTGAATAGTAAGAATCTACCAGGTCTAGTAATGGGCCTCTATTTGCTGCCGAAATTCCCAGTCTCCTTAGCATTTAACTTTAAGTGTCCACTGACAGAATTTTTTTTCTTTTTTTTATCCCTTTAAAAGTATGTAAACTTGGAAGCACCAAGCTTTTGAATATACTAATCAGAGTATACTATGAGTAGTGTCCAACTCTAAATTTTTACCTTGATCAGTATTAAATGTGGAGCCCAATTCTTGAGAGTCAGGTTCAAGCTGAAATGGTATCGAAATGCTGGGAAAAGTACTAATCAGGCCTTCTTCAAGTTCGGGAAACAAAAAAGGGTCTGAACTGTCAGCATGCTTCTTAATGTAACTTGGTAAAGCAGCATCAACTTCTAAAAACATAAAATTAAGAGTGATGTGAAACAATTTCTACAAAAATGTAAATACCTTTGACAAAAAGAATATTCAGTAAATTCAGGCATGGATGTAGCTCCAAAAAACAAAGTGACGCAAATGGAGCACCTTGTTCTTTCAGAAAGCTTGACGTAGAGATACCCCCCCCCCAAAAAAAAAAAATAATGAGAGAGTAATAGACAACAGATTCCAAAAGCACAAAAGAGCAACAGACTTATCCTTAAAGAATAAACTTTCAATTCGGTAGCAGCGAACTTTCATCTTCCGCGCCAGAATAAGACTTTAAACAAAACAAAACTAATTGATTAATGTTTTGTGATATAACAATTTTTGAAAAAAGAAGTAAATCGATTAAATCGAATTTATAAGAGCTAATTTAGAAAAAAAACGGGTTAAAACCATAAATACTTTCAACGGCGAAGAAGATCAAGGAATCTTGCAAAATCAGCCTCATACAAATTTGAATTTAACAGATCAAGAAACAATAATCTTTAGAAGTCAACGAGCTAGTTGCATAAAAAGTGCAAAAAATGAATTCAATTCATCTAACACAAAGATTTTAAACCTTAAGCTCATTATAGTTAACTGAACCTAGATCCTAAGGAACGGAAGATTTTTCAATAAAAATGCTATTTCATATTGCAAGAATCCAAAATCCACAGAAAATTCAGATATACATTTTCAGTCTTCAACAAGGCATCAAACAGTTCAGAGGCATGACCAGTCAACAAGGCATTGACCTATGTATTTCATAGGTATCAAAACATATGAGATAAACAGGGAGGAGTCTGGACTGCTTGCTTTTGGTTGCAGGTTTTAGTGCAGTCAGTTTCAACATTGGTTTCTTTCCAAGTGGCAATATGGTGAGGGGTTCTTTTTGAACTGCCGGTCTTCCTGAAACATCAAAAATATCTCATTCTCTACCCATGGGAGCCAAGTGTCAAGGTAAACACCCAGGACTGTTGTAAAATAAACTACCCCAAAATAGTTTTAAAAAAAATACCAAGGTTTCACGCCTTTCCTTGTGCAAACTGTGATAAGTAGATTCATGAAGAAACTAAATGTTGCTGTTCAGATGGTTTAAAAAAACAAAACAAGTCAAAGTATTTGCAAATGATCTAAGAAAAGGAACTGATATACTCCACCAAAGAAATTTGGAAAGAAAAAAAAATTCTTCTTTTTTTTGTTAGCAAGGCAAAAGTTATTTCTTTTGGCGAAACATTTCCCGGGGAGAAATGTGGAGCCAATTTTCCCAAATCAAGTGAAAATGACAACGAAAAAGGAAAAATGAGCCATATATTACCAGATATCTAAAAAAAAAAAAAATACTGAAAACAACTGACCTTTTTCTGTGAATTATGCAGGCTTATCTTAGTTTTTTTTTTAAGAAACTAAATTTCAGCAGGGGGGGGGGGGGGGGCGGGGGCAAACTAGGGCCTGGAACGGCAATTACACCCTCCCCCTTGCCCCAAGGCAAATTAAGCTCCTGTGTGTGATTTGTATTAAGATTTCTTGACTTCTAAAGGATGTTAACCTCTCCCCCCCTTTTTTTGAAAAATCCGGCAAATTTTTTCTTCCTTATAGCTTTTAATGGGTAACACTAAACTTAATAAATGTTAAATATTTGGGATCCACATAATAAGCTAATTCTTTTGATGTGTCTATTGACGTCAAAATTTCGTTTCTAGAGTTTCTGTTACAATTGAGTAGCGTCCCTTTTTACCCATAGTTCCTTACCTCGAACTGTTAGACTGCGTATCAACCTCTACTGTAGGTGAATGGTGCAATGACTTGGCTTAAGGCTCCTTCCGTATGATATGCGGTGTATAGCGTAGCAACTTTGCTGTTCGAGGTGGACAAATCTAAGGCTATGAGAGGAGGTCTTGTTAGAAACAGAGTCGGCCAAGTTAAGAAACTTCTGCAGGCTGTCATTTAACCTGGTCCGAGATCTGTCATTCAGGCGCGACCAACCATGGGATATGCAATCAAAGTCATATATGATTCTAGCAGAAGCAGTCAGTGGCGTCCGAGGAAGAAGCCCAAACCACCAGAGAGTTTGCTTGGACATTTGAGTTGAAAATGGAACTTGGCAAGAAAGGGTGAGGATCCTTTCATTGCTCACAAATTTATCCAACAGTAGCCCCTTGGTTCAAGGGATTTGTTTCATCTGGAAGGCGTTTATCATGCTCAAGATGGTGGATTTGAAGCGTAATGTCTCAGACAAGTACAGCACAACTGAGCTCACGTATAAATGATATATGCAAATATTCGAAGCGATCTCCAAATGGCATTGAGTCCTCCAAAGACAGTAGCATCTTTCGCGATTCGGCTGCCCAGTTCCATGTCCACGGAGCCATCATTCTAAATCACAGAGCTAAGATTGACTAAAGTTGGCAAGAACTTCAACGTTGGATCCACAGACTTTAATGCATTCCGGAGGCCTATCTAGACTGACATATCGACTGCCATTATTTTAGTATTTTGCCAGTTTTCCCGCTCCCATTTTAAGTCAGAAGATAAAGAAACTCAAAAAGATAAAGGTTATTGATACAAAAATATGCAGATTACGCATTCAATAGTTTTGAGAAACTTGTGAAAAACAAAAAGAAAAAAAAAAATGGTAAGAATAATAAAAAAGAAACCATGATTTGTAACCATTTTAACTGTGCTTTTTTTTTACAAGTTTCGCTTAAAGCATTGATTTTAATTAATTTTTTTTTGCAATTTTCATAAAAAACCAGTTTTTACTTAGACCAATCTGTCATAATTTTACTTTAGGTATTTGCGTGTCCAATAAGCACAGTTATGATCTTGTTGCTCTTTGTTCTGTTTTATTATGTATTGATAAAAACCATGAAATTATGCTCGTGTATCAGCAATGGTGGAGAGTAAGTTTAAAACCTGTCTCTTTTAAGGGTACTTGAAATTCTTTTAAGGGTTTTAGACAAGGCTCTTTTCAGGGTACTTAACACTCTTAAGGGTTTTAGACGCAACTCTTTTAAGGGTACTTGAAACTCTTTTAACGGCCTTAAAACTCTTTGAAGGGTTTGAGACACAACTCTTTTAGAGTACTTAAAACTCTTTTAAGGGTTTTAGACCTGACTCTTTTCAGGGTACTTAAAACTTTTTTATGGGTCTTAAAATTCTTTTAAGGGCTTTAGACCCAACTCTTTTAAGGATACTTAAAACTCTTTTAAGGGTTTTAGACCCGACTCTTTTAAGGGTACTAAAACTATTTTAAGGGTTTTAGACCCGACTCTTTTAAGGGTACTTAAAACTCTTTTAAGGGTTTTAGACCCAGTCTTTTAAGGGTAGTTAAAACTCTTTTAAGGGTTTTAGACCTGTCTCTTTCAAGGGTACTTAAAACTCTTTTAAGGGTCTTAAAACTCTTTTACGGGTTTTGGACCCGACTCTTTTAAGGGTAGTTAAAAATCTTTTAAAGGTTTTAGACCCGACTCTTTTAAGGGTACTTAAAACTCTTTTAAGGGTCTTAAAACTCTATTATGGGTTTTGGAACCGACTCTGTTAAGGGTACTTAAAACTCCTTTAAGGGTTTTAGACCCGACTCTTTTAAGGGTACCTAAAACTCTTTTAAGGGTTTTAAACCTGACTCTTTTAAGGGTACTTAAAACTCTTTTAAGGGTTTAGACCCGACTCTTTTAAGGGTACTTAAAACTCTTTAAAGGGTTTTAGACCCGACTCTTTTAAGGGTACTTTAAACTCTTTTGAGGGTCTTGAAACTCTTTTACAGGTTTTAGACCCTAATTTTTAAGGGTACTTAAAAATCTTTTAATGGTCTTAAAACTCTTTTAAGGGTTTTAGACCCGACTCTTTTAATATTTGCAGTTCCCAATTTGTTACGTATTTTCAATAAATTATAATCCTGTTCTTTTTTCCTTCTTAAAACACAAATATGAAGAGTATTGACCAGTGAAAATGTTGTATAGGCACTAAACTTTTTAAGCCAAATTGAAAGAAGTCCATGCAAGAAAACATAGTGTGAATTAAAAACATTTACTGTTTCCTGGTTTTGACTTTAATGTACTGATGATCTAGTGGGTAAATTGTCCTGGGCCTTCCAGCTTTCGAATTTCAAAGATGTATTCAAGTGAATTTTTAACAATAAGTCATGTTTTCCATTTTGATTTGTGTCCTTTTTTTCTTTTTGCATTAATCCTTGTTTTTGAAAACGTAATCAATTTGGCTCGAAATGGAAAACAAACATTTTTTATAAGTATCTTTATTAGTCGTTAATTACGAATATAATGCTAAATGTTAGGTATGAGAGAAATTTTAAATCCAAAATTGAATATAGTTAATATGAGATAATTTCATTCATATATTTATTTTCTTTTAGATCTATGTTAGGTTTGCCGTATGTTCAGCGTTCACACCTAATTAATATGTCTTCTCCATAGCTGTTTCTCTAATTTTCCAAAAGGTAGTATTATAATCAGGGCCATATCCAGGATTTTTTTTTTTGGGGGGGGGGGGGGGGGGGGTTACAAAAGAATTTTTGTTTTTTTTTTGGGGGGGGGTTAAAAAAAGACTTTAAAAGATGCATCAAAAATCTGTTTATACTCATTTTTGCTAGGTTTTTACGAGTTGGACAAACTTTTTTTTTGGGGGGGGGGGCTATGTTCTCATTGAAGCAACTCTATTTAGTTTATGTGGTACTCAATCATAGTAACAACAATTGTATGTATATATATATATATATATATATATATATATATATATATATATATATATATATATATATATATATATATATATATATATATATATATATATATATATATATATATATATATATAGATATATATATATATATATATATATATATATATATATATATATATATATATATATATATATATATATATATATATATATAATATATATATTATATATATATATATATATATATATATATATATATATATATATATATATATATATATATATATATATATATATATATATATATATATATATATATATATATATATATATTATATATATATATATATATATATATATATATATATATATATATATATATATATATATATATATATATATATATATATATATATATATAGATATATATATATATATATATATATATATATATATATATATATGTATATATATATATATATATATATATATATATATATATATATGTATATATATATATATATATATATTATTTAATTTTAGGTTATTTTATATTTTATCTTTGTTATTTCTTAGCGTTTGAAGACACCTTGTTTCATATAGTGCAATATCCACGTCTTTTTAGTTTGTCCTTTCATAGTGCCGTTTAGTTTGCCGTAGTCCCGTTTATTTTCTTCATCTTGAGATTTTTCTATCTCTTTGTTTTTAAGATCTTAAAATTTTCGCGCACAAACAGACAATTATGACGATTTCGCTCTTAGGAGCAAAGCGAAAGGGAAATTTATTTAGGTTGGATCTACGGTAATTTAACAAGGGAAGATAGGGATTAAATACTGTCAGTGCTACTGACAGTGTAGTGTCTGGCGACTTCATTAAAAGAGTGGAAATTCTCAAACAAAATTAGATATTTTATATGATTTATCTACAATATCACAGGACTAAATCAGAAATTCCCTTGAGAGAGAAAATTTTGCGAGAAAAAAAAAAATACACAAAAAGGTGATTGCCAATAAGCCTGGTTTTGACTGCATTCTCCCAACTTGTTACAAACACAACCTAATAGGGGCCACCCGCCTAGAGTCTCTATATGAGAAGCCTCGGAGAAAAAATAAATAATAATAAAACATTGAAGCCTTATGACCTTTTCTATTCTATAGGCAATGCTATAGCGTTGCCTCTAATAAAGAAAAAAATCCTTCTTAAAAATTGTAGTTAAAACAAAACAACTGCTAATTAATATACCAATATATGCCCCTACCTGCGTTATCTTGGATGATGAGGTCTCCAGTTACCACATCCTTTCCTCTAAAATGGTACATATTTTCTGTCATGGTTACAACCTGCAATATTTGAAACAAAAATTTATCTAGTAGAATTGAATTTTTGAAAAAAATATTAACTAAAAAATTGTCAGTAACCTTTTTGAATATTGAAAGTGAATAGATCTTAGTTTTTGAATTTAAAGATTCAAATACTTCCTTGAATTGAGTTATGGTCTAGAAGTACAGAACAAATATAGGGTAGGTCACTGACTTATTTCAATTTCAAATAACTTTTATTCCATTTTTTTTCTTAGTATTTCTCATTTTTTCAGACCCTTGGAATCAATTATGACAATATTCAATACCGTAGAACTTTAAAAATATACTAGTAGTGCCAAAAAAACCTGCATATACACCCCATCCTTCCTGCCAGAGTGAATAAATTCTATATCACCTAATTTCATGTTTTCCTACCCCTGGGCAGGAGCCCTCACTCTGGAAAATAGCCTCCTCCTCAGCTGGTTTGTCTCCTATCCCTTTTGACTTATGAAAAAGCACTGGAACACTCAATATCTGATCTAATGAGCACCCTCCAAAGTATCTGTGACCATGGGGTGGAAATTTGGACAAAGAAGGGGCAATCCCCCATCTTTACGGAAAGGATATCAATTTCACAGTTTTGATGCGTTTGTACCTCTGGTTACAGCCCTGGGTATTATAAATCAGTTTCTACCTCCACCCTACCCTCATCTATCCTGTAAAACTAAATCTGCATTTATCTGATGGCTCGACAAGACAACTGTGCCTTTATTAATTTGTGACGTGGTTTTTTTTCTTGTTTTTTAAGGCCATAACAGAAATCAGTTCAACTCAGGAGCGACTCAGTTCAATGTTAAGTGAAAGTCTAGAAAATGAAATTTTGATATCAATATATCCATTAAAAGAATTGACTTATTATTCTGTTTCAAAATGTATAAAATTGTAATTTTCCTATAATATAGGACCCCATAAGTTATTTTTGTACTCTCCCCCAAAACAAAAGTCCTGGTGGCAGCTTTGGGATCTTACATCAATCACTACCTTCACCCTCCTGCTGTTTCTCCCTCAGAACTAATTCTGTATTTATCTGAAGGCTTAATGAGTGTTAGGGTGCTTTGGCATTAAAATCCAGCCTTCAAGCCATCTCCCTCCCTCCCTAACTACAAAATAATCAGAAAACCTCATTATAGAGGTTTAAAGAGAGTTCTTGTCCTTCTTTGTAAGTCAAAAGTGATTGGAGCTCAATCCTACCAGAGTCTGTGTGGGGAGGGGGTATTTTCTGTTTTCTTTTTTTTTGGGGGGGGGAAACATCTAGACTCACACACACACCGACTCTCATATGACTCGTAGGTCCCAATTCTGCATAGATGAAACAATCTAGTAGCACTCTAGATACACTGAGTTCCATCATTTCATAGTTCTAGGTATTACCCCCACCCCCTGAAAAATACCTCATGGAAAATAAGGCTTTCCAAATTTGAGATTTTTTTTTCTGCACGGGAAGAAATTTTGGTACTTGTCTATTATATGTCACTCCCTCAAGTTTATGCTGCGTAAAGCTTGAGAACTAACTGGTTTCTTTGATAGTTTTTTTTCGGCTTAGCATGATACAAGACAAAGACAAGTGACAGAATAGATAGGAAATATGTAATTTGGGCTAAATATTTGCACATAAGGGGAGGGGGATAAAGTATTTGGACAGTTTGAAGTCAGAAACAATTCTTAGTTCATAATGTGTAGAATAATTGTACCTAATTCATTTTGCATGCTGACTTGCTATACCTTCCCCCCCCCAATCTGTTTCTCAGATAACCAAGAAAATGACAAAGAAACTGGTTTGTTTTGAATTTTTAAGAATTGTAAACTTGAGTGACTGGCGTATAATATACAAGTATTTTCCGTGGGGGGGGGGGGGGGGGGGGGGGGGGAGGGGGGAGGGAGGGGTGGGGGTCCGTAGGGGAGGTGAATGCTGGCCGCCCATTTTACCAGCCTCTACTTTACATTAATGCTCCAATTCCAAAAATTGTCTGGGGTATTAAGATAAGATAAGAGATAAGATAAGATTTATTCCAAAAATGAACTATCACTAGCCTTTGAAGGCCGAATTCGCATTCTGAGTCAAATAACAGACAATAACACACAAATCAAGTCAAATAAAAAGATCAAAATTCTGAGGTCAGGTAAAAGATAAAAATATGAAGTAAAAAATAAGTTCGAACATGACATTAAAATAAAAATTTATGAAACACTTGCTACACTGGCAATACAAGAAATTGGTTAGGTACAAATTAGAAACTATTAATTGTGTCAGTTATAGCTAAAGATAAGATAAAGATAAGAAAGTAAAAAAAAGAAACTATTGGGACATTTTATTCAATTTTCCTGTAATAAAGGGGACAAAAGTTTTTTCATATCTCGAAGTAACGCAGTGAATGGGGGACAAAACAGGGATAGGATCAGAAACAGCTCGAGGCGGCCGTAATCTGGATGGGGAGTGACATTTGGGGAAAATACTTGCCGTCCGAGGGTTTGTTATGGCATTTTTTGCAAAACGGAGGCACAAATTATTTCTTCGTCTCTCGAGGGTCTCTAGGTTTGAAATATTTAACAAATACAAATACGGTATCTTGCCCTCTTTAAAAATAATTTTTAGAGCTCTCTTTTGGACATTTTCAATTTTTCGTGTTGCTTCATTAGAGAGGCCAGGGTGCCACACAGGACAAGCGTACTCTAATATAGGACGCACAAAAGAAGTGTATACTTGTAGTAAATGTGATTGGGGGCAACTGAATTTATTTAAAAGTTTAAGGAGGGAAAGCGAGGAGTTTGCTTGTCGTAGGATATTATTTATATGGGCATCCCATTTCAAATTAGAAGAAATTGTAACACCAAGGAGTTTAAGAGATGTGACAGAGGTTTCAGGAGGTATAGGAGCAAGAAAAAGGGGAGGGGATTTAAGGAAACTTACTGAGACTATTGCGGATTTAGAAGGGTTAACAGTCATGTCAAGGGAAGAGGCCTCACAGGCAATATCTTGAGTATGCCCATTGGGTTGCTAAAGATGTTTTTATGACATATCTCTAAAACTGTCAAGTCATCAACAAATTTCCATCTATTGTCATAAAGGGTTGAAAGGCTATTAATCATAAGTGAAAAAAGGAGAGGGCCTAGAATAGTCCCCTGAGGAATGCCATTAAATATGGGGAGATGATCTGAGAAACAATTTAGATATTTAACTGCTTGAGATCTATTAGAAAGAAAAGAGGCAACGAGCTTAACAAGGAAAGTTTCAATGTGGAATTCATTTATAAGTTTATGTATGAGTAAATTGTGGTTAATCAAATCAAAGGCTTTTTGAAGATCAATAGAAATTAGATTAAGCCAAGTGTTTGGTTTTTCAAGTAATTTACCCATGGTATCAACAAGATGGATCAGGTAATGAGAGGTTGACGTGGATTTAAGATTACCAAACTGTCTAAGATCAATGAGGGGGAGGACTTTCATCTTAAGCCAGTCTGCGAGAAAACTTTCATACAATTTTGAAAAAATCGAGGTGAGGGTAATAGGACGAATGCCATCAAAACCAGGCTTCCCATTTTTCTTTTTAATTGGGGTAATAAAGCCTTGTTTCCAATATTGAGGGAACTGTCCAGATTTGGTAATTTCATTAAACAGGGTGGATAGGGGTTTTGAGAGGTAATCACTGAAAGCTTTAATCAGAGGAACAGGAATATCTAAAGGGCAAATGCTTGATCGTTTTAGTTTTTCAATTTTTTTTACAACATCAAGTGGAGAAATATGTGGGAGTGAAAAAGGAACAGGAATATCTGGAAATTCGTAAGATAGTGGCGGGGAGACTCTGGACAATAGAAGCCAAAAACTTATTTAGGTTATTAGCTGTGGTCTTTGGAGGTTCATTTAAATTAAAATTTAGTTGTTCTTGACTCTTGCCGGTAAGTTTTTTAATTTCAGAGTACCAGTTCTTTGGTTTATCATGGCACAAGTCTTTAATTTTATTTTTATAATAGGCTCGGGCAGCTTTTCTAATTTGACTTTTTAATTCCTTTCTTAACTTATTTGCTTCAGCTAAATTACCCCTCTTAAATAAGCTTATTTTCGTACGAATTAATGTTTTTATGTGATTATTTATGTAAGGTTTATCACTGGAGCACTTTCTGATTTTTTTTTCCGGGAACATAATGAATAGGAATCAATTAGTTTTTTGTGAAAAATCAAAATTTTGTCATCAAGGTTATTAGAATTATAAAGGTCTGACCAACTTTCACTGGTCAGCCATGATCCAAAAGAAAAAAGTCCTGCGTCACTGAGGGGACGGCAAACCCCAATGGAGGTAGTAAAGGAATGTTCAATGGCTGAGGAGGGAGAAAAAAGAAGACAATAGTGGTAACTGCCTCCTAGTGGTGGCAGTGCTTGCGGGGAGTTATAAAACTTACTCATGTTTGAACAAATAACATCCAGAGAGGTGTTACCTTTTGTTGTAGATATTTTAACCAGTTGTTTAATATTAAGAGAGGTGCAGATAGAGTCTATCCTCAGGTCATTCGCATCACCAAGTAAGCAAATACCAGCGTTCTGATACTTTGATAACACAAAGTCAGCACTTATAAGAAATTGTTGGATAAATTTGCGTTTCTGGTCAATACATTGGTTAGGGGAATGATAAAAGACGGCGGTTACAATTAAATTGAAAGGGCGGGGAAGTACTTTCGGTCGAAGGCTCAGCCATAGAATTTCATCATAATCTGATAAGTTGGGGGTGGGGATGAGTTTAGGTTGGAGGTTATCTCGGACAAAAAATAATATACCACCCCCTTTTTTCCCGAGAGGGTGGTCGGGAGGGCGAAGTTTTATAAACTGAGTATAATTGCTAATTTTTAGGAAATCTGGGTTCTGGGACTGAACCTCTGTCACAGCAATAATATTAATTTTATGAATTTCAGAGATACCCTCGAGTTCGGTAATTTTGTCAAAATTCAGGCTCTCAGCATTGGTAAGTAGGAGAAAGTTGGAAATTTAAACCGATTTGGGTATTGGGATTTTTTTTCAATTCGGGATGGAGTTATTTGGGGTTGAAGTTTATGAGAAGGGTGCTGTGGGTAAGGGTGTGGTTTTGAGGCATTATTAAAAGGCGGGACTGGACCGGGCTTGAGAGAAAAGGAGGACAGCGAACATATTATGGGAATATTATTAAGTTGGGATGGAACTGCGGTGGAATTCGTCTTACTATTTGAAGTTTTAGAAATTTTGCACGGATGTGTTACCTGTGGATCATTCTGCCTGCTTACTCTTAAACCAGAGTTATACTGGCAGGGTAGCCAGGGGGGATAAAGTGCAAGGGAAGGGAGAAAGGTTTCCTGGTGATCTGGAATAAGTCAAATTGGGAGTGATCTTTATATGGGGGTTGGGGGGGGGGCAAGATGATGCTGAGGGAGGGAAGTAAGGTGGGGGGTGTCTGAGAGGGGAGGGGTTGGGTTTGTTTCGGCAAATAACGGGTGGAGTCCAGAACCGGTCGGTAACTTCTTGGACGCACGGAGAAGAACGGAGTCGAAAGGAAGGGGATTTTTGGGAGGAAAATGAGTAAGGGGGGTTTGGGGATGGTCCGAATTGAGTAAAGTGATTGTGGGGGTTGGACTGACTGGGCAGGCGTAAGTACATGGGGCGGAGGATTGTTTCGAGGGATGGGTTCCTGAGGTATACTGCGCTGTATCGGGTATGCAGGGGGATAAGACTGAAAGTTGAATGGAACACGACTTAGGGGAGGGGGGGTCGTGAATACTTTCGGCGTCGCCCTAAAAAACGTTGGTTTTGTGGCCCAGTTTTGTGGAACCTACTACGACTCTTAATGGGCAATTTGATATGATGTTTTGCACAACCAAAACATCTTCCACTTGAAAAGCGTTTGCAGATATCAACATGGGGGTATTTGCAAAAATTATTCATACAACGGCTAAAAACATGAAACTTACAAATGTGTAGATATTTACAATTACTAGACATACATCTACTGTTTAAAAAACTAAAGCACACTTTCAGTTGATTACACTTAAGATCACTGAACTCATTTTTTTGAATATATGATTGCATTGGGTGATAATTACCGCTTGTAAGTTCAACATCATTGTCAATCTTTAAAGATGTGTCATTACCACTGGATTTCAAGAATAAATTATCTTCAGTTAAAAACAAGGTCAGAAGGATTAGTTTGCGTAACCTTTTTAATCCCTTGAAAAAATTCTGGCAAAGGAAGTTCACTAGCACTTGCTTGATTACATATAGTGACGTTTTCAGATTCAAATGGTTTTACAGTTTTTACGCAACTTGAAGAATTTGGATAATGCATATTTGAATTAGAAGTATCAGCTGAAGGAGAAACACTGGGCGATGTAGGGGATTTTAATGCATGTATAGCATCAACAATTGCTAGCTGAAAACCGACTTTTAACATTTTGATCTCATTGTCCTTGAAAAGATCACTTTTCTGACGTTCATAAAGATCGGATAAACTATCATAAAGAAATTCAAGATTAGTAATCCGTTTCCTGAGATTGACGATTTCCGCGTCTTTTTTTATGCAATCTTCACAGGTATGGGGCTCGAAGACACTAGCCGTTTCTGCAATGCTTGCCAATTCACCTTTACTGGAACCATAGATTTGGGGGGAAATTTGGGAATGATGGGCTGTGGTTATTTTTGTAGAATCAATCGATCCATCAGAACTATTGTTGATATTACTCGAAGCACAAGGTATAGTAGGGGAATTTGTAATACCACTTCGAACGATCATTTCAAGTTGATTTTCGTTGGAGATAGATGAATTTTCTTCATCCGAAATAACAGGGGAATTTACAGCCTCGATTGGTTGAACCACTTCTGGTTTATTATCAATGGTATTAATCACGTCATTTTCAACCGTCGACGCTCGGCATTGAACGCATAACCAATTAGGGTTTTTAAGGCGATTACTTTTTGTTATGCCAGCACAAGCAGGGTGCAACCAAGCATTGCACTTAGAACACTGGAAAGACCCAGTTCCACATTTTCTGTAGCATTCATTACAAGGATGGGACATTCTAGGCTAGGAATAAAAACAAGACAGACCTTGAATTGGAAACTATATCTTCAACTAAAACCTGGTCGCCTAAGCCAGGATTAGCACTGGTACTTGCTAAAGAAAAGTTCACAAGGCTGATCTCGCGTCTTCACTTAAAAATCACAAGCGTCATTTATTTCAAAACAAGACGTCTTGACAGGTCAAGATCTAATGGAAGTATTATGGGTGACCACGCTTTTGTTCTAGGTCTCCCTGACCCCTGTGGAAAATACATCCTCACTGAAAGGAAATTATTTCCAAAAATTCCCCCTGACACTCCCCCCTGCAGAAACCTTACTTGCGGAAAATGTTCGTATTTATTCCAAAAACAACTAGCCTACTATTTGTAAGAAATAGGGAAATTACTAAACTTAAAAGGCATGTATAATTCTACAATAGGGTTTATGATTATTTTTTTATGGAGGGAGGGAGTACACAATAAACTATAGAAAACACATCAAAAATGTGAAATTAATATCCAGTCTCTTATATATTTAACCATTAGACCAGTATTTGTGGTCTATGATGTTATTGTGAAAGCAAAGATTAACATTAAGCCCAAAAATGAGCAGAATTTGTTCCATGTAGAGGGGGGACTGCCCACTCTTAATCAACACCTCCACCTCTTGGCTACAGAAACTTTGGAGGGTGCTCATTAGATCAGAACTTGAGACCTCTAGTCCTTTCCTTATGATTTAAAAGTGATTCTAGACCAACCAGCTGGGGGGGGGGGGGGGTTAAATGCTGGCTCCTAATATTTTCAGAAACTTTGTAGGGTGCTCACTAGATCAGAAATTGAGAACTCTAGTCCTTTTCTTATGAGTCAAAAAGTGACTCTAGATCAACTAGCTGGGGGGAGAGGGTAAACGCTCCCCCCATATTTTGTTTTGTTATTGTGAAAGTAAAGATTAACATTAAACCCAAAAATGAGCAGAATTTGTTCTATATAGAAGGGGTACTGCCCACTCCTAATCCATACCTCCACCTCTTGGCTATAGAAACTTTGGAGGGTGCTCATTAGATCAGAAATTGAAACCTCTAGTCCTTTGCTTATGAGTCAAAAGTGATTCTAGACCAACCAACTGGGGAAGGGGGGTAATGCTGGCTCCCAATATTTTCAGAAACTTAGTAGGGTGCTCACTAGATCAAAAATTGAGACCTCTAGTCCTTTTCTTATGAGCCAAAAGCGACTCTAGATCAACTAGCTGGGGGGAGAGGGTAAATGCTCCCCCCCATATTTTTTTGTTATTGTGAAAGCAAAGATTAACATTAAACCCGAAAATGAGCAGAATTTTTTCCGTATAGAAATTGGACTGCCCACTCCTAATCCACACCTCCACCTCTTGCTACAGAAACTTTGGAGGGTGCTCATTAGATCAGAAATTGAGATCTTTAGTCCTTTTCTTATGAGTCAAAAGTGATTCTAGACCAACCAGCTAGGAGGGGGGGGGGGTCGCCAGCCACCGAATTGGATAAAAACATGTTTTCTTCCAAATTATTCCTTAAATCAGCTTCCGTGTTTCCTGTTAGCTTCCGCTTTTTAATCTAATTTATTTATCTGAATATCTAAGTTCCTAGTTTTCTGAAAAACTAGTCATTAATTACATTCTAATGTCAAGTCTCTTGAAGTTTAAGCAAGTATAAGATAAATGCCAGTCTGTCAGTCTTGCAGTCTGATTCTTGTGTACTTGTGAAGCAAATTTTAAGGTAAAAAATGGTTCAATTGCTGACTAACTGTATTTTGAAGTATGGGGTCCTATATTTATAGGAAAATTACAATTTTATACATTTTGAAACAGAATAATAAGTCAATTCTTTTAATGGATATATTGATATCAAAATTTCATTTTCTAGACTTTCACTTAACATTGAACTGAGTCGCTCCTGAGTTGAACTGATTTCTGTTATGGCCTTAAAAAACAAGAAAAAAAAAACCACGTCACAAATTAATAAAGGCACAGTTGTCTTGTCGAGCCATCAGATAAATGCAGATTTAGTTTTACAGGATAGATGAGGGTAGGGTGGAGGTAGAAACTGATTTATAATACCCAGGGCTGTAACCAGAGGTACAAACGCATCAAAACTGTGAAATTGGATATCCTTTCCGTAAAGATGGGGGATTGCCCCTTCTTTGTCCAAATTTCCACCCATGGTCACAGATACTTTGGAGGGTGCTCATTAGATCAGATATTGAGTGTTCCAGTGCTTTTTCATAAGTCAAAAGGGATAGGAAACAAACCAGCTGAGGAGGAGGCTATTTTCCAGAGTGAGGGCTCCTGCCCAGGGGTAGGAAACATGAAATTAAGTGATATAGAATTTATCCTCTCTGGCAGGAAGGGTGGGGTGTATATGCAGCTTTTTGGCACTACTATTATATTTTTAAAGTTCTACGGTATTGAATATTGTCATAATTGATTCCAAGGGTCTGAAAAAATGAGAAATACTAAGAAAAAAAAATGGAATAAAAGTTATTTGAAATTGAAATAAGTCAGTGACTTTTGACCTACCCTATATTTGTTCTGTACTTCTAGACCATAACTCAATTCAAGGAAGTATTTGAATCTTTAAAATTCAAAAACTAAGATCTATTCACTTTCAATATTCAAAAGGTTACTGACAATTTTTTAGTTAATATTTTTCAAAAATTCATATATATATATATATATATATATATATATATATATATATATATATATATATATATATATATATATATATATATATATATATATATATATATATATATATATATATATATATATATATATATATATATATATATTTATATATATATATATATATATATATATTATTTATATATATATATATATATATATATATATATACATACAATTGTTGTTACTATGATTGAGTACCACATAACCTAAATAGAGTTGCTTCAATGAGAACACAGCCCCCCCCCCAAAAAAAAAAAAGTTTGTCCAACTCGTAAAAACCTAGCAAAAATGAGTATAAACAGATTTTTGATGCATCTTTTAAAGTCTTTTTTACCCCCCCCCCCCCCCAAAAAAAAAAAAAAAAATTCTTTTGTAACACCCCCCCCCCCCAAAAAAAAAAAAAATCCTGGATATGGCCCTGATTATAATACTACATTTTGGAAAATTAGAGAAACAGCTATGGAGAAGACATATTAATTAGGTGTGAACGATGAACATACGGCAAACCTAACATAGATCTAAAAGAAAATAAATATATGAATGAAATTATCTCATATCAACTATATTCAATTTTGGATTTAAAATTTCTCTCATACCTAACATTTAGCATTATATTCCTAATTAACGACTAATAAAGATACTTATAAAAAATGTTTGTTTTCCATTTCGAGCCAAATTGATTACGTTTTCAAAAACAAGGATTAATGCAAAAAGAAAAAAAGGACACAAATCAAAATGGAAAACATGACTTATTGTTAAAATTCACTTGAATACATCTTTGAAATTCGAAAGCTGGAAGGCCCAGGATAATTTACCCACTAGATCATCAGTACATTAAAGTCAAATCCAGGAAACAGTATATGTTTTAATTCACACTATGTTTTCTTGCATGGACTTCTTTCAATTTGGCTTCAAAAGTTTAGTGCCTACACAACATTTTCACTGGTCAATTACTCTTCATATTTGTGTTTTAAAAAGGAAAAAAGAACAGGATTATAATTTATTGAAAACACGTAACAAATTGGGAACTGCAAATACTAAAAAAACTAATAAAAGCAAGGCAGATCACAAAGCGAGACTCAGAAAAAAGAAAAAATTAACTCGCTATACAACGCATTTTTCATATAAATGAAAGTCCCGCGTCTATTAAACAAATTCTGAATTCCTAAATTCACTATCTTTTATCATCTTTTTCAGCCGTCGGAAAAGAGGCACGACCACTGTCAATCCTCAACAAATATTCACTTGAGTAAAATACAGATTTAACTAATAATATATGCAATACAAATCGACACAAATTTAAAATAATCACATAAAAAGACACCTGCTTTTTTTTTTATCACTTTTAACCTTCAGTTATCGTCGGCTACCTCCATCTTTTTGACCCCACTATCACATCAAAATTCTAAAACAAAATTATTATTAGCGACAAACTTAAATAAACATTTTCAATGACTAGATAAGAAAATACTCGAGAATGTACTTCAACAGACTAATACTCATGAACAAGGCCGTATCCAGGTGGGGGGAGAGGGTTGAACCATATCTCAAGATCATGCAAGTCATTATTTTTTATTTTGCTAATTGTCTGTGACTTATATTGAACAAACTGAAATTTGGAAAAAAAAGTTTCATTGAGTTAGTTCATTGAGATGTAGTCAGATAAATAAACTGTTCAACTAGGATAGTACTATAACAGCTTATGACTTTATTGAAGGTAGTATTTTTAATTGGATGTTCTTGTATTGTTTTTAGGCAGTATTACTCGTGTCTCGGCTGAGGAAGCCAAATCCCAATGGGGCTTTTTCTGATGCTGATATTTCTTCAGCGACCCTTATTGAAATATGCCAACCTGAAATTTCTGCAACTACAGAGATGGATATGCAATGTGCATCTGGATCTTTATCTAGTGACACAGCAGGTTACTATGAATTTTATATTATTTTATTTCAAAGTGGGTAATATTTCAGCTTACAAATTCATTGCAACAGTTATGAAAGCTCAGACTGAAAGCTCCATTTCCATCTAATTTTTTTTCCTTGAACATTTAAAAGCTTTAGGTTTGGTCAGGGGGGCACCTTTTTAGTCTACTATTATTATAACTACTATTTAATCAAGCAACAGGAGATTCAGGAGAAATTGCATGTATTTCTTCTTATTTTTATATTTGTCTTAGACTACCCTAACCTTTGTGTTTGTTTGTGAGTCATTTTTAGAACATTGACAAGATAACCTGTATGTTCTACTAAAAATCACTGGAAATTACTGTCACTTGTTGTTAACTTCAAACAAATTAACAAGTTTTGATTTATTTAAACTCCTCTGAATAGTCATTATACTTAATCTACAAGGTATTTTTTTTCGTTAGGTTAATATATAACAGCAAGTCATGGTAATTTACATTTATTTCTTGTTTGATTGCATATTACCTAAGGTATTTTCGAATTCTTTGAACGGAATAGAAAAAAAACAGGTGAATTCTTTGAGCCTGAATTACAATCTTTTCCTGGCGACCACCCTGTTTTTTAATTTTTGAGTATATTTGAGGAGAAATACGCCATCATTATAAAAGACGCAAGTAATTAATTGCACTCACAAAATAAAAGTTTATAATTCTCTTCAGCTATCCAAATATAGAGTAATTTTATCAACTTAAGCAATTCTCAGAAGCAGCGTGGCCAAGGAGGCATTCTAAAAGATATGTATATTTGTTACAGCTCTAATGGGGGGGGGGGTTCAATTGTTAATTGCCATTTTTAATAAGAGAAAGGGGTTTTCAGTTGTTAATTGGCTTTATTGATAAGAGAGTTTCGTTCTTGTACCTTAAGTTAATTCTTTGTATATGAGTTCCTCATTTACTTATTTCTGTGGGTAATTATTAGTTAAACTCTTGGTTGACGATTCGCGAATAGCGTGCCTGAGTGGAGGCGGAACTTCATGTGTAGGGAGCTTAAATTAGCGGTTCAAAATGGGGAGCTACATTAATGGCCATACTGAGTCGAAATCAGATTGAAGGGCTTCAGGTTCCTTTGAGAGCGAGTGGAGCCACATGGACAAAACTATCTTGAGAAATACTAACATAAAGAGAATAAAAATAAGAAAGTGATGTATTTATTTACTCACATATCGAACAGAGCTTCGGGTATATCAATACACTTGCAGTAAGTGACACTGGGTTAAAACTGCTCACTGGTAATATAAGTAACGTTCAGTACTTCTGTCTATTAATTTCACACAGATTCAACATGAGTGAATAATTCACAAGATAACATATAAGAGACTCCTTATCGAATCTAAAACTCCTTCTAGAATCCTCATAGACTGAAAAAAGACTGGCTCAAAATTGCTAAGTTCTAGCTATCTACTCTTTCCAATTTCGCCAGAGGTTACGTCCGGGCGTTACTGACAAGTATATTTTTCAGATGCTATTGGTTCCACTATTTGTCCTATATTACTATTGAACCAATCAGCTAGTTTATTTTAATTAACTTTTGAACCGGCTTATGATTCTTTAAAATTTCACTTTGGAATTCTTCTTAGCATGATAAAATTTTTTACTTGATACATAGTTTCACATTGTATTTCACGCAAATATTTTTTTGAAGCTTTACCTTGTAATTTATGCAATTTTTGACATATTTTATGCAAATTTCAAACCCAAGATTTAGATTACATGGTTGGTTGCGTGTCATGTGAAATTGATCATTCTGAATATTTATTGCTATTACTTTTTTTGTGGGAAAGATTTTTCATAGTTACGATTGTAATACAATGTTTTTAAATTTTACAATTAAGTGTTACTTTAATTTTGTGGGTTTATACTGGGCGATTATATTTTACTTGGAAAGTTTTTGGGGTCTTGAAAATCGATTCCATTACATATCATCCTTCCCATTCTTAACGATGTCCTCATCGTTGTGTCCCCTGCTCTTTCTACTCTTTTAAACTTTGATCTCGCTTCCCCTCTTTTTTGATTTGGTACTTGTTACTTAAATTAAATTTAGCTTTGGTAAGATATGACACTACGTTTTAAAACATCACTTTAAAGTCCACCACCTATACACTCTATTTGACGAAAGGGTCAAAGAGTTTCTATGACACATTTGGTTATATGATTATGTAACAATTATATTCCCTCCACCTGATACTAAAATTTCTTCACCTGATATGCTCATAATTCTACATGGCTCTAATTAATTGAGTTCTACCTTTGCGACTTAAAATGGTACATATTTTCTTTTTCTCTAAACTTTACTATACTTCCACCTGACGCTATGACGATACGATACGTAACTGATTTTCTACATGGTTCTAACTAATTGAGTTCTGCCTTTGTGACTATTTTAGCACTTAAAATGGTACATATTTGCTTTTTTTTTCTAAATTTGACTATACTTCCACCTGACGCTATAACGATACGATACGTAACTGACTTCAAGAGCACTGATATATATATATATATATATATATATATATATATATATATATATATATATATATATATATATATATATATATATATATATATATATATATATATATATATATATATATATATATATATATATATATATATAATATATATATATATATATATATATATATATATATATATATATATATATATATATATATATATATATATATATATATATATATATATATATATATATATATATATATATATATGTATATATATATATATATATATATATATATATATATATATATATATATATATATATATATATATATATATATATATATATATATATATATATATATATATATATATATATATATATATATATATATATATAAATTAAACGATTTGCAAACAAAAGGTTTCACAATATAAAATTTGTTTTGAACTTAATGTCTGATTGCAACATTGGGGTAGTGTAATCTACACTTATTTTCATCTGATTATGAAAAGTTATTCAATATTCACTAAAGTTTTAATTGGATACATAAGATTCACACTTACTTCATCATTCTACGTGTCTATAATACTCACATACGTTGTCACTTTACTTGGTGCTTCCGTTTAATTACTAACTGGGTCGGTTAATTGTTTATGGTTTGTCTTCGTGGTGTTTCACTTTTTCGCTACTTGTTCCTTGGGATAATTGTTTACATTGTTCATAAGTATGACCACTTGCACAAAATTGTCCGTGCGTGGTTCGTCACTTCAAACACGAGGGGTTGATGTCACAGAGTTGTTGAAATGTTTATAGATACGTAACCCCTGGAGAATTGATTACATGAAATGGTTATCTTGATCGCTGGGCTGGGTTTTTTTCTCGGGCACTATTATCCTCGGAAAAATCTAATACTCGTACAGTCTTTGTTTCCCGTAAATTGTTCATGTTCTGTCCTTCTTTTATTTGGACGATGGGCTATGTTTCAACATTTAACGTTAACTATGGTTGAATCAAAATTCAATCCTGGTTCTTTGTTCGACGTATTGTCTTTGATTTTTGTTTTAATGATACATCATCATTGAGGGATTAATGATGGGGATTAAAACACTAATGACTGGTTGGTTTTCTTCTCTTTACATTTCATTTTGGGAAAAGTTTAGCACGTGCAGTTTATATTTTCCACAAAATTGATTATGTTTTGATCTTCTTCTCATGGAGGATGGTTCGGTTTTGCGACATCTAACAACAATTGGAATAGGTTCAAAACTTAAATTTGGAATCTTGTTCCGATATATTGTCTCTGATTTTGTCTTAAATCTTCGAGGAATTTATTCCACTGATATTCTTGGTGTTCCAAACATTAAATCTTAAGGACCTTGCCGTCTAAGGATAGTAATTTGACAGATATTTATGCAGTTTTACGACATGACTGGTCGGGGTGGTTTTCTAGGTTATTATTAGTTCAGATGTATATCTATATACGGGGGTCCTTGGTTCGCCAATAGTGGTTGGGGTAGTGTTACCTTGTACTAGGCTTGGTTGACTTGGACTGTCATCAGGTCATTGTCTTCAGGGGTTTTTCTAGGTGAGTACTTATCGGTGGTTGACGAATGATGAGAGTAGATGCTACTGGGTTGTGTCCGTGTTGCATGCTGGTACACCAATAATTAATTTGCACTGATTACTCTGCTTCCTGGAATATAAATATCTGGGCGAATCATACGCTCTTTGTAATTACATAAGTAAAAAAAAACACGTACGGCGATAATACACAATTTAACAACATTAAACGGGGGGGACTATTGTTTTAGACAATAGTCGTGATTAGTTGTACTAATCATATTAATTTAATATGGGTATAATTTAAACTCAAAGATAAAATGAATAAAAGCAATCTTCATGCTTTTATAAGCATATTGCAGCAATACTAGGTTACAATACTAGGTTGCTTATCTCGTAGTAACCTAGGCAATCATAAGAAAAATGATTATATTTACGAAAAATAACACTATATAAGATTCTCAAGATTTGGTAATTATATGTATACATGTATATATGCGCATTTGGCACATGTTCAATGTTCAATACATTTTAAATGTTATTCCATATTCATTTACCTTAGCATTTAATGTTCAATTCTAAGACTACATGCGAGGTAGGTTACATGGTTTTATAAGAGGCCACGATTTACTATAAATTTTCAAATCTTTACTGTTCATGGGCGTCCATGCCGCTTAAGAAATACATCTTTGCAGCTGCATGGGTTTGCACAAAAAAATAAGTGGAAATTTGGGACTGGACATGGCACGAATGAGGACCTCTATTCTCATTCGTTCGATCATGTCCTCCCTTTTTTTTTGTTTAAGGATTATTAGGGAGTTTCCGGGTTTAGGTTTTGCATCTCACTCGGCTCGATGTGATCTGACTTTGCTCTTTTTCTACGCGTTATTCTCAAAATTCTTCCGTAATTTAGGTTCAATAATCTTCTTATAGTTATAGAGATCATGAATACTAATCCTACCGTCAGGAGGATATTCCACCAAAAATTTGTTGAGTATAGTCCGTATTTACTTTCTACATACGTCAATCTTTGGTCTTCATTAGTAGATAAGGGAATTTGAGAGTCTAAGGCTTCTCTTATTTTTTAGTGGTAAGGTTCCCTTGATATTCTCTATTTTGGACCATATTGTGGTTTTTACTTCTTCATCTTCAACATTAGGAATTGTATACGATAAATTGACTGGTTTGAAATTGACCACCTTGGGGCTTATTATATTTGTGCTTGTGGTTATCAGTGGTGTTTGTACCGTGGTATCTTTGGTTATTAACCGACACCCTTGTTTATGGTTATTGTTCCCACGTCTTGTAATAGTAGTTCGGTTCTGTAGCTTGGATCGATTCTTTCAGTGTTATTGTAACATGAGATAGTCCCGACTGTTTCCTTTGGGACAGAAAATAGGCACAGGTCATTTCTAAGATGAATGAATATTTCTCGTTTAGTACTGCCTACTAGCGCTTCGCATGAATTGGGAATTTCTTCTTGTTGAGTTTCTTTTAAAAATATATCTAACATTTAGGATCCAGGTTTTACGTTAAAAATAGGCAGGGTTAGTTGACATACTAGGTTTTGAATGTTACACACTCCTTAAGGTCCTGTGGATTAGCTAAGACGTATTTCCTTCTATCTTGATCAACTAGCAAGTATTCCGCTTGGGGGGTGATGGTCATGAACGAATTAGTTCTCCTTATATTGGCTGGAAACGTAGAAATTTTATACAAGTCATATATGGATTGTTGATTTATTAATGGAATTGTTACTACTGCAAATAGTTGTTCGTTTATTTCCGTGATGGAACCTTTAGTTTGGTGTAATAGTGGAACAGGTTAGCTACTTCTGGCTCTGTTGGTAGGTGTAGACCGAACGTTAGATGTGTTTTTATTTCATCTAGGATATTTTTTAGGTTCGAAGGGTCCACGAGATCATATGACAAAGTTCCTCCAGTAAGGGCAAATATTGCAAATTCAAATTTGCTCACGTCGGTTGCCAAGTTAAGTAATGACATTGTCACTATATCTAGTGATACCATGGTGAGGCTCGAATCGGAAATCACACGATCTACTTCATTTTTTAAATAATTCATTATGTTTACTGTTTTTGATATTTTCTTCGAGATTGCCTCGATTTTGTCTCTCTGATAATTGGCTATACTGGCTTGTATTTTTGGACATGTAAGATCACGTTCATCGCGTTATTTATTTTTCCTACGTTTTCCCTTAGGATATTTAGGTCTTCTTCAGTCGATAGCCCAAATAAGCGTGAGGCTAATTCTCCTACGATTGGTATTAGACTAGCTGATCTGCGGTATTTGCTTTTTCGAAAAAATACTTTGAAGATTCTTGTGGTGCTTTGCTTTAACTTTTGTATCTCGGTATTAATAATTCAAATAGTGCTTGCAGTCTTTGTCTATATAATATTAAGAAAGATTGGTGAATCGATACTCTTAGGGTATTTTTCTCATTTAGCTCAGGTAACGATTCGACGTAGTTTTTGGCTGGTTCGTCTGCCATGGCCAATCTAGCACATGTGTGTTTGCCGTCAATTGTCCAGCATTTTTTGGGTACATATTTTTCTTTCTTTTTACTTTCCGTAAGTTTCCTTTTGTTGTCCGGATGGTTTCCTTGAACTAATATAGTTTGAGTCTCGGTATGCAATACTGGGAGTCTTGCCCTAAATTTTATATACATGTTGCCGAAGGAGTTGGTCTTTGTAAATGTTGGTCCTGTGGACCATGACCATTTGGTGAACGTCGCTGGTTTCAAATGTGTTATCATAATTAATTTTCCTTGGGATAGTTCATTGAGTGTGATTAATTCTTGTCTTGCATTGGATGTGATATCCGTTAGTGATGGTTGTATTTCCTCTGTTCTTGCCTCGAGTTTGGGCATAGTTGTTGTGGTATTTTCCTTTCTTTGTGGCTTGTCTATTTTTTTCTTCATTTCTTTTGAAGCTACTTTCTTAGTAACGTTGCTCGTCGTATGGTCTTGCCATAGTTGCTTGAGGTATGTCCATATGCTTGGTAATTCGTTTAGCATGGCGTAATTTCCATCATAGAGTTTATTTTTCTTGGAAGTTGTCAGGAAGGAATCCGTAGTATATCTTGCCGTAGTATATTCGCTTATAGGATCGTCCAAATTACTTAATTCTCTTTTCCTTCTGTTTTCTCTGTTGTTAGTTCCTAGAGCTTTATCGATTTCGGCCATTTTCTTGTCAAAGTCGTCTACTATGAATTTTGATTTAAGTTTAGGGAGAATGGGAGGTAGATTTTCCTTGTGGTGCATGTCCTTCGTGTTCTGCAAGCTTTTGTTCGATTTTAAGAATCGGAATATAGAGTCCTTTAATTCATTGGTATTCTTTTCCAGTCTCATTACTTGTTGAAATAGGGTTTCAAACAGTTTGGGATCAAGTTTCATAAATATCTTCCAAGTATTGTGGCTTGCAAGTAACGAATTCTCATGTTTGAAGATTATTCCATGTTTTACGATATCTTGGGCTATAGTTTGGGCAACGAAGATTATCATAGAATTGGTTAGCCATATCCTTTTTTGCTGCTGTTTCTGGAATTAATATTTCATTAAACATAATATAGGAAGGTTTATTTGATTAATAATTGAGCGATACTTTAGACTCCTACTATACGGGACTTTTTTTTTCAATGGTGAAGGAAACAAGGTGAGATTAAGGTTCATGGTCATACAATTTGTTACTTTCTTTATGGTGAACGTACGGCTGATTCTTAGGCTGGGGGGATAGACATTTTAATTGCTTTCACGCAAGAAAAAATTATTTTTTTTAACATAAAAGGTGCGTGGGTTAACTTAATTATTTCGATTGGGACAGTTTTTTTGATTTCTTGGTAACTTTTGATTTTGATTCATAAGTTTTAATTCTCTTAAATATAATTTCTTTTCTTTTGGCTTTATATGTCACAATTCTTTGATTATATAAATACTGTGTGTAGTATTTGATTTCTTGGAGGGGGTCATGTTTTCCACGGTATTTAACGCAGTCTGAATTTCCTTCAATTTTGTAAACTAATTTTTGCTTTCTACACTTGTCAAGAAGCAATAAATCTGTCTGACAAGGACCTTTAACGTACCAGTACCGAATTTTGTGTTGTCTTTGTAATTTCCTAATTTCATGTTGAATAAAATGGAGGTACTTCCCCTTTCTGCCGTTATATTTTATTCCTAATTTGCCTCTCGCTGGCCGATATTCGGGGGTGTTTGCAAAGTTTAGACCGAACTCATAGGATTCTACGTCAAATTTCCTTAATCATACTTAACGTCCCATTTTTTCGCGAAGACTTCTTCCCCTGATTTATTCACAATGATCATTGCCGCCGAGTATATGACATTTTCTTTGGCGTGCTTTATACATATGAACTCCGTATCGATAATTGCTTTGGCCATTGTTCTGAAATGAAAGGTAGTTTCTATTGATTTTTGTCTAGTTAACTTTTTCAAAATTGGTTATAGTCATGGTACACTCTAGGTCGAGGTCAAACTACCTTTTTACCGGCATTTCCTCAATACAACGGGTACTCATTCATTCGACCGTAATTCGAGTCATCTAAAGCTCCATATTAACCAATAATGAATAATTACTTTGAGTGGAAAACAAGGTAACTTAGGTCGAGGTTGAACTACTTTTTCACCGGTGCCACCTTGCACCTGGCTATTTGTGTGTTCGAACATAATTCGATTTCCTAAAGCTCCGTACTCTAGTTTAACGACTTTGCGGTCGTTTTTAACTAATTCCATATAAGCTTAAAAGTATATAGACTTTCGAGAAACTACCTTTTTGTCAACGTAATAACAGTATATTTAGACGCTTGACATCAATGTAATTCATAGTTTTATAAATATTAATACACTACTGGTTTTATCATATAACGCACTTTTACATAATAATAGTAATCACTTTATATAGACATAACCCTTTCAGGTACTATCAGAGGGTTCTTTTATTATTCATTTCAACGAGATTACCTATATATACAGTTTCTTTCACTAATATTGGGTTTTAATTTTCAATATGGGTGCATCATCCGGCAGTGCCGCCCTTGAACTTGGGGATGTGAGCATATCGAGAAGTCGATAATCTTTCCATGACGAAACATTTGAGCTGAGAAATTGAGTTCAAATAGTATATTATTTTTCCCGGTTTCAGGTATATTTAAGTACATTAAATACACTAATAATCGGTTTGGGAGGTGTAGGCCCTCCAGTGTGGCCGTTATGTCATTTTTTCGCATGTTTTGTCGAATGACTTTTCGGCAGAGCTGAGATAGCGACAGTTGGTCATTTATTATTCTTACTACGGAGAAACATAAGTTCACGTGTGATTGGCAACAACATAGTTGCTTACGCACGATTACGTCTATACCAGGGAATATTTTTTCTTTCCGAAATTTTCGTCTTCTTTGAAGAAATTCGGTGTAATTTTCTTTATGTCTTTATACTCTCTTGGGATAATTTGAAAAATGGCGGACCTCGTTAAAGATTCGAATCCAATAAACCCTTCAAGTTGTACTTAGTAAGAAATACCATTGCTATGTGCCTTTCCCCGAAATGATCAACAGTGAAAAACACTGGGCTTAAGTACTTTCCACGTATTGGACTTTTTTTTGTCCATTCTAATGATAGGGGTGAGATTAGGGTAATTCCTTCGAGTCACTTTTTATAGGGATATTTGTTGATTTTCTCATGAGAGTTCCCCGGACAAGCAGTCTTGACCAATGGGATAAGAGGCACCACAGGTCACTACGTATGCCCAACGGCTCCCCTTGACTTAGGGTAGTTTTGTCTAACTTTAAAACCGTAGTTTTTCATTATGTAATGATCACTTTTTGTAACTGCATGGTTGTTTCTCATAAGAGAGTTAGGGCAAAATGGCAATGGGATGTTATATAGACACCACCCGCCATTGTCCCTTGGCCATAGCTTCCCACGACTGAGGGGCCATCCGTTTAAGAAGTCTGACGAATAGGCAGTTGTAGTGCTTGCCAAGCAACGTCTTGTTGTGCAATTAAGTCTCGTATCCATGTAACTTTTCTCAACAGAGGGTAAAAGTCAAGTGATTGCATGGTGGGACAATATACACCATGCTCATCCCTGGCTCTAATCTCCTATGCTTGTGGGTTCATCCGTTCTCACCGTTGTATGTTGTATGGATATTTGAGTTATTCCTCCTATACCATTTTCAAAGTATTTCATGGGGTTATTCGCTGACTATTATTTTATTTTGCTTTTATGAATTAGAATTGCCATGTATACTGAGCTTTTATTAATTGTTGAAAGAATTTTTTTTGTTACCATTCGAAGTGTGAGGGGTACCACTGCTGATTTTTTTTTTTGCTTAGAGTATTTTTCACCTTTTTTTTGCGTGGTTTTATGAGAAATTTTTAGGGGTTTGGGGGTCACTACTGATTTTTACCTAAAAGTACCTTTACATGGTTTTGAGTAGGCTTCCAAGCTTAAGTTGTTAAAGAAAGGGTTGTTTTATATTTACTAGTATATTTCAGTTAATGCTATAGCTGTCGATCAATTTGAAAAGGTTTTTAAAACTTCACTTAGTATTTAGTGTGGGTACAAAAAATTTTTTTCTTAAGTTTTTAGATAACCAAGCAAACATTCCTTTTTTAACAATCTTTTGAATGCGAATGTGATTGTTTTGTATCCTGCCAACGTGAACAATTATTATTAAGGCCGTAGTTTGAAGATATGAACTTATCTTTTAAGGCTTTTAAAAATTAGGCTATTAAATTGCAACGTATTTTGATTTACCGTCACACTTTATTCAGCTTTGATTACCTTCCATTACAATACCTATTGATTTTAGTTTCTTCGGTTTTGCAATTGATTAATCAAAGAAAGTTCATTTATTTTATACTATAATTATTTCTTCGTTATTTACTTATTTTGAAGTTATTGTTTAGGTTGAATCGAGTGAGGAGTTTTTGTTGAGTTTACTCAAATAATACCTTTATGATATGTAGGAATAAGCTCTTTATTTCAGTGTATTTTAGAATTATGTTAAATTGGAGGAGTACAAAGGCTTGTTAATCGGGACTGAATCTTCCCGAATAAATGAGTTAACAAGGAAAATACACTCACTTTTAGGGTGTCAATTTTTCTTCTCCCGTGGCGGAGTTATCGCCATGTGGCGGAGATGTTTATGTTTATGCACAATATTGCATAAAAACTTGTTAAGGCATAAAAATTTATTTCTTTATATTCCCTACACGTAATTATATTATACCTTTTTTGTAGTGAACCATTGGTCAATTTAGTTTAGTCCCGATCTAAATGTAGTAAGATATAATAGGCTGCAATCTATTTATTATGGAGTCAAACGATATGAGAATTAATTTGTACAAACAGCAATATATAAAACTTAATCGTTTTTCATTTTTTGTGAAGTTAAAATCGTTTCGTACGGGAATCCTATCTGGGTAATGATTTCACAATGTTGCAGAAGGAGGATATTACGATGTTGTTAACCTATAATATTTTAAGCATTCTGTTACTGGGCTATTTAAGGCACATCGTGTTTCTATATCGGGCCATTCTTCTTCTGTGGCAGAAATAATGCCATACGGCAGGGGTATGATATTACCTATCATTTTACAGGGATGTTGTTTATGCGTTTGATGTCTCTGAAACGAATTCGTTTATGTGTCTACTTTAATCTTGCGGCGCCATACGTTAATGCCACCAAGGTGCCGCACAAGAGTGCCGCGCGACTAAGGGGGGGTTCACAAATTTGATTAGAATATTTTCATGGTATCTGTAATTCTTTTTCTTTGGTATTCTATCGCGATAATTTTTATTAGGTTAGCCTTGTATAAGGGCTTGATTTAAGGAGAAAGTTCGAAAACTTAGCTTTTATTTCATCTACCAATCTAGGTTTTTTTTAAACGCGTTTCTGAACGAAGAGCAAAAGTGCTTTACCGGTGTTGGGATTTATTAACTTCCTTTCTTTTATGGTTTCAACTTTTGTTTGATTACATTAGAAACTACCCTTGGGTCATTCATACTTCGTATGAACTTAAAGACTATTCTTTACGGCAGAGGTTTGATATTACCTAGAATTTTGCAAGGATCCGCTTATGCTTTTCGAATGGAATTTTTGCCTAAGATAAAGGAACTTATCTACCTTATATATTTTTAATATAATTTCTCATTAAGAATATTTCTCATTAAGTTCGACGTGGACTATTTTTGTTCCATTTCACTAAGAAGTCCAAGGGTATTAAACCTTATTTTCATATCCGTCTCAATATTGCATATTTAAATAGGGTTTTTCAAGCATTTTCTAAATTAATGATTATCCTTGGCTTATTTATATAGTTTGTATAAATGCTTGCATTCGTCGTAATAATTTTAGTTCAAAATCGTATGTGTCTCAGTGAATATATACTTTTTTTTTAGAACTCTTAATGATATAAATTTCACGAAGTTTGACTTGAACAATAAGTTTTTAATTAGTTTTATTTTACAAGTCATGATTGGAGGATAAGTTTAGTAAAGATGAAAGGTTGGAACAGTTTACAAGGTTGGTGAGAATTATTAAATATCGCTATTCCTTATATGAGCGTTTGTGAACTACGATGATTTTGTAGGGTTTTTCTTGCTTTCTTTTTTGCGAGAATTCGTAGAAGTTAGACTTGGCATTTTTTGTAATGATTTGCAAATTAGGCTAACATTGCAGCCATGTTTCTACAAGTATAGCCATGTTTCTACAAGTTTCTACAACTACAAGTAGTTTACTTTCAAAAGTTTCCTGTTAATGAAAGGGTTCTGTTTGTTACGCTAATCTTTAACGAATTTTTTCAAGTCTATTATTTATTGTCTGACTGCCAAAGCAGAACAATATTTCCTATCATTTTAGGAGACATTAGCCTAGTATTATACATCGGTATCGTCACAAACACCATACCTAATTACTTTATCTACGAGATACCATATTTTGGGATTTCAATTATTTGCACTACAGGTTTGTGATTATTTAATTTTGTCTCTCAAGACTATTTAACCGCGCGATTGACACGCGATGTCTGCTATTGTTCATAACGTTTTAATGAGTTTACGTTTGATTGACACAGGGTCGTTTTCACGATATACGCTATATGGTTGATATTTTAGTAATCAAATAATTGGTTTTGTGCTTTTAGCTTTTTGGAAAGTTATTTCATTGAAGTGCGTATTTTATATATAACATGCAATTGATAATTTAAATTTCAAAACTTGCAATCCGGGAGTTTTGAAGGATTGCAGGCAAATAGTTTTATTTGAGATGTGATTATTTCTGACTAAGTTTGCGAATTTTTGGCAAATTAGGTAACCACTTGGCCTATTTCACAATGGGAATGGCAATGGGAACTTTCTAGGCCAATTTCAGCTAAAGCTATTGATACGATTGTTATGTTTTTTTTGACTATTCTTCCTCTGCCTAGCGCAAACTATTATTCAGAACACATACAGCCGCTAGTTACAATCTTACTTCATAGTATACAATTTTTCGTCATATAGTTTGCCTGACAAAAATAACTTTTCTATAATTGCTCATCAAAAATTGAAAAGTTAATCAATGCGTCCTTGTATTTGAATTAATTTTATCTTAACTGAGACTTTT
Source organism: Artemia sinica (assembly GCA_027921565.1). Classification (NCBI taxonomy): domain Eukaryota; kingdom Metazoa; phylum Arthropoda; class Branchiopoda; order Anostraca; family Artemiidae; genus Artemia; species Artemia sinica. The sequence goes on along the minus strand of CM051271.1, from coordinate 882,680 downwards.
TTATGCACTACTTTGGAACTTGGATAATACATCAAAATAGCTATTGGAGTTGCTAGATAGCGTGGAGTTGCTAGTCGCTAGATAAACTGTCTACGCTATGTCTATCGAAATAATTTTTATTCAAGATGCTTTTCCCACTTAACATAAAGATATTTTATTTAGCATTTGACTAGGCCTTATTTGCTTCAGTGGCCTAAAAAAATATACGACGGATAATCTACCGGGGTAATTTCAACCTTATTGTCGTTTTTATTCCTGGGTATTTATTGAAGATTTTATGTGAATAACACTTACCATGCTAAGATGTTCATGTTATTTCTATGATATTTGTTTTTATTGAATAGACTTTTCATCAAGGAATCAAGGTGTAATATTCCGAGCTACCTTTATTATGTGGGTTATAATATAATATTTAAAGGTTTTTGAATAATTTTCTCGAATAATTGAAGCTGTCCTCAGAAGAACCTTCAATACCATCTTTTGACAATTTTTTGAAGAATCTTCCAAAAAATCCTGCCTAACTAATCTTTCAAAAAATTATATGCAGGCAAATCATGCCTCAGATCCTTACTATCCTTGTATATATATATATATATATAATACTTGCTACCAAATTTCCTCAATTCAGTCGAAAAGAAGGAACTAAAGTTAGGGAAACACTATATTCTGACTAGCAGAAATATAGTTATCTAGTTTAACGAGATTACGCTCGTGTTATAAGTTTTGTTCATTAAATCTTGTCGCTATACGCTATATTCTATAAGGCAAAGTGGATGCGCCTATTTTGGACTTGTAAAAAAAAAAATTTCATTTAACGATAAAAGAATTTTTTACCTCCCTTTTTTGTGTTCAATTATTTCCATGATTGATATTCCTTAATTTTCCGTATCATCTAATGATAGTTTTGTTTTGGGCGTTCCTTGTGATGCACATACTTCTGGGAAACTTTGGCCCATTGTAACATCTGTTCTGGTGTTAGGGTACTGGGTCCTCATACTTATACTATTGTCCGTCAGAGGATTTTGTTGAATAGCTTCTACTTGGTGTCTGATATATTGATACGGGCCTTGGTTTGGAATTTCAAAATACACGGTTTGTGATTGCGTCGAGCATGGCCCTTCGTTGTTGGCAAGAATACTTCCAAAATGGGGGTTGTGGGGTAGATTAATTTCAACCGTAAAATACGTTGCCACCATCGTTTCTAGGTTTGAGCAAAATTATCTTTGTCTTTGTAACTCTTTGGCAATTTCGACTTGGTTTTATTTCAGTTGCTTCTCTAGATTGTCTTGTTGGAGCTTAATTATTTCTTTTTGTGTTTTTAAGTTGTCGTATTTATGTCGTAATCCTAAAAGCTTTACTCGTTCAGGAGCCAGGTGTTCTTGTATGAATATTGACGCGGATAGCACAGTATTTTTTCTATACTCTCTTGCACGTTTTTGCCAATTTCTTGCATTTTATCGTATAACACTTGTAGTTTGAAGACCTTGTCGGGGTAATATCCCTTAACGAGCGTGGCGTCGCTTATTGATTCCATTTCACTATGGATTTTTGCGATCTGCTCTTTAATTTCCATAAATTGGGCTTCGAGTAATTTATCCATTTGTTTAGTTACTAGGATCTCGTTTATTTTTTCGTTCATTTCTTCCTGAGAAGCCTTAATTTCTCTAAGAGACTTAAGCGTAGCCTCCATCATACTTTCGATTCTCAATCTCTCTGTTGTTAATTGTGCTGAAGCGTTTAGAAGTTTAGATCGTACTTGTAATAGCTGGTCCATATTCATTCTGTCTGTAATAGGATGGCACTAGGTATTTTATTTTGTCTTTTGGAGGATGGGTTGTACAATTTTCGTTCTTTTTCTATCTTCAAGGATTTTTTATCGAACGGGATTCAATTCATCTGGAAAAATTAACTATTAACTTCTTTTGACCTTTTGCGGGTAGCTTTCGTTGAAGTGTTTTATTCATATACTTTGGTTTAAGGTTTTTTTCAAGTTTCTCATTTCGATTTTATATTATCATATGGGTTTTGGGGTTAGAGATCAGGTACCCTAATACTTGATTTCTAGACGTATTTCCATTTATCTGGTTTTTTACTTATTCTGCCAGATTTCGTGGTAACTTCCTGCTCTGCTTCTGGCGTTTTATTCTTTTTTGACTTTCCCATAGAGATTAGGTCAAATTTCTTGTACTGTTTCAATAGGAATTTTTGACCTTTTACTTTAGCTGCCTTTGCACGAGCTGCGGCAGAAGCCGGTTTCGTTTTTTTTGCATCTTGGGGTTCATCAGTAGTTGATTCTTCGTCGGATTCAGTAGAACTCGTTTCTGATGATCCATCATTGGGGCTTTCGGGAGTGGTCCTTTGCAATTTAGGGGTATCGCCTGCCCTTGCTTCATATATTTCATCTCCATTTGAGTTAGAGGGTTTATTCTCCATTTCCTCACGCCGAGTTTCTGTTTCGGGGGAGTTAAAAGATTCTTGGGAACTCTGGGAGGAGTCAAGTACTTTTGGAGAATGTCTCCATTGCTTGAATGCCATATCTTCCGGGGGGTGGGGTATATTTTTTAGCATGGTCTGTCTCCAGGAGTGTGATTCCTTGGGTTTTACTTTGGATACCGTTATGTGGTGGTATTCTCCTAGATTTTCATCTTCAGGATGTTCCTGAGTCCAGGGCAATTGTCATATTTTTTGATTATTCTGTAAGGTCCCGAATATTAATTGGAAAGTTTTTTTGCCTTCTACCTTAGCTTCATTTTTTATATAGACACAGTCGCCTACCTTAAAATTTATGTTCCCTTTGACTTTGGACTCATTTTTCAACTCTTGGCTCATCTTACATTTTCTAATTCTTGTCTAACTATTTTATAAGTTTTCCTCATTCTATTTATTAAATCTTGCTTATAGTCTTCTGTATTATTGTAATACTGCCTGGACTCTATAATTTCCTGATAAGGTATGTTAAAATCGCGCCCGAATAAAAGAAAAAATGGACTTTCTTTAGTCGTTTTCTGAATGAGCGGTATTAATCACATTGGTTAAGTAAGGTAGATACAATCGTTTCGATTGTCCTTTGTATAAATACTCAAGATATCAGAAAATATTTATGCCTATTTTCAATTTTCCCGTTAGCTTGGGGGTGGTAGGGAGAAGTTAATAATTTTTCTATTTTAAGGAAACTCATTAAATCTTTTGTCACTTTAGAAACAAAGTTGCTTCCGTTATCACTAATGACCTTGTCAGGGACACCAAATTTAAAAAATATTTTTGCTAACGATTTACTTGTGGTATATGCGTCTTGATTTTTCAATGCTTTAGCAAAAGTGAAACCGGTAAAATGGTCGATGACTGAAAGAACACAAGTATGACCTCTGTTAGAGACAGGTAATCCTCCACTTGTCCGTATAGATCAAATGAAACGATATCGAAGGGAAACCTTGCTACAGGCAAAGCACCCTTTCCATGGGGGGATTAGGATACGTTTTGGGATTTTTCCTTAAATTACACGCTTCACATGAATTTATAAAATCCTTAAGTTTTGTTAATGCCGACGGAATATAAAAACATTGTTTTAACTTATGAAAGGTTTTAGCTGTTCCTAAGTGTCCACCTATATCAAAATGGAAATATTCAAAGGCAGGTATTATTAAGCTTTGGGGGAGTACCGGGATTATTAACGTTTGATTTCTATTTGTTTCATCCGTTACTATCCTGCAAAGGATTTCTTCGTCCAAGTCATAATAAAAATTGTCTATTTCCCTTCTTAGAGCTTTGAACTTATCGGGAGAGTATCGGAATTTACAAAATAATTAATGAGAGTCAAACACATCTCATCCTTAACTTGGTTTCTTTTAATGTTACCTAGGGATAAGGGGCTATAAGCAATTTAGTTTTCTTCTGCTTGGATTTGTTTTTATTCTTCTTATATTTTCGTTTATTGGGATTAATGGCATTTATTTCTTTATTTGCGTTATCTGAGGAGTTATTTTCGGGGTATCTACTCAGGTAATCACATGCGGCATTTTGTTTACCGGTCAAATGTTCAAATTCGTAATCCAGATCTTGGATTTTCATTATCCATCTAGCTAAGATTCCAGTTGGATTTTGGAATGTGCTTAGGTACTGTAAGCTTTTATGGTCCGAACGCAACTTAAATTTTCGACCTACTAAATAATGTCTAAATTTGTCTAAGTGGTAAATTATAGATAGTAACTCCAAATGCGTCGCTGAATAACTTCTTTCGCCTTTCGGTAGGGTCCTACTTGAATAGCATATGACTTTCTCTATATATTGAGGGGGTTCCTGTAGGGATACGGGGTAGTTTTCCATGGGGATTAATTGGGAAAGGATTGCACCGATGCCTAGAGTTGAGGCGTCTGTCGTAACCACAAATTTGAAATTGTTTTCAAAGTCTGGCAGTGAAAGTATTGGTTCAGAAGTAAGTTCTTTCTTGAGAGTATCTAATGAAGTTTGAGCTTCATTCGACCAAGTGATAGTTTTGTTGTCCCCTTTGGTTAGGTCCGTTAGGGGTTTAGCAATTTGGGCGTAGTTGCGTATGAATTTTCTAAATAACTTGTTAAACCAATAATGCCTCTCAATTGTTTCATAGTTTTTGGCGGCTTAAGATTCTCTACACATTTTATCTTCTCAGGGTCCGGTGATATTTGACCTTGGGTCACTATCATTCCTAAGAATTTTATTTCAGATTAAAATAAATTTACTTTTTCAGGTCTACATTTCAGATTATCTTCTCTGAATTTTTCTAAAACCTTGGTTAATGTGTTTAGATGGTATTCTGGGGTCTCTCCTACACAGATGACATCATCCACAAAGTGGATAATATTTTCTATACCTCGTAATAAGTGTAACAGAGGTCTACATAGTGCACTTGAACTAGTTTTGAGTCCGAAGGGTACTCTTAAATACTCGTAAGAACCACATTCCGTTGTCGAAAAGGCCGTTTTATAAACGTCGTTATCTGCTATCTTAACCTGATGATAGCCTTGTGTGAGGTCAAGAGATGTAAAAAATTTATTTTTGGTTGAGATGGAGTCTAGGATCTCATCAATTCGGGGCAGGGGAAATTTGTCGCTGACTACATGCTTATTTAAGGCTCTATAATCTACTACAAGTCTAAGGTCCTTGTTCTTTTTTTGTACTAGTATAACAGGGGCTGAAAACGGGATTATTCTTGGCCGTATGATATTTTTCTTTCTAATTCACCGATTTTATTTTTTGACCAATCTTTATAGGGATAAGGGATGCGATAGGGCTGTTTAGCTACAGGCAACCCTATAGTTTGGATAGAATGTTCATAGAACGGTATCAATCCAATATCTTCTTCACATGTGGAAAATATATCTCTAAAGTTCCAAAGCAGTTCACATAATTTTTCTTTTAATTTTGTATCTTGGATATGGTCTAATTTGAATTTTTCCAAAAATTTGGGGTCTTGTTAGGGGGTACCTGTTCTTTGGATTGCTAACACCAATGCTATTAACTAAGCTTTGCTTGGAGTTTTTCCATTTGTTTAGCTCGTGCTCAGAAATAACTTGTATTTCAACGAGGTATGTTCCCTTTTTTAATGTAACCATGTCATTTTCATGTGTATTGGTCAACCAAATAAAGCCTTCTCCTTTCTCATATAAAATGATCTGTTCTTCACAAAACAGATATTCGGGGATTTTCTTTGCACGGGGATGCAAACCAAATTTCGGAATTGTCATTTACAGGGGTGATCATTTGTGAAATTTGAACTCTTTGCATTGTTTTTGGGGGGATTTTTGTTTTACGTACCGTGAATCCATAATATTTTTCTTCCGAGTTATTTTCTATTAAGTTAATATTGGTGCTTGGTTGCATCAAGTCTTCCACTCTTGGGGTTGATTGTAATGGTAAATCCAAGTCATTCCCCTTACAATAGTACTTAGATTTATTATTTCATTCCATAATTCAGCTATTTTCTTTATTTCTGTTTGTCTATACTCCTGCATTTTCCCTATTTTTGCTTTTATTGAATCGATCCATTTTGCTGCTTGATTTTCTCCCACAAGACGAGAGATAGGGTACAAAAGATTTTATTCTATTTACTGTTGCTTCTCCTCTCTCCACGCGTTGGAGAATAGAATCGTATGGATACACGAGTCTGTTGTTTGCTATATCTAATAATACCTTATTAGATTTTAGAAAATTAGCACCGATTATAGCCTCATATGGGAAATTTTTGCATATGATGAAGTTTGTAGGAAAGATCCTGTTATTTTTTGTCACGTCTAGACGTATGGAGCCTATCGCTTCCAGCCTATGTCCAGTGACACTAGTTAAACTGGGAATATTGAAATTTTTCCGTCGCTTAATATATACTGGTAGTCTATTAAGTACAGTCGAGTTTATTATGTTAACTGACGCACCGGAATCTATTAACGCTTTGAAATTAATACTTGCAACACCAAAGTTATTTAATATTGGTAATATATCATTATTATCACTAAAAGTAGGTATAATTACTGGAAGGGACCTATAAAAAATACTGGCCTCCAGGGTCCCGGTTAATTTTCTTGGGGGCCTAATTCGTTTCCCTGTGCACTTATTTGATAGGTTGGGGTTGGAAATTGGGGTTCGGTGGGAATTTCACCAACTAGGGAGGTTCCAATTTGATTGAAATTTGATTGTCTTGGTTGCCACGTATTATTGCGTGGGTTAGAATTTCTTGTGCCGACGGCTCGCGGCATTTGTTCATTTGGTATTGACGAAAAATTTCTTTCGCTTATCGAAAAATTTCTTTCGTTCCCCGACGGGAAAAAGTATCTTCTGTCATCGCCCGTATTCCTGTTAAATCTAGTTGGATACACTGTTCGTGAATTATATTGGTACATGTTTTGTCGCGTATTTGGGTTGGGGAACCGATAATTATTTTGTCGGTTGAGGGAAGTATTTGAATACGCAAATCCTTGTTGGTGGGGGTCGTGGAACGGTGGGAGGTGCGGGGGGTTATTTCTATAGCTTCCTGACCCATTGGCATTTATGTTTGTTCTCCCGAACGAACGGTTATTAAAACTGGGGGTTGATGGTGTATAGTTGTTTCTCGTACGGCATTCCCTGGCGATATGTCCTTGTTTATTACATGCATAGCATATAATTGGGGGTTGTTTACGTAGTTTGTCGTGTTTGTGGGTACAAAACGTACCATTCTTTGCCTGGTAGGGGTTGGAGATCTATTTTGGTTTGGTCTGGGTGAATTGTCTCTCGAAAAGAATCCTTGGGAAGTTCCTCGTGATCGTCCTGGATTTGAATTTTCTACATTGTTTATTCTTGACTTATTGTGGTTTGCCACAATCGAATCAATTTCAATCATTCTCTCTACTTCTTGGACTGCCAGCTCTAATGTTTGAATATTCTTTGATATTAACATTCGGTACAGTTTGGGGCTCAATCCTTGCATGAAAGCATTTAGTACAATTTTATTATATAAAGGACCAGATTCTTTCCCGTATTTAGCTTCAATAGATACCATTACTTTGTGCAGATATTCTCCAACATTTTGGGTTTCGTCGAAACATACAGTTCCATGCTTTAATTTGTGTGTTGAACTAGTTTCAACATCTCTTTCTTGGAATGCTTTTAGCAATTTTTCAATTGAGTTTATTGGAAGATTGTTGTCTTCCCCTATTGTATTTTCTATTTGTTTTAAGAATGTTAGTGGTTGCCCCCTAAGTCTCATTAACAACATGCCTACTAATGATTTTAAATCCTTTTGAGTTACCTCCACAAATTGATTTAATTGGATAATAAATTCATCTACATCTGAATCTCCGTTATATGGGGGTGGTGACTTTGAAATTTCCACTGTTTTGGCAATAATTCTTTGCTTTAATAATTGTTCGTTTTGATCTAACGACATATTGATTTGTTTTTTTTTGACAGGTTAAAATTCGTTACTGGTTTTATTTGTTTTGATACTATTTAAATTTGATACATCCTAACTATATATATATTTTCTTTTCTACTATTTTCAGGGGATTTAGGCTTAACAAAATACTGCACTTCAGAGCATGCACAAAATATGACACTTCAAAGCATGCACAAAATATCACACTTTTCCTATGCGTAATATTTCTCAATATTCTTTTTTTTGTAGAAGATTTTGTCCTTGTGTTTTAGCTCCTTTAAACAGTGCCGCGCCAATTCTAATGGGGGGGGGGGGGGTTCCAATTGTTAATTGCCATTTTTAATAAGAGAAAGGGGTTTTCAATTGTTAATTGGCTTTATTGATAAGAGAGTTTCGTTCTTGTTCCTTAAGTTAATTCTTTGTATATGAGTTCCTCATTTACTTATTTCTGTGGGTAATTATTAGTTAAACTCTTGGTTGACGATTCGCGAATAGCGTGCCTGAGTGGAGGCGGAACTTCATGTGTAGGGAGCTTAAATTAGCGGTTCAAAATGGGGAGCTACATTAATGGCCATACTGAGGCGAAATCAGATTGAAGGGCTTCAGGTTCCTTTGAGAGCGAGTGGAGACAAAAGGACAAGCTATCTTGAGAAATACTAACATAAAGAGAATATAAAATAAGAAAGTGATGTATTTATTTACTCACATATGGAACAGAGCTTCGGGTATATCAATACACTTGCAGTAAGTGACACTGGGTTAAAACTGCTCACTGGTAATATAAGTAACGTTCAGTACTTCTGTCTATTAATTTCACACAGATTCAACATGAGTGAATAATTCACAAGATAACATATAAGAGACTCCTTATCGAATCTAAACTCCTTCTAGACTCCTCATAGACTGAAAAAAAGACTGGCTCAAAATTGCTAAGTTCTAGCTATCTACTCTTTCCAATTTCGCCAGAGGTTACGTCCGGGCGTTACTGACAAGTATATTTTTCAGATTCTATTGGTTCCACTATTTGTCCTATATTACTATTGGACCAATCAGCTAGTTGATTTTAATTAACTTTGGAACCGGCTTATGATTCCTTAAAATTTCACTTTGGAATTCTTCTTAGCATGATAAAATATTTTACTTGATACATAGTTTCACATTGTATTTCACGCAAATATTTTTTGAAGCTTTACCTTGTAATTTATGCAATTTCTGACACATTTTATGCAAATTTCAAACCCATGATTTAGATTACATGGTTGGTTGCGTGTCATGTGAAATTGATCATTCTGAATATTTATTGCTATTACTTTTTTTGTGGGAAAGATTTTTCATAGTTACGATTGTAATACAATGTTTTTAAATTTTACAATTAAGTGTTACTTTAATTTTGTGGGTTTATACTGGGCGATTATATTTTACTTGGAAAGTTTTCGGGGTCTTGAAAATTAATTCCATTACACAACCTTTTTTGAACTTACAGTGAGCAATAAATTCACTGCAGCGAGCCATAAATTCATTATTTGTTGTAACTAAAATTATGTTGACACTTCGGGAAAACTACATACTATAGTACAAATTAGGGACATAACATAGTAGTGTAAATATATATAAACGTTACAATAAAATAATTTGTCTCTCTTTCCTGAATTTCGCAATTCAGTCGCATGTTCTTGGTGGTTGAGGTCTTAAAAGTCTCTTTCATTTAATTTTTTAGGGACTTCGGCCGAAAATTGCAACCCATGGACAATGAGGGCAACGAAATTATTGATTTCTTTTTGTGAAGAAAAAAAAGAGAGAAATGAAGATCGATTACCGAAAATGTTTGGCAGTTGGCTGCTAAAGAACTTGAAAAAGCAGCAGTGAGAGTGTCACCTGAAAACCTGCAAAACTAAAATGCAGAACTTAAAAGCTCAGTACAAGGTTCAGCGACTGAAAAATGAAAAAAGTTGAGCTGGAAAAATGAACTGGCCATACTTTGACGACATGGATATTTTCATAGGGAACAATCCCAAAGTTGCACCAGTTTTTTTTGGACAGGAGTTGCCATACAATAAAGGCAGACCAGCAAATAAAGGCAAAACCAGTTTATGGCAAATCCACCGAAAAGACCAAAACAACCAAACAAGAATCAACCAAAACAAGAAGTTATGAAGAGATAGAAAAAAAAATAGAATTAAGAGAACGAGAGTTGGTCTTAAAAGAGGAGACTTTGGAAGTAAAAAAGGAAAGTTTGAAGGTCCTGAAGAACATTTTAGAATCCTGAAACAGCCAAAAGAGCCTTTTTATACCAAATTCGTCATTTTTTTTTCATCTTTTAATATATTTATATGATATACTCTGTGTACCTGGAAATAACCTGAATATTTTTTGTAGGAATTTTCACCTTTTTTATTGTTTATAGCAAAAAGTTAAGGAAATTGAAAACGCTGCACAATCAGCAACACTTTAATTTTAAATATTACAATTAACAGACAATTAAAACTAGTCAACAAAAAGTCTCCTAACTTCAAAATATACATTAGTAAAATAAAAGGTTCCCACATATTTGTGAAAGAAAAACTTGATGAGTATTCAGCAAGCAGCGTAGTCTCTTCAAAAAAATCAGGTTCCAGACGGAAATAGCTTTGGAATCTTTGCTGTAAAACTCTCCACATGAGATTGTGCTGTAGAGACGGTTTACAACACTTCTGTGAATGAATCAAATAATTATATGAGTGACATAATTATAATAAGCTTAAAATCAATTCAGCTATTACTGAATTCCTCTAAGGAAAGGGGGGGGGCACAGTAGGTCATAATGTTTTAAACCCATACCCCCCTAATGACACATATTTGAATATTCCTAACAAATCGAAAGTAATCACCAAAAATCCAATGTCATCTCAGCAGTCAACAAAATATTTCAACAACAGCACAGAAGCAAGCATTGAACAAGTAGCTTCGTTTTAAGAAACAATTTCGGACTTACAAGATATTATAAGAAAGCTTGCAATAAGTGACTCTCAGAAGAGGTAGCTATTTTAATAAAAAAAGTAAATGGCTTTTGACTTTGCTTATGTTGCAAGTGGACCACACAATCAAAGGGCTAGACCCCTCCCCCTGTCCCATTTTTTAATGCACGGATGGAATTGGGATCATAATAAACATTCAATCTAAAATTTGTTATACCACAGTTTTGCCACAATGTAATGAGATCAAAGCTTTTGTTCTGTCCAAGTTTAGTCATTTTTTTGTTTCAGGTAGGGGCTTTCCAAGTATTAGAGAACCTTTAGGGTTATTAACATGTATTCCAAAGGTAAATAAGTACATATTAATATTACAATTCAGTCAAACTATACGAAGTGGTAAGAATATTACCTAAATGATTTGTAGGGTAACATAATCAGAAAAAGTCATATAACTTACCTCAAAAACTTTCTGCAATTCTGTCTCTTTTTGAAGCTCCTGCAGTCCTATTCAGATTAGCTTCTGAATTGAAGGCAGAAATATTCTCTGCAGTCTCTAAGAAGCTATCTGCATTTTCAATGCACATGTTGTGCAGAACACAACAAGCTAAAACTGATTTAACGATGAACTCCAAATCAGGTGATGGAAATTTTTGAAGTCAACGGAACCGGCCTTTAAGAAGACAAAAAAATCTGTAAAATAAGGATGGCCTTGAACTATAATGTTTTTGGGGATTATTTTGAATACTGGAGAGTTATTAAAAGAGGTTTTGTAATGGACAAATATTACATATGATGACAATAATCTACAAACTTATGTTATTAGGTATTTAAATGTTAGCAGGTAGGCTATTTAAATTATTTTATCTTGCATGTATTTCTTCTTATTTTTATATTTGTCTTAGACTAACCTAACCTTTGTGTTTGTTTGTGAGTCATTTTTAGAACATTGACAAGATAAACTGTATGTTCTACTCAAAATCACTGGAAATTATCGTCATTTGTTGTTAACTTCAAACAAATTAACACGTTTTGATTTATTTCAGCTCCCTTGAATAGTCATTACACTTAATCTACAAGGTTGTATTTTTTTTTTTTTTTTTTTTTTTTTTTTCGTCAGGTTAATATATAACAGCAAATCATCGTAATTTACATTTATTTCTTGTTTGATTGCATATTACCTAAGGTATTTTAGAATTCTTTGAACAGAATAGAAAAAAAAACAGGTTGATTCTTTGAGCCTGAATTACAATCTTTTACTGGCAACAACCCTGTTTTTGAGATTTATATATATTTTTTATAGGTGACAATCCTTTTACAGGGGTGTTAGATATAGAATGAATTCCCCTCTTCCAAAATTTTTGAAATTACTTTTGATCAGCCACGGTTTTTCTTCAATTAGTTGTTGTTTTTTTTTGGATGTTGAAGCGTTCGACCAATAGATCATATGGATTTGTATCACTCGATTTTTCTGTGCTGTCTGTAATCACTATTTCACCAAAATCTTGATTTCTGCTCTTTTTCTTTGGCAAAAACATCTGGAATCGAATCACTTCAGTCTCATTGTCTATTAAGTTGAATTGAAAACCAGGATTTGAATACCGAAAGGATGGATTCTTCTTAGCGTAAGAGAAGATAAATATGTAAATAATAGAATGTACTGTCTTTTAAATATTAAGTTTGAAACTTCATTAAGGATTTGAGTAGCAGAATAGAATTAATTAACCCACAAACACTTGCAATAGCTGATATAAACAACAAACAATTTTCTTGTTTTCCTTGGGCAGGGGAATGCATCTTATCCAAAAGCTAGTTGTAAATAATTGGACGAAGGGTTATGCTAATAACCGTCAAAAAAGAGAATTAGGAGATCAAACAGTTCGTGGTAACGAACTGTAAGTAAGGAGCGACCTGGCTCAATGGTAACCGAAACTCTATAAAACGGGTTTTTGATACCAATAGATACATCAAAAGAATTAGATTTAAATGCTGATTTCAAATATATAATTTTCATCAAGTTTAGTGCTACCCATCAAAAGTTACGCGCCTGAGAAAATTTGGCTGAATTTCAAAAAAAGGGGGAAGACCCCCTAAAAGTTATAGAACCTTAATGAAAATCAAACCATCATATTCAGCGTATCAGAGAACCCTATTGTAGAGGTTTCAAGCTCCTATCTACAAAAGTGTGGAATTTTTCATTTTTTGCCAGAAGAAAGATCACGGATGTGTGTTTATTTTGTTTTTTTGTTTATTTGTTTTTTTTTTCCAGGGGTGATCGTATCGACCCAGTGGTCCTAGAATATCGTGGGAGGGCTCATTGGAACGGAAATGAAAAGTTCTTGTGCCCTTTTTAAAGTGACCAAAAAAAAATGGAGGGCAACTAGGCCGATCAAAATTTTGAGAAAGCCATTTTGTTCAACATGGTCGAAAATATGATAACTATGTCTTTTAGGATGACTTAATCCCCCGAAGTCCCCGGGGGAAGGCTAAAAGTTATGAACTTTACCCAATGTTAACATATAGTATTGGTTATTGGGAAGTATACAGAAGTTTTCAGGAGGTTTTTTTCTGGTAGTGGGGGGGGGGGGGGTTGGTCGGGGATTGTGTCGGAGGATCTGTCCATGAAGGAAGTTTTCATGGGGGAAGGGAAATTGCCATGAAGGGGGCGCCGGAATTGCCAGCATTATTTATTGGTTATTGGGAAATATACAGACATTTTCAGGAAGGAATTTTTTCTGGAGGGTGTGACTGGAGGAGGGGGTTACTCTGGAGAATCTTTCCGTGGAGGATGTTTCTTTGGGGTAAGGGAAATTTCTATGAAGGGGGCGCCGGATTTCCAAGCATTATTTAAAAAACGATCAGAAATTAAATTTAAAAAAACAAGTTTTTTTTCAACTGAAAATAAGAAGCAACATTAGAACTTAAAACGAACAGAAATTATAACGTATATGAGGGGGTCCTCCCACAAGTCAATACCTCGCTCTTTACGCTACAGTTTTTTTTAGTGCTTCCAAAAGCTATCTATTCTAATTAAACGGCCTTTGTGATTCAGGGGTTTGTGAATTAATTTTGTTTTAACTTTTATTGTAAAGAGCGTGGTATTGACTAAGGGGAGAACCCCTCATATACGTAATAAAAAAAACAATAAAAAAACAGGCGATACGGCTCAATAGTAATCGAAACTTTTAAAAACGGAATTTTGATGTCAATAAATGTATCAAAAGAATGGGTTTATAATGTTGATTCTAAATATATAAATTTTATTAAGTTTAGTATTACTCATCAAAGGCTACGAGCCTGAGAAAATTTAACCGATTTTTTAAAGAGGGGGGAAACATCCCCTACAATTGAAAGAATTTTAATGAAAATCACACCGTCAGATTCGGCGTATCATAAAACCCTATTACATAGGTTTCAAGCTCATATCTGCAAAAATCTGCAACTTTGTATTTTTTGCCAGAAGAAAAATATACGAACATAGAAGTTAGTTACGTAAGTTAATTTGTAAATTACGTCATAACCAAATTTAAAGACATCCATTTAGCAAAATAAAAGTAAAATTTTTATGCAAATTTTGTTTACTTACAATGACGGTGAGCCAAAATAAAAGCTGCATTAACTAAAAAAAACGATCAGAAATTAAATAAAAAAAACAAGTTTTTTAAAAACTGAAAGTAAGGAGCGACATTAAAACTTAAAACGAACAGAAATTATTCCGTATATGAAAGGGGTTGTCCCCTCCTCAACGCCTCGCTCTTTACGCTAAAGTTTGACTCTGTCTCACAACTTTAATTTTTAAAACAATAAAAAACTTTAGCGTAAAGAACGAAGCGTTGAGGAGGGGACATCCCCTTTCATATACGGAATAATTTCTGTTCGTTTTAAGTTTTAATGTCGCTCCTTACTTTCAGTTTAAAAAACTTGTTTTTTTTATTTAATAAAAATTAGAGATGCCCTAGGCATCACATGATTTTGTGGTGTGGTTCATTATGAGTTTTAGTTTTAAGGATAAAGGCTGATGTGAAATATGTGAAAAAATTGTCCTTTGAGCCAAATCCTGTGTTCCAACAATCTTGTTTATCCTGTTTTTAAGTTTGCATCTGTAATTTTTGAAGCAACCTATGGTCTTACAAAGCTAAAGTGATTGTGTTCAGTATTATTTATCCAAACGGACACTATAACAAACACATTAACTCTTAACACAAAAAGATCCTGGTGCCCCTCCTGCCCCCCCCCTTATGGGCGCCCATGCTTGTATTAGAGTATTAAGCATGACAGATAGATTTCTTTTTTTTTTACATGGTTACACAGAGACGCAAGTGTTCATAAGAAAAAACTATAGGCTGGACAGGGTTTCTATGCATTAAGTATGCAGGGTTTATTTGTGAAAAAAAAAAAAAACGCACAGCCATTATCTTTCTTCTAGGAGAAAACAAAAATTCCACATTTTTGTATATTGAAACTTGAAATCTTTACACTAGAGTTTTTTGACATGCTGAATATAACGGTGTGCAATTCATTAAAATGAATTCAAAAAAAACTTTTTCCACAAAATAAGTTTTTCAAGAAAAGTAAAGAACTCAATTAAACCAAAAATGAGCAAACATATTATCAAATAATCTACCAAGCGTGAAATCAGCACAAATTAGTATCGATAAATAAATGAAACCTAAAACAAACAGAAATTACAATAAATAACCGAGTCAAACTCAAAACGAGCAGAAATTAACATAAGTAAGGCTCAAACCCTTATGCCTTCCCAAGGCCAGAACATAATTTGTACTTTACTGGACAAATATAAATGTTTTTACTTTTATAACTTTAAAAAATCAAATAATATTAACATTTTGATTACTAAATATAAGTATATGTATATTAAAACTGACAATGCACATTTATTTGTATTTTTTTCAGTAAAGTGCAAATTATTGACATGTTGAATATCATGGTGTGCTTATAATTAAAATTGCTTGACTTTTTCAGAATGGTTCCCCCTTTTTCAAAAATCAGAAACATTTATTCAAGCTCGAACCTTTTGATTGGTCAAATTAAATTTAATGAATTTTATGTAGTTAGACTCAGCACTAAAAAACTGATTTTTTCATTATCAGAATTTCTTTTTTTTTAGTTTCGGTTACTATTGGGCTGAGTCATTCCTTACAGATAGTTTGTTTCCACGAAATGCTTGACTTGTTCCCATAGAGTAATAGATTCGTTCCCACGAAGTATTTGATAGCTATGGTATGTAAAATGCACCAAAACTTTGGTGAAAAATTTAAAACATTTCAAATAAAATAGGCTATCTCGGAGTCCTGCAGTAGGTTGGACCTACAGATCGGGACCGATAATACGAGACCCAGAGACCAATCTTGCTGTAGCCACACACTACAAGGCCAACACAGGGACCATGGGTAGCCAAGAAGCGTCGTTGATCCGATTACTTACAACTTAGGCTACCTCAGATTTCTTACCAGTTATCGCCCTTTCTCTTGATCGCTATATATAGAGCATGACTCGTATCCTTCAAAACTCGTTTCTCTGAACAAGAACCCCCAAATCTCAAGCCTAACAATTGATATTTTCGCTCATTTTTGCTCGAAAACACACACAACAAACTGATCAGTACCATAAGCAAACTAAAAAAAAGTCCTAGTCCCATGGGAAAAACCGATCAGTTTTTGACCGTTTCCCCATTTGTCTGAACGGGCTATTAGCATAAAATAAAATTTGAGAATGCTAGCTGCTGCACGCTAGCAAGGCTCTAGTAGTTTTTCTCTTGCAAACTGATCATCCTTCGTTCAGTAAGCACTCTCTTTGATATATAAAAAAAAGTTTTCACAGGCCGTCATGGAACATGGCTGCATGGGACTGCATGGAAACATGGGGCATTTTGTGTTCGTTCTAAATTTGAGCGTCAGGTCACTCATTACTTTCCTTCTTTGTTCACTTTTTATATCTTGTTCAAAGCTCTACCGTTCACAATTACTTATGACGTCAAGAACGGACATGACGAGTTTTATATGCCTCAATAGGCTACACTACCTATTAAGATAGTAATTTTTTATACATTATTCTTTCTTACTAGAATATCTACTTTGAAATTTTAAGGTAATGCCACGTTTTGCCAAATTAGGTTCAAGAGGAGATAATTCAAACCGGAGGCCATGGAAATTTCATTTTGAATGGAATTTTTTCTGAAATACTGCGAAAAGGTTGAACACAACTACCCTTTCAAAAAATTACTTTTTCCGGTGATGTAATTTTCCTTGGAAAAATATGAAATTAGTTTACTTGATTTGCATCTTTCTTAAATGGATATTTTAGTATGTATATATTGTTCCTAAGCCTCTGTTTTTCATATTTAACATTGAAACCGGTTGTTCTTTACTTAAATTCGTTACGACGCATCTGCGGAAAACGGTAGCTGTTTCAAGAGTAAATGACTAGAGAAACAACTAAGTCAATATAGTTCATTATTAAATAAAAATAACAATTTTTTCTACTGAAAGTAAGGAGCAAAATTAATAACGTAAAAGAAATTATCCCGTATATGAACAGGACTGCTTCCTTCTCAATACCCCTCTCTTCACGCTGAAGTTTCTTAAGAACTTTTAAAAAAGGTTCTGATTCTAATTACACTCCCCATGTGTTTTAAGAATTGTTCTTAAAGAATTGAGACAGAAGGTCGAAATTTAGGGTAACGAGCGGAATATTGAGGAATGGGTAGCCCCCTCTCATTTTCGGAATAACTTCTGTTGCTTTTAAGTTTTAATACTGCTCCTTGATTTCAGTAGAAAAAAGTTGCTTTTTAAATGTAATTTCTGATCGCTTTTTCAAATAATCTCCTGAAAATCCCCCCACGAAAAATTCTTCCATAAAAAGTTCCTTCCATGTAAAATTTGTCCTACGGGAAATTACCCCCGGACAATGCCATCCTCGCTACGAATTTCCCCCCAAAAAAATTCTTGAATACGATTCCACATGAAAAATAGTCTTTAGCATACCATACTTTCATTTGAAAAAAGGTTTGTTTTTTATTTAACTTCTTATCCTTTTTAAAGTCATGAAGAATCTTTCCCGTGTGCGTTTTATAAATATTTCCCGGAAATTCCCCCTCCAATGAAGTTTTTCACACAGAAATGTTTCCCCATAGAGAATTCCTCCTGGTGGTAATTCCCCATGGAGATTTTCTTCCATGGGAAATGTCCCCGATATGTAAAAATCCCTTACAGAATTTCAAGTCTGCCGAAAGTTTCCTCAGGTAAAATCCCCCAAAGCATCTCCAAATGAAAACTGGGTCACCAACGAGAAGGTAAGACAAATAAAACGGACTTCATATACGAATTCTTACAAATTTTCCCTGGGAAGTTCACCCCCGGAAACTTCCATCACAATGGAAATCCCCCCCCCCCCCTCTATGAATGCCCTCCAATCTTTTGGTCACTTAAAAAGGCCCTAGAACGTTTACTTTCCGTTCAAATGAGCCATCTCGCGAAAGTCTAGGACCATTGGTTTGGTACGATCACCCCTGAAAAAAACCAATAACACGCATCCGTGATGCTTCTTCTGACAAAAATACAAAACTTCACATTTTTGCAGACAGGAGCTTGGAACCTCCACAGTAGGGTTCTCTTATACACTAAATTTTACGGTATAATTTTCATTAAGATTCCCCTCCTCCCTTTTCTCGAAGCTCCACCAAATTTTCTCGGGTCTTAGGCGAAAGTCTAGGACCATGAATATTATTTATTTGAAATCATAGGCAGCGCAATTGCGCTGCTTAAGTTAAGAACGATGTTGGCACAGTGTATTATTTTATTTATTTGTTTTTCTTTAGACCAGTGCACTTCATATCAAAGTTATCATAGAAACTTCGAAAAGGTCTCATTCAATTGGAGTGGCTTGTGCCCTTTTTAATAGTCGAAGGTGATTGGAAGGCTACTAACACCCCTTCCACGCCACCCATTTCCCCAGGTCATCCAATCAAAATTTTGAGATAGCCATTTTTTGTCGTAAAAACTTCAAAAAGCGTTGTCGTAAAAACTTCAAAAACGGCTCATTTGATTGGAAATTCAAAGGGCTAGTGCCTTTTTTAATAGTCGAAAATGATTGGAGGGCAACTAACACCCCTCTCACGCCTACCTTTCCCCCAAACACATCCAATCAAATTTTTTGTCTTTGTGGATGACAACCCCTTCACTGCCCTTAGGGCAAGGGTTGTAAGTTATGTCTTGGGGCATATAAGGGTTTGATAGAAAGCGTGGACGTTGAATCTTCAAAAAGGGCTCATTCGATTGAAAATAGAAAGGGCTGATGCCCTTTTTAATAGTCGAAAGTGATTGGAGGGAACTAATCCCCTTTCCACTCCCACCCTCCCATTTGCCCATTATGTTTAAAAACTAAATGTTGCCTTAAGATTAAATCAAAATGTACTGTGATATTGCTAATTCCAAATAAGGGATCTCAGCAATATCCCAAGAACGACTGAGGGTATTATGTTCAAACTTTCGGGGCTACTTCTGCTCTTCAAATCTAACCAAATCAAAATACCGTAAGTGTATCCAATCTATCAAAAAAAGTACACATTTTTTTTTGAATGGTATTAAGTTTTCTATTTCAGGTCAACTAGAGGAGGTATGAAACTAAATTAAACACTACTATTTGTGTCCAGATTTTTAAAAGGGTGTATGTAAATAATTTCTTAGACCACACTGCTTTTCCATTAAAAACAAAAAAAATTTTTTTAAACACGAAAAACGGGTTTTTAATTTTCTAACAAGCAGTGAACTACAAAACAATTAATTATGCACAAAAGCTCCGAATATTTCGGCCCCACATCGGGAGCCTTTCTCAACGGAAAAAAATAAATAAATAAAGCAAAAAAAAAAAAAAAAAAAAAAAAACTTAAATTACATTACAATAAAACATACTAAACACATAAAGAGAACAAAAAGCAAAAACGAAAGAAAAATAAATAAATAAGAACAAAACTCACATATTAATTAAACACTTCCATGCACTGAATGTCTTTCAACTGGCCTCCTCTCAGTATATAAATGGAAATATATTAAATAAACACTTCCATGTACTGAATGTCTATATTGATTCTACTCGCCTCCTCCCAGTATTTAAATTGAAATCTATCAAAAATGAAGAATATATTTATACTTAGACCAAAACAATAAAAGGTCAACTAACCCCCCGGTCCATAACCCTTAATTAAATTTCACAAGTTCATCAACCATTTTATGAATTATAAATTGAATGGATTCGTTTTGTTGCAAGCTTAGCTGCAGTTCGTTTACTTTTCTCATCATTTAACCCATTCTGACCTTTGTTCGCAAGGTCATCTTTCGTTTCAGAAATATTATTAAAATCAGTATTGGTTGAATATCTTGCCTGCATTTTAATTAAACTATTATAAATTATAAATTGAATTGATCCCAAATTCCCCTTCATCTCTATTGATGCTAGTACCCCCATATATTATCTTTTTTATTTCTATAATTTCCCTGAAGCTTTGTAAAAGTCCTACAGACGTATCTACTATTTTTGTTTTTGATCAAATAAAATACTGTGATGAGGAAAATTATAAAGATGTTCTGCAACCGCTGACTCAAACGTTTCTGGTGTTTTGTTTTGTTTTAGAGCGTTATCTATTGCATTCTTGTGTTGTTCTAGCCTATTTTCTAAAGTTTGTTGCGTTCTACCCACATAAAATTTTCCACAAGAACATGGAATTTTGTATACTCCCTTTTGCAAATTTCTCGGTATCTTGTCTTTCCCTTTATTTAACAACGAGCTTATATTATGTCCTGATTTAAATGCTGTATTTATATTATGTTTTTTTTAATTCTCTTCTTAATTTTTGTGATAAAATTGGTACAAAAAGGCAAAGTTATGTAATTTGTTTCTTGATTTGACCCATCTTCTTCTAATATTTTTGGCTCCGTCAACTTTTTTTTCCTCTTTTCAATTATTTGAGAAATCATTTTTTCCGGATAGCCATTACCTATTAGAATATCCTTAATAAAAATTAGTTCATTTCTTATGTATCCTGGTGATGCTAATTTTAATACCCTATCCACTAAAGAAATAACCACACCCCTTTTTACTTGGATCGGGTGATTTGATGTGAAAGACAAATAACGGTTGTTACTAGTCGGTTTACGGTAAATTGAAAATGCTAGTTCATTATTATTTCTATGGATCAAAATATCTAGAAACGGTAACTTATTCTCTGTTTTCCTTTTCAATTGTAAAAATTAACTCTCCTCCCAAATTATTTAAATGTTCCAAGAAACCTTCAATTTCTGATTCCCCGTAATTCCAAATAATTAAAATATCATCCATATATCTGCCCCAAAATTTAGGTTTTAAAAAATATGTTTCTATAGCTAAATTTTCAACATACTCTACATAAATGTTTGCTAACAACGGACTTAAAGGCCCTCCCATTGCTAAACCCCTAATTTGATGGTAAAAATTATCTCTAAACTTGAAATAGTTAGTATATCTGCTAGTTATTTTGACTAAATTTAATATAGTTTCCAGTTCAATTCCCGAAGGTAATTCTTCTATCTCATTTTTTTCGTTCCTCAAGTTTTTTGGATAAAATACTAAACGATTTATCAAAAGGAATATACGTATACATGGATTTTATATCGAAACTGAACAATCTAGATTCTTCTGATATTTCTACACTTATAAGTTTGTCTTTTAAAAATTTCGAGTTTTTTATATACGAATTTTGGAGATATAATAATGGTTTAAGTGTCATTGCTGCCCATTTCTCGATTTTTACCGTTGGTGAATTGGTTGTTGAAACAATAGGTCTTAAGGGGATGCCTGTTTTATGTATTTTTGGCAAACCACCATATATTCTAGGGCTAACTGATCCCCTTGGAAAGAACTTGTGATACATCTGGGGTGTGATACTTCCATTTGTTTTAAGGTCTTCTAAATCTTTTCTTAATCTTTTAGCATACAAATCAGTTGGGTCCGAGTTAAGTTTTTTATATGTTGAAGTATCACTTAGAATTGTTTCTATTTTACTGTCATAATCATCTTTTTCTAGTATTACTACTGTATTGCTCTTATCCGCTTTCGTTATTATTAGAGAATCATCTTTTTTTAAATCTTTTAAAAATTTAATATCTTTGTTCTTAACTTTTTCTTGATAACTACCAAAATCTGTTAAAATATTCACTACCCTTAGTCTTAATTCATCTACATTATTTATATCTTTTGGAAACTTATGAATCCCTGTTTCAATCTTTGAAATAATTTCCTCTATCGGTACATTTTTAGGATTTAGTCCAAATTTTATACCTCTTTCAAGGATTTCCTTTTTTGTTCTTTGGTTAACTCCTTTTTGCTTAAATTAATCACCCCAGGACCTGGGAAATAATTAGGCTTATACATTGATAGTTTTTGTGTTTTTCCTTTTCCCTTTTTAACTGCAAAAATTTTTGGTTTAGTCTTTCCTTAGATAATCTTAGAATATGTTGAAAAGAATTTTTAAAGATTGATATAATTTGTTGGAAATCATTTGTATTAAGGAAATTACCAAGGCTATATTTTAAACAATCTATTTCTTTTACAACTTGTGATCGCTGGAAACGTTTATCTTTCAGCACATGGTTTAAGTTTAGTAAATTTACCTTTCTCGTGTGCTTTTCTTCATTATATGTATTTAAATGATAATTAAAACGAAACGATTTTGGAATTAGTTTATTTACTTTGCACTTTTCTAAAAACTTTTGTTGTGTAATTATATTGGCATGTTTTTTTGCTAAATTCAAAAATAATAAAATTGAATTGGTCTTTTGCCACCCGTAGGCTAGACGTAAATAATTTCTTAGACCACACTGCTTTTCCATTAAAAACAAAAAAAATTTTTTTAAACAAAAACGGGTTTTAATTTTCTAACAAGCAGTGAACTACAAAACAATTAATTATGCACAAAAGCTCCGAATATTTCGGCCCCACATCCGGGAGCCTTTCTCAACGGAAAAAAAAAAATAAATAAATAAAGCAAAAAAAAAAAAAAAAAAAAAAAAAAACAACTTAAATTACATTACAATAAAACATACTAAAACATAAAGAGAACAAAAAGCAAAAACGAAAGAAAAATATAAATAAATAAGAACAAAACTCACATATTAATTAAACACTTCCATGCACTGAATGTCTTTCAACTGGCCTCCTCTCAGTATATAAATGGAAATATATTAATAAACACTTCCATGTACTGAATGTCTATATTGATTCTACTCGCCTCCTCCCAGTATTTAAATTGAAATCTATCAAAAATGAAGAATATATTTATACTTAGACCAAAACAATAAAAGGTCAACTAACCCCCCGGTCCATAACCCTTAATTAAATTTCACAAGTTCATCAACCATTTTATGAATTATAAATTGAATGGATTCGTTTTGTTGCAAGCTTAGCTGCAGTTAAGCTTGCAACAAAAATTTGTTGCAAGCTTAACAAGCTTAACAAGCGTTGCAAGCCATTTGTTTTTAAGCAAGCTTAAAACAAATGGAAGTATCACACCCCAGATGTATCACAAGTTCTTTCCAAGGGATCAGTTAGCCCTAGAATATATGGTTTGCCAAAAATACATAAAACAGGCATCCCCTTAAGACCTATTGTTTCAACAACCAATTCACCAACGGTAAAAATCGAGAAATGGGCAGCAATGACACTTAAACCATTATTATATCTCCAAAATTCGTATATAAAAAACTCGAAATTTTAAAAGACAAACTTATAAGTGTAGAAATATCAGAAGAATCTAGATTGTTCAGTTTCGATATAAAATCCATGTATACGTATATTCCTTTTGATAAATCGTTTAGTATTTTATCCAAAAAACTTGAGGAACGAAAAAAATGAGATAGAAGAATTACCTTCGGGAATTGAACTGGAAACTATATTAAATTTAGTCAAAATAACTAGCAGATATACTAACTATTTCAAGTTTAGAGATAATTTTTACCATCAAATTAGGGGTTTAGCAATGGAGGGCCTTTAAGTCCGTTGTTAGCAAACATTTATGTAGAGTATGTTGAAAATTTAGCTATAGAAACATATTTTTTTAAAACCTAAATTTTGGGCAGATATATGGATGATATTTTAATTATTTGGAATTACGGGGAATCAGAAATTGAAGGTTTCTTGGAACATTTAAATAATTTGGGAGGAGAGTTAATTTTTACAATTGAAAAGGAAACAGAGAATAAGTTACCGTTTCTAGATATTTTGATCCATAGAAATAATAATGAACTAGCATTTTCAATTTACCGTAAACCGACTAGTAACAACCGTTATTTGTCTTTCACATCAAATCACCCGATCCAGTAAAAAGGGGTGTGGTTATTTTTTAGTGGATAGGGTATTAAAATTAGCATCACCAGGATACATAAGAAATGAACTAATTTTTATTAAGGATATTCTAATAGGTAATGGCTATCCGGAAAAAATGATTTCTCAAATAATTGAAAAGAGGAAAAAAAAGTTGACGGAGCCAAAAATATTAGAAGAAGATGGGTCAAATCAAGAAACAAATTACATAACTTTGCCTTTTGTACCAATTTTATCACAAAAATTAAGAAGAGAATTAAAAAAACATAATATAAATACAGCATTTAAATCAGGACATAATATAAGCTCGTTGTTAAATAAAGGGAAAGACAAGATACCGAGAAATTTGCAAAAGGGAGTATACAAAATTCCATGTTCTTGTGGAAAATTTTATGTGGGTAGAACGCAACAAACTTTAGAAAATAGGCTAGAACAACACAAGAATGCAATAGATAACGCTCTAAAACAAAAAAAACACCAGAAACGTTTGAGTCAGCGGTTGCAGAACATCTTTATAATTTTCCTCATCACAGTATTTTATTTGATCAAACAAAAATAGTAGATACGTCTGTAGGACTTTTACAAAGCTTCAGGGAAATTATAGAAATAAAAAAGATAATATATGGGGGTACTAGCATCAATAGAGATGAAGGGGAATTTGGGATCAATTCAATTTATAATAGTTTAATTAAAATGCAGGCAAGATATTCAACCAATACTGATTTTAATAATATTTCTGAAACGAAAGATGACCTTGCGAACAAAGGTCAGAATGGGTTAAATGATGAGAAAAGTAAACGAACTGCAGCTAAGCTTGCAACAAAACGAATCCATTCAATTTATAATTCATAAAATGGTTGATGAACTTGTGAAATTTAATTAAGGGTTATGGACCGGGGGGTTAGTTGACCTTTTATTGTTTTGGTCTAAGTATAAATATATTCTTCATTTTTGATAGATTTCAATTTAAATACTGGGAGGAGGCGAGTAGAATCAATATAGACATTCAGTACATGGAAGTGTTTATTTAATATATTTCCATTTATATACTGAGAGGAGGCCAGTTGAAAGACATTCAGTGCATGGAAGTGTTTAATTAATATGTGAGTTTTGTTCTTATTTATTTATTTTTCTTTCGTTTTTGCTTTTTGTTCTCTTTATGTGTTTAGTATGTTTTATTGTAATGTAATTTAAGTTGTTTTTTTTTTTTTTTTTTTTTTTTTTGCTTTATTTATTTATTTTTTTCCGTTGAGAAAGGCTCCCGGATGTGGGGCCGAAATATTCGGAGCTTTTGTGCATAATTAATTGTTTTGTAGTTCACTGCTTGTTAGAAAATTAAAACCGTTTTTCGTGTTTTTAAAAAAATTTTTTTTGTTTTTAAAAGGGTGTATGCTGTTAAAAATAGCTGAAAATTATTCTCCAGCACACAAATAACAGGCCCAACTATAAAGTCTTAAAAAAACGAAGATTTAAAATATTATTTTCTTTATCCCCTGAAAAGACTATGTCAATATAAAACGAACAGAAATTAATCAAATAAACTTTTTCCACAAAACAAGTTTTTTCAAAGAAAAGTAAAGAACTCAACTAAACCAAAAATGAGTAAAAATAAAATCAAATAATCTACCAAGCGTGAAACTACCACAATCAGCATCGATAAATAAATGAAACCCAAAACGACCAGAAATTAACACGAGTAGGGCTCAAAACCCCTATGGCTTCCCAAGGCCAGAACATAATTTGCACTTTACTGAAAAAAAAAACAAATGAAAGTGCATTGTCAGTTTAATATACATATAATGATATTTAGTAATCAAAATGTTTAATATTATTTGATTTATTAAAGTTATAAAAGTAAAAACATTTATATTTTTTTAGTAAAGTGCAAATTGTCTTCTGGCTTTGGGAAAGCATAGGGGGGGGGGGGGCATATTTGCTATAGAGCAGGGAGGGGGCAACTTCCCCCTTCAGACCGCGGTTTGCTCCCCTAGGACCCAGGTTTTGGCCCCCAGGTGATATATTTTTTTTTTGCCACAAATCTTGTCAAAACTAAGATAAGTCTGCATAATTCAAGCCTCCAGAGAAACAGGTCAGTTTTCTTTAATATATCTTTGGCTTTATACATATGGCTCATTTTTCATTCTTCACTCTAATCTAGTCCCTTTTATATGTAACTTTACTCCTTTTTATATACCCTTTACAAGGTTGCAGTTACCATTGGAACCACAATTTCAAGCATGTAGGTACTAAATTTGTTGGTATCTGCCATTTTCTTTCTATCCGATAGTTAATGACCTGTGATCTAATAACAATTAACGTTATCAATAAATAATAAATCTAATAAATAATCTAATACTTAATTTAATAATGTTAATAAAATGAAATAACAAAAAAAGGCTGAATTCTGCCTAATGATAGCTGAATTCTGGAATACAACCTTTGTATTTCGGCATTTATTTCGAGTTTGATCGTTGCTGACCTCTCAAAAATACACGTTATACACAAAAAACATATTTTACGTTTCTCTCAAGCAAGAATGAAAAGGTAGGGATAGAATAGATACAGGAGGAGAAAGAAATTTAAAAGTTTTTTTTTCTTTTAGCATTTCAATTACTCTGGATAAACCATGTACCCCTAAACCCCTTAAAGATTTAGTTTTGAACAAATCTGCTAATTAGCTTAACATTTGTCTATCGAAAATATTTTGGTACACCAGTTTGTTTTTGTTGCCAGTTACCAGGTTAACCAGGGTAAAAATTGGCAGGCAGCCAAGTTAAACCCAGGTTTATTGGTTGCCAGGCTGAAATATTTGGTTGCCAGTTAAACCTGAACATATATGAAGTTATGACCCTGAGGGCCTTAGGCTATAGATTTTTGTACTTGAATACTCTTTTTGGCAGTCGAGAGTCTTTTTAATGGGTAGTCCAGTAAAGGCTGAACTTCAATGAGGTAATGAGTCTAAGTGTCTTTTTATTTTAATAGTTTTTCATATATTTTTCTGGTAAGTAAAATATTTTCGGTACATTAATTTGATATTGCTTGATATGTTTTAAAAGAAGCAAAAATGAGGTAAAAAAATTTAATGAAAATCTGTACAAAAAGTTTTCCAGCGAGGTCCGAAGAAAGAGGGCACCGAAAATAAACTGATTTTTAAAAGTTTCAGACAAAAAGAGAAGAAAATTGTACAAAAAAACGATGGAATTTTACACCATAATCAAGTATAACATGAAAAAAATTAAAACTTTAATGAACAAAAACCTAACATAGGTAATAAGAGAAAGTATAATCAATATTTTACAGACAGACCGAATTATTTTTTGATGGAAATAATTTCTGCTTAAAAGGAAAAAAAAGATAAAAAGAATGTTTAACAGCTCCCACATGCCCACCTTCAATGTGGAAAAATCAATGTTTGAAAGCGGAAACCACTTTTCGAGATGGATCTTTTTACAAGTTCTAATGTGCAATTAAGACTGATCAGGACCTTAAAAAAGAACATTAAAATAGAGAATATTTCAGAGCTGAAAAGACAAGAATGGAAAATTAAGAAAACGAAAGGTAATTTTAGAGAGAAAAAAAAAAGGTAAAAACAAAATGAATCTATAGCTTATGAACAAATAGCCTTTTTAATTTCTTTAAGCTTCAGAAAATATTAAAATCTTAGTACTAACTTTAAAATATATAAAAGCTTCAAATTATTAGCTTCTAGAAGGCGTGTTTTTCTAATAGTATTAAGTGCCTTTAGAAATGCAAATGGGTATTTTATTTTCCCTTGGAAGTTTTGTCACGATGCATTTTTTTGTGCATAGAGAGACCAGCACTCTGGGTAAATGTTTTATGGCACACTTGACACTCAAATGGTTTGGTACCCGAATGGAGTCTCATGTGGCTCACATAGTTATCCTTGCGAGAAAAAGTCGCATTACAAACTTCACATTTAAAAGCCTGTTCACATGTGTGAACTAACATATGTCTAGTTAATTGTGCTCTTAAACCAAAGCGTTTGTTACATATTAAACATTGGTGCTTTTTATCACCAGTATGCACCACCTTATGGTGTCTCAGTCCCGTGCTGCTATAATACCTTTTATTGCACAATTGACACTCAAACGATTTCACACGGACTTTCATGTGGATTTTCGAGTGCTGCTTTAGAGCTCTAGCACAACGAAAGACCTTTGGGCAAACTTCACATTTATAAGTCCGTTGGCCAGTATGATTTTTCAAATGATAACTCAAACTTGCACGATCAGTAAACGTTTTCCCGCAGATTTCACATTGGAAAGTCTTACCAATACATTGTTGAGCATGACGATCCCGTCTCCATTGTTTTGTATACCTTTTTTTACACAAATTACATTCAAATGATTCATCATCATAGTGAATTCTCAAATGATTAATTAGATTAGACCGACCAAAGAAACTCTTATCACAAGTTCTGCACGTATATATTCTTCGCTCAGTTGCTGGAAGTGTCCTCACTTTACGACACGTTCCATAAAGACGACACGCAAAAACCGTTTGAGGTCGATTCTCAGCTCCCTTTTGTTTGTATTCCAAATTGTTTTCTGAAATAGCATTCACAAAGCTTAATTGCTGGTCCTCAGCTGTTGAATCTGTTTCAGCGTTAGTGTTTTTATCAAGCGAGTCCATTTCTTCTTGAGTTCCATTCTTATTATCAGCGTTTTGGGCTCTAAAAGATGTAACAGGTGCACGAAACTGATATATTCCTTTTCGAATTCTATTTTTACGGTCAACTCTTTTCGCCCTCACTCGTAAAAAACCTTCGTTGGTGACCAACATAAATTGAATCTGTTTCTGCTCCATCGGCTTCACATAGTGGAACTGTTTTTTCTTGATTTCCATTCTGATGGTCAAAAATTTTCTCTCTCGCAAATAAAAGGCCTCGTTGATGGCCCTCAGATAATGAATCAGTTTCTGCTGCATCGGCTTCACAGGGTTTAACCGCTCCTTCTTGGCTTCTATTCTTATGCTCAACTTTTTTCGTAAATTTACCCTTTACCCGTAAATAGCTTCGTTGGTGACCAACATAAATTGAATCTGTTTCTGCTGCATCGGCTTCACACAGTGGAACTGTTTTTTCTTGATTTCCATTCTGATGGTCAACCATTTTCTCTCTCACAACTGAAAGGCCTCGTTGATGGCCCTCAGCAAACGAATCGGTTTCTGCTGCATCGGCTTCACAAAATGGAATTGTTTCTTCTTGACTTCCATTCTTATGGTCAACCATCTCCTCTCCCATATTTAAAAGACCTCGTTGATGGCCCTCAGAAAATAAATCTGTTTCAGCTATATTTGCTGCACAAAAGGGGTTCATTTCTTCTTGACCTAGCATCATTGCATCGGCTTCACAAATTGGAATTATTTCTTCTTGACTTCCATTCTTATGATCAACCATTTCTTCTCTCATACTTAAAAGGCCGCGTTGATGGCCCTCAGAAAATAAATCTGTTTCACCTGTAATTACTGCACAAAGGGAATTCATTTTTCTTGACCTGGCTTCTTATGATCAACAATGTCCACTCTCACGCGTAAAAGACCTGCTTGTTTGACTTCAGAAAATGAATCTGTTTCAGCTGCAATGGCTTCACAAAGTTGGTCCGTTTTTTCTTTACTCCTATTCTTCTGGTCAACCATTTCTGCCCTTTCCCATATAAAACCTCCTTGGTGACCCCCATCCAATGAATCTGCTTCAACTGTAACCGTTTCACAAAGAGGGTCAATTTCTTCGTTTAGATTTTCAATCTTATAATCAGTTCCAAGATATAGATCACAGTCTTGCCTGAACTCATTATTGCAGGACAAAAAAAGTCGTCTCCATGCCTAGAATAAAGAAAGTTTAATAAACTTTCAACAGTAAAACATCAAATATTAATGAAAAGCTTAAACTCTATTTGCACTTTATAGTGTAATTTAAAACAGTGACATTATACTGAAGTTACAGTCAGAAAACCAGCGTTCCAAGCCACCATTTTTTTCTATCGAGATGTCTTTTGGACTGAACTAACACTTAGGGGGAGAATTCTGCCTTAATTTTCAATATGAAAAATCTATATTGTTTACTGTGATCAGTAGAAATCGGTATGAAAATACGGCTACCTCAGAGTAAATCAAATCCTTATTCAACGACACCAGTTAAACACAAGAGAGGTCACTAAGGAATAAAAATGTTCAACTACTTCGTTTAAAATATTATACCGTTTTCACTACATTTTCATTTGCTAAATTCTGTAAGAAAAATCACATTTTGGGTCAAAACAAGGAACAGTTGCCTACCTGGCTTCATACATATACTTCTTTTTTTCTCAAAGCAGTAAGCTACAAAATAACCCAACTCTGAGAAAATATATATTTGAGGAAAGGAAATAATGTTAAAACGTCTTTCCATTGTTTCCAGGAAATCAAAACGTCTTTCCAGGAAATAAGTCTTTTCATTGTTTCAAAGAATTAATTTCGATAAGACTTAACACCAAATTTCTGAGCAATCCATTCTGAAAATTCAAAATGAACACGTATTTCTCAACTAAAACCTCGCACAAGCGACATTGGAGCAGGTTTTTCATATTAACTAAAAAAAATTTCCCCAGAAAAACAATAAACGGAAAAAAACTTTGAAGAAAGCAAAAACCTTTTAGTAAGAAAGCTAAAATTAATCTTGAATTTAATTATTAAACTTCTGCAATTTTTTAATAAATCAACTTGATTAATTTCATTAGGTTAATTTAAATCAATTGATTCACACTGCTTAATTTTTTAAATGGCGAACTCTAATCAAATTCTCATCAACTCAATATTACTTCTGAGTCACCATTTCTGAGGCAACCATTTGGAAATTTCACAACAAAATTTTAGAAAAGCACACTAAAGAAAATCAAACAGTTCATGGTAAAGAACTGTCAGTAAGGAGCGGCACGGCTCAATAGTAACCGAATCTCTTAGAAAAAAGAATTTTGATATTAACAGATATATCAAATATTTGGTTTATTATGCTGATTCCAAATACATAAGATCCACTAAGTTTAGTGTAATCCACCAAAAGCTACGAGCCTAAGAAAATTTGCTTGATTTAAAAAAAAGGAAGAAAATACCCCTTAAAAGTCAAGGAATCTCAATGTAACTTATACAGTCAACATTAACGTATCCAATAACCCTATTGTAGAAGTTTCAAGCTAACTTCTTCAAAACTTTGGAATTTTGTATTTTTTTGACAGAGGAAGGATAACGGATGCATGTTTATTTTTTATTTTTTTTTTTTTTTCAGGGGTAATCCCATCAAACCAATAATCATAGAATATCGGGGAAAGAATCATTCTAACGGAAATTAAAAAATCTAGATCCCTTTTCAAGTGACTAAAAGAATTGGAGGGCAACTAGCCCCCTCCCACACCCCTTTTCTCCTCAAAGTGGACCGATCAAAATTTTCAAAGTTTTGAGATAACAACTTTGTTCAGCATAGTTCAAAAGCCATAGTTCAGTAGCTCAGTAGCATAATTTAGTTGCTATGCCTCTAGGGATAACATGACCCCCAACACCTCTGGCGAAAGTCTGTAAGTTATGAAGTTTGTCCGTTGTTAACATATTGCATTTGTTATTGGGAAGTAGACCAACACTTTTTTTTTTTGGGGGGGGGGGGGGGTCTTTTTACCGAGGGTATTTTCCAAGGGAGAATTTGCCGTGAGGAGGGAATTTTTCGGGGGGTGAACTTTCCAGAGGGAATTTTAAACTGAGAATTTTGCCAGAAGTCCCATACGAAATTGTTTCTATTTGTTTTACTTTCACATTGCCAACTCAATTGTATATGTGGAGATGTTAAGGGGAATCCTCCCGGGGGAAATTTTATTCGGTTGGCATTGTCTAGAGTATCTTTCAGTAGGGGGGGGGGGTTCCATGAAATAATTTCTCCATAGGAGAGTTTTCCATGGGATAAATTTTCCAGAGGGAGCTTTCTGCGGGAGCAACTTTCTACTAGGGGGCAGGGAAGGGGCTATTTGCGGGAAAACTTTTCCATGGAGGGGGGGGGGGATTTCCAGCATGATTTTATAAACAATATAGAAATCAAAGTGTTTTTCAAATGAAAGTGAGCTAAGAAAAATTTTCACCCGGAATCGACCACAAGAAACTTTCCGGGTCAAATTTCCAGCTAGAATGGAATTGTCTGAGGGGAATTTCCCAGACAAGGGGGGGGGGGGGTATTTTATGTGAAAAGAAATTTTCATTGAGGAGTTTTCCATGGGAGGAAGAGATTTTCCATTGAGGAGGAGCCGGATTTCTTGGCATTATTTCAAAAGCAATTACTAATTAAATAAAAAAGGGAAGGATTTTTTTTCAACTGAATATAAGGAGCAGTATCAAGTTAAAACGAACAGAAATTATTATGTATATGAAAAAGGTTGCCCCTTCTCAAGACCTCGCTCTTTATGCTAAAATTTTACTTTGTGTCCGAATTGTTTAAGAACAACTCCTGAAACACAAGGGCCGTTTAATTAGAATAATAAAGCTTTTTAAAAAATCTGTAAAAAAAAACAATAGCGTAAAGAGCGAGGTCTTGAGGAGGAGGGAACCTCTTTCATATACATAATAATTTCTGTTCGTTTTAGATTTTGATATATCTCCTTACTTTCAGTAGAAAAGTCTTTTTTTTTTTTTTAATTAATTTCTTCAAGGTTTTATCTCGCACTGAAGACAGTAGAGTAGAAAGTTGAAGAGAGGGTGCCAATAATTTTTTTCAAAAATTATTTAAAGCCAAAATCCAGCCAGCATACAGTGGGCCTAGTTTAACATAAGACAGTTTTTGCAGTCTAGTTGACTTTAAGCTAGTACTAGTGCTAGTAGCTAGTACTACTATTACTACAAACGACTCACCGCAGCACCAAGCCCCCTGAGGTCAACACAGATACGCACGCTCCTCCTCCATCCCAATCCAAGTAGATATACTGGTTCAAACAATTTCGATTTCTTTAACCCCCCCCCCCTCCACTGGAAACATTTTAAAGTAACAAAACAGAGAATATGATTTCTGGAGAGACAAGGATCGGCCTTTTTGAATCTCGATTTGTTCCTTGGTGAGAAAGAAAGAATGCGGTGAGTAGAAAAAAAATAATCAATCAGGGCTTTATATTTCTCTGCGTTATAACCATTAAAATTCCCAGAAATGAAGCCATCATTAGATGCAATCTCTCTGGAAGGACAAGTTGAGTTGGAAGCTGGACAGCTAGAAGACGATGGATTTTCCTCAGTTGCTTCAACATCATCTGCTTCATTTCTTTGAATGGATTTAAGATTTTTCCTGCAATAGAAATAGTTTGAATCAAACAAAATTTATAATATACGGACCAAGCTTCACCCGATTGATTAAATACGTGCGGTCTAACACCACTTTCTCCTACCCGTAATTAAGTAGCCCTAGCTTCGAAAACAGGTGGCCTATAATAATTAGATTAATTTATTACAATTTAATTACCTCAACTAACTACCTCGACAGGCGTTCATCCGAGAATGCATCCTTTCACCCCCTCGCTTCCGCCTATTAATAAATGCTGAGGTGGCACTCGTCCCTAATGAGATACATATAACCTTAGGAGGGTACTTCTTTGACCTGCTCGCATATGCTAATTACAATGATCGTCTGAATGGAAAATAGAGCAGCTCCAAGCGAAGGCAAACACTATCGACGAAGCAGTTAGATCTTACGGAAAGAAGATAAACGCTGGCAAGATCAGGGCAAATAAAGTAGGACGGTACTCAGAGACAGGTCCACCTCACACCAAAGTCGCTATTCAGGGCGAGATATCGCGTGAGGTGATCAGTTCGCGTACCTGCGTAGCGCTGACATCAACCAATTAATCTTCAAATGATATCAAACGACAACTGGCTCTCGGCTCTGCATGATTGAAGTCACTATGCTCTCTTTGGAAAAATAAATACCTGTCCATAAAACTAAAGACACGACTTTACTGTGTTTTAGTAATTCTGGTTGCAACGTGACGCACATGACGTCCAAACTAAAAGAACGATTGACGCACCTCCCCCAACAACAAAAATTAAACCATGCACGTCGTGTATTTACCACCGATTTTTTCCCCATTATACTGCTTTTTATCATGGATGAAAACATCATAATAATCATTGTGACGATTATCAGAACCACAATAACTTTTATCATGACTATTTTTCATCCAATAACAGTTATAACCTACCTCATATTCAAGCACTACCTCCCCACTAGTTCAGGATTCGTGTCTGAATTGCTATTTGGATGGCCAAACCTTAATATATGTCCTTAAATGCGTGTTGGTGGCGTTTCCGATGGTGAAGCAAATAGGCAGACAATTAGAAAAGAACAGGAAACACAGCCTCAGTTTTGCTCTTAGGGTTAATGTGCTCATATTTTCAACACCAAAGGCAGGGGCCAGCCGAATTTGAAACACGCCCATTTGTAATCCTCTTGCTAATAGGGGCAAAAATATATCCGCCCCAAAGGGTTATTAATTCATTGATTGTACTATGAGTATGTTGACTGAATGCTTGATTGAGCGATAATGCCAATAAGGTGCGTAACTCTGAAAGGCCCTCAAATCTTGAGCAAACTTCTGAAATTAGTTTTCTTTTTTCTGGGCGTTTTAAGTTTTAATGTTGGAGTTTACTTCA
This sequence comes from Artemia sinica, assembly GCA_027921565.1. Lineage (NCBI taxonomy): Eukaryota > Metazoa > Arthropoda > Branchiopoda > Anostraca > Artemiidae > Artemia > Artemia sinica. Next base: position 847,811 of record CM051271.1, on the reverse strand, counting down.
GTTGAAAAAAAAAACTAGTTTTTTATTTAATTTCTGATAATTTTTTTAATAATACCGGGAAATTCAGCTCCCTCTCCATCGAAAACTCCCTTTCCACACGAAATTCCTCAATGAAAAGATCCTCCAACGTAATCCCCCCGGTAGAAAAATCCCCTCCCCCCCCCCCGAAAAATATATTCAAACTTCCCAATAACCAATATTATATGCAATCAATGGGCAAAGTTCATAGCTTGCACTCCTTCCCCAGGGACTCTGGGGGGGTCAAATCATCCTTAAAGACATAGTTAATATATATTTTGAGTATGCTGATTTAAAATGGCTATCTCAAAATTTTGAAAAAGTTACTTTGGGGAAAAAGGGGCGTGAGAGGGGGGGGGGCTAGGTGTCCTCCAATATATTTTGGTCACTTAAAAAGGGCACTAGAACTTTTGATTTCCGATCAAATGACCTTCTCCATGCCCTCTAGGATCACTGGTTTGATACGATGGAACCAGTTTTTTTTTTTATGTGAAAAAAAACACACATCCATGATCATTCTTCTGGCAAAAATGCCACATTTTTGTATATAGGAGCTTGAAACCTCTACAGTAAGGTTCTCTGATATGCTGAATCTGATGGCGTGATTTTCATTAAGATCACTTGATGTTTTGGGGGTGTTTCCTCCTTTTTAAAAAATTGGGCAAATTTTCTGAGGCTCATAACTTTTGATGGGTAACATTAAACTTTATGAGTTTTGTATATTTTACATAAGCATCAATTTTTTTTTGTATGAAACTATTGTTACCAAGACTCTGTTTCTTAGAATTTCGGTTATTACTGAGTTTCGTTTAATCCTTTTTTTTTCAGAAAATTTGACAAGTTCATAGTAAATTAACTGTAAAATTATTTATATATTCATCGCTCTTCAAACTTGTCATTAAGACAAATATACAAATACAAAAAAAAACAAAAAAAAAACTATGGCTCAGGTTCCGAGTCCGACCAAATAATAGGCAAAAATCTTTTTCGCTAAATCTTCTTTCTTTTTCTTTTATTGTAATTATACGGGTTCAAAATCTGCCTCTTACCACTATTACGGTTCCCCTTTTCAATAGCTGTTCCAACAGAAATTGGTTCTCTGGGTGCCAGATTCCTCAGAAGGCGCGAATCGACAATATCTGGTAAACGACAGTCTTTCCAGAAGCTAAAAAGACTCGGGAATATTCGGGCCCAATGCTCGATTGTCGTTATAAACAAGCACGCATCGTTTTTCTTAATTTAAAATTTCAAGCTGTCCTAGAATTTGGCTATAGTACTTTCTACAGGAAGAAGTCCGTGACAACGCCTTTCGGTCGAGCTGCATCAAATATGGTTTTGTTTTCTGGAAGATTGTGGACAGTTTTAACCTCTATTAGTGTCTCATCTGGTAAAATCCAGTCTAATAAAGCGCCAAGAAACTGGTGCGTTGAGAAAACCAAAAAGACCAATATCCTCATCTTTCGTAACTGGCATGCCAATTTTTTTTTCCTCGTATGCTGTAAAAGCAACGGATTTTAACCGACTACCTTTCAGCATGACAGTTGAGCGGTAACCACAAACTCAATCTCTAATATATTTCACTATCGGCGCAGTTTTAGTTGATTGTTTACGTGTAGCTACTCTGCGAAAGTATGTGCTTGTTATTCTATGGCTTCTTTCATATGTCCAGTTTTCATTTGAAAATTAAAGTTTTTCATTGGAAAATTGACCTTTTGTTCTTTTGTAGTTCTCTCAAAGCGCTTTCACTACTCTTTAGATAGGACTTCTCAAACGTAACCATAGCTATTTTTAGCTCTTCTTCTTTCATACCAGGCCTATTGCAACTCGGTCCATTGTCAGCTACCCAGCAAGAGTTGTTCGTTGCTTTTCCTTTCGGCCTGAAATCTATCTCCAATAGCCCTTTACTACCGTATCAGGTTTCACTTGGATTTCGCTCGGTGGTTTGCGGTTTTTTACTGCACATTTTGTTCATTACATTTATCAGACTGTGGTTGATTTTTTTTATTTTATTTTATTTTTAAATTAAAAAACAAGTTTTTTTTCAACTGAAAGTAAGGAGCAACATTAAAACTTAAAACGAACAGAAATTATTACGCATATTTGGGGTTCGCCCCCTAGTCAACACCTCACTCTTTACGCTAAGGTTCGAATTTTATTCGAATCATAAATCCCTTAATTACGAAAGCCGTTTAATTAAAATAGATAGCTCAAAGTACTAAAAAAAACACTTTAGCGTAAAGAGCGAGGTATTGACTAGGGAGAAACCCCTTCATATACGTAATAATTTCTGTTCGTTTTAAGTTTTAATGTTGCTCCTTACTTTCAGTTGAAAAAAAAAGCTTGTTTTTTTTTTAATTTAATTTCTGATCGTTTTTTAAAATATGCTGGGAAGTCCGGCACCCCCTTCATAGAAATGTCCCTTCTCCCAAGGAAACATCCTCCATAGAAGAAAAATCCTCCCACTTAAACCCTTCCGACCTCCGACCCCCCCCCCCCCCCCAGAAAACATCCCTCCTAAAAACGTCTGTATACTTCCCATTAACCAATGCTATATGTAAACAATGGGCAAAGTTCATAACTTGCAGCCCTTCCCCCGGAGACTGTGGGGAACTAAGTCATCCTCAAAGACATATTTATTAGATTTTCGACTATGCTGAACAAAATGGCTATCTCAGAATTTTGATTGGGTGACTTTGGGGGAAAATGAGCGCGGGAGGGAGCCAAGTTGCCCTCCAATTTTTTTGGTCACTTGAAAAGGACACTAGAACTTTTAATGTCCGTTCGAATCAGCCCGTTCACGATATTCTAGGACTACTGGATCGATATGATCACCCCTGGAACAAAAATAATAATAAGCAAGCACCCGTGATCTTTCTTCTGGCAAAAATATAAAATTCCACATTTTTTCAGGTAGGAGCTTGAAACATCTACAGTAGGGTTTTCTGTTACGCTGAATCTGACGGTTTGATCTTCATTAAGATTATATCACTTTTAGGGGGTGTTTTCCCCCTTTTTTCGAAAATAAGGCAAATATTTTAGGATCGTAGCTTTTGATGGGTTAGACTAAACTTGATTAAACTTATATATTTGAAATCAGCATAAAAGTCTAATTATGTTTATATATCTACTGGTATCAAAATTCAGTTTTTTTAGAGTTTCGGTCACTATTGAGCCGGGTCGCTCCTAACTTACAGTTCTTTATCACGAACTGTTTGATTTGCTTGCCTCTACAAAACTTGGCAGCTAATGGCATGCAGTTGTTGGTAAGATTCGTTTCCATCACTAAAGAACAAATCTGCTTTCTTGCACACCTTCTCACATCCTGGAGAACCTGTCAAGGCAAGTTGTACAAACGATCCTCTTTAAAACTATTGGGTAGCTGTTTTTTTTTTGGGGGGGGGAGGGGGTCAAGTATCACTGTACTTTAAATGATTTCCAAAAGACATGATTTGGGCCCTTCTGGAGCAAATATCTTAAATTATCGGCTGTAACCTCCTCTTCTGAATTTTTTTTTTTATCGCCCCACAAAGGTATTTTGCAAGTATTTGCATAATGTAACTTCCGGTACTTCGTATTAGCCAGTACACACTCGAGAAGTTTGCTGAATATAAGATCTAAGAAAACCGGTTTCACAGGCACAAAGACAAATGACGGGTGGCAGAATACATTGGACTTGTATAATTTGGGTTAAATACTTGCACATTAGGGGGGGGGGGGGGGGGGGGGTAGGTTACATAAAAATTTTGCATGTGAACCTTTTTTAGTTTTCACAAGATTATATAGGTACGATGTATGGTTTTCAGCAACATGGTTTACACACTTATCTTTTCAATTAGAGGACCGTATGAAATGTTCTGTTTCAGTTTGTAAAAAACACTTGTGTCTAGGCGTTCTAAAACACTGTGTTCTAGGCGTTACTCCACCGCCCCGGAAATAACCCCCATGGGGTTATTTTCCAAAATTGAGAATTTTATTTGAACATTGTTTTTTGTGGGTTTTTTTCATAGGGGGAAAGAATTTTGGCTCTTGTGTATTTATACGCCACTCACTTGAGTTTACGCTGTGTAAAACTCGCGAACAAACCGGTTTCTTCGTTAGTTTCTTTCAGCTTCACGTGAGAAAGACAAAAGCAAGTGACAGAATAGATGGGAAACATATAATTTGTGCTAAATATTTGTACATAAGAAGGGGGGGGGTTAAGTATTTGGACAGTTTGAAGTCAGAAAACAATTCTTAGTTATGCAGAATGATTGTACTTAATACATTTTGCATGCAGACCCTCTATACTAACCCCTCCTCCCCCCTAATGTGCAAATATATAGCCCAAATTTGTATCTAAAGTAACGAAGAAACTAACGAAGAAACCAGCTTGTTCTCGAGTTTTACACATCGTAAACTTGAGTGAGTGGCGTATCATAGACAAATATCGGAATGTTTTATGAAGAGCCGGGTTTTTCTTTATTATTTATAAATGGTCAAAAATTAAATAAAAAAAACAAGTTTTTTCATTTGAAAGTAAAGAGCAACATCACAACTTAAAACAAACAGAAATTATTATGGATATGTGAGGGGTTGTCTCCTTCTCAAGACCTCGCTCTTTACGCTAAAGTTTTTTTTAGAATTTAAAAAAAGCTTAATATTCTAATTAAATATCCACTGTGCTTCAGGAATCGTTCTTAAAGAATTAGGACAAAAATTCAAATTATTAAACATATTTTATTTTGTACTTAATATTGAAAATAAACATAAAAAATTATAGTAAAATTTTGAACTGATGAGCTTTCAGCAATAAATATCATTACACATCAAATATTCAGTTTAATTTATTAGTTCTTTCTAAAGTTGTTCAAGGCGAATATAGTTTCACTACAAACAAGCGTTTTGGATACTGCCCCCTTCCTTAACTGTAAATAAAAACCAAAAGCCTACTGCACCATTGGCGCCTTCACTGAAAACAAATTATATTACAAATATTTTCTTTTCCAGTTCTTACAGCATTGAAAATAAAAATAAAATTAGAGTGAAATAAATTCTTTAACTGATGGATCTTTCAACAACTAATATCACTATATATCAAAATTCATTTTGATGTTCTTTATACTTTCCAAGACTGTTCAAGACGCATATAGTTTTCAGTAAAGCGCCAATGACGCAGTAGGTTTTAGACTTTTACAGTAAGAGAAGGAGGCGATACCCAAGTTCTTGTTTGTAGTAATTTTTGTTCGTTTCAAGCTTGATTTGCATATTCAATTTAAGTTTCTCTCGTTTTAAGATATATTTATTCATTTACATTAATATCTATTGTATGTTTGTTTGCATTGATTGTTTATCTAATTTCTGTTCGTTTTAAGTTTCATTTATACTTCAATAGCAAAATATTTTTTTTTCGTTTTAAGCTTGATTTTCATATTCAATCTAAGCATTGCTCGCTTGAAGATCTATTTAATCATTTATATTATTACTTGTTGTATGTTTTTTTCCTATGGTTGTTTATTTAATTTCTGTTCGTTTTGGGTTTCATTTATTCTTTAATAGTAATTTCTGGTCGTTTTGAGTTTGATTTTAACAGGTATTTGTATCTACTGAGCTTAAGTTTAAAACAGCCTTTACTTCTTTTAAAAAAACTTATTTTTCGGAAAGTTCTTTTTTATTAGTTTTTGTTCGTTTTTGATTGCAAAAAGTTTCAAGTTTTAAAAAATTCCTTATTTCAAAATCATAAAAAAAAAGTTAAATCTTCATCAAAGTATCAAAACTAGTATCACAGTAACAATATCAAAGTGAAGAAAGTTTGCCCCCTTTGAAATGAGCCCCCTTGGAAGTTTATCCGACGATCCCTTCTATATGAAGTGCGTCTGAGAAAAAATGAATGAAGTGTGGGGGAGGCTAGCTGCCCTCCGATCACTTTTTACTCTTAAAAAGTGAATTACAACTTTCAATTCCAATCAAATGAGCCTTCTAAGAAGTTTATACGAGCATCCCTTCCATAACAACCATATATACCCCCAGGGCATAACTTACAACGCCTACCCTCAGGCCCTGGGGGGCTGTGTCGACACCAAAGTTTTTTTTTATCTGAACTTTGAACTATTATTAACAAAATGTCTATCAAAATTTATATCTGACACATTTAGGGCGTGGAGGGAGGTGGCTAGTTGCCCTCTTGTCTCTTTTGGCTCTTAAAAAGTGAACGAGAACTTTCAATTTCCATTCAAATGAGCCCTCTCTGAAGTTTATACGAGTATCCCTTTCATAAGAACCAAATATACCCCAGGGCATAACTTACAACGCCTGTCCCGGGCCCTGGGGGTAATGTCCACACCTGAGTGTTTGTTATCTGACTTTTGAACAATTTTTAACTTAATGTCTATCTCAAAATTTTGATTGGATGCGTTTGGGGAACTGGTGGGCGTAGAAGGGGTGTTAGTTGCCTTCCAATCACTTTCGACTATTAAAAAGGCACTACCCATTTAAATTTTCAGTTGAATGAACCCTCTCTGAAGTTTCTACGACAACACTTTCTATTAAAACCTTATATGCCCAAGGGTATAACTTACGACCCTTGCCTTGAGGGATATGGGGGGGGGGGGGGTCATCCTCAAAGACCCAATTACCCAAATTTTCAACCACGTTGAACAAAATGGCTATCTCAAAATTTGATTGGATTTGTTTGGGGAAAAGGTTGGCGTGAGAGGAGGGGTAGTTGCCCTCCAATCACTTTCGATTATTAAAAAGGGCACTAGCCCTTTGAATTTCCAATCGAATTAGCCCTTTTTGAAGTTTCTCTACGACAAAGCTTTCTATAAAAGCTTATATGCCCCCAGGGCACAACTTACAACCCTTGCCCTGAGGGCTGTGGGGGAGTGTCCTCCTCAAAAACATAATATCTATCCGGAAATCAATTATGTAGAAAAAAAAATGGCTATCTCAAAATTTTGATTGGATGTGTCTGGGGAAATGGCGGGCGCGGAAGGGGTGTTCGTTGCCTTCCAATCACTTTTGACCCTTAAAAAGGGCACCAGAACTCTCAAATTCCAATCGAATGAGCCCTTTTTGAAGTTTATACGACGACCCCTTCCATTTCAAGTGCCTCTGGGAAACAAAAATAATAATAAATCATTGGAGCCGTATGGCCTTTACTATAGGCAACGCTATAGCGTTGCCTCTGAAATACTAAACTGGTTAAAAAAGAAGAAAAAATCTTGAGCCAAGACATTAATTACAAGTAAAATCTCAGTTTCTCTACACCTTGAATGTTTACTGTCAGCTCCATGAAGTATTCCCTATTCTTGAACATTCGAAATATCACAGAGATTTTGCTGGCGGTTATATTCCGAGGCTTTTGCTTTTTCGACATGTGGATTCAATATGAAGTCTATAATTTTGAGGAAGATGAAGTCTACAAGAACCAAGGGTTGAAGGTAACATTTTGTCTATCTATTCGTTTCTAATTGGCAGTGTCAGAGAAATATGCTTGGGGGATGGGGCCTTGGAATCAATTCCCCCCGTAATTTCTTACCAATATTGTCTAATGTTTTCGGTATAGTCGCTTGTTTTTATTGACTTTTTAAAAGTTTTACTCCCCCCTCCCTGAAACCAAAACTCTGCACGTGAAATAAGCTTAAGTATCAAATATTTGGAGTTTTTCTTATATTTATGTGTTTAGAGGTAAATTTTGACATGTAATCTCAGAATTTTCCTATTTAGCCAACCTTTTTCAGCCCTTTTGTGTCTAGTATTGCTTCGATATTCTAATTTTCGAAAATCCAAGAAAAATCTTAAGAATTTAAAAATAATAATAATAGAATTAGGAGGGTGGCAGATACGGTATCCAAATCTAATGTCCATTCTCAGCATCAATAACAGGGATTGTAAAAAAAAGACTGGAAAATCCAATGACCTACACACACGAAGACTAAAAACACATAAAACCAATAAATATTCAACTACTTAGGACTGAAACTGGGACATTAGATTATATATTTAACATCTAATAAATGATCTGATGTTTGATGCCAACTAATACTAGATAGCCCACTAATTAGTACTGAAACTGGGACATTAGATTGTATATTTAACATCTAATAAATGATCTGATATTTGATAGACATAGACATTTTTATTTTACCGAAACAAAAACATTAAAACAAACATCAGAAATAACTAGACAACCACAGTAAGATTAAAAAAAAAAATCCTGTTGGTGGCTGTATCTTCTAACCGCCCTTTAACCAAACATAAATAAAAACAATAACTAATTATTTATAAATTCTTATTTTTTTCAAAAAAAAGTAAGGAAAAAAAAATCAAGAAAACAATTTACATTGTCACACTCTAACCATCCTCTCCCCTCCCCCTTCTCTCTTCCTCCCCCAATCTCCAAAAATTATCCTCCTTTTTCAACAAAAAAAATCTTTAACTTTTTCTTAAATGAAACTAAGTTACCGGCCCGCTCTAATACTATCCGGGAGACCATTCCATACCGAAACACCTATGTTCCGTAAAGCAAAACTTGACCTTTTTGAATGTCGGATCTCACTGACCAAATGGTCAACATTACGTGTAGAATATTCATGGTAGAGAGAATTTCGGGAAAATACATTCCAAAAGTACTCAGGAGATAACATATTCAGACACTGATAACTGATAAGCACGCTGCTGCCCAACATTCAGAATGCCAAATTTTTTGTAAGATTGGGCAGCGCTTTCACAATGGCACATCTCTCCGAGTACTCTGATTGCTATATTCTGAACAATTTGTATCCTTTTATAGTTGCCGATGAAATTACTGGCCCATACCGAGCATCCGTACCCAATATAAGGGTCTACATTAGCACTGTAAATGAGCTTGAGGGTTGACAGAGGAAAGGTATGCTTCAGTTTTCTCAGTATCCCGAGACCTCTGACAGCTTTAGCTGATATTATCTCACTGTGTTCTTTCCAGCTGAGATTACAGTCGATATGAAAATCCTAATAACGGAGATCATATACTTGTTGAATAACCTCAGAGGCATATACAACTACCGAATCCAGTGGGGAAAGAGTCCCAGTTCTGCTAAAAATCCTGTAACTGGTTTTCTTTGCATTAACAGCGAGGCAACTCACACTCACAAATACGCGGAGACACTGAAGTGCATGGTTAGCTTTTTCAACAGCTTCTTGAACAGACTTTGCAAAAACAGTTATAGCTGTATCATCAGCAAATGAAGTAACAACACCATCACTTATGTAATACCGCAATGTATCTACGTAAACTAGGAACAACAGAGGTCCCAGAACGGAACCCTGCGGCACACCACAAGTAACAGGCATCAAATCACTGACAATATCTTTGTGCACAACACTTATAGACCGACCGAAAAGATAAGATTCAAACCAACTTAGAGCACTATTTTTAATTCCAAGACTTTTTAACCTCTTCAAAAGTATATTAAAATTAACTGTATCGAACGCTTTCTTCAAATCAATAAATACCGTTAAAGGAACTAAATTTCTTTCAAATCCATTATTCAAATTATCTAAAAGGCGATGCGTTGCGTGCAACGTTGAGTGACGCTTTCTGAAACCAAATTGACTATCACTAACAAATCCAAAAGAATCTAAATAAGAACAAACTTGGGAATAAATAACTTTTTTCAAAAATCTTAGAAAATAAAGGTAAAATTGATATTGGTCTATAGTTTGACAACTCATTCTTGTCACCTCCTTTGTGAAGTACAATCACTTTAGCTTGTTTTAAACGCACGCGGAAAGTCACCTTTTCTCATTGATAGGTTCACCAGGTATAGGAGAACCGGTAGGAGGTAAGCACTTACAACTTTAAAACGCCTGAAGGTTAAGTCCGTCCATTCCAGCAGAGTTTGACTTTATCGACTTGACAGCGTTACTTACGTCATTCAGATTACACTCAACAAAACTAAAGGACTGGGATTCACCTCGGTTGTCAAGGAATTCCTGTTCCGAAAACTCGTCACTATTCTTTCCTGCCTCGCTAGAAATATCACTACCAATTCTAGAAAAATATTTGCAAAATTCATTTGTAATATCCTTCTCATTATGGACACTATGACCGGTTACCGTAGAAAACCCCTCCAATCACAAAAAAAGAAGAACAGAAAAAAAAAAAAAGTAATAAACATTAAAAAAAAAAAAAAAAACATGCACTATATAAGATCGTCAATCGACCAGATACGCCCGATCGGGGCAGTATCAGTTTCACGCACAAAAATGCGGCCTTGATCGGACCAGACACTACTATTTCCATACTTATCTCTCGAAGACCTCAAAAGATCACGCTTTCGTTTTGTGAGATTCTCGGCTACAAATAGCCCTGTGCCACTAAGCTTTTTTTTTGCTTTAAAAACATGAGGGGCTATCTCTTTAGATTGAAACTGCACGAGAACAGGGGCAACTTTATCTGGTCTTTGATCATTATTAGATCCAACACTAAACCGCTGAATACCGACTATGTCTGAATCAGTAACGTTAGTCAGACCCATCTTCACGAACAACACGTGTTTCATAACATCACGTACATTCTGCGTGGAAGTCTGCTTGACCCCGTTAAAAAGTAGGGAATCGTTTCTCCCTTCCTGCTCAATGTCGTCTAATTTGAGCTCAAGCTGGTTAACGCGGTTGTGTAGCAAGTCGATCATGTGCATGCAGGTTTTCAGATGCTTTTCGATCAGTTCAAACTCAGGCTGAAACTCAACATGAACCGCATCATAGATTTCCGAGACCATTGTTTCAACCGGAAATTTAGCATGAATGTTAGCTGCAGTTTGCGAGGTCGATTTAATCAGCTTTTCATTAATTTTCCTCTCAATGCCTTCGCTATATTTTGCTTAGTAGCCGCAATTTCATTCTCTGTAGCAACCACAAGGCTACAGAGATCAGCAGTGGGATCCGATAACTGACTATCTGCTGCCGAACCTTGCCCTTTCTTAAAAAACTGCCGGTAAACATCGGGATGATTTTTTAGTTCATCTAACGCATGATTTACACCCTTAGTTTTCTTCATTGACGCATCCTTCATATTCTCATCAAAACTAAGTAAACTAGCGACTGGTATAAGCTGACGATCGTGTTTTTTCCCGTAGCAGAAAACAACAAATTTGCAGTCACCGGTATTCGTCTTCATTTCCTCTAGGATTCGAACTGGCCAGAGGGGATAACCAGCAAACTTGGCAAGGAATAAATCACCGATTTTAACATTCGCAGGATCCATGATGGCAGTAAGAAGTATCAGGAAGCAGCAGGAAGTATCAGGAAGCAGCAGAATTTGATTAGCAACAGATACAACCTTTTAATCCGCTTGGCATAATTTTGCGACTACACAGAACGAATGCTGGCGAGGTACAGCTAACAAAAACCTGTGGGAAGTGCCGGTACCCAAATCGCCTTTCCCCAGCAGTTTAAGGATCAATATCCGGCCGGTACAGATACGGCTCTTGTGTTTGTTCCCGCTCTCTTCTGCACAGGCTGTTACTGAATTAGCGAAAATTTGGCTATTAAATTATTTTATTAGCCAAATAATCTTTTCTTTTCCTTTTTCCTTCCCTTTCTTTCCCTTAGAATTCGAACTAAAAAAAATTGTTGAAGACACGGAAATGTCGTACCTGTTGTTGTTACCGTATTATTAAATCCAAACAAAGCAATTAGTCATATCAATAAGTTTACTTTAGATTATAATCCGTAGCAGAGTATTGTGAAACTTCTGTAATCCTCAAGATCACTGAATTATATTAAAGCTCAAGGCACTAAATTAATACAATTTCACAGCTGGTTTTAAATTTCAATAAATCCAAAAAAATGCTATCACTCTGGAGACTAAACGGAGATACCAACTAATAATAGATAGCCCACTAATTAGTACTGAAACTGGGACTATAGATTATATATCTAACATCTAATAAATGATCTGATATTTGATGCCAAGTAATAATAGATAGCCCACTAATTAGTACTGAAACTGGGACATTAGATTATATATTTAACATCTAATAAATGATCTGATATTTGATGCCAACTAATAATAGATAGCCCACTAATTAGTACTGAAACTGGGACATTAGATTATATATTTAACATCTAATAAATGATCTGATATTTGATGCCAACTAATAATAGATAGCTCACTAATTAGTACTGAAACTGGGACTATAGATTATATATCTAACATCTAATAAATGATCTGATATTTGATGCCAACTAATAATAGATAGCCCACTAATTAGTTCTGGAACTGGGACTATAGATTATATATCTAACATCTAATAAATGATCTGATATTTGATGCCAACTAATAATAGAAAGCCCACTAATTAGTACTGAATTTGGGACTATTGATTATATATCTAACATCTAATAAATAATCTAATATTTGATGCCAACTAATTATAGATAGCAAACTAATTAGTACAAAAACTTGGACTATAGATTACTGGAAAACATACGACAAGGCCAATAGCATAAGGCCAAACATACGATAGCAATATAAAAATGATATATATTGGGACTGGAAGTTCAATGCCAGTCCTCAGTACCATACAAAACAGAAAATAAAACAAAAAACTAAAAAGAAGAACAAGAAATCAATAAAATAGAAATAGTAGATTAGTAACTCATAAAAAGAAAGAAACAAAGACTTAAAAACCACAACATATTATTTACTAAACATTATAATTCCAAGTAGAATCTTCTTTTCCAGTGACGTTTTACTTGATTTCTTTTATACACCCATTTTCGTAATCCTAGGATTATTTCGAAAAATACCACTTCCCTGGCATGCACTTTAGATGAGTTTTTTTTTACGATATTAGGTTAACCTTGGAAGCGATGAAATATTTTAAGGCATAGTAGCTGCTCCGGAAGAGAGCTCACAGCAGACTCCGCAACCACTATTTCTCCAATAGAGTAGTGGCCCCCTGGATCAGTCTTCCCAATGCAGCTGTCACCACTTCCTCCTTCGATGCATTCAAGATCGCCGTTGGTAAGAATTGGTCCACCAAACAATGGGAAACAGAGTAAAACGCCACCGAACCAATGGCTCCCCATCATCACTGACCCGCAAACAGCGACTCTACACGTTTTTGTTTTCCTTATTTCGCTGGACAATCTGATTTAAGGTAATTTAAAGTAATTAAGTATTATATTAAGGGCACTTGTCAATTATTCATAACAGACTCAAGAACTTTGATCTGAATGTAAAATCTGAGAAAAATGGTTTCATAGCCTCAAAGACAAGTGACGGATGACACAATGCATTGGACTTGTATAGTTGGGCTATATACTTGCTCATTAGGTGAATGGGGGAAAAGTATAGCGAGTTTGCATCCAAAATGTGTCAACTACAATTATTCTGCAAATTGAGTAATAATTGTTTTCTAACTTCACGCTGTCCAAATAATTTATTCCCGCCCCATTTAATGCGCAAATATATAGCCCAAATTATACATATCCAATGCGTTCTGTCAAGCTAAAAATAAGTGTTGTGGCTATGAAATATGAGACCGTTTTTTTACAGATTTATGGATCAAAATTCTTGAGTATGTTCTGTATAAATAACAAGTACCAAATTAGCATTAAAATATATAAATATTTTAAATATTATAAATATTTAAAAACAAATATTTAAAATAAATATGTAAAGCAGTTAATAAAACATGTCTCACAGTAAATGTATGTAGGAGCCAACCCAGTCGCTTGATAGAAGACCTAGGTTTTTGTCCAAATCCTGTGGATGAAAAACGTCAAATGACTTTCAATGGTAAACCTAACACTGATGAATTTGAGTTATTTGAAATCAAACACAAAAAAACTCAAGTATTTGAAGTAATTTAGACTAGGCCTAGTTTTAGATGTAGATCTATTCCCGAGGGTTTGACCTACCCACCTTGATATCTTTCTTAAATTCTTTTTTGTACACCTTTTCTTGCAGTGGCATCAATTTACACACTTAGAGGGGCGAGATGTATTCTTCAATATCAAAGGGGGTTTTCGTTTTCCAATTTTTTCAATGCAATGCCAAAAGGCAATTTCCAAAGCAAAATCCTAAAAAAAATATTTTTCAGTATCTAGAGTACCCCCCATCCCCCCGATGGACGCCACTGTGACCATGTTACAAAAATATATATATATTGATTAAATGACTGGTATTATCATTTTACTATACATTTCCCATTCTTTCAAGGAACTGGGTATTATTTGTTATTTGAACTTGTTTCATGTTGCAAACCATTGGCTCCTCGTATGATTCGAGGTCTTGTGACCTCGAATCATACGTGGACTTCTGGACAAGCGGGAACGGTTTATACGTTCGGGTTAGGTTTCACAGATGGAGTATGATCATTGGCAAGCATTATATTTTTAGTTCACCACCTGGGACCAAACTAAAATGGACGTTATCGTATAGAGTCGGAAGAAGTCTTCACAGGGCTTTGTAAGACATACACGTGGACTCCTTGAGTCCACTGACTGCAGAAGGGTCTATTTGTAGTTGATGAGTCGACAATCGATAATCACTTTTGATCCTAGTCTCTGCCATATTTCTGTATTCCATCAAGGAGCCGCACGTCGGAACTTTGATCTAAAGTCAATTGCAGTTTAGGGCGGAACAGGACAGTCGCAATTCAACAGATGCTTATTCCTTTGGATTGCTGCACAATTGCATAAGTTCTTACTTTATTAATACTTGATGTTCTTGTTTTCTTTACTTTAATGACTGAAAAAGTGTTTTGCTGCAAATAGGATTTGGTTTTAGAATTTGGAAAGTATCAAAATGTGATATATGTTCTTTTTACCGGATGGCAGTCAGGTCATTTATGGGTCCTGAACCTCTGGGAAGTCCAAGAAACCCCTCAACATGTGTGTCAGCTTGGGTAAGGGTAAACCTTACTGAATTATCTTAATCCATTTTTCGCGTCCTAGGTCCTCAAGAAAAATCCAATGATTCCTACCCAAATCATAAAAATTTGTGAGATTATGCATCTTTGAGAGGCAGAAAGATAGAACACAAGGAAAGAATTTAGTTTAGACTCACCGTTCGTATGTCCTGACTGGCCTTAAAACTTTCAAAAGAAACATCTGGCAGAACAGAAACGGAGAAGAAGGCAAGGTGTTTGGAATGCAGATTTTATTTGCAGTTGAAAACACTAAAACAAAAGTAGATTTAAAAACTGGAAATTTACACCAATTTTATCAAGGTATTCAGTTTAAACTTTGTCTTTCTTAAGATAAGGTTTATTCAGCCAAAAGTAATCTATCAAAGCCTTGATGGGGACTAATTTAGTTTTTTAGTCTCAAAAGAAACAGGAACTGAAATAAAAATAAGAAAAATTTAAACTTTTACTGCATAATTGGTTTTAAAAGAAAGGGAGGCTGAAACATAAAAAAAGAATAACAAAAAGCATGTTTGATTTGTTTGGCTTTTCTTTTTTTACTTTTGTTTTTCTTTGCATTCTTTTGTTTTGGCTTTTCTTTTTTCTGCTTTTCCGCTTTTTCTTTTTTTGTTTTTTTTTATTCATGGGGACTGGTGATATTGATATTTAGCGATACTATCTGCTGAAATTTTTTTTGTAACAATATATAAATTTGATAATTAATGCAATATAACACATGAGTAATTGTTCAGTTATTCTAGAAAAAGAAGACATAAAAAAACAAGAATTTTTGGAAAAAAAAAAGCTGCAATAATGTTCAACCCTGAATTTCGGGGTTCTTACCGAACTGATGCATTCAAAAACAAAATGATAGAAATTAGATTTCTATAAATAAATGATGCACAAAGACAAATCTAAAAAACATAACACTAAAGAATAAAAAATCTATAGAATTATGTCCATAACAGATAGAAGCAGATATAGGCAGGGCGTCGTTTGGGGGGGGAAGTTGCCCCCAAATAATGTGAAGAGAAAATTCTTATATATCCCATGCCCCTTGACTATACAGATATGGACCCCTATTGCCCCCCCCCCCCCAATAAAAATGCTGGAGATTCGCCCTTGCTTATAGGCGTAGGTATACACATTAGAGGGGGGTCAAATTTTTAAAAAGTTAATTTCCAATTAACTATTTTATATTTTCTAGAGGAAATCTCTTGGGAGGGGAGAAGGTTTCTCCCACCTTTCCCTTCCAAGCAGGTATGATGACAGAGTATAAGCAATCCTGCTAAAGCATTTTAAATTGGTTTTTACTAGCCATTCTCTTACAATATATTAGCACATATGCTTATTAGTAGAAAGGGGGGGTGCTACTCCCAACATTACCACGTGGTTTATGGTTTTCTCACTGAGAATAAAAAAACAGAATTTTTCTCACTTGAAAAAAAAACAGGAATTTTCTCACTTTTATGGATGTTTCTTGGACGGTTATGAGTGTTGGTCAATTTATTTGATGTTTTGTATGGATGTCAACATCAATTTATGTCTGTTTTATGGTTTTTGTCAGTGAGAATGGAAAAACAGAATTTTTCTCACTTTGATGGATGTTTCTTGGATGTTCTCACTTTGATGGATGTTTTTATGGTTTTTGTCAGTGAGAATGGAAAAACATGATTTTTCTCACTTTGATGGATGTTTTTTGGATGGTTATGAGTAACACATGACACATGACACGTGACACATGACACGTGACACATGACACGTGACACATGACACGTGACACATGACACAAAACACATGAGACATGAACACATGACACGTGACACATGACACGTGACACATGACACAACACATGAGACATGACACATGACACGAAACTTGACGAATGACACATGACACATGACATATGACATAAGAATGACGTAATCAACTAGGACAAATGGATTTTCTGAGAAATTGATTACATAATCGGTAGAACCCTATCAGGAGGTCGTGACGGGGGTCCATATATGGACATAGAATGACGTAATCGACTAGGACAAATGGATTTCTGAAAAATTGATTACATAATCGGTAGAACCCTATCAGGAGGTCGTGACGGGGGTCCATATATGGATATAGAATGACGTAATCGACTAGGACAAATGGATTTCTGAGAAATTGATTACATAATCGATAAAACCCTATCAGAAGGTCATGACTGGACTCCAAGCAATACTTTTCAAAAGGCATTTCAGAACAAGTTCTTTTCTTAGTGACCGTGCTAAACCCATTTTACAATTGAAGTACCCATCCTTTTCACCCACAACTTAGTTATAGGTAAGAGTTTGAAGTTTTACCTTAGAGTCTTAGCTTAGAGTTTTAGTTAGAGTTCAAGTTTAGTTTAGTTTTAGTTAAGAGTTTAGAGTTTTTAAGCTTAGAGTCTTAGCTTAGAGTTTTGTTAGAGTTCTAGTTTATTTTAGTTTTAGTTAAGAGTTTAGAGTTTTTAGCTTAGAGTCTTAGCTTAGAGTTTTAGCTTAGAGTCTTAGCTTAGAATTTTACTTAAAGTTGTATTTTGGTTAAGTTTTAGTCAAGAGTTTCGAGTTTTAGCTTAGAGTCTTAGCTTAGAGTTTTTGTTAGAGTTCTAGTTTAGTTTAGTTTTAGTTAAGAGTTTAGAGTTTTACCTTAGAGTCTTAGCTTAGAGTTTTAGTTAGAGTTGAAGTTTAGTTTAGTAATAGTTGAGTTAGAGTTTTAGCTTAGAGTCATAGCTTAGAGTTTTACTTAAAGTTTTAGTTTGGCTAAGTTTTAGTTAAGAGTTTTGAGTTTTAGCTTAGAGTCTTAGCTTAGAGTTTTTTTTGTTAGAGTTCTAGTTTAGTTTAATTTTAGTTAAGAGTTTGATGCTTTACCTTTGAGTTTCAGTTAGAGTTCTAGTTTAGTTTTAGTTAAGAGTTTAGAGTTTTAGCTTAGAGTCCTATCTTAGAGTTTTTGTTAGAGTTCTAGTTTAGTTTAGTTTTAGTTAAGAGTTTAGAGTTTTTAGCTTAGAGTCTTAGTTTAGAGATTTTTGTTGAAGTTCTAGTTTAGTTTAGAGTTTTAGCTTAGACTTAGAGTTTTAATTAGAGTTCTAATTTAGTTTAGTTTTAGTTAAGAGTTTTAGCTTAGAGCTAAAATTTAGAGTTTTTGTTAGAGTTCTAGTTTAGTTTAGTTATAGTTAAGAGTTTGGAGTTTTTACCTTAGAGACTTAGCTTAGAGTTTTAGTTTAGTTTAGTTTTACTTAAGAGTTTAGAGTTTTAGCTTAGAGTCTCAGCTTAGAGTTTTTGTTAGAGTTCTAGTTTAGTTGTAGTTTGGTTAAGTTTTAGTTAAGAGTTTAGTGTTTTTAGCTTAGAGTCTTAGTTTAGAGTTTTTGTTGAAGTTTCTAGTTTAGTTTAGTTTTAGGTTTAGTTTAGAGTTTTAGCTTAGACTTAGAGTTTCAATTAGAGTTCTAGTTTGGTTTAGTTTTAGTTAAGAGTTTAGAGTTTTAGCTTAGAGTCTTAGCTTAGTTTTATTTTGAGTTCTAGTTTAATTTAGTTTTAGTTAAGAGTTTAGAGTTTTAGCTTAGAGTCTTAGCTTAGAGTTTTAGTTAGAGTTAAAGTTTAGTTTAGTAATAGTTAAGAATTTAGATTTTTAGCTTAGAGTCATAGCTTAGAGTTTTACTTAAAGTTATAGTTTGGTTAAGTTTTAGTTAAGAATTTAGATTTTTAGCTTAGAGTCTTAGCTTAGAGTTTTTGTTAGAGTTCTAGTTTAGTTTAGTTAAGAGTTTGATGTTTTACCTTAGAGTTTCAGTTAGAGTTCTAGTTTAGTTTTAGTTAGGAGTTTAGAGTTTTTAGCTTAGAGTCTTAGCTTAGAGTTTTTTGTTGAAGTTTTAGTTTAGTTTAGTTTTAGTTAATAGTTTAGAGTTTTTAGCTTAGAGTCGTAGCTTAGAGTTTTTGTCGAAGTTCTAGTTTAGTTTAGTAATAGTTAAGAGTTTAGAGTTTTAGCTTAGAGTCTAAGCTTAGAGTTTTTTTAAAGTTGAAGTTTAGTTTAGTAATAGTTAAGAGTTTAGAGTTTTAGCTTAGAGTCTTAGCTTAGAGTTTTTTGTTAAAGTTGAAGTTTAGTTTAGTAATAGTTAAGAGTTTAGAGTTTTAGCTTAGAGTCTTAGCTTAGAGTTTAGTTTAGTTTAGTTTTAGTTAAGAGTTTAGAGTTTTTTTTTAGTTTAGAGTCTTAGCTTAGAGTTTTTGTTAGAGTTCTAGTTTAGTTTAGTTTTAGTTAATGGTTTAGATTTTAGCTTAGAGTCTTAGCTTAGAGTTTTTGTTAGAGTTCTAGTTTAGTTTAGTTTTAGTTAAGAGTTTAGAGTTTTTAGCTTAGAGTCTTAGCTTAGAGTTCTAGTTAGAGTTGAAGTTTAGTTTAGTAATAGTTAAGAGTTTAGAGTTTTAGCTTAGAGTCTTAGCTTAGAGTTTTTGTTAAAGTTGAAGTTTAGTTTAGTAATAGTTAAGAGTTTAGAGTTTTAGCTTAGAGTTTTAGCTTAGAGTTTTTGTTAAAGTTGAAGTTTAGTTTAGTAATAGTTAAGAGTTTAGAGTTTTAGCTTAGAGTTTTAGTTTAGTTTAGTTTTAGTTAAGAGTTTAGAGTTTTTTTCAGCTTAGAGTCTTAGCTTAGAGTTTTTGTTAGAGTTCTAGTTTAGTTTAGTTTTAGTTAAGAGTTTAGAGTTTTTAGCTTAGATTCTTAGCTTAGAGTTTTAGTTAGAGTTCTAGTTTAGTTTAGTTTTAGTTAAGAGTTTAGAGTTTTACCGTAGAGTCTTAGCTTAGAGTTCTAGTTAGAGTTGAAGTTTAGTTTAGTTACAGTTAAGAGTCTCGAGTTTTTAGCTTAGAGTCTTAGCTTAGAGTTGTAGTTTAGTTTACTTCTAGTTAAGAGTTTCGAGTTTTAGCTTAGAGTCTTAGCTTATAGTTTGTGTTAGAGTTCTAGTTTAGTTTAGTAATAGTTAAGAGTTTAGAGTTTTAGCTTAGAGTTTTTGTTAGAGTTCTAGTTTAGTTTAGTTATAGTTAAGAGTTTGGTGTTTTACCTTAGAGACTTAGCTTAGAGTTTTAGTTTAGTTTAGTTTTAGTTAAGAGTTTAGAGTTTTAGCTTAGAGTCCTATCTTAGGGTTTTATTAGAGTTCTAGTTTAGTTTAGTTTTAGTTAAGAGTTTAGAGTTTTTAGCTTAGAGTCTTAGTTTAGAGTTTTTTGTTGAAGTTCTAGTTTAGTTTAGAGTTTTAGCTTAGACTTAGAGTTTTAATTAGAGTTCTAGTTTAGTTTAGTTTTAGTTAAGGTTTAGAGTTTTAGCTTAGAGTCTTAGCTTAGAGTTTTTGTTAGAGTTCTAGTTTAGTTTAGTTTGAGTTAAGAGTTTAGAGTTTTAGCTTAGAGTCTTAGCTTATAGTTTGTGTTAGAGTTCTAGTTTAGTTTAGTAATAGTTGAGAGTTTAGAGTTTTAGCTTAGAGTCTTAGCTTAGAGTTTTTGTTAGAGTTCTAGTTTAGTTTAGTTATAGTTAAGAGTTTGAGTTTGGTGTTTTACCTTAAAGACTTAGCTTAGAGTTTTAGTTTAGTTCAGTTTAGTTAAGAGTTTAGAGTTTTAGCTTAGAGTCCTATCTTAGAGTTTTTATTAGAGTTCTAGTTTAGTCTAGTTTTAGTTAAGAGTTTTAGAGTTTTTAGCTTAGAGTCTTAGTTTAGAGTTTTTTGTTGAAGTTCTAGTTTAGTTAGAGTTTTAGCTTAGACTTAGAGTTTTAATTAGAGTTCTAGTTTAGTTTAGTTTAGTTAAGAGTTTAGAGTTTTAGCTTAGAGTCTTAGCTTAGAGTTTTTGTTAGAGTTCTAGTTTAGTTTAGTTTTAGTTAAGAGTTTAGAGTTTTAGCTTAGAGTCTTAGCTTAGAGTTTTGTTAGAGTTCTAGTTTTAGTTTAGTTATAGTTAAGAGTTTTGAGTTTTACCTTAGAGACTTAGCTTAGAGTTTTAGTTTAGTTTAGTTTTACTTAAGAAGTTAGAGTTTTAGCTTAGAGTCTCAGCTTAGAGTTTTGTTAGAGTTCTAGTTTAGTTTAGTTTTAGTTAAGAGTTTAGTGTTTTTAGCTTAGAGTCTTAGTTTAGAGTTTTTGTTGAAGTTCTAGTTTAGTTTAGTTTTAGTTTAGAGTTTTAGCTTAGACTTAGAGTTTCAATTAGAGTTCTAGTTTGGTTTAGTTTTAGTTAAGAGTTTTTAGCTTAGAGTCTTAGCTTAGTTTTATTTAGAGTTCTAGTTTAATTTAGTTTTAGGTAAGAGTTTAGAGTTTTACCATAGAGTCTTAGCTTAGAGTTTTAGTTAAAGTCAAAGTTTAGTTTAGTTACAGTTAAGAATTTAGATTTTTAGCTTAGAGTCATAGCTTAGAGTTTTACTTAAAGTTAAAGTTTGGTTAAGTTTTAGTTAAGAGTTTAGATTTTTAGCTGAGTCTTAGCTTAGAGTTTTTGTTAGAGTTCTAGTTTAGTTTAGTTTTAGTTAAGAGTTTAGAGTTTTACCTTAGAGTCTTAGCTTAGAGTTTATGTTAGAGTTCTAGTTTAGTTTAATTTTAGTTAAGAATTTGATGTTTTACCTTTGAGTTTCAGTTAGAGTTAAGTTTTAGTTAAGAGTTTAGAGTTTTACCTTAGAGTCTTAGCTTAGAGTTTATGTTAGAGTTCTAGTTTAGTTTAATTTTAGTTAAGAATTTGATGTTTTACCTTTGAGTTTTCAGTTAGAGTTCTAGTTTAGTTTACTTTTAGTTAAGAGTTTAGAATTTTAGCTTAGAGTCTTAGCTTAGAGTTTTTGTTAGAGTTCTAGTTTATTTTAGTTTTAGTTAAGAGTTTAGAGTTTTTAGCTTAGAGTCTTAGCTTAGAGTTTTTGTTGAAGTTCTAGTTTAGTTTAGTTTTTAGTTAATAGTTTAGAGTCTTAGCTTAGAGTTTTTGTTGGAGTTGAAGTTTAGTTTAGTAATAGTTTAAGAGTTTAGAGTTTTAGCTTAGAGTCTTAGCTTAGAGTTTTTGTTAGAGTTCTAGTTTAGTTTAGATATAGTTAAGGGTTTGGAGTTTTACCTTCGAGACTTAGCTTAGAGTTTTAGTTTAGTTTTAGTTAAGAGTTTAGAGTTTTTTAGCTTAGAGTCTCAGCTTAGAGTTTTTGTTAGAGTTCTAGTTTAGTGTAGTTAAAGTTAAGAGTTTAGTGTTTTTAGCTTAGAGTCTTAGTTTAGAGTTTTTGTTGAAGTTCTAGTTAGTTTAGTTTTAGTTTAGAGTTTTAGCTTAGACTTAGAGTTTTAATTAGAGTTCTAGTTTAGTTTAGTTTTAGTTAAGAGTTTAGAGTTTTTTGCTTAGAGTCTTAGCTTAGTTTTATTTAGAGTTCTAGTTTAGTTTTAGTTTTAGTTAAGAGTTTAGAGTTTTACCATAGAGTCTTAGCTTAGAGTTTTAGTTAGAGTTAAAGTTTAGTTTAGTTAAAGTTAAGAATTTAGAGTTTTAGCTTAGTGTCATAGCTTAGATTTTTACTTAAAGTTATAGTTTGGTTAAGTTTTAGTTAAGAGTTTCGAGTTTTAGCTGAGTCTTAGCTTAGAGTTTTTGTTAGAGTTCTAGTTTAGTTTAGTTAAGAGTATAGAGTTTTACCCTAGAGTCTTAGCTTAGAGTTTTTTTGTTAGAGTTCTAGTTTAGTTTAATTTTAGTTAAGAGTTTGATGTTTTACCTTTGAGTTTCAGTTAGAGTTCTAGTTTAGTTTACTTTTAGTTAAGAGTTTGGTGTTTTACATTAGAGTCTTAGCTTAGAGTTTCTAGTCTAGTTTAGTTTTAGTTCAGAGTTTAGGATTTTAGCTTAGAGTCTTAGCTTAGAGTTTTTGTTAGAGTTCTAGTTTATTTTAGTTTTAGTTAAGAGTTTAGAGTTTTTAGCTTAGAGTCTTAGCTTAGAGTTTTTGTTGAAGTTCTAGTTTAGTTTAGTTTTAGTTAATAGTTTAGAGTTTTAGCTTAGAGTCTTAGCTTAGAGTTTTTGTTTAGAGTTGAAGTTTAGTTTAGTAATAGTTAAGAGTTTAGAGTTTTAGCGTAGAGTCTTAGCTTAGAATTATAGTTAGAGTTGAAGTTTAGTTTAGTTATAGTTAAGAATTTAGAGTTTTTAGCTTAGAGTCGTAGTTTAGAGTTTTTGTTAGAGTTCTAGTTTAGTTTAGTTAAGAGTTTAGAGTTTTATCATAGTTAGAGTTTTTGTTTAGAGTCAGTTTAGAGTCATAGCTTAGAGTTTTTGTTGAAGTTGAAGTTTAGTTTTAGTCACAGTTAAGAATTTAGAGTTTTTAGCTTAGAGTCTTAGCTTAGAGTTTTACTTAGAGTTCTAGTTTAGTTTAGTTTTAGTTAACAGTTTAGAGTTTTATCTTAGAGTCTTAGCTTAGAGTTTTTGTTGAAGTTCTAGTTTAGTTTAGTTAAGAGTTTAGAGTTCTACCTTAGAGTCTTAGCTTAGAGTTTTACTTAGAGTTGAAGTTTAGTTTAGTTATAGTTAAGGGTTTAGAGTTTTAGCTTGGAGTCTTAGCTTAGAGTTTTAGTTAGAGTTCTAGCTTAGTTTAGTTTTAGTTAAGAGTTTAGAGTTTTACCTTAAAGTCTTAGCTTAGAGTTTTAGTTAGAGTCCTAGTTTAGTTTAGTTTTAGTTAAGAGTTTTAAGTTTTTACCTTAAAGTCTTAGACTAGAGTTTTAGTTAGGGTTGAATTTTCGTTTAGTTTAGTTATAGATAAGAGTTTATAGTTTTAGCTTAGAGTTTTAGTTAGAGTTATTGTTTAGTTTAGTTTTAGTTAAGAGTTGTAGCTTAGAGGTTTAGCCTAGAATCTTAGCTTAGAGATTTAGTTAGAGTTGAAGTTTAGTCTAAACTAGCATAACCACAAAATTCCACAATATTGCATAGAAATACCAAACCATAGGTTAGGTTAGAGGTTAGGTTTCTCCACGTTTAAGTTAGAGGTTAGGTTTCTCCACGTTTAAGTTAGGTAGATTAGGTTAGCTTATCATGAGCGCTCATGATAAGCTAACCTAATCTAACTGGTACAAAGTCGACATGGGGGGATAGATAGCTTTTTACACCGCGGGACCCGGGAAGCGCCGGTGGGCCCGAGAAGCGCCGCGGGAAGCGCCGCGAGATTAGGTTAGGTTAAGTCAGGTTAGGTAAGTTAGGTTAGGTTAGCTAAGTTAGGTTCAGGTTCAGGTTCATTTATTATTCAATCATACATAATGACATTAAATATATACAGATATCTGGCAGTGAGACAAGCTCGTTTTGCACAGATAAAAAGAAAAACAATAAAGAAATATACGGATTTTCATTCACAAACAAATATAAATAAATCAATAAATGTAAGGTTAATTACTCACCACACCACGGCAGACACCCACCCGACGATACATAAACAACTCTCAACCAGCAATGGGACAAGAAGAAGGATATCAAGATCCGAGAGAGATCGAAAAATAACAAGAGAATATTATTATAAGGAGAATATATTAAAAATAAAATAATAATTGACTATTATCAACGGCTGGCGTAGTTTGCGTATGCTGCAAGCTAGATGAGAAGATGGCGGAGCAACTGGGAACAAATCAAAAGAAAAGAAATTACTGGGCAGTGACAGGAGATTATGATTAACCTTGAATAAAATCGAGTTAAAAGTAACTGCAAGTTCAACAGGAAGAATATTCAATAAACAATATAAACTCTTTGTAGATGACTTACTGGGGAAAGACGCTGGGGAAGGAAGATAACTTTTTAAAATACGAAGCGCCTTATTTTGTTGCCTCTGAAGCGGAATTAAATGGGATCTGAAAGTATTCAAGTAAATAAGTGGGCAGTAATTTAGATAAGAATGAACAAGAGCAAAATAAATAGAACGCATAGCTTCGAGCGGCAAAATGAATTTCATACGTTGCATAATACCCACGCTCCTTCCAAGCTTCAATCTTATACCATTTATATGCGGCTTCCAACTCAAATTTGAGTCAACCAGCACACCAAGGTAACGAATAATTTCAACACGTGATATATCCATACCCGAAACAGATGACTTAATCAACTTCAGACATGGAAGTGCCCGTGACGTACGCGAAAATACCATAAACTTTGTTTTTGAAGTATTCAGAGCTAGCCTGTTTGCCGTAAACCATGCTACTAGTCTATCGAATACTAGACTTAAATTATGTTTGACACGATCTTCATCGATTCCAGAGACACTACAGGCTGTGTCATCTGCGAAGAGAACGGTCAGCCCTAGGTCCTCAACTGAATTACTAATATCATTAACATAAATTAAAAACAACAGAGGGCCGAGAATTGAACCTTGGGGCACTCCAACTTTATTTGACTGGTTCGAAGACGTTGATATAACATCGCCCCCATCAATACACTGGACTCTATCGCTTAAATATGACAATATTATCGATTTAGCCGGACCACGTATACCACAATTAGACAATTTTTCATTTAAAATCATGTGACAAATAGTGTCAAACGCTTTCCGTATATCCACGAATATAGAAGCTGGAATTTCACCCTTATCCAAGGCATCATGAATAAACTGGGTTACTGCCAAAATAGCATGCTCAGTAGAATGTCCTTTTCGAAACCCGAATTGGGACTTACTGAAAAAAACTATTCTTGTCAAGAAAATTTACAATCCTCACGTACAAACAACGTTCAATAATTTTTCCGAAAGCAGATAGAATAGATATGGGCCTATAGTTGGACGGATCATTTATATCTCCCCCTTTGTGTAGTGCAATGACACGGGCGGACTTCATACATGAAGGGAAGATACCATTCTTGAAACAAAAATTAATTATGTGCACAAGAAAATTTACTATACTAGGCATAATCGATTTAAGCAAGTTCGTAGAAGATCCGTCGATTCCTTCTGAGTGTCCATTTTTGAGTTGATGAAGTACAAGCATCAATTCAGCAGACGAGACTGGAGTGAGGAATATGGATCTGTCAGTAGAAGAGGGTAGAAAACTTTTGAAATCAGCAGAATTTGGCGTTGATTTTTGGGATGCCTCTTCCGACGTCTTTTCACCTATTTTAGCGAAGTGCGTGTTGAGCATGTTGGCGACGTTAAGTTTTCCTTTAACAGCTGTATCACCACCTGGGGGCATCATTTCGTCCGGAAAAGAATTTAACTTTTTTTTGCCGATACAATCGTTTATTAATGTCCATACCTTCTTAGGAGATCCATGCGCGCTATTGAATGCCTTCAAATAGTAGAGCTGTTTAGCAGACCTGAGAGTCTTGGTTAAGCAAATTCTGTAAGCTTTAAAAAAGGCTTGATTTGTTTCATCGGGATTCGATAGATATATTTTATACAGCCTGTTCTTTGATTGGATCGACCTTAGTAGTCCTCGTGTAACCCAAGGCTTTTTAGATCTGTTGTAACGTCTTAGACGCGTCGAAGACATCGGACAAGCCACATTAAGTGCTGTGGTAAATTCGTTGACAAAATACTGTGAAGCTTGATTTACATCCTCGCAGTCTAAGCACGGAGAGGGGTCAATTTTAAGCAGCAGTTCATTCAACCGCTGAACAGATGTAGCATCAAGCCTTTTAGTTGTTTTGATCGGAGTCGCCGTTTGTCGCCCAGTTTTTATCTCCATCAAAAGCATAAAGTGGTCTGACGTGTCATCGATAATAACATGACACGAATCAAATTCCATATTCAGAAAAATATTGTCAATTACCGTTGCTGTTGAGCTTACAACTCGAGTTGGAATACGAAAAGCTGGGAGAAGCCCCAGCGAAAGACAAAGTGTCAGAAAATCAACAGCCGAAGGCGAATATTGTGTAGATGAAAGATCATGACCAGCATTACTTATATCAATATTAAAATCCCCAATGTACATAATCTTCCGAGTTCGCTCGATTGCGATCGAAGAAAACGCTTCCAGCTTACTTATGAAATGTTGCACCGAAGAGCTAGGTGGTCTGTAAAACAAACAACACAACACTTTTTCATTACCAAAATCAAGCTCAACAACCATAAATTCAAACAACATTTCTTCATACATAGAATCAAAATCAGAAACAATCCTGTAAGTAATATCATTATGAATAAAAAAACCAAGGCCTCCTCTCGATCTGTCATTCCTAGTCTTAGAAATAAAATTGTAACCGTTAATATTCGCTAGGTGACTAGTTGACTCATTTAAGAAAGTCTCACATACAGCTAATACATCAACTCGGTAGCATGGAAGGAACGAAGATAAATGGTCCAAACTACTCATCACCCGCAACAGTTTAAACTCGCCAGCCTCACACTACCAGGAGAAACATGTCCGTTAATCTCATTAGGGAGTAAATATTTGTTAATAGGGAGGGATCTAATAGAAATATCATATTCATCATCCGAAAAAAACCACAATCTGCAGAAATTTTTATTAAATCTAATGGGTCTCTCTCAAAATCTCTCAACCTACTCGATGTCCCATCACCAGTAGAATTAATCATAATCATTTTGACTTACCAAACCGTCTGGTGGGAGTCTGTAGTGATGCGGCAATAAATCATCAACCAAACCTTGATGTGGAAGAGTACGGCACGTCTTGTGAAATATCTGATCTTCAACTGAAAAAAAACACACGAAGCAAAAACAGAACCTGATTTCTAGGCCTATGGAAAATAGAAAAAAAGAATAGCGACGATGAAGCATAATCTGGCATGGCAGACTTAACAAGTCGAAGTCGCATTGAGCACTGAACACAATAAGAAAGAAAAAAACAACGAAAAGAAAAAAAAAACCAACACTGACTAGTGGTCATTTTCCCAATCATGACACACACCAACAAAATGAACTTGTTTCATCTCTCGATCGCGGACGTATTTCATTAAACAAATAAAACAAATAATGGTCCGCGTATACACTACAAACAAACTAATTAATCTTTTCCCAGTCAGAAGAATCACTTTTTTTCACTTCTAGCCATAAGTTAATACCCTTATGACGCACTCTGGATGAAACGATATGTTTCGACTCTTTCATTTCTTGTGCTTTCGAGAGTAGGGAGTTTCGAATCATGTTTAGAGCAGGGGGCAGGTCTGTAGAGATTATAATCCCACTACCTTTTAGCTTTTTAACATTGTTCATGATCGACTGGACATCACTCTCCGAGCTTAGTGAAATAAATACGGGGGACTCCTTGCGTCGGCTATTTTGCTTGCTGCGCCTATTTGTGATGTTTGCAGCCCGTGAAGAAATCCGATAGCACTTAGTCATAGATATGTCACTAGTTACACCCAGCTTTTCGCTAACTAATTTAATGACGCTATCTTCAACTTTCTTGTTAGGCTCTTATGCCGGTAAACCCATGCACAATAAGGTTCAGACGGCGATCTTTCACGTCGATAAGTAGTAGCTGTTTTTCCAGGGCCTGGTACTTGTCGACATACTCGTCGATAGTTTTCTCAAAGTTATTAAGCCTCACATCTCGGTCGGCAGCCTCCGTTCTCAGCGACGCGATCTCAGAAGTAATTCCGTCAAGCTTATTATTTAATTCTGTCTGCGTAGCAATAATAGAATCTAGTTTTCCGCTCAAAACTTTTCTGAACTCGTCGAACGATTTTTGCGTAACATTAGCCATGATAAATCTCGATTATAAATCCGCTTCGGGAGGATTGGGGATTAGCAATTCATTCGAAATAGCATCAAAAGGGACTTTCTGGCAAGGGGGGTGTGTGAATACCCCCCGCTAACCAAATATAGCACGATTAAATCAGCTCTTGACTCCTACAGGCAATGCATCAAACAGGTTTGGTCAATTAACTATGACAATGAATATTACCCAGGTTATTCCAAAGCCACTCTAGTCCTTTTATTTCACTAATCCCAATTATCTAAAGTAAATTGTTCACAGCGCTATACAGTATTGTACACAATTTCATTTGTTGCGCAATGAAATAAATATCCAAATAATAATCCTCTGTGAAAACTGGCTAAACGCTATAAACTGGTTTAGATCTTAATAGGTCAAAGACTGACGAAAGACTGAGGTTAGGTTAGGTCGTTAGGTTAGGTTAGGTTAGCTAGTAAACATCTCTCCATGTTTAAGTTAGGTTAGGTTAGGTTAGGCTAAATTAAATTATGTTAGGATAGGTTAGCCTACGTACGCACGCGTACGTAGGCTAACCTAACCTAACCTAACTTAACCTAACCTAACCTAACTAACCTAACCTAACATAACTTAATCTAGCCTAACCTAACCTAACTTAAACATGGAGAGATGTTTACTAGCTAACCTAACCTAACCTAACGACCTAACCTAACCTAACTTAGCTAACCTAACCTAACTTACCTGACTTAACCTAACCTAATCTCGCGGCGCTTCCCGGTGCTTCCCGGGCCCACCGGCGCTTCGCGGGTCCCGCGGTGCAAAAAAACTATCTATCCCCCCATGTCGACTTTGTACCAGTTAGATTAGGTTAGCTTATCATGAGCGCTCATGATAAGCTAACCTAATCTAACCTAACTTAAACGTGGAGAAACCTAACCTCTAACTTAAACGTGGAGAAACCTAACCTCTAACCTAACCTAACCTATGGTTTTGGTATTTCTATGCAATATTGTGGAATTTTGTGGTTATGCTAGTTTAGACTAAACTTCAACTCTAGCTAAATCTCTAAGCTAAGATTCTAAGCTAAACCTCTAAGCTATAACTCTTAACTAAAACTAAACTAACTAACTAAAACTAACTCTAACTAAAACTCTAAGCTACGACTCTAAGCTAAAACTATAAACTCTTAACTATAACTAAACTAAACGAAACTTCAACCCTAACTAAAAACTCTAATCTAAGACTTTAAGGTAAAACTTAAAACTCTTAACTAAAAACTAAACTAAACTAGAACTCTAACTAAAACTCTAAGCTAAGACTTTAAGGTAAAAAAAACTCTAACTAAAACTAACTAAACTAAAACTAAAACTAAAACTGGAACTCTAACTAAAACTCTAAGCTAAGACTTCAAGCTAAAACTCTAAAAGACCCTTAACTATAACTAAACTAAACTTCAACTCTAAGTAAAACTCTAAGCTAAGACTCTAAGGTAGAACTCTAAACTCTTAACTAAACCAAACTAGAACTTCAACAAAACTCTAAGCTAAGACTCTAAGATAAAACTATAAACTCTTAACTAAAACTAAACTAAACTAGAACTCTAAGTAAAACTCTAAGCTAAGACTCTATGCTAAAAACTCTAAATTCTTAACTGTGACTAAACTAAACTTCAACTAAAACAAAAACTCTAAACTAAGACTCTATGATAAAACTCTAAACTCTTAACTAAACTAAACTAGAACTCTAACAAAAACTCTAAACTACGACTCTAAGCTAAAAACTCTAAATTCTTAACTATAACTAAACTAAACTTCAACTCTAACTATAACTCTAAGCTAAGACTCTAAGCTAAAACTCTAAACTCTTAACTATTACTAAACTAAACTTCAACTCTAACAAAAACTCTAAGCTAAGACTCTAAGCTAAAACTCTAAACTATTAACTAAAACTAAACTAAACTAGAACTTCAACAAAAACTCTAAGCTAAGACTCTAAGCTAAAAAACTCTAAACTCTTAACTAAAACTAAAATAAACTAGAACTCTAACAAAAACTCTAAGCTAAGACTCTAAGCTAAAATCCTAAACTCTTAACTAAAACTAAACTAGACTAGAACTCTAAGCTAAGACTTTAAGGTAAAACACCAAACTCTTAACTAAAAGTAAACTAAATTAGAACTCTAACTGAAACTCAAAGGTAAAACATCAAACTCTTAACTAAAATTAAACTAAACTAGAACTCTAACAAAAACTCTAAGCTAAGACTCTAGGGTAAAACTCTAAACTCTTAACTAAAACTAAACTAAACTAGAACTCTAACAAAAACTCTAAGCTAAGACTCAGCTAAAACTCGAAACTCTTAACTAAAACTTAACCAAACTATAACTTTAAGTAAAAATCTAAGCTATGACACTAAGCTAAAACTCTAAAATTCTTAACTTTAACTAAACTAAACTTTAACTCTAACTAAAACTCTAAGCTAAGACTCTATGGTAAAACTCTAAACTCTTAACTAAAACTAAACTAAACTAGAACTCTAAATAAAACTAATCTAAGACTCTAAGCAAAAAACTCTAAACTCATAACTAAAACTAAACTAAACTAGAACTTTAATTAAAACTCTAAGTCTAAGCTAAAACTCTAAACTAAAACTAACCTAAACTAGAACTTCAATAAAAACTCTAAACTAAGACTCTAAGCTAAAAACACTAAACTCTTAACTTTAACTACACTAACTAGAACTCTAACAAAAACTCTAAGCTGAGACTCTAAGCTAAAAAAACTTTAAACTCTTAACTAAAACTAAACTAAACTAAAACTCTAAGCTAAGTCTTGAAGGTAAAACTCCAAACGCTTAACTATATCTAAACTAAACTAGAACTCTAACAAAAAACTCTAAGCTAAGACTCTAAGCTAAAACTCTAAACTCTTAACTATTACTAAACTAAACTTCAACTCTAACAAAAACTCTAAGCTAAGACTCTAAACTATTAACTAAAACTAAACTAAACTAGAACTTCAACAAAAACTCTAAGCTAAGACTCTAAGCTAAAAACTCTAAACTCTTAACTAAAACTAAAATAAACTAGAACTCTAACAAAAACTCAAAGCTAAGACTCTAAGCTAAAATTCTAAACTCTTTAACTAAAACTAAACTAAACTAGAACTCTAACTAAAACTCTAAGCTAAGACTCTAAGGTAAAACACTAAACTCTTAACTAAAAGTAAACTAAACTAGAACTCTAACTGAAACTCAAAGGTAAAACATCAAATTCTTAACTAAAATTAAACTAAACTAGAACTCTAACATAAACTCTAAGCTAAGACTCTAAGGTAAAACTCTAAACTCTTAACTAAAACTAAACTAAACTAGAACTCTAACAAAAACTCTAAGCTAAGACTCAGCTAAAAATCTAAACTCTTAACTAAAACTTAACCAAACTATAACTTTAAGTAAAAGTCTAAGCTATGACTCTAAGCTAAAAATCTAAATTCTTAACTGTAACTAAACTAAACTTTAACTCTAACTAAAACTCTAAGCTAAGACTCTATGGTAAAACTCTAAACTCTTAACTAAAACTAAATTAAACTAGAACTCTAAATAAAACTAAGCTAAGACTCTAAGCTCTTAACTAAAACTAAACCAAACTAGAACTCTAATTGAAACTCTAAGTCTAAGCTAAAACTCTAAACTAAAACTAAACTAAACTAGAACTTCAACAAAACTCTAAACTAAGACTCTAAGCTAAAACACTAAACTCTTAACTAAGACTAAACTAAACTAGAACTCTAACAAAAACTCTAAGCTGAGACTCTAAGCTAAAACTCTAAACTCTTAAGTAAAACTAAACTAAACTAAAACTCTAAGCTAAGTCTCTAAGGTGAAACTCCAAACTCTTAACTATAACTAAACTAAACTAGAACTCTAACAAAAACTCTAAGCTAAGACTCTAAGCTAAAACTCTAAACTCTTAACTAAAACTAAACTAAACTAGAACTCTAACAAAAACTCTAAGCTAAGACTCTAAGCTAAAACTCTAAACTCTTAACTAAAACTAAACTAAACTAGAACTCTAATTCTTCATTTAGCCTTGAATGTGATAACACCTTTTTTGGATTTTATCAACTTGAAACTCGGTAGGATCCTAAATTAATTCAGTGACCGGAGTTAATTGTGCAACCATTCTGTCATAACATTTCATACGGATTAAAAATGTTGTAATCTACTGACCTAGTTTCTGGACATTTATTTACACTTTACAAAAATAGATTTGTGCTGATTTCAATTTTGCGTAACCATAATTGACAAGCAGAAGAGGGGCAGTAAACCCGTGGCAAGTGCCGTTGTACCTGCCGGGAGAGTCTCCCTTAAATTGCGGGGATAAGGTAACGGGGGCTGACGCTTCCCTTGTCTTTTGGGGTGATATTTTTTTTTTCAAGCCAATGATGTCTCCAAAAGTGTGCCCTAACTGTGAACGTTCTTTGGGGAAAGGCACGCTGTTGCAATGCACTAAGTGTTCCAATTTGTTTCATCCCTCTTGTTCAGGGATCACCGTTTCCGATAGAAAGAATACTCCTAACTGGATCTGTTCTATTTGCAAAGCCGCTACCGAATTTTCTAGTGACCCAATAGAGAGTGAGCACCCAAATTCTTCAATAAATATGCTGACGCCACTGAATGCCGTAACCCCTGCGTCTCAAGACCCTCTCTTGGCTGTTAGCCAGGAAGCACCTGTGATTAACGATTCGACTGATAATCATTGCCCAAATGAACAGGTAAAGCGGAATAATTTTGCCTGCGATGATTCTTCTGATTCATTCTGTGATTTTTCAAAACATTCGTAATTGCAGATGGGATTTCTCATGTAATTGTGAACTCTGCCCTGTTTTTTATTTGCGATGCATTTGCGAATGGTATTCCAGAAACGGAGCTTATTGAAACTGTGGCGAACTTTTACAGCCTTGAGGCTTTGGTGAATGCGAAAAATCTGCTTTGGAAATTTTCTGGAATTCCTATAAAGAGAGTAATGAGACGTGGCAACGCTGCGGAACTTGCTACAGCAAAAGATATTATGAAGATGGTCTCGGATCTTGACCAGAAAGGTTCAAATGGCCTGTATTAGTGCCTCGCTCATTCAGAGACTGCCCTTTATTAAAATCTGATTCCAATGTACGTTTGGATCGACTTGTTAGTGATTATGGCAGAAAGCTGGAGAAATCCATTACTTCTCTTGAAAGAATTGAACAAGACTTACAGTCCTCGCTGTCGAAGTGTTCAGCCAACTTGGGCTCCCCCTCCCCCTCCCCTTTAAATTCACCTGATTGGCCTCCTCTCCCCATCAGCTCTGATTCAGTAGAGACTATTACTATCGCTAATCCGCCAGCCTCGTTACGTGACCCTGTTTCCAGGAAAAATGAATTGGACAAATTCGGCTCGGGCTGTATCAAGCAAATAAAAAGGACCAATGATTTGATTTTTATCACTGTGGCGGCTGAATCTGGGAAAAGTTTTCTTGTGATCTAAAGGATTCCTTCCCTGATTGTCTTATCAATACTAGAAAGCCTAAGTTTTTCGGAATAATCCGTGGTGTGGATATCGAGTTCGACATTGAAGCTCTAGCAGCCACTTTGCCTGGGATTCTGGAGTTCAGGCGCCTTGGAAATGTCGAGAACAATAAAGGTGTCGTTTGAGTCCGAAGCATTTTTAAAATATTATATCGTCCATGGGATTAAGTTCGGTTATGAGCTCTACAGAGTTGAGAAAGACAAGGTGCTTCCAAAACGATGTTTCGCATGTCAAAGTCCCTCTCACACCGAAAAAAACTGTGATTCTTCTACTCTGAAGTGTGCTCGTTGCAGTGGAAATCATAGATCAACGAAGAATACTCCATGTACTAACCCCATTTGTTGTGCAAATTGCAACTCAACTAACCACCCGTCTTACAGTTTCAGTTGCCCTGCTATGAAAAAGCTTTTTAAATGAATATTGGTTCTACGATTACGTCCTTTAATTCGAATGGAGTCATTGGCAAATTTGTAGTGCTGAATGAATTTGTTTCTGAAAATAGTTCAATACTATGTTTGCAAGAGCATCATTTGTTGGACCATTCTTTGAATATGTTAAGTTCCCTTTCAAGTCTACATGATATATTTACCGTTCCTGCGAGGCCTACCGGAGGCCGCCCTGCGGGTGGCATTGCTACATTTGTTCCTAAAGAATTTAGTGCTATTTTATCTTGTGCTGATGAGTCTTTTCTTGCCTGCAAACTTTTTGATTGTGTTTTGGTCAATTGCTATTTGCCTACTGACTATCATGTTGATTCGTCTTTTGAAGCCTTTACGTCAGCTTGCCATAGACTTAGTAGCTTTATTGCCCTATTAGATTCGAGTTTACGTATTTTTATTTTTGGTGATTTTAACTGTGATCTTGAGAGTGTAAATGAACGTAGCACAATTTTATTTTCGTCTTTACCAAATTTTAATATCTGCCGTAAGACACTTGATTTTACTTATTCTCATTGGAGTGGGAGTACGAGTAATATTGACCATGTACTTTTTAATTTTTCCCCATCTATTATAGTAAAAGTTATCCCGGATTTCCCGATAAGTGATCATTTACCTATTCAGTTTTTGACATCGTTTTCTGTAATTCATGATTCTGTTTCTGCTTCTAATTTTATTCCAATTCGCCCTAAATATTTTGAGAGAATTATCTGGGATGAAAAACTGATTCCGGCTTACCAAGATAAAGTTGATTCTTTAGCTCGAAAAGTAGTTGTACCTGATATTCTGAAGTGTCATAAAGATAACATAGAGCTTGAGCTTAATTGCATATATCTTCAGTTATTACATTGCTTAAAATATGGTGCTAAAGAAACTTTTGGAGTTAAAAAGTGTAAACCCAATGTTGAAAAACCTTTTTGGTCGTCAAATCCGTTTCTTGTACATGCTAATCATGAATCTAAATTAGCTTTTAGACATTGGAAAAATAGTGGAAAACCGCGTGATCTTCATCCGGCTTTTCTATGCATGAAAAAAAAGAAGGCAATTTTCCAGTCGGAGCTTCGTCGTCATAATAATATTTTGCTTATGGATGCTTCGTCTGAAGTTGATATGAATAAAAAGAAACTTTGGAAAGCTCTACGTTCAACAAAGAGAGTTAATGAACCTTCTAAAAAGAATGGCCCTTCTCTTGTTGAGTGGGAAACTCATTTTGCAAACCTTTCGAAATCTTGTGATGATCCTGAACAACTTTCGCATGTTGATATAATTTTAAACAGTTCTTTTAATTCGCATGATTTTTCTATTTCGTTTGATTCTTTGTTGGGTGCATGCCGTAAATTAAAGCCACAATCCTCTAAAGACCATGATGGGATTTTTTCAAATCATGTGAAATTTGCTCCAACTTCTTTTCTTCTTCTTCTTTTGACTTTTTTTAATCTTATTCTCAAGTTTGGTATTGTTCCTCTGTCTTTTAGGATTGGGGTGGTAACTCCTATTCTAAAATCTGGTAAAAGAGATCTCCGTTCTTGTGATTCGTATAGGCCGATAACGAAGGGTTCTATGATTGGTAAACTTTTTGAATTATGTATAAAGGATCTTTTTGATTATTTGGATGTTGGTCTTAATCAAGTAGGGTTCAAAAAAGGAATGGGTTGCGACCATGCGCATGCAAACGTTTGATACTATAATTAAGGAGTCAAGATCTACTGGCTCCCCACTTATATACACTATTAATTGATATAAAAGGAGCTTTTGACAATATTTCGCATGCTTCCGCTCTTTCAGCTCTTATTTCTGGTGGGATTCCCCTTTCTGTGGTTAGAGTTCTTAGATCTTGGTATTCGGGGCTTAGGATAAAAATTTTTGCACATACTTCTGATTCTCTTTCTAATCCAATTTCCGTGGGTCGGGGCGTGAGACAGGGTGGGGTTTTTAATCTCCTTATATTTTTAACGCATGTCTGGCGGAGTGTCTTCGTTCTTTATCTACAACCCTTATTTCTTGGGGACGGGATGTGTCTTTTCTTGCATATGCTGATGATATTATCCTATTGAGCCGTTCTAAAGCTAGTCTAATTAAGAATTTTAATTCCCTTTCTAGTCTGCTTAATGTTCGTGGCTTTTCTATTAGTATTAAAAAATGTCAATATTTTCCCGTTAATGTTAATGACCGAGCTGAATTAATTTGCGATAGAAATATATCATTTCCGGTTTCTGATGCTGTTGTTTATCTTGGGTTACCTTATTCTGCTTCAGCTCGTGAATCTAAGTCGATGCTAATTTTACATATTCAAGAAAAAATTAGAAAGGCGTTTGGTTCCATAATACGGCTACGTGGTGTTTATCGTCGTGAAATTCTAGGTTCTCTTTTTAATGCAGTAGCCCTCCCGCATGTTCTTTATCCTTCCCTTCTTCTTCGAGATTTTAAAATTTGTGATTTTTCAGCAATTCGCGTTTGTTATTTTAAATATTGTAAGTTTTTACTTGGTTTTCCAATTTCCTTTAGTAATTCTGAATTAGTTTCAAAATTTAAAATTAAGAGCCGTTGGAAATAGCCAAGGTAAAAATAAATAATTTTTACCGTAAATCTGAAAATATACTTTATGTTCATAATCTTTTTCCTTTTTTTTCTATAGTTTAAAAAGTGCATGATTTCATTATTACTATTTGTTGCATTTGATTAAGTTTTCTTTTGGGCAATTTGTAAATTGTTGCTATGTTTGATGGTGTGTTATTTGGATTTTTGAAGAGTTATTTAATTATCTTTTATACTCCTCGTTTTTGAGGGAAATAAATAAATAAATAAATAAATAAATTAAAACTCTAAGTCTAAGCTAAAACTCTAAACTAAACTAGAACTTCAACAAAAAACTCTAAACTAAGACTCTAAGCTAAAAACTCTAAACTCTTAACTAAAACTAAACTAAACTAGAACTCTAATAAAAACTCTAAGATAGGACTCTAAGCTAAAACTCTAAACTCTTAACTAAAACTAAACTAAACTAAAACTCTAAGCTAAGTCTCTAAAGTAAAACACCAAACTCTTAACTATAACTAAACTAAAGTAGAACTCTAACAAAAAACTCTAAGCTAAGACTCTAAGCAAAAACTCTAAACTCTTAACTATTACTAAACTAAACTAGAACTCTAACACAAACTATAAGCTAAGACTCTAAGCTAAAACTCTAAACTCTTAACTAAAACTAAACTAAACTAGAACTCTAACAAAAACTCTAAGCTAAGACTCTAAGCTAAAACTCTAAACTCTTAACTAAAACTAAACTAAACTAGAACTCTAATTAAAACTCTAAGTCTAAGCTAAAACTCTAAACTAAACTAGAACTTCAACAAAAAACTCTAACTAAGACTCTAAGCTAAAAACTCTAAACTCTTAACTAAAACTAAACTAAACTAGAACTCTAATAAAAACTCTAAGATAGGACTCTAAGCTAAAACTCTAAACTCTTAACTAAAACTAAACTAAACTAAAACTCTAAGCTAAGTCTCTAAGGTAAAAAACCAAACTCTTAACTATAACTAAACTAAACTAGAACTCTAACAAAAACTCTAAGCTAAGACTCTAAGCTAAAACTCTAAACTCTTAACTATTACTAAACTAAACTAGAACTCTAACACAAACTATAAGCTAAGACTCTAAGCTAAAACTCGAAACTCTTAACTAGAAGTAAACTAAACTACAACTCTAAGCTAAGACTCTAAGCTAAAAACTCGAGACTCTTAACTGTAACTAAACTAAACTTCAGCTCTAACTAGAACTCTAAGCTAAGACTCTATGGTAAAACTCTAAACTCTTAACTAAAACTAAACTAAACTAGAACTCTAACTGAAACTCTAAGCTAAGAATCTAAGCTAAAAACTCTAAACTCTTAACTAAAACTAAACTAAACTAGAACTCTAACAAAAACTCTAAGCTAAGACTCTAAGCTAAAAAAAACTCTAAACTCTTAACTAAAACTAAACTAAACTAGAACTCTAACTAAAACTCTAAGCTAAGACTCTAAGCTAAAACTCTAAACTCTTAACTATTACTAAACTAAACTTCAAATTTAACAAAAACTCTAAGCTAAGACTCTAAGCTAAAACTCTAAACTCTTAACTATTACTAAACTAAACTTCAACTTTAACAAAAACTCTAAGCTAAGACTCTAAGCTAAAACTCTAAACTCTTAAC
Organism: Artemia sinica; assembly: GCA_027921565.1. Taxonomy (NCBI): domain Eukaryota; kingdom Metazoa; phylum Arthropoda; class Branchiopoda; order Anostraca; family Artemiidae; genus Artemia; species Artemia sinica. The sequence goes on along the minus strand of CM051271.1, from coordinate 809,179 downwards.
TATTACTAAACTAAACTTCAACTCTAACTAGAACTCTAAGCTAAAACTCTAAGCTAAAAACTCTAAACTCTTAACTAAAACTAAACTAAACTAGAACTCTAACAAAAACTCTAAGCTAAGACTCTAAATTAAAAAAAACTCTAAACTCTTAACTATTACTAAACTAAACTAGAACTCTAACACAAACTATAAGCTAAGACTCTAAGCTAAAACTCGAAACTCTTAACTAGAAGTAAACTAAACTACAACTCTAAGCTAAGACTCTAAGCTAAAAACTCGAGACTCTTAACTGTAACTAAACTAAACTTCAGCTCTAACTAGAACTCTAAGCTAAGACTCTATGGTAAAACTCTAAACTCTTAACTAAAACTAAACTAAACTAGAACTCTAACTAAAACTCTAAGCTAAGAATCTAAGCTAAAAACTCTAAACTCTTAACTAAAACTAAACTAAACTAGAACTCTAACAAAAACTCTAAGCTAAGACTCTAAGCTAAAAAAAAACTCTAAAACTTTAACTAAAACTAAACTAAACTAGAACTCTAACTAAAACTCTAAGCTAAGACTCTAAGCTAAAACTCTAAACTCTTAACTATTACTAAACCAAACTTCAAATTTAACAAAAACTCTAAGCTAAGACTCTAAGCTAAAACTCTAAACTCTTAACTATTACTAAACTAAACTTCAACTTTAACAAAAACTCTAAGCTAAGACTCTAAGCTAAAACTCTAAACTCTTAACTATTACTAAACTAAACTTCAACTCTAACTAGAACTCTAAGCTAAGACTCTAAGCTAAAAACTCTAAACTCTTAACTAAAACTAAACTAAACTAGAACTCTAACAAAAACTCTAAGCTAAGACTCTAAATTAAAAAAAAACTCTAAACTCTTAACTAAAACTAAACTAAAACTCTAAGCTAAGACTCTAAGCTAAAACTCTAAACTCTTAACTATTACTAAACTAAACTTCAACTTTAACAAAAACTCTAAGCTAAGACTCTAAGCTAAAACTCTAAACTCTTAACTATTACTAAACTAAACTTCAACTTTATAATAAACAGAGCCTTTGATTACCCGACGTTGGAAAAGGTGTTTGCCGTGCCAAACGGCTAAAAGCACTGCACGCTAGCAACATCGTGGATAAACAATCGTTGCCGGCTGAGGTAAGACTATTTGTCCATTTTTTTAATTGCTGCTTATTCATGGGGCGAAATAAAAGAAACCGTAAAGAAGTCTCATTCGAAGAGGATCAAAATGATTATTCGTCATCTTCACCTAAGGAGGGAGAAACTTTGTCAATTTCGACGCTGGCTCGGAGCTTTTCTGAAATTCTAACTATAGTGAAAGACAATGGAAAAAAGCTTGACGGTATCACGGACCAGTTCAAATCTCTGGAAACCCGGGTCAAATCGCTTGAGGAAGCGCTATCTGGCCAATCGCAGCAATTTTCGACGATCCAGACCCATGTGGCGGCTACTGAGAATGAAATAATAAATGTAAAATCACAGATTAGTGTTGTTACAGCTGAGTCAGTGTTTCTCCGTGAAGAAAATAATCAGTTGAAAAATCGGTTAATGCATTGCGAGTATAGAATGAATGAGAAAAATATAGTGGTTTGGAATGTACCTTGCGATATAAAGAGGAAGCTAAAGCGATTTTCAAAACTGTTTGTGAAGAAGGACTAGGTGTAAACGAGACCCCAGAATTTGCTGTTACAGAAGTAAAAAAAGAGCGTAGATATTTTAAAGTTACTGTTCGGTCTAAAGAAGAAAAAATAACGATTCTGAAACAGAGTAAAAAACTTAAAGGAAAGACTGTTTGCGGTCATAAAGATATTTATCTTAGTGATGATGCTCCGACGGCAGTGAGAGATATTAGAAAACGGCTGATTGAAAAAAGATCAAAGCTTGCTGATTGTGGTATTCAAGCATGGGTAACAAAATCGGTTCCACCTCTCCTTTGTTTTGATCGGCCAAATGGCCTGCGTGTTTCTTTCTCCGTGAATGACGTGATTCCTGAATTGTCAGTGCCGATAAATCCTCGAGGTGGGCCTATGCAATGCTAGGCGGGTTGTCATATTTATATTAATTATTTTATTTTAATATGGTTTTGAGTTATTATTTTGTTGTGCTTTTACTTCTTTGTTTTTTTTTGTGATAGCATATTGGTATGAAGTAATGTTGTCTCGTGTTTTTTTATCTTCTTTTTTTAAAAAAGATGTTGTGGATGGAATAATGTAAAAAAAACAAAATGAGGAAAAGTATTAATGGTGTATAATGTATAGCGCGGTGCGGAGCGTACCGGGTTGTGATTGGAGTTCTTATGGATTGGTCTTGGCTTTCAGTGATACTAGGCCTGGAAACAGTAGTAGTGTTTTTTGGTTTTGATGAAGATATTTATGTTTCTAAATTAAAAGTTGCGCATATTAGTCGTACTGAGGGAAAACGACTTGGAATGGAGATTACTTTTTTTGTTTTTGTTTTTTTTTAATTGTTATTTTTTATTATGGTTTGCTGGTCTTTTGGGGCATGGTGTGGTTTCTCTTAACGTGGGGTTAATATTTGATAATGGATAGAGATAATCGTGAAATTCCATCATCAAGGTTAAAAGAATTTGAGCGGAATTCTCTTTGATTTCAGTCAATTTTTCAAACTATTGTAGCTGGTGATGATGAAGATACTTCTAGTAATTTTGATATCCAAAAAAATCAATATATATTTATGAATGAGCTGGTAAGAAAAAATGTAAATACAAGTAGGATGTCGTTTTGGAATTGCCGGGGTTGGAGGACTGCGCAGGATGTGATTGAAACTTTTTGTCGGATTCAGATACAGATATATTAGGCCTATGTGAAACTTTTTTAGATGATTTTTCAATTGAAAATATACATGTAAAAGATTACCAATTTTTTCACATCGGTCGGAAAAGACAAAAACAAGGGGGTCTAGGTGTTTTGATTAAAAATTGCATACCAGCACGTATAAGGATTGATTTTTTGCCAATGAATATTGAAATGATTTTTGAATCTTGTGTAGTTGAATGCTCTTTTCCAAATAATCGGAAGCTTTTAATTGCAGTTATTTACCGTACTCCGTCATCCAGCCAGATAGAATTTAAAAATCATTTTGAAAGTATGTTGGATAAATTAGCTAGTCTTAATACTCCTTATTTAGTTATGGGTGATTTTAATATTGATTTAATGAAACTCCTATCTGCAGATCAGAATAGAATAGATAGAAATATTTTGCAGTTTTTGGAGGGCCCACTATCTTATGGACTAAACCCCGTATGTTTTGTGCCCTCTAGAATAGCTGATACATCATTTTCACTTATTGATAATATTTTTTCACCTTATAGTGCTGTTAATACATTTATTATTCCTGATGATTCATCTGACCACTGTATAATTATGTCTGATTTTCTTATAAATTTTCCGCATAATAAAAAAAATCAAACCAAGCGTAGAGATTTTTCACATAAAAATGTGTTAAGATTAAAAGAAGGGCTTGGTGATGTTGATTGGAGTCCTGTAATTGATGAGAAGGATCCGAACCAATCATTAGATAAATTTTATTATATTATGAATGAAAAGCTTGATCTTTTTTGCCCATATAAAAGCCCGAGAGGAAAGAAACTTACCCCAAAAAAACCTTGGATAAATGAATCACTTTTGAGATCTATTAATGAGAAAAATCGTTTATATAAAATTAGAATAAAATATCCCACGGAAATAAATATAACGCGTTTTAAAAATTATAAGAATATGCTGGTAAGGATCCTTAGAGTAAGTGAAAGACTTTATTATGAAAATTCTTTTCGAAATTCAGATTCCCCTAGAAAAACTTGGAGTTTGATTAAAGATAAAATTGGAAGAAATAAAAAGTTGTTACACCCTGAAGTGTTATTTGATATTAATGGTAAAGAATTTAGAGGACCACAAGCTGTTGCTAAGAAGTTTAGTGAATATTTTGCTAGTATTGGATCATCTGTTGTTTCAGGAAAAGTTGACCTTTCTTCCCCAAGGTCGCATAAAAAATATCTACCGCCCACTGAAGATACGAGCATATTTATGGCCCCGGTTACTTTTGCAGAATTTCAAAAGGTCATTAAGAATTTAAAAAATGGTAATTCATTGGGATATGATGAACTTTCAACTAATTTGCTAAAAAATATTGCAGGTGAAATTTTTGAACCATTGCTTCATATTTTAAATTTATGTATTTTCTCAGGTACATTTCCTAAAAGATGGAAAATTGCACGTGTAATACCATTGCATAAAAAAGGAGATAAATCTGATACAAAAATTATCGTCCTATTGCAATTTTATCACCATTGTCTAAAAGTATTGGAAAAAATTTTAAAAGGAAGGATTACTAATTATCTAGATAAAATAAATTTTTTTACCAAACATCAGTTTGGATTTAGGGCAGGCCATTCGACGGAACAAGCAGTTGCAGCTCTTGTATTAGAAATAAATGACTGCTTAGATAGTAATTATCATGTATCTACTGTTTTTTATGATGTTAAAAAAGCATTTGACACTTTAAACCATGAAATTCTTTTTGATAAAATGGAAAATTCCGGTATAAGAGGGAAAGGACTAGAAATAATAAGATCATACCTTTATGGACGTAAAATCGTGGTAGATGTTGATGGAAATTTGTCTAGTTTAAATGATCTTGAAGATATTGGTGTCCCACAAGGATCGGTATTAGGTCCGCTTTTATTTTTGATGTATATTAATGATCTCCCACGATGTTTGCAGGGAAATAATGGTCTTGCAATTTTATTTGCAGATGACACAGCTGTTTCTGTTAAAGCGAAGGATTCATCTACATTGATTCAAAATCTGTTTAACACTGTTAGTTCAGTTAATCGATGGTTTGTATCTAATTCTTTAGTACCGAATTTTAAGAAGACTGAATTTATGGTTTTTGGTCATTCAAAACGTGCTACTAAAAAAATTTCATGTCAGGAGCTTCAAGATGGTGAGCATAAAATACGTAGAGTTCAATCATATCGTTATTTAGGAGCTTTTATTGATCCCCTTTTGTCATTTCAAACTCATATTGATCATTTAAGGGTGAAACTTTCGCAAAATATTGGGTCTATGTATCGTTTGCAACATGTTTTTCCATTTTTAATTTTAAAAATAATTTATCATTCTTTGATTGCTCCTTATTTAAATTATTGCACGATTATTTAGTTAAATACTTTTTGGACGCATATAAAACCCCTACAGATCCTTCAAAATAAAGCAGTGAGAATACTTGGAAATTTTTTACATCGTCCATCAAAACTTAGAGATGCATCGGAAACTGAAACATTATTTCTTTTCTTGAATTTATTAGATCTGAAACATATAAGAAAACTTAATATATCAATATGGCATTTTAAAATACAAGATCCTAGTAGTTATTTTTATGAAAAATCTCTGTTGATTCTGCCCCCTCCTTCGGCTCTTAGGTGTTCTGGAACATATCGAATTCCCTTTGTTAATTGTGAAAGATCTAGATTTTCAATTAGATACCAAATACCATTTATTTCAAATAAATATAGGCTGAAAGATAGAATTCAAATTGAGTCATTTCGGCAAATATCAGTTCTAAGGAAGAAAATATTAAAATTATGTATTGACCTGTGATGGTGGAATAGAAATTTTTTTATTATTATTATTATTTTTTTTGTTTATATTTGTTACCCATGTTGGGCTAGCCTTCCATGCCCCACTTGTCCAGCGTTTGTTTTCTTTATGTTTTTTATGTTTTTTGTTTTTTTCTTTAACCAGGTTTTTTTTTCTTTCTCTCTTTTGTTATGATGAGAAAATGTTTTTTTTTTTTTTTATTATTAATACCCAATTTTACGAGCTTTGCTCTCTGTTGGGGGTATATGTTTTTTTGTTATGTTGATTTATTCAAATAAAATCTTCTTCTTCTGTTATAGAGGCACGAACAAAAACTCTAAGCTAAGACTCTAAGCTAAAACTCTAAACTCTTAACTATTACTAAACTAAACTAAAACTTCGACAAAAACTCTAAGCTACGACTCTAAGCTAAAAACTCTAAACTATTAACTAAAACTAAACTAAACTAAAACTTCAATAAAAACTCTAAGCTAAGACTCTAAGCTAAAAACTCTAAACTCTTAACTAAAACTAAACTAAACTAGAACTCTAACTGAAACTCTAAGGTAAAACATCCAACTCTTAACTAAACTAAACTAGAACTCTAACAAAAACTCTAAGCTAAGACTCTAAGCTAAAAATCTAAACTCTTAACTAAAACTTAACCAAACTATAACTTTAAGTAAAACTTTAAGCTATGACTCTAAGCTAAAAATCCAAATTCTTAACTATTACTAAACTAAACTTTAACTCTAACTAAAACTCTAAGCTAAGACTCTAAGCTAAAACTATAAACTCTTAACTAAAACTAAATTAAACTAGAACTCTAAATAAAACTAAGCTAAGACTCTAAGCTAAAAACTCTAAACTCTTAACTAAAACTAAACCAAACTAGAACTCTAATTGAAACTCTAAGTCTAAGCTAAAACTCTAAACTAAAACTAAACTAAACTAGAACTTCAACAAAAACTCTAAACTAAGACTCTAAGCTAAAAACACTAAACTCCTAACTAAAACTTAACCAAACTACAACTAAACTAGAACTCTAACAAAAACTCTAAGCTGAGACTCTAAGCTAAAACTCTAAACTCTTAAGTGAAACTAAACTAAACTAAAACTCTAAGCTAAGTCTCTAAGATAAAACTCCAAACTCTTAACTATAACTAAACTAAACTAGAACTCTAACAAAAACTCTAAGCTAAGACTCTAAGCTAAAACTCTAAACTCTTAACTAAAACTAAACTAAACTAGAACTCTAACAAAAACTCTAAGCTAAGACTCTAAGCTAAAACTCTAAACTATTAACTAAAACTAAATTAAACTAAACTAGAACTCTAATTAAAACTCTAAGTCTAAGCTAAAACTCTAAACTAAACTAGAACTTCAACAGAAAACTCTAAACTAAGACTCTAAGCTAAAAACTCTAAACTCTTAACTAAAACTAAACTAAACTAGAAGTCTAACAAAAACTCTAAGATAGGACTCTAAGCTAAAACTCTAAACTCTTAACTAAAACTAAACTAGAACTCTAACTGAAACTCAAAGGTAAAACATCAAACTCTTAACTAAAATTAAACTAAACTAGAACTCTAACAAAAAAAAACTCTAAGCTAAGACTCTAAGCTAAAACTCGAAACTCTTAACTAAAACTTAGCCAACTAAAACTTTAAGTAAAACTCTAAGCTATGATTCTAAGCTAAAACTCTAAACTCTTAACTATTACCAAACTAAACTTCAACTCTAACTAAAACTCTAAGCTAAGACTCTAAGGTAAAACTCTAAACTCTTAACTAAAACATAACTAGATCTCTAAAAAAACTCTAAGCTAAGACTCTAAGCTAAAACTCGAAACTCTTGACTAAAACTTAACCAAAATACAACTTTAAGTAAAATTCTAAGCTAAGACTCTAAGCTAAAACTCTAAATTCTGAACTGTAACTAAACTAAACTAAACTAGAACTCTGAATAAAACTCTAAGCTAAGACTCTAAGCTAAAAACTCTAAACTCTTAACTAAAACTAAAATAAACTAGAACTCTAACAAAAACTCTAAGCTAAGACTCTAAGCTTAAAAACTCTAAACTCTTAACTAAAACTAAACTAAACTTGAACTCTAACTAAAACTCTAAGCTAAGACTCTAAGGTAAAACTTCAAACTCTTACCTATAACTAAGTTGTGGGTGAAAAGGATGGGTACTTCAATTGTAAAATGGGTTTAGGACGGTCACTAAGAAAAGAACTTGTTCTAAAATGCCTTTTGAAAAGTATTGCTTGGAGTCCAGTCATGACCTTCTGATAGGGTTCTACCGATTATGTAATCAATTTCTCAGAAATCCATTTGTCCTAGTCGATTACGTCATTCTATGTCAATATATGGACCCCCGTCACGACCTCCTGATAGGGTTCTACTGATTATGTAATCAATTTCTCAGAAATCCATTTGTCCTAGTCGATTACGTCATTCTATGTCCATATATGGACCCCCGTCACGACCTCCTGATAGGGTTCTACCGATTATGTAATCAATTTCTCAGAAAATCCATTTGTCCTAGTTGATTACGTCATTCTTATGTCATATGTCATGTGTCATGTGTCATTCGTCATGTCTCATGTGTTATGTCATGTGTCACGTGTCATGTGTCATGTGTCACGTGTCATGTGTCATGTGTCACGTGTTACTCATAACCATCCAAAAAACATCCATCAAAGTGAGAAAAATCATGTTTTTTCCATTCTCACTGACAAAAACCATAAAACATCCATCAAAGTGAGAACATCCAAGAAACATCCATCAAAGTGAGAAAAATCCTGTTTTCCATTCTCACTGACAAAAACCATAAAACAGACATAAATTGATGTTGACATCCATGAAAAACATCAAATAAATTGACCAACACTCATAACCGTCCAAGAAACATCCATAAAAGTGAGAAAATTCCTGTTTTTTCAAGTGAGAAAAATTCTGTTTTTTTTAATCTCAGTGAGAAAACCATAAACCACGTGGTAATGTTGGGAGTAGTACCCCCCTTTCTACTCTTATTCTCTTTTAATAAACAGTTTCTGTAATCTTTCACTAAAACAATTTCAGAAAGCAAGACCATATGGCCCTTGGGTCTGTAGCAGTATTACCTGGTCTAATAAGCCGTCTGTCCAGGGTTGCCATGGAGTTTCCTTCCGAAACATGTTTGTTACATTTTTGAAAAATGAATAGATTGCACATTTTCTGGGCAATCTATTTTTCCTATGAAAACATTCAACTGTCCCCAGTTCAGTTTCATTGTCATGAGTATGGACATCCTTTTGCGCCGGGATTGGGTAGTATTATCCCTAGATAATTCAATATTAGGATGAGAAAACACCCGCCTTGCTCAATCGAAAAGTAAGGATAACATCCTCTTTTGTGTAATTATGATTTGAAATGATGTTCACCACCTTTTCATCTATAACCCGCCACAAAAAAAACTGGACAGGGCCCAGAAAAGACAGAGGAAAAATTAAGAAAAACAAAATAGACAACAGAAAGACAAACATAATTTGACAACTACAAACACAGAACAAGCAGAAATGACCAAAGATGGGAATACTCCTGGGTTTCAGTAGAAAAATCACGAATATGCTTCTCAATAACCACAGCTGGTTTATCAATCGTTACTTTCTCTTCAGAAGGGGGTTAATTGTACATGTTGGCAGTTCTATCAAATCCTTTACAAATTTTAAATAAATGTGGTGAACTTGCTTGCTCTTACCACAGTTAAAAAAAAAAAAAACATGAGCGAGAGCAAGTAGGTGCAGAACTGTTAGGCTATTTTATAACTGAGAACAGTGAACTCTACTCAGATACGAAATCTACTCAGATTGAAGTTAGGGATGCATACGCAGCCTGAATCTTACAAGCATAATTTTTCAGTGTCAGGTTTGCACTTTCTTTCAGGATTGCTCCAATAGGCATACCCAAGCAAGAAAGGCTGCCAGCAAAAGGAATTTTAGAGCCAGATAGACTACAACTTAAATTTCCTTTATATTTTAAGATAGAACAACTGTTTTACCAATGTCAAAACTCCAAACCAATGTGCTCATGCTCTTCTTGAAGAAAGCTCAAAAATTGAAGAGCATCTTTGGAAAGGGCAGGAAAGGTTCAGTAAGTCATCTGCAAATATAAATAGCAAGGAAAGGTTCAGTATGTTATCCGCAAAAGTAACTAGCAAGAGATCAACCCCTTTGAAGATTAATTAAAAAACCTTTTTCCACAAAATAAGTTTTTCAAAGAACAGTAAAGAGCTCCATTAAAAAAAAATGAGCAAAAATAAAATCAAATAATCTACCAAGCGTGAAACTACCACACATCAGCATCGATAAATAAATGAAACTCAAAACGAACAGAAATTACAATAAATAACCGAGTCAAACTCAAAACGAGCAGAAATTAACATATGTTGGGCTCAAAACCCCCTATGCCTTGCCAAGGCCAGAACATAATTTGCACTTTACTGAAAAAAATATAAATGTTTTTACTTTAATGACTTTAATAAATCAAATAATAATATGATTTTGATCACTAAATACCAGTTTATGTATATCAAACTGACAATGTACATTCATTTGTAATTTTTTCAGTAAAGAGCAAATTATGTTCTGGCCTTGGAAAGGCATAGGGGTTTTGAGCCCAACTTTTGTTAATTTCTGCTCGTTTTGAGTTTGACTCGGTTATTTATTGTAATTAAATAAAAAAACAAGTTTTTTTAACTGAAAGTAAGGAACGACGTTAAAACTTAAAAAAAACAGAAATTATTCCGTATATGAAGGGGGCTGTCCTTTCCTCAACGCCTCGCTCTTTACGCTAAAGTTTTTTATAGTTTAAAAAAAATTAGTTGTGAGAAAGTAAAACTTTAGCGTAAAGAGCGAGGCGTTGAGGAGGGGCCAGCCCCCTTCATATACGGAATAATTTCTGTTCGTTTTAAGTTTTAACGTCGTTCCTTACTTTCAGTTAAAAAAACTTGTTTTTTTTTATTTAATTTTTGAACGTTTTTGAATTAATGCAGGTTTTGATTTTGGCTCACCGTACATGAATAATTAAAACAAAATTTGCATATTAATTTTACTTTTATTTGGTTAAATGGCTTTCTCGAAACTTGTTTAAGTTTATTTACGAACGTTTTTATTAGTAATAAATATACGCAACTTACAAATTAACTTAAGTAACGTACTTCTATATTCATAAGATTTTAACACGTATATTAGGGGGTTCACCCCCTAGTAAATACCCTGCTCTTTAAGCTAAAGTTCGAATTTTTTTTCCAATTCTTTAAAAATGACCCCTTAATCACAATCAGTTGATAAGTTGAAATCAGTTGAAAAACTTTTTTTTATTTAATTTCTGATCTTTTTCTTTAATAATGCTGGGAAATCTGGCGCCCCCTTCATAGCAATGGCCCTTCCCCCATGAAAACTTCCATCATGGAAAGATCCTCCCATATAATCCCCGACCCACCCCCTCCCCCACCTACCAAAAAAAATCCCCCCTGAAAACGTCTGTATACTTCCCAATAACCAATACTATCTGTTAACATTGAGTAAAGTTCATAACTTTCAGCCCTCCCCCTGGGGACTTTGGGGGATTAAGTCATCCTAAAAGACATTTTTATCATATTTTCGACCATGCTGAACAAAATGGCTATCTCAAAATTTTGATCGGGTGACTTTGGGGATAAAATGAGCGTGGTAGGGGGGGCCTAGTTGCCCTCCATTTTTTTTGGTCAGTTAAAAAGGGCACTAGAACTTTTAATTTCCGTTCCAATGAGCCCTCCCACGATATTCTAGGACCACTGGGTCAATACGATCACCCCTGGGGAAAAGAAGAAGAAGAAGAAGAAGAAAAAAAAATAAAATAAACACGCATCCGTGATCTTTCTTCTGGCAAAAAATGCAAAATTCCACATTTTTGTAGATAGGAGCTTGAAACCTCTACAGTATGGTTCTCTGATACGCTGAATATGATGGTGTGATTTTCATTAAGGTTCTATAACTTTTAGGGGGTCTTTCCCCTTTTTTCGAAAATCAGCCAAATTTTCTCAGGCGCTTAACTTTTGATGGGTAGGACTAAACTTGATGAAAGTTATATATTGAATTCAGCATTGAAATCTGATTCTTTTGATGTATCTATTGCTATCAAAAACCGTTTTGTAGAGTTTCGGTTACCATTGAGCCGGGTAGTTCCTTACTTACAGTTCGTTACCACGAACTGTTTGATTTCTGTTCGTTTTGAGTTTCATTTATTTATAGATGCTGATTTGTGGTATTTCACGCTTGGTAGATTATTTGATTTTATTTTTCTAATTTTTTCTTGAATAGAGTTCTTTACTTTTCTTTGAAAAACTTATTTTGTGGAAAAAGTTTTTTCAATTAATTTCTGTTCGTTTCGTATTGACATAGTCTTTTCAGAGAAAAAGAAAATAATACTTTAAATCTTTTCGTTTTTTTAAAGATTCATAGTTTGGCCTGCTATTTGTATGCTGGAGAAAAAAGTTCAGTGATTTTTAACAATATACACCCTCTTAAAAATCTTGACACAAATAGAAGTGTTTAATTTAGTTTCATACCTCGTCTAGTTGACCTGAAACGTAAAACTTGATACCATTCGCAAAAAATCTGTTTACTTTCTTTGATAGCTTGGATACACTTACGCTATTTTGATTTGGTTAAATTTTAAGAGCAGAAGCAGCCCCAAAAGTTTGAACATAAAACCCTCAGTCGTTCTTGGGATACTGCTGAGATGCATTATTGGGAATTAGCATAAACACGGTGCATTTTGATTTAATCTTATGGCAACATTTATTTTTTAAACATAAAGTGAAATGAGAGGGTGGGCGTGGGAGGGGGATTAGTTTTCCTCCAATCACTTTCGACTATTAAAAAGGGCATCAGCCCTTTCTATTTTCAATCGAATGAGCCCTTTTCGAAGTTCCTACGACAACTACTTCGATACAAAGTGCCCTGGTCTAAACAACAACAACAACAACAAAATAATACATTATACCCACATCGATCTTCACTATAAAAATGTCAAGCCTTCCAATCACTTTCGACTATTAAAAAGGGCACTAGGCCTTTCGATTTCCAATCAAATGAGCCCTTTTTGAGTTCCTACGACAACACTTCCAATAAACACCTTAGATGCCCCCAGGGCATAAATTACAACTCTTACCCTAAGGGCTGTGAGGGTGGTTGTCATCCTCTAAGACCTAATTTCCACAACTTTCAACTACGTTAAACAAATAGCTATCTCAAAATTTTGATTGGATGTGTCTGGGAAAATGGTGGCCGTGGGAGGGGCTTTAGTCTTTCTCCAATCACTTTCAACTATTAAAAAAGGCACTAGCCTTTTCAATTTCCAATCAAATGAGCCCTTTTGAAGTTTCTACGACAACGCTTTCAATAAAAACCTTATATACCCCCAGGGGATAACTTACGACACTTGCCCTGAGGGCTGGGTGGGGGGGGGGGGGTTGTCATACTCACAGACCTAATTTACAGAACTTTCTACTACGTTGAACAAAATGGCTATCTGAAAATTTTGATTGGATGTGTTTGGGGGAGTGGGGGGCGTGAAAGAGGGGGTAGTTACCGTCCAATCACTTTGAACTATTAAAAAGGGCACTAGCCCTCTCAATTTCCAATTGAATGAGCCACTTTTGAAGTTTTTACGACAACTCTATCATCAAAAACCTTATATGCCCCCAGGGCATAACTTACAACCGCCGCCCTGGGGACTCTGGGGGGTTTGTCATCCTTAAATACATAATTTTCAGAACTTTCAACTACGTTGAACAGAATGGCTATCTCTAAACTTTGATTGAATGTGTTTGGGAAAACGGAGGGCATAAGAGGGGGGGGGGGTAATTACTCTCCACTCACTTTCGACTACTAAAAAGGGCAATTTCAATTTCCAATCAAATGAGGCCCTTTTGAAATTTCTACAACAACTTTCTATATAGGCTAAACCTTATATGCCCCCAGGGCACAACTTACAACCCTTGCACTGAAAGCTCTGATGGGATTATCATCCTAAAAGACCTAATTTCCAGAACTTTCGAATACGTTGAACAAATTGTATATCTCAAAATTTTGTTTGGATGTGTTTGAGGAAATGGTGAACGTGAGCGGGGGGTTAGATGCCCTTCAATCACTTTCGACTATTAAAAGGGCAATAGCCCTTTCAATTTTCAATTGAATGAACCCTTTTGGATGTTTTTACAACATCAATTTCAATAAAAACCTTACATGCTCATAGGGCATAACTTAAAACCTTTGCCCTGAGGGTTGTAGGGGGGATGGGTTGTCATCCTTAAAGATCTAATTTCCAAAACTTTCAACTGCGTTGAATAACATGGCTATCTAAAAATTTTTATTGGATGTGTCTGGGGAAAAGGTGGGCGCGAGAGGGGGGGTTAGTTGCCCTCAAATCACTTTCGACTATTAAAAAGTGCACTAGCCCTTTGAATTTCCAATCGAATGAGCCCTTTTTCAAGTTTCTACGACAAACATTTCAATAAAAACCTTATATTCCCCCAGGGCATAACTTATAACCCTTGCCCGGAAGACTGTGAGCGGAGTGTCCTGCTCAAAGGTATAATTTCCTGAACTTTAAACTTCGTGGAACCAAATGGCTATTTCAAAATTTTGATTGGATGTGTTTTGGGGAAATGGTGGGCGTGGAAGGGGTGTTAGTTGCCGTCCAATTACTTTCGACTATTAAAAAGGGCACAAGCCATTTCAATTTCTAATCAAATGAGCCCTTTTTGAAGTTTCTACGATAATGCTTTCTATAAAAACTTTATATGCCCCCAGGGCATAACTTAAAACCCTTGCCCCGAGGGTTGTGGGGGAGTGTCCTCCTCAAAAAGAAGTTTTCTATCTGGAAATCAACTACACTGAACAAAATGGCTATCTCAAAATTTTGATTGGATGTGTTTGGGGGATTGATGGGCGTGGGGGGGGGGCTAGTTGCCCTCCAATCACTTTCGAGTATTAAAAAGGGCACTAGCCACTCCAATTTGTAATCGAGTGCTATAGAGTGATAGAGGCTAAAACCTACTTTCTTGTTGCAGACAGTTTTTGTGGTAATTGATATCTACTCCCTTTTGGTTCCTGGAAATATTTTTGGCCTCAGGGGGGCAATAATGCCTCTCCCATTGCAACCAACCTTTTCTACATATAATTAAATATTACATTCACATCCCTGCTACGACAGAGGTGCAAAAGGCAAGGCATCAGGAGTCTCACCAGAAAATTTCGTGGCAGGGGGGGGGGTCCAGGAGCTTTGTTTTCAGAAATTAAAAATGGTAATATGTGGGTAAATGGTAAATATTGGCAAGCAAAAGTGGGATGCAACTAATAAATTTATAATTACTGATATATACATTTTACCAGCAAGAAATCAGTGACTTATTGGGCTGCTAGCCCACATCAAATCTTGGTCATTCCTGGACATGATTCGAAGAACAATCAAAAATCAAATTAAAAAAAAAATTGTCAACTCAAACAAAGGAACAACATTAAAACTTAAAACAAACAGAGATTATTCCATCTTTGGAATGCTGTTCATCCTCAAATCCTTGCTCTTTACACTAAAGCTTGACGTTTTGTCCCAACTCTTTAAGAACAAATACTGAAACAAAGGGGTCAAAGGTAATTGAATTGGAATAAGAAGAATTGTTGTAGATATAAGGAAGATTAACTAAATTTTCTCACATTTATCATAGGCAGCGCGCTAGCGCTGCCTAAGTAACGAACGATGTGGGCACAATGTGTTTTTTTTTCTCCATACCCGGGCCCTTTGAATCAAAGGAGTTGTCGTAGAAACTTCGAAGAGGGCTCATTCAATTGGAAATTGGAGTGGCTAGTGCCCTTTTTAATAGTCGAAAGCGATTGGAGGGCCACTAGCCCCCCCACGCCCATCATTCCCCCAAACACATCCAATCAAAATTTTGAGAAAGCCATTTTGTTCAGCATAGTTGATTTCCAGATATAAAATATGTTTTTGAGGAGGACACTCCCCCACAACCCTCAGAGCAAGGGTTTTAAGTTATGCCCTGAGGGCATATAAGAACAATGTTGGCACAATGTAGGCTACTATTTATTATTTTTTCCTTTAGAGCAGGGCGTTTCATATGGAAGAGGTCGTCGTAGAAACTTCAAAAGGGGCTCATTCAATTGGAAATTTAGAGTTCTAGTGCCCTTTTTAATAGTCGAAAGTGATTGGAGGGCAACTAGCCCCCCCCCCCCTCACACCCATCATTTTCCCAAACACATCCAATCAAAATTTTGAGATAGCCATTTTGTTCAGCGTAGTTGATTTCCAAATAGAAAATATGTTTTTGAGGAGGACACTCCCTCACAACCCTCAGGGCAAGGGTTTTAAGTTATGCCCTGGGGTCATATAAGGTTTTTTATAGACGGCGTTGCCACAGAAACTTCAAAACAGGCTCATTTGATTAGAAATTCGAAGAGCTAATACCCTTTTTAATAGTCGAAAGTGACTGGAGGGCAACTAGCCCCTCCCCCCTACGCCTATCATTCCCCCAAACACATCCAATCAAAATTTTGAGATAGCCATTTTGTTCAGCGTAATTTATTTCAAGATAGAAAATATGTTTTTGAGGAGGACACTCCCCCACAACCCTCAGGGAAAGGGTTTTAAGTTATGCCCTGGGAGCATATTAGGTTTTTATAGAAGGCGTTGTCGTAGAAACTTCAAAAAAGGCTCATTTGATTGGAAATTCAAAGGGCTAGTGCTCTTTTTAATAGTCAAAAGTGATTGGAGGGCAACTAGCCCCCCCCCCCCCACGCCCATCATTTCCCCAAACACATCCATCAAATTTTGAGATAGCCATTTTGTTCAGCGTAGTTGATTTCCAGATAAAAAATATCTTTTGAGGAGGACACTCTCCCAGAGCCCTCAGGGCAAGGGTTTTAAGTTATACCCTGGAGGCATATAAGTTTTTAAAGAAGGCGTTATCGTAGAAACTTAAAAAAACTCATTCGATTGGAAATTCAAAGGGCTAGTGCCCTTTTTAATAGTCGAAAGTGATTGGAGGGCAACTAGCCCCTCCCCCACGCCAATCATTCCCCCAAACACATCCAATAAAAACTTTGAGATAGCAATTTTGTTCGGCGTAGTCAATTTCCAGATAGAAAATATATTTTTGAGGAGGAAACTCCCCCACAACCCTCAGGGCAAGAATTATAAGTTATGCTCTGGGGGCATATAAGGTTTTTTATTGAAATCTTTGTTGTAGAAACTTGAAAAAGAGCTCATTCCATTTGAAATTCAAAGGGCTAGTAGCCTACCCTTTTTAATAGAACCCCCCTCTCACGCCCACCTTTTCCCCAAACACAGACAATCAAAAATTTTTAGATAGCCATTTTATTCAACGTAATTGAAAGTTTTGGAAATTAGGTCTCTGAGGATGACAACCCCTCCCCCCACAGCCCTCAGGACAAGGGTTTTAAGTTATGCCCTGGGGGCATATATTTTTTAATGAAAGGCAACTAGCCCCCCCCCCCCAATACCCATCATTCCCCCAAACACATCCAATCAAAATTTTGAGACAGCCATTTTGTTCAGCATAGTTTATTTCCAGATAGAAAATGTTTTTCAGCAGGACACTCCCCCACAACCCTCAGGGTAAGGGTTTTAAGTTATGCCCTGGGGGCATATAAGGTTTTTATAGAAGGCGTTGTTGTAGAAACTTAAAAAGGGGCTCATTTGACTGGAAATTCAAAGGGCTAGTGTCCTTTTTAATAGTCGAAAGTGATTGGAGGGTCCGCCGGGTGAATATTTCTTAACCGGCTACCGGCTGCGCCATTTCCGCCGGGTGAATTTTTCTTAAGCTAGGTAATAGGCTAAGCAAGCTATAAAAATAATGAGAAAAGAAAAAGGTTCCGCCGGGGAATTTTACGATCGCATCATCTGAGCCGTTATAGCTTATCTCGTGCCGTTGAGGGCTGCACCGGCTGTAATGGGGGAGGGAAGATAAATGGGTGACCGCGCCACTCGCTGAACGCGAGAAAATTAAATACGTAATTATAGTAGGTTAGAAATTCCCCAACTATCAATCCGGGAGCGTGATCTCGCTTCCTCGAGTTATCTTCTTGACAATTACCTCTAATTTTGTGTAGAAATCAGATTCCTGGGAGCGTTACCATGGAGACATACGAACTGGTTACCTGCTGTGCGATTAGATACAAACTTATAAATAAAACAACACAAATAGAAAGGCAATAGATTTATTGTGACTTATATTTTAGGTGTACACCAGTGCTCACTTCAATTGACGACAAATAGAAGCAGAGATAATAATGACCAAGTCTCTACAATGACTGCATAATAATTCTGACAAAGAATGTTTCTAATAGTTTGAATTGCAATGCCTGAATGCCAATAATAATGATTCTGATCTACGAATGCCTTGAAAACACTTTTTTTCACTATATCACACAAATACAGCTTCTGCGCTCTGCTAGCTTTTTCACGATTGGCCCAAGTCCTGTGGAGGGGCCTGCCACCTTATCATTATGTGGACGAACTCACTTCATTATGCTAACTACCCATCCAATAATTTGTTTTAAATATTTTTGATGATTAAACGTTCATAACTTAAGCTTCCTGTGAACTCCGTATCTAGTGATTTTTTTATTACCAAACATCTTAGCGAAATTTAAAACCGAATAGCGTCGTTGTTTGGCTGAGACTAAAGTGCAGTTTCTCTTTTCTCTGATCAAGAATTTAGAATCTTGGAAACGGGATTTGAACTTAATTAGGGAAGTTTAATTTATGTCGGAATTATCTTTAGAAAGAAAGAATTTTATTTTTTGTATTTTAAATATATCACATATTACTCACGGTACATATTACCGTTCCCATTATTTAATGGCGTCCCGTCATCAGGACTTGCTTGCCCTTGGGTTTTTGAAATATTCGCGATTTATTTACTATTGGTGCTACGTAATTTTAATTGAGATTGTATTATTTTATACTTTTATATAAGCTTAATCAGGAGTGCTAAAAATTTTCTCTATTACTTTTCTTATTTCATTATATATCCCTTTCTAAAGTTCATCAACTGGACTAAGATTATTTATGGTTCTAGCCTAGGTACTATACTAAAGATTTTTTTTTTTCTTTTTCTACATCTAACACTGATGGTTTTTACATTTCCAACAAGGTTGGGGCTATTCTACCTTCACATAAGATTTTTTTGAGAATTCACCTTTTACAAGTTTTTTTTTGATTTTGCTAACTATAGGGCACACTGCTTCCTATCTACGCTAAATTAAATGAATAGTACGACAACGCTACACATAACTCCATCTGAACATCTAACACTACATATAAGAACGATTTAAAACACAAAATATTATGTTTACCACGTTCACTGATAAACATTAGAACATTTTCACTGGGAATGTTTGCTATGTAATATTAATGATAGGATATTGGAATTTTTAAGTTATCGAAGTTATTAAAATGTAACATATGTAAATTCACACCTATTTCATCACCATTCATGTCTCTTAGCGTACTCAATCCTTTTGTTGTAAATTATGGTCCTTCACTCCTTTTGTCTTGGCAAAATTTTTAAAAACACTTACAATGTAGTTTCTTCACCGAACAGTTCGAGCAAGGTTATGTTCATCTTGGACGAAATGCTCTCTCCAATTGTGAAATGGGAATGATACTTCCAACTACAGGTGTGTGGGAATATGATATCAGAGTTCATTCTCACCTGCTTTTTTGATAGTTCATAAGTTACTTTGTCTTTAAGGGGTTGAACACTGGGACCGTTGGGACTTGGGACTTGATCTATTATCAACACAATCCCGTTTGGGTTGATTTTCTTCTCAGCATATCGTTCTTGGGATATTTTAAGGTACGTAGAGAATGTAATTCTCGTATAAAATTTTTCGTTTGTGCACTTAGAGGTTACAGTTCTATTATAAAATTGTTCGTGCCTGGCTTGGGTCTATTAACTTTTGCGGTGATTCCTTGGTTAATCACATGGGAATTGACGTTTGGATTTGGAATGGGTCAACATCAAACTTTAGTGACTCCTTCAACATATTGTCTTTAACTTGTGGGAGGGGTTTATTGTCACTGAGGGGTTAGTCACTTGGGTTAATTTTGGTTTCTGTAATTCAATGGTTGGTTTCCAGGTCCATTTTTCAGAAATTATCTCGTAACATTTATGGGATAACAGAGATATGAGCTTTTCGCATTTGACAGAGGTGATAGGATGAATTCCGAGAAATGGTCGAAAGGGATTCAACGCGTGAATCTGCGGCACATAAATAATCTGGGTTCATCAAATATCATGACTGTACAGTCATATGGTACATGGGTCCATAAGGATTATCAAGGGTGATATTTATGTACTTATATCTTGTACTGGTCGATGGGGTTCTCAGGAATTATGTGATTATATAGTTCGATAATGCACTGGATACTGAGATTCAAATATAGTGTTACCTGATGCGTAATATGGTTTGTGGTCGACGAAACAACGATCAAAAGGTAACTGTAATTCTCGTAAACGAAGCTAGGACGAAGATTGACTGGATTCTATGGTGAGTACTCTTCGTTGGTTGAGGTATGATGAAAATAGATGCTACTAGGTTGTATCTGCACTGGACAACGCATTGTAATGATCGATTTCCAATATGTCATTCCACTTCCTGTAATAAAAATAACGAGGCAGAGTCACACGTTCTTTAAAATCAAGTAGTCTTAATACATAATAAACAATACAATTAGGT
The DNA here is from genome assembly GCA_027921565.1 of Artemia sinica. Lineage (NCBI taxonomy): Eukaryota > Metazoa > Arthropoda > Branchiopoda > Anostraca > Artemiidae > Artemia > Artemia sinica. The sequence continues at coordinate 788,746 of CM051271.1, read as the reverse complement.
GCATTTTAGGGTGAATATTACCCTACAAGACAATGTAAAAAGATACACTAATATTGCTACATAAACATTGGTTTTAATAAAACGACATTATTATCATGTTGGTTTCAAATACATATAATTCCCATTGGAAAATCTAAAACAGAGAGGTCTTCAAATTTGTTTTGAGAAAGGAAACAACGATACAAGGCTTATTTAATTCTTCAACACTTATTTAATTCTCCCTTAGATTTAAAACAATCCTTAAACATAAGTTACTCTACATTGTTAAATTTGAGGTCTCAGTTTACAACATATTTCATGCCTTCATTATTCACGCACGTCCGCGCTGTTTAAGAAACGCATGTTGCAGCGTCGTAGCCACACGGTTTTACGTAAACGACACTTACAATGAAGGAACAAGACATAGCAAGGACGAGTGGAGACCTCTAAACCCACTCGTTTTCTAATGTCTTCCCTTTTCTTGGCTTAGACGTTCTCATGGGGTTCCGGGTTTAATTTCTGCATTTCAGCCGTCTCCCCGTGTGCTTCCTTCGGGTTTTGCCTTCTTAGTCTCGGGATTTTTCCATAATTAAAAGTCAGTAAGATTCTCATGATCAGGGAAATCGCAAATACGAAACATACGGTCAGTAGTATGTTCCACCAAAAATTGGTTGAGAATAATCCGTATCTATCATCCACGTACGTTAACCTCTGGTCCTCATTTGTAAATAGGGGAATTTGGGAGTCTGATGCTTCTCTTATTTTTGTAAGCCTTAATGTCCCTTTAATCTTTTCTATTTTGGACCATATCGAGGTTTTCATTTCCTCACTTTCTATATTTGGAATAGTGTACGACAGGTTAATTGCTTTAAAATTGATTATTTTAGGACTTATTATATTTGTGGTCGTGGTAATTAACAGCGTTCAAACAGTTGACTCTTTAGTTGCAAGTCGACATCCTTGTTTTATGGTTATCGTACCCACATCTTGTAACAGTAATTCTGTCCTGTAACTTGGATTTATTCTTTCTGTATTATTATAACAAGACATAGTTCCAACAGTTTCTCTTGGAACAGAAAATTACCAAAGATCATTTCTAAGGTGTATGAATATTTCTCGTTTAGTACTTCCTATCATGGCTTCTTTCAGTTGGACTGGATACATCGTACTGGAATGGTACGGGCAGACTTTTATATTAAAGGAAATTATTCGAATTAATTGTATGCAATGTGACTTTTTAATTAGGATTTGTTTTCGGGAACTGATATATGTTGAACAAAATTTTTCTATAGCGTTTTTATAATTGTATGATTTTTTACTTGTGGGCTAAAAGTTTTTTAAGTTATTATTCCCTTTATGATGCCTATCCATAAAAATCTTTGTCTTTGTATTTTTAAGGGTATTTTAATCTGTCCGGCTTCTTAACCGTTCGGCCTGACTGTGTCGTTACTTTTTCTTCTGTTTCTTGCGTTTTTTTTTTTTTAGGTCTTGCTAGCGATATAAGATCAAATTTTTTGTATTGTTTTTTTTCAAAAATTCTTGACCTTTTAATTTTGTTTCTTTTGCATGCGCGGCTGCTGAAGTCGGTTTTGATTTCCCTATTTCTTTAACTATCATATGGTCTGATTCGCCGTCAGACTCTTCGGAACTGGTTTCCGATGATTCCGCATTAGAACTTTTAGAGGTGGCACACCGCATTTTTTAGGTATCGCCTCCCCTTCCTTCGTAAATTTCTACTCCTCTGGAAGTAGAAGGTTTATTTTTTAAGTCCTCGCTTTGAGTTTTCAACTCGGGAGATTTGAAAGACTTGAGAGCTTTGAGAGGAATCAAAAGTTTTTGCGGGGTTCCTCCACTGTTTAAATGCCATGTCTTCAGGGGGATGGGGCATTCTTTGCACTAGTGTTTCCCTCCATGGCATTCTTTGCACTAGTGTGGACACAGTTATATCATGATATTGTCCTTGCTGGTCATCCTTGGGGAGTTTTATTCTTAGGCAATGTACTTTGACTCTTTTTTATGGGAAATTTATTAAATCCATAGCTTCTCGCAGATTTGTTTTAATTGAATCTTTGGGAGGAAATTTCTCTACAATAATACCCGGAGTTTCTACCGCTCTGTTCAATTCCTCCTGTAATGACAGGGGCCTCTCTATTGGTGTTGCAGGGGAAACCATATCATCTGGTAATCTTTTGGGGGACAAGGGGTCAAAATTCTATCAGGGAAAAATTGGGTTTTTGGAGATATCGTATAATCTAATTCTCCTGCGCTCTCTGATGATGAACTTTTTGGATCTTTTGGCGTTTTTATTCTTACTGGTATTAGGGATTTTCTCTTGGGAATAACTAGATTTTTCATAGCTACAAACTCTTCAAAGTTTTCCTCGTCACTTTCATTCTCGAAATAGTCTTGCTTGAAATTAAAGGGTTTTAGCTCTGCCAATCTTGATTTAGGGGGCTCACTTTCTGCATCTGACGAATGGGTAGACGAGGGACGCGGTACCCATCTTTCTGGAAATTTTGCTCTTCTTATTCGGCTAACACGTGCCTTGTAAGTTCTTCCACTATCGGGGTTCACCATTTTAAAAGTAAAATCGTTATCATACTTTTTGACTCTTCTGTACGGTCCAGAATATTTGTTGGAAAGTTGTTTGCCTTCCGTCTTTGCCTCGTTCTTTAGGTAGAAGCAATCTCCTATCTTGAAATCTATGCTCCCCTTGACTTTCGGTTGGTTTCTTAGCTCTTGGTTTATTTTACATTTTTCCAATTCTTGCCAAACTATCTTATAAGTTTTCCTCATCCTATTTATGAATTCTTGTTTAAAATCCTCCGGGTTATTGTAATATTGCCGGGACTCAATAATCTCATCATACGGGATTTTAAAATCGCGACCAAAAAGTAAATAAAAAGGGTTGTCTTTGGTTGTTTCTGAATAAGCAGTGTTGATTATGTTGGTTAAATAAGGTAAGAATTGATCCCAATCGTTCCTGTTGTCTTTTGTATAAATGTTTAATACATTCGAAAATATTTTATGCATATTTTCTATCTTACCATTAGCTTGTGGGTGATATGGGGAAGTTACCAATTTCTCTATATTAAGAAAACTCATTAAGTCTTTTGTTACTTTTGAAACAAAATTGCTTCCGTTGTCACTTAAAACCTTATTTGGAATGCCAAAATTTTAGAAATAACTTCACTAACGCCTTACTCGTGGCGTGAGCGCCTTGATTTTTTAATGCTTTTGCAAAAGTAAATCCGGAAAAGTGATCTATAACTGAAAGAACACAAGTGTGGCCTCTGTTGGAAACAGGCAAGCCTCCATTGGTTCCATATAAATCAAATGAGACAATATCAAAGGGGAATCTCGCTACGGGGACTCTTCCCATAGGAGGATTAGGATAAGCTTGGGGGTTTTTTCTTAAGTTACACGCTTCGCATGTACTTACAAATTCCTTGAGTTTTGCTACTGCCGACGGCACGTAAAAATATTGTTTTAATTTATGGAAAGTTTTCGTTACTCCTAAATGTCCACCTATATCTGAATGAAAATATTCGAAGGCAGGTATTATTAAGTTTTGGGTAATGCAGGCATTATTGATGTTTGGTTACTATTTGCTTCAGCAGTCACCATTCTGCATAGTATTTCTTCATCAAGATCATTGTAAAAATTATCTATCTCTTTTCTAAGAGTTTTGAATTTATCTGGTAACTCATCATCATTCACAAAATAATTAATAAGTGCTACACACATTTCGTCCTTTTTTTGCTTTCTTTTTATATTTTCTAAAGACAAGGGACAATAGTTAACCTTATTTTCTTTTACTGAGTCTTTGTCTTTGTTTTTCTTACATTTATGTTTGCTCTTAGTATTGATAGCGTTAACTTCATTTTCCTCAGTTTCCGACGGCATATTTTCTGGGTATCTACTCAAAAAGTCACAAGCTGCATTTTGTTTACCTTTTAAATATAAAAATTCGTAATCCTGATCTTGGATTTTCATAATCCATCTAGCAAGAATTCCCGTGGGGTTTTTAAATGTGCGCAGGTACTGCAAGCTTTTATGGTCTGATCGTAGTATAAATTTTCTACCGATTAAATAGTGTCTAAATTTGTCCAAGTAGTGGATTATAGATAATAATTCTAAGTTTGTGGCGGAATAACTACTTTCGCCTTTTGATAAGGTTCTACTGGAATAGCATATAACTTTTTCTATTTTTTTTATTAGAAGGTCCTTGTAAAGGATCGGGGTTTCCTATGGGAATTATTTGCTAAAGAATAGCACCAATGCCTTTTGAACTAGCATCGGTTGTGACCACAAATTGTCCGTTTTCAAAATCAGGCAGCGATAATATTGGTTCAGAATTGAGTGCATTTTTGAGACGGTCTAGGGAAGTTTGAGCTTCCTGGGACCAGGTAACATTTTTGGGAGTTCTCTTTAGTTAACTCCATGAGGGGTTTCGCAATTTGGGCGTAATTGCGCACTAATTTTCTAAAGTAGCCAGTAAGACATAAAATTCCTCTTAATTCTTTCATAGCTCTAGGGGGTTTGAGTTTTTCAACACATTTTATTTTATCTGGGTCTGGGGATACCTCTCCTTGCGTCACCACTACTCCTAAAAATTTAATTTTAGGTTGAAATAAGTTTACTTTTTCAGGCCGGCATTTTAAATTGCCCTCTCTGAATTTATCGAACACTTTAGCTAGTGTTGCTAAGTGTTGTTCAGCGTTTTGTCCTACACATATGACATCATCAACAAAATGAATGATATTCTTTAATCCTCTTAACAGGTGTAATAAGGGTCTACTTAGCGCGCTTGAACTTGTCTTAAGTCCAAAAGGTACTCTTAAATATTCGTAGGAACCACATTCAGTCGTAGAAAACGCAGTTTTATAGACATCTTTTCCGGCTATTTTCACTTGGTGGTAGCCTTGGGTAAGGTCCAAAGAAGTAAAAATTTTGTTTTTGCTTGAGATAGAGTCAAGTATTTCATCTATTCTTGGTAAAGGAAATTTATCGCTAACTAATTGTTTGTTAAGGGCTCTATATAATCTACTACAAGTCTTAGATCACCATTCTTTTTTTGTACCAAGACCACTGGTGCACTATACGGACTTATACTGGGGCGTATAATTTCATTCTTTTCTAATTTATGAATTTTATTTTTTAACCACTCTTTGTGCTTATACGGCACACGATATGGCTGTTTCGCTACAGGATTGCCAGTCGTTAAAATTGAATGCTCATAAAATGGTATCAGTCCGATGTCATCTTCAGATGCAGAAAATACATATTTAAAATTCCATAATAATTCGCATAATTTTTTCTTAAGTTCTAAGTCCGTAATATGATCCATATTAAATTTGTTTAAGAATTGCAATTTAGTTACAGGGTATTTGTTATTTGAGGCTTTAATGCCATTTACTAGGTTTCTTTTGGAATTTTCCCATCTATCTAAATCATTTTCCGAGATAACTTGGATTTGCACTAAACACGTCCCTTTTTTATTGTAATTGTATCATTTTCGTGGTTATTAGTTACCCAAATAAAACCTTCTCCTTTGTCGTAAGATATAATCTGTTCCTCACATAACAGATTTTCAGGAATTTCATTTGACGGGATCGCAAACCATATTTCAGATTTGCTATCTAATGGTTCAATCATCTGTGATATTTGAATTCTTTGCATTGTTTTGGGAGGGATCTTTGTTTTCCGTATCGCGAATCCGTAATATTTCTCTTTATTTTCATTGTCTATTAGATTCATACTGGCGCTATGCTGCGTCACTGCGGCATCTTGCGGCGTCACATTCGGTTTTACTATGGTTTTCCATGATTCCGCTATTTTCTTGATTTCGGTTGACCTGTACTGTCGCATATCTCCTATTTTTATTTTTGCAGATTCAATACACTTATTATTTAAATTTACTTCGTTTCTGCAATGTCTCTCAGAATAATTAAACAAATTTCTGATTATGCCATGTCCTTCTTGCGAGACATGAGGTTCAAAAGATTGCGACATTATACCGCCCGAAATTTTATTTACTGTTACGTTCTCTTCGTAGCCTCTGTTACAATTTCTTAAGGTAGAAATTCCTTCCCCTTCCTTAGCCGGGTAGACAAGCCTTTCGTTTGCTACGTCTAATAGTACTCTATTAGACCTTAAAAAATTTGCGCCGATAATGACTTCATACGGAAAGTTATCGCATATTATAAAATTTGTCGGAAAAATTCTATTATCCCTTTTTACGTCTAGGCGAATTGAACCTCTTGCATCAAATTTATGCCCTGTCACGCTAGTTAAATAGGGGTTATTAAAATTTCTTTGTTGCCTAATATGCGGAGGCAACATATTAAACACGCATGAGTTTATGATGTTCGCGGTAGCACCAGAGTCAATTAAAGGCTTAAAGTAAATATTTGCCACACAAAAATCATTAAATATAGGTAACTATTATTACTATCACTACAAGACGGTAATACTATCGGTTTGGACCTATAAAACATTCTAGGCACCCTCTGGGTCCAATTTATTCTTCTGAGGGGCCTGAAACGTTTCCCCGTGGATTTATTTCGTACGTTGGTGTCTGCAATAGGGATTCAGACATGTGAGATTCGTAGGCATATCTAATTGATTTACATTTGTCTGCGTTCGCCATGTATTATTACAGTAGTTTGGATTTCTTGTGTCAGTGCCGGCTGTTGGCGCTGACTGCCAATGCCGTTGGCTTGAAAAATTTTCATTTCCCGTCGGCCAATTGACTATTTGCCGTCGGCTTGAAAAATTTTCATTTCCCGTCCGCAAATTTTCGGGATTTCTATATATTATTCTCGCATTATATTGGCTTTGGCGAGTATTTGGGTTTTCAAATCGGTAATTAATTTGTCTATTGGGGGATGATTGTACAAATTTGGTTGTTACGCATTGTAAGGTACTGATTGCCGCAATCTTCCCTGGCTATAGGCTAGTGCACCACTGGCGCTAAAATTTGTTCTTCCGAACAAATGGTTGCCATAATTTTGCGTTTTACCGACGGCGATCCTTGATGTGCGATTGGGGACATAACGGCACTCTCTCGCGATATGCCCAATACGATTACAAACAAATATAGCATCTTAATTTTTTAGGGTTATTTTCATAGCTAATTTGTTTGACGGGCTGAAAACGTACTGTTTTCTGCCTAGCAGGTTCTTGTGTTCTATTTCTTTGTGGAACTGGGGAGTTATCCCTTGAAAAGAAATTGGGAGACGCTTGATCGCCCTTGAAGGTCAGGTTTGCGTTTGATTCGCCTAGGCTATTTATTTTTGCTTTACTGTGATTTGCTACCATCGTATCAACTTCGATCAATCGCTCTACCTCCTGAACTGCAAGATCCAACGTCTGAATATTTTTGGATATTACCATTCTATATAGTTTTGGGGGTAGCCCTTGCAAAAAGGTATTTAGTATGACTTTTTCATACAGTTCTCCTGAACCTTTTCCGTATTTTGCTTCTACTGAAATCCGTATATTATCAAGATATTCTCTTACGTTTTGTGAATGGTCAAAGCATACCACTCCGTGTTTTAATTAATTTCTAGAACTGGTTTCGATAAATCTATCTTTAAATGCCGTTAAAAATTTGTCCACAGTATTTATTGGCAAGCTGGCGTCATCACCTATAGTATGTTCAATTTGCTGTAGGAAGGTTAGGACCTGCCCTTTTAATCTTAATAGGAGCATACCGACTAACGTTTCTAGCTCTGTTTTTGTTAATTCTACAAACTGGGCCAATTGGATATTAAATTCTTCGACATCTGTTTGTCCATCGTATTGCGGGATAGATTTTGCTATTTCTACATTTTCGCGACCAACTTTTGCGCCATTAATAGTTCGCTTAATTCTTCTGACATTTTTGCGTTTGAATAACTCAAAATAAATTTATTTGTTCACTTAACCTATTTGGGGAAGGCTATTATCTCCTATGAGATATTCTAAAGGGTTTTCCTGTAATAGCTTAGCGGCAATAGGTCTAATCACTTCTTTTTTTTCTATAAATCTGTATCTCTTCAATGATTAAATTTAAATTACAAAGTTTATAGCCTAACTAGTTCGCATGTTTTCCTCCAAGTTTACGACCGCGCCATTTCCACCGGGTGAATATTTCTTAACCGGCTACCGGCTGTGCCATTTCCGCCGGGTGAATTTTTCTTAAGCTAAGTAATAGGCTAAGCAAGCTATAAAAATAATGAGAAAAGCAAAAGATTCCACCGGGGAATTTTACGATCGCATCAGCTGAGCCGTTATAGCTTATCAAGTGCCGTTGAGGGCTGCCCCGGCTGTAATGGGGGGGGTAAGATAAATGGGTGACCGCGCCACTCGCTGAACGCGAGAAAATAAAATACGTAATTATAGTAGGTTAGAAATTCTCCAACTATCAATCCGGGAGCGTGATCTCGCTTCCTCGAGTTATCTTCTTGACAATTACCTCTAATGTTGTGTAGAAATCAGATTCCTGGGAGCGTTACCATGGAGACATACGAACTGGTTACCTGCTGTGCGATTAGATACAGACTTATAAATAAAACAACACAAATAGAAAGGCAATAGATTTATTGTGACTTACATTTTAGGTGTACAACAGTGCTCACTTCAATTGACGACAAATAGAAGCAGAGATAATAATGACCAAGTCTCTACAATGACTGCATAATAATTCTGACAAAGAATGTTTCTAATAGTTTGAATTGCAATGCTTGAATGCCAAAAATAATGATTCTGATCCACGAATGCCTCGAAAAACACTTTTTTTTCACTATATCACACAAATACAGCTTCTGCGCTCTGCTAGCTTTTTCACGATTGGCCCAAGTCCTGTGGAGGGGCCTGCCACCTTATCATTATGTGGACGAACTCGCTTCATTATGCTAACTACCCATCCAATAATTTGTTTTAAATATTTTTGATGATTAAACGTTCATAACTAAAGCTTCCTGTGAACTCTGTATCTAGTGATTTTTTTATTACCAAATATCTTAGCGAAATTTAAAACCGAATAGCGTCGTAGTTTGGCTGAGACTAAAGTGCAGTTTCTCTTTTTGCTGATTAAGAATTTAGACTCTTGGAAACGGGATTTGAACTTAATTAAGGAAGTTTAATTTATGTCGGAATTATCTTTAGAAAAAAGGAATTTTATTTTTTGTATATTAAATATATCACATATTACTCACGGTACAAGGGCAACTAGCCCCCCCCCCGCGCTCATCATTCCCCCAAACACATCCAATCAAAATTTTGAGATAGCCATTTTGTTCAGCATAGTTGATTTCTAGATAGAAAATATGTTTTTGAGGAGGACACTCCATCACAACCCTCAGGGCAAGGGTTTTAAGCTATGCCCTGAGGGCATATAAGGTTTTTATAGAAGGCGTTGTCGTAGAAACTTCCAAACAGGCTCATTCAATTGGAAATTCAAAGGGCTAGTGCCCTTCTTAATAGTCAAAAGTGATTGGAGGGCGACTAGCCCCCCCCCAAGCCAATCTTTCCCCCAAACACATCCAATAAAAATTTTGAGATAGCCATTTTGTTCAGCGTAGTTGATTTATGAATAGAAAATATGTTTTTGAGGAGGACACTCCCCCAAAACCCTCAGGGCAAGGGTTTTAAGTTATGCCCTTGGGGCATATAAGGTTTTCATAGAAGGCGTTGTCGTAGAAACTTCAAAACAGGCTCATTTGATTGGAAATTTCAAAGGGCTAGTGCCTTTTTTCATAGTCGAAAGTGATTGGAGGGCAACTTCATTCCCCCACGCCCATCATTCCCCCAAACACATCCAATCAAAACTTTGAGATAGCCATTTTGTTCAGCGTAGGCTAGTTGATTTCCAGATAGAAAATATGTTTTTGAGGAGGATACTCCCCCACAACCCTCAGGGCAAGGGTTTTAAGTTATGCCCTGGGGGCATATAAGGTTTATAAAGAAGGTATTTTTGTAGAAACTTCAAAAGAGGCTCATTCGATTGGAAATTCAAAGGGCTAGTATCCTTTTTAATTGTCGAAAGTGATTGGAGGGCAACTAGCCCCCCCCCCGCGCCCATCATTCCCCCAAAAAACACATCCAATCAAAATTTGCGATAGCCATTTTGTTCAGTGTATTTGATTTTCAGATAGAAAATATGTTTTTGAGGAGGACACTCCCCCATAACCCTCAGGGCAAGGGTTGTAAGTTATGCCCTGGGGGCATATAAGGGTTTTATAGAAGATGTTGTCGTAGAAACTACAAAAAAGACTCATTCATTTGGAAATTCAAAGGGCTAGTGCCCTTTTTAATAGTCGAAAGTGATTGGACGGCAACTAGCTCCCCACCCTCACGCCCATCATTCCCCCAAACACATCCAATCAAAATTTTGGGATAGCCATTTTGTTCAGCATAGTTGATTTCCAGAAAGAAAATATGTTTTTGAGGAGGACACTCCCACAAAACCCTCAAGGCAAGGGTTTTAAGTCATGCCCTGAGGGCATATAAGAACAATGTTGGCACAATGTAGGCTACTATTTATTATTTTTTCCTTTAGCGCAGGGCATTTCATATGGAAGAGATCGTCGTAGAAACTTCAAAAGGGGCTCATTCGATTGGAAATTGAGAGTTCTAGTGCCCTTTTAATAGTCGAAAGTGATTGGAGGGCAACTAGCCCCCCCCCCACGCCCATCATTCTCCCAAACACATCCAATCAAAATTTTGAGATAGCCATTTTGTTCAGCGTAGTTGATTTCCAAATAGAAAATATATTTTTGAGGAGGACACTCCCCCACAACCCCCTCAGGGCAAGGGTTTTAATTTATGCCCTGGGGTCATATAAGGTTTTTATAGACGGCGTTGTTTAAAAACAGGCTCATTCGATTAGAAATTCGAAGAGCTAATACTCTTTTTAATAGTTGAAAGTGATTGGAGGAAAACTAGCCCCTTCCCCCCCACGCCCATCATTCCCCAAACACATCCAATCAAAACTTTGAGATAGCCATTTTGTTCAGCGTAGTTGATTTCAAGATAGAAAATATGTTTTTGAGGAGGACACTACCCCAAAACCCTCAGGGCCAGGGTTTTAAGTTATGCCCTGGGAGCATATAAGGTTTTTATAGAAGGCGTTGTCGTAGAAACTTTAAAAAAGGCTCATTCGATTGGTAATTCAAAGGGCTAGTGCCCTTTTTTAATACTCAAAAGTGATTGGAGGGCAACTAGCCACCCCCCCCCCCCTCCAAGCCAATCTTTCCCCCAAACACATCCAATGAAAATTTTGAGATAGCCATTTTGTTCAGCGTAGTTGATTTCCAGATAGAACATATGTATTTGAGGAGGATACTCTCCCAGAGCCCTCAGGGCAAGGGTTTTAAGTTATACCCTGGAGGCATATAAGGTTTTTAAAGAAGGCGTTGTCGTAGAAACTTCAAAAAAAAACTCATTCGATTGGAAATTCAAAGGGCTAGTGCCCTTTTTAATAGTCGAAAGTGATTGGAGGGCAACTAGCCCCCCCCCACGCCACTCATTCCTCCAAACACATCCATAAAAACTTTGAGATAGCCATTTTTGTTCAGCGTAGTCAATTTCCAGATAGAAAATATATTTTTGAGGAGGAAACTCCCCCACAACCATCAGGGCAAGGATTATAAGTTATGCTCTGGGGACATATAAGGTTTTTTTATTGAAATCTTTGTTGTAGAAACTTGAAAAAGAGCTCATTCGATTTGAAATTCAAAGGGCTAGTAGCCTACCCTTTTTAATAGTCAAAAGTGATTTGAGGGCAACTAAACCCCCTCTCACGCCCACCTTTTCCCCAAACACATACAATCAAAATTTTAGATACCCATTTTATTCAACGTAGTTGAAAGTTTTGGAAATTAGGTCTTTGAGGATGACAACCCCTCCCCCCACAGCCCTCAGGGCAAGGGTTTTAAGTTATGCCCAGGGGGCATATACAGTTTTTAATGAAAGGCAACTAGCCCCCCCCCCAAACACCCATCATTCCCCCAAACACATCAAATCAAAATTTTGAGATAGCCATTTTGTTCAGCATAGTTTATTTCCAGATAGAAAATGTTTTTGAGGAGCACACTCCCCCAAAACCCTCAGGGCAAGGGTTTTAAGTTATGCCCTGGCGGCATATAAGGTTTTTATAGAAGGCGTTGTCGTACAAACTTCATAAGGGGCTCATTTGATTGGAAATTCAAAGGGCTAGTGTCCTTTTTAATAGTCGAAAGTGATTGGAGGGCAACTAGCCCCCCCCCCCGCGCTCATCATTCACCCAAACACATCCAATCAAAATTTTGAGATAGCCATTTTGTTCAGCGTAGTTGATTTCCATACAGAAAATATGTTTTTGAGGAGGACACTCCACCACAACCCTCAGGGCAAGGGTTTTAACTATGCCCTTGGGGCATATAAGGTAATTATAGAAGGTGTTGCCGTAGAAACTTCAAAACAGGCTCATTCGATTGGAAATTAAAAGGGCTAGAGCCCTTTTTAATAGTCGAAAGTGATTGGAGGGCACCTAGCCCCCCCTCCGCCCGCGCCCATCATTCCACAAAACACATCCAATCAAAATTTTGACATAGCCATTTGGTTCAGCGTAGGCTAGTTGATTTTCAGATAGAAAATATATTCTGAGGAGGACACTCCCCCACAACCCTCAGGGCAAGGATTTTGAGTGTTGCCCAGGGGGCATATAAGGTTTTTTATAGAAGGCGTTGTCGTAGAAACTTCAAAACAGGCTCATTCAATTGGAAATTCAAAGGGCTAGTGCCCTTTTAATAGTCATAAGTGATTGGAGGGTAACTAGACCCCCCCCACGCCCATCATTCCCCCAAACACATCCAATCAAAATTTAGAGATAGCCACTTGGTTCAGCGTAGACTAGTTGATTTCCAGATAGAAAATATGTTTTTTGAGGAGGACACTAGTAGAAAGGGGGGTGCTACTCCGGTACCCACCACGTGGTTTATGGTTTTCTCACTGAGAATGAAAAAAAAAAAAACAGGAATTTTCTCACTTGGAAAAAACAGGAATTTTCTCACTTTTATGTCTGTTTTCATGGATGGTTATGTGTGTTGGTCAATTTATTTGATGTTTTTCATGGTTGTCAACATCAAATTATGGATGTTTTATGGTTTTTGTCAGTGAGAATTTGAAAAACAGGAACTTTCTCACATTTATGTCTGTTTTCATGGATGGTTATGTGTGTTGTTCGATTTATTTGATGTTTTTCATGTCTGTTTTATGGATGATTTATGTCTGTTCGTTGTCAGTGAGAATGGACATGCTCGACGCAAATGCTATGAGATTGTTTGGCTAACCTAACCTGTGAACTTGATTTACATAATCGGCGGGGAAATTATTGATTCACGAAGAGGGAATTAAGAAACATTATGGTTTCTTTGATCTTTAGGTGAACCTAACCTGTGAACTTGATTTACATAATCGCTAGGGGAAATTATTGATTCACAAAGGGGGAATTAAGAAACATTATGGCTTCTTTAATCTTAGGTCTGAGGGATAAACGTTCTTTAGGTCAGAGAGAAAAATTAATATTCTATTTTTAAATAGGGCTTCATTGATCTATAGTGTCAGGAATTATAAATGACATCACTTGTTATCTTGGAATTATGTGGGAGTCTAAAGAGATAGAAATTCTATTTTTTAAATACGGCTTCACGGAGCTTTAAGTCGGAGAGATAAATTGATATACTAACGAAACCTTAATAGTTTAGCTAGGAAAATTTATGAGATGAAGAGATTAACGTAGGAAAGGGTTTCCTAGAAATTTGAAATGTGAAAGCACAGAGATGCCAAAAAACAAAAGGAATACACAGAAATTACTTTTAGGGGATTATTTGGGCGAAACGGTTTTAGACAGCTTATGGAATTATTTCGGCGAAACCGTTAGAGACGATGATTTAAAAGATGATTTAAAAGAAGATTTTAGAAGAGGTTTTGAGTGTGGTCGTTATAATACACAAGTTCCATTTGAACAGTGTTGTGAGGTCCCCTACCACAACCCCAAAGGGTCCCGATCGCCCTACCCCGATCCAAAGGGTTCCAATCCCCATACCCCAATCCAGAAGGAACCCCCGGTCCCCAAAGGTTCCCAGGGCTCCCACCCGGCCCCCCAGACCCTCAAAGGCCCTCCCCGGGCCCCCAAAGGCACATCGAGCTCCCAAAGACCACCGGGGTCCCAAAGGCCTACACCCGATCTCCAAATGTCCCCCAGGCTCCCAACTGGCCCCCCAGGACCCCCAAAGGCCCTCCACCGATCCCCAAAGGTCACCCAGGCTCCCAAAGGGCCCCCCCCCCCCTTCCTCTCCTCCCCCCTCCTCCTCACCGTCCCCTCCCCCCTCCTCCCAATCCCCCTCCCCTCCCCCTCCTCCCCTCCCCTCCCTCTCCCCTCCTCCCCTCCCCATTTTTAATATTTTTTGTGCATTGAGACACAGAAGGGCACCCCCTCCCCCCGCCCCCCCCAAAGGGCCCCCGACGCCCCAAAGGCCTGATTTTTCAGAGTCATGGTTTACCATTTTGGATTTCTTTCCTTGAAATGCATGAGTTGGAATATTTCAGTAGTGCTTTGATGTGGTTTACAGTGTCACAGTTACATTCTCTTGATTTTTCAAAGTTCATTTTGGATTTCTTTCATTGAAATGCAAGAGTTGAAATATTTCAGTAGTGTTTTCTCGTAGTTTACCTTGTCACAGTTACATTCTCTTGATTTTTCAAAGTTCATTTGAATTTCTTCCGTTGAAATGCAAGAGTTGGAATATTTCAGTAGTGTTTTGATGTGATTTACTTTATCACAGTTACATTCTCTTGATTTTTCAAAGTTCATTTTGAATTTCTTTCGTTGAAATGCAAGAGTTGGAATATTTCAGTAGTGTTTGGTTGTGGTTTACCTTGTCAGACTTACATTCTCTTGATTTTTCTAAGTTCATTTTGAATTTCTTTCGTTGAAATGCAAGAGTTGGAATATTTCAGTAGTGTTTGGTTGTGGTTTACCTTGTCACAGTTACATTTTCTTGATTTTTCAAAGTTCATTTTGAATTTCTTTCGTTGAAATGCAAGAGTTGGAATATTTCAGTAGTGTTTGGTTGTGGTTTACCTTGTCACAGTTACATTTTCTTGATTTTTCAAAGTTCATTTTGAATTTCTTTCGTTGAAATGCAAGAGTTGGAATATTTCAGTAGTGTTTGGTTGTGGTTTACCTTGTAACAGTTACATTTTCTTGATTTTTCAAAGTTCATTTTGAATTTCTTTCGTTGAAATGCAAGAGTTGGAATATTTCAGTAGTTTTTGGTTGTGGTTTACCTTGTCACAGTTACATTTTCTTGATTTTTCAAAGTTCATTTTGAATTTCTTTCGTTGAAATGCAAGAGTTGGAATATTTCAGTAGTGTTTGGTTGTGGTTTACCTTGTCACAACTACATTTTCTTGATTTTTCAAAGTTCATTTTGAATTTCTTTCGTTGAAATGCAAGAGTTGGAATATTTCAGTAGTGTTTGGTTGTGGTTTACCTTGTCACAGTTACATTTTCATGATTTTTCAAAGTTCATTTTGAATTTCTTTCGTTGAAATGCAAGAGTTGGAATATTTCAGTAGTGTTTGGTTGTGGTTTACCTTGTCACAGTTACATTTTCTTGATTTTTCAAAGTTCATTTTGAATTTCTTTCGTTGAAATGCAAGAGTTGGAATATTTCAGCAGTGTTTGGTTGTGGTTTACCTTGTCACAGTTACATTTTCTTGATTTTTCAAAGTTCTTTTGAATTTCTTTCGTTGAAATGCAAGAGTTGGAATATTTCAGTAGTGTTTGATTGTGGTTTACCTTGTCACAGTTACATTTTCATGATTTTTCAAAGTTCATTTTGAATTTCTTTCGTTGAAATACAAGAGTTGGAATATTTCAGTAGTGTTTGGTTGTGGTTTACCTTGTCACAGTTACATTTTCTTGATTTTTCAAAGTTCATTTGAATTTCTTTCGTTGAAATGCAACAGTTGGAATATTTCAGTAGTGTTTGGTTGTGGTTTACCTTGTCACAGTTACATTTTCATGATTTTTCAAAGTTCATTTTGAATTTCTTTCGTTGAAATGCAAGAGTTGGAATATTTCAGTAGTGTTTGACTGTGGTTTACCTTGTCACAGTTACATTTTCTTGATTTTTCAAAGTTCATATTGAATTTCTTTCGTTGAAATGCAAGAGTTGGAATATTTTAGTAGTGTTTGGTTGTGGTTTACCTTGTCACAGTTACATTTTCATGATTTTTCAAAGTTCATTTTGAATTTCTTTCGTTGAAATGCAAGAGTTGGAATATTTCATTAGTGTTTGGTTGTGGTTTACCTTGTCACAGTTACATTTTCTTGATTTTTCAAAGTTCACTTTGAATTTCTTTCGTTGAAATGCAAGAGTTGGAATATTTCAGAAGTGTTTGGTTGTGGTTTACCTTGTCACAGTTGCATTTTCTTGATTTTTCAAAGTTCATTTTGAATTTCTTTCGTTGAAATGCAAGAGTTGGAATATTTCAGTAGTGTTAGGTTGTGGTTTACCTTGTCTCAGTTACATTTTCTTGATTTTTCAAAGTTCATTTTTGAATTTCTTTCGTTGAAATGTAAGAGTTGGAATATTTCAGTAGTGTTTGGTTGAGGTTTACCTTGTCACAGTTACATTTTCTTGATTTTTCAAAGTTCATTTTGAATTTCTTACGTTGAAATGCAAGAGTTGGAATATTTCAGTAGTGTTGGTTGTGGTTTACCTTGTCGCAGTTACATTTTCTTGATTTTTCAAAGTTCATTTAGAATTTCTTTCGTTGAAATGCAAGAGTTGGAATATTTCAGTAGTGTTTGGTTGTGGTTTACCTTGTCACAGTTACATTTTCTTGATTTTTCAAAGTTCATTTTGAATTTCTTTCGTTGAAATGCAAGAGTTGGAATATTTCAATAGTGTTTGGTTGTGGTTTACCTTGTCACAGTTACATTTTCTTGATTTTTCAAAGTTCATTTTGAATTTCTTTCGTTGAAATGCAAGAGTTGGAATATTTCAGTAGTGTTTGGTTGTGGTTTATCCTGTCACAGTTACATTTTCTTGATTTTTCAAAGTTCATTTTGAATTTATTTCGTTGAAATGCAAGAGTTGGAATGTTTCAGTAGTGTTTGGATGTGGTTTACCTTGTCACAGTTACATTTTCTTGATTTTTCAAAGTTCATTTTGAATTTCTTTCGTTGAAATGCAAGAGTTGGAATATTTCAGTAGTGTTTGGTTGTGGTTTACCTTGTCACAGTTACATTTTCTTGATTTTTTAAAGTTCATTTTGAATTTCTTTCGTTGAAATGCAAGAGTTGGAATATTTCGGTAGTGTTTGGTTGTGGTTTACCTTGTCACAGTTAAATTTTCTTGATTTTTCAAAGTTCATTTTGAATTTCTTCCGTTGAAATGCAAGAGTTGGAATATTTCAGTAGTGTTTGGCTGTGGTTTACCTTGTCAGAGTTACATTCTCTTGATTTTTCAAAGTTCATTTAGATTAGGTTAGATTAGGCTAGATCAAGTTAGATTAGGTTAAGTTAGGTTAGGTTAGGTTAGCCTACGTACGCGCGCGTACGTAGGCTAACCTAACCTAACTTAACCTAATCTAACTTGAAAAATCAAAATGAACTTTGAAATGCAAAATGAACTTTGAAAAATCAAGAAAATGTAACTGCGATAAGGTAAACCACAACCAAACACTACTGAAATATTCCAACTCTTGCATTTCAATGAAAGAAATTCAAAATGAACTTTGAAAAATCAAGAAAATGTAACTGTGACAAGGTAAACCACAACCAAACACTACTGAAATATTCCAACTCTTGCATTTCAACGAAAGAAATTCAAAATGAACTTTGAAAAATCAAGAAAATGTAACTTTGACAAGGTAAACCACAACCAAACACTACTGAAATATTCAAACTCTTGCATTTCAATGAAAGAAATTCAAAATGAACTTTGAAAAATCAGGAAAATGTAACTGTGACAAGGTAAACCACAACCAAAACTACTGAAATATTCCAACTCTTGCATTTCAACGAGAGAAATTCAGAATGAACTTTGAAAAATTAAGAAAATGTAACTGTGACAAGGTAAACCGCAACCAAACACTACTGAAATATACCAACTCTTGCATTTCAACGAGAGAAATTCTAAATGAACTTTGAAAATTAAGAAAATGTAACTGTGACAAGGTAAACCACAACCAAACACTACTGAAATATTCCAACTCTTGCATTTAAACGAAAGAAATTCAAAATGAACTTTGAAAAATCAAGAAAATGTAACTGTGACAAGGTAAACCACAATCAAACACTACTGAAATATTCCAACTCTTGCATTTCAACGAAAGAAATTCAAGATGAACTTTGAAAAATCAGGGAAATGTAACTGTGACAAGGTAAACCACAACCAAACACTACTGAAATATTCCATCTCTTGCATTTCAACGAAAGAAATTCAAAATTAACTTTGAAAAATCAAGAAAATGTAACTGTGACAAGGTAAACCACAACCAAACACTACTGAAATATTCCAACTCTTGCATTTCAACGAAAGAAATTCAAAATGAACTTTGAAAAATCAAGAAAATGTAACTGTGACAAGGTAAACCACAGTCAAACACTACTGAAATATTCCAACTCTTGCATTTCAACGAAAGAAATTCAAAATAAACTTTGAAAAATCATGAAAATGTAACTTTGACAAGGTAAACCACAACCAAACACTACTGAAATATTCCAACTGTTGCATTTCAACGAAAGAAATTCAAATGAACTTTGAAAAATCAAGAAAATGTAATCCTTCTGTGTCTCAATGCACAAAAAATATTAAAAAAATGGGGAGGGGAGGAGGGGAGGAGGGAGGGGAGGGGAGGAGGGGAGGAGGGGAGGAGGGGAGGGGAGGGGGATTGGGAGGAGGGGGAGGGGGGAAGAACGGTGAGGAGGGGAGAGGAGAGGGAGGGAGAAGGAGGGGAGGGGGGCCCTTTGGGAGCCTGGGTGACCTTTGGGGATCGGTGGAGGGGCTTTGGGGGTCCTGGGGGGCCAGTTGGGAGCCTGGGGGATATTTGGAGACCGGGTGTAGGCCTTTGGGACCCCGGTGGTCTTTTGGGAGCTCGATGTGCCTTTGGGAGCCCGGGGAGGGCCTTTGAGGGTCTGGGGGGCCGGGTGGGAGCCCTGGGAACCTTTGGGGACCGGGGGTTCCTTCTGGATTGGGGTATGGGGATTGGAACCCTTTGGATCGGGGTAGGGCGATCGGGACCCTTTGGGGTTGTGGTAGGGGACCTCACAACACTGTTCAAATGGAACTTGTGTATTATAACGACCACACTCAAAACCTCTTCTAAAATCTTCTTTTAAATCATCTTTTAAATTATCGTCTCTAACGGTTTCGCCGAAATAATTCCATAAGCTGTCTAAAACCGTTTCGCCCAAATAATCCCCTAAAAGTAATTTCTGTGTGTTCCTTTTGTTTTTTGGCATCTCTGTGCTTTCACATTTCAAATTTCTAGGAAACCCTTTCCTACGTTAATCTCTTCATCTCATAAATTTTCCTAGCTAAACTATTAAGGTTTCGTTAGAATATCAATTTATCTCTCCGACTTAAAACTCCGTGAAGCCGTATTTAAAAATAGAATTTCTATCTCTTTAGACTCCCACATAATTCCAAGATAACAAGTGATGTCATTTATAATTCCTGACTCTATAGATCAATGAAGCCCTATTTAAAAATAGAATTTTAATTTTTTTCTCTGACCTAAAGAACGTTTATCCCTCAGACCTAAGATTAAAGAAGCCATAATGTTTCTTAATTCCCCCTTTGTGAATCAATAATTTCCCCTAGCGATTATGTAAATCAAGTTCACAGGTTAGGTTCACCTAAAGATCAAAGAAACCATAATGTTTCTTAATTCCCCCTTCGTGAATCAATAATTTCGCCGCCGATTATGTAAATCAAGTTCACAGGTTAGGTTAGCCAAACAATCTCATAGCATTCGCGTCGAGCATGTCCATTCTCACTGACAACGAACAGACATAAATCATCCATAAAACAGACATGAAAAACATCAAATAAATCGAACAACACACATAACCATCCATGAAAACAGACATAAATGTGAGAAAGTTCCTGTTTTTCAAATTCTCACTGACAAAAACCATAAAACATCCATAATTTGATGTTGACAACCATGAAAAACATCAAATAAATTGACCAACACACATAACCATCCATGAAAACAGACATAAAAGTGAGAAAATTCCTGTTTTTCCAAGTGAGAAAATTCCTGTTTTTTCATTCTCAGTGAGAAAACCATAAACCACGTGGTGGGTACCGGAGTAGCACCCCCCTTTCTACTGACACTCCCCCACGACCCTCAGGGCAAGGGTTTTAAGTTATGCGCTGGGGGCATATAAGGTTTTTAAAGAACACATCCACATCCAACATCCAAACACATCCAATCAAAATTTAGAGATAGCCACTTTGTTCAGCGTAGACTAGTTGATTTCCAGATAGAAAATATGTTTTTTGAGGAGGACACTCCCCCACGACCCTCAGGGCAAGGGTTTTAAGTTATGCCCTGGGGGCATATAAGGTTTTTAAAGAAGGTGTTTTTGTAGAAACTTCAAAAGGGGCTTATTCGATTGGAAATTCAAAGGGCTAGTACCTTTTTTAATTGTCGAGAGTGATTGGAGGGCAACTAGCCCCCCCCCCCCGGCCCCATCATTCCCCCAAACACATCCAATCAAAATTTTGGGACAGCCATTTTGTTCAGCATAGTTTATTTTCAGATAGAAAATATGTTTTTGAGGAGGACACTCGCCCATAACCCTCAGGGCAAGGGTTTTAAGTTATGCCCTGGGGGCATATAAGGTTTTTATAGAAGGTGTTGTAGTTGAAACTTCAAAAAAGACTCATTCAATTGGAAATTCAAAGGGCTATTGCCCTTTTTAATAGTCGAAAGTGATTGGAGGGCAACTAGCTCCCCACCCTCACGCCCATCATTCCCCAAAACACATCCAATCAAAATTTTGAGATAGCCATTTTGTTCAGCATAGTTGATTTCCAGAAAGAAAATATGTTTTGAGGAGGACACTCCCACAATACCCTCAGGGCAAGGGTTTTAAGTTATGCCCTGGGGGCATATAAGGTTTTTTATAGGAGGCGTTGTTGTAGAAACTTCAAAAAAAGCTCATTCAACTGGAAATTCAAAGGGCTAGTGCCCTTTTTAATAGTCGAAAGTGATTGGAGGGCAACTAGCTCCCCACCCCCACGCCCATTATTCCCCCAAACATATCCAATCAAAATTTTGAGATAGCCGTTTTGTTCAGCATAGTTGATTTCCAGATAGAAAATATGTTTTTGAGGAGGATACTCCCCCACAACCCTCAGGACAAGGGTTTTAAGTTATGCCATGGGGGCATATAAGGTTTCTATAGAAGGCGTTGTCATAGAAACTTCAAATAAGGGCTCATTTGATTTGAAATTCAAAGGGCTAGTGCCCTTTTTAATGGTCAAAAGTGATTAGTGATATTTTTTGTTGTTGTTGTTGTTTAGACCAGGGCACTTTGTATCAAAAGAGTTGTCATGGGAACTTTGGAAGGGGCTCATTTGATTGGAAATAGAAAGGCCTGATGCCCTTTTTAATAGTCGACAGTGATTGGAGGGCAACTAATCCTCCTTCCACTCCCACCCTCCCATTTGCCCATTATGTTTAAAAACTAAATGTTGCCTTAAGATTAAATCAGAATGCACTGTGATAATGCTAATTCCCAATTTGGCATCTCAGTAGTATCCCAAGAACGACTGAGCGTATTATGTTCAAACTGTCGGGGCTACTTCTGCTCTTGAAATTTAACCAAATCAAAATAGTATAAGTGTATCATTTATAAATTTTGTTCTGGCCTTGGGAAGGCATAGGGGTTTTGCACCCAACTTATGTTAATTTCTGCTCGTTTTGAGTTTGACTCGGTTATTTATTGTAATTTATGTTTGTTTTGGGTTTTATTTATTTATCAATTCTGATTTGTGGTAGTCAATTCTGTGTGTCAATTCTGTGGTTATCAATTCAAATCACAATAGCATAAGTGTATCCAAACTATCAAAGAAAGTAAAGAGATTTTTTTGCAAATGGAATCAAGTTTTCCATTTCAGATCAACTAGAGGAGGAGTGAAACTAAATTAAACGGTACTATTTGTGTCCAGATTTTTAAAAGGGTGTATGTTGTTCAAAATTGCTGAAAATTTTTCTCCAGCATACAAATAGCAGGCCAAACTATAAAGTCTTAAAAAACGAAAAGACTTAAAGTGTTATTTTCTTTTTCCCTGAAGAAACTATGTCAATATAAAACGAACAGAAATTAATTAGAAAAAAACTTTTTCCAGAAAATTAGTTTTTCAAAGAAAAGTAAAGAACTCCATTAAACAAAAAATGGGCAAAAATAAAATCAAATAATCTACCAATCGTGATGCTACCACAAATCAGCATTGATAAATAAATGAAACCCAAAACGAACAGAAACTACAGTAAATAACCGAGTCAAACTCAAAACGAGCAGAAATTAACATAAGTTGGGTGCAAAACCCCTATGCCTTCCCAAGGCCAGAACAAAATTTGCACTTAACTGACAAAAATACAAATGAATGTGCATTATCAGTTTAATATACATATACTGATATTTAGTAATCAAATGTTAATATTATTTGATTTAGTAAAGTTATAAAAGTAAAAATATTTATATTTTTTTCAGTAAAGTGCAAATTTTGTTCTGGCCTTGGGAAGGCATAGGGGTTTTGCGGCCAACTTATGTTAATTGCTGCTCGTTTTGAGTTTGACTCGGTTAATTATTTTAATTTCTGTTCATTTTGGGTTTCATTTATTTATCAATTCTGATTTGTGGTAGTTTCACAATTGGTAGATTATTTGATTTTATTTTTGCTCATTTTTTGTTTATTGGAGTTCTTTACATTTCTTTGAAAACCTTATTTTGTGGAAAAAGTTTTTTTAATTAATTGAGAAGTAAGAATGGTTTTCTTAACATGTTTCTCTTCTTAACAGGCATAATTGTACACTGATACCAGGTTTTGAATATTTTCTGGTCTTATTAGGAGAGAGGGTGTATTCACAAGCATGACAGCTAAGCCTTGGCCAGTATACTTAGAATCAATATTGAATGACAAACCACATGGTGGTAAAGATGGGAGGTGGTACCATTACTGACCTACATATAAGATAACACTTGATGCATTTTTTATGCTCTTTTGGAATTTAATAGTCATTTAACTTGGAAATTCAACTTTAAGCCCTTTATGAACCCTCAAGGAAGATACCCTTTTCTCTTATTGTTCATTTTATAAAAGAGCTAAAAACAACAATTCTTGCTTCATTATGTGCAGAATAATTTTAGTTAAAATATTTTGACTGCAGCTTATGCCTTATAGCAGAAGCCTAGTTCAGTGGCTGTTGAGAAAGAACAAGTTAAGAAAACAAATTTTACTTCATAATATGCAAAATATTTGTAACTAGCATATTTGGCATGGAGCCCTGCTATACTGTACCCCCCCCTCCAAAGTAAAAATATATAGCATAAATTACATATTTCCAATGCATTCCATCATCCATCAATCTTGTTTGTCAGGTTGTTGTTTTGTCACAGGTGATTCAATTTATAGGTGCAGAGGCTAAAAAAAGAGAAATGCTTTGGGAGAATACATAGGATATATCTATTTTTAGCTAGGGTATAAAAAAAAACAGTATCCAGTTGAGTAAAATTATGTAAAACTCAAACCCTCATATCTTGTTACCAAATAGGAATTGAGAAGAATTGCCAATGAATAGCTAAAAATTTAAGCTCTGCAACAATATGGGTATTATTAAAATTATTTAAGAACAAACGCTTGAAATTGTTAGTTTGTAGACTTACCAAGGACCTCTGTTTGGAAATACCAATTATCTTATTTTGATGTATATACCCTTTCAGTGTTTCAGTTTTTTATTGCATATTAACACAAAGCTGATTGTCTTCTGATTCTAAAAATGCAACTTTTATTTCTTGATATTTATTCTATAAATCACAAATATTAAATATAATTATTTTTCATTTAAATTTCTTCTCAAATCAGAGACCACATTTTGAATTTGTGATGTCAAATTATTCCCACTGGGCTGGCTCAAGTAAGAGGTGATTGGGTCTACATTAGCATTGTGTTATAGTGTAGTAAAATAGGGGCAGTCGAAAAAACCAAGCTGCATGTAAAATGTGTTAGCTATAATTATTTGGCATATTATGAAGTAAGATTTGTTTTCTTAACATGTTTCCTTATCAACAGACACTAAACTAGAGTTATACCAGCTTTACACCCAGCCCTAATGTGTAGTTATACAGCCCCAATTATACATTTCCAATGTGTCTTTTGGTTCTTGATTTTGTCAAAATTGATCCAATTTATGGGTAAACTAGTTTGAACAAGAGTGATTCTAACGCTTAAAGTAGGCTAAACATAGCAATGTGTTAACAATTCGTAAATTGTTTATTCAATTGGATCAAAATAATTTAATACCTGTGGATTATATAATCTGAGCTTAATAATTAGGCTATGATCACATAGTTTTTTTTTCAAAATTTAGGAAATGTATTTGCATATCTTGAAACCCTTTTAAATTGGGATTAAGCAAGGTTGTGAAGCTGAAAACAATTTTGTTGTACTTCATTTAAGCAGAAGATCTATTTTGTAAGGTTTCACTTTCATAGCATACAGATTCTTAAAGGTCATCAAAGGTCTGGACCCTTTAGAGGGGGAAGGTCTGGAGGTGGGTACTTCAAAATACCTTCCCAGGACATACTTTAGCCTATAGACTCATCCCTGAAAGTTTCATTTCCTAACCTAGCCTCTTTCCAAGATAGCCAAAAGTAGCTAAAGTAGAATTTTACCAAAATATGTGTGTTATAAAAGTGAAACCTTGTAAAATAGATCTTCTGCTTAAAATGCAGTCCAACAGAATTGTTTTCAGCCTCACAACTTTGCTCAATCCTGATGTATAGAGTTTTAAAGATATGCAAATACATTTCCTAAATTTTGAAAATTAACATTGATATGGCTTAAAATACTACTCAAATAACAGAAATTGCATTTTCAGAACTAAAGCCAGAGAAAAAAAAATCTCATAACTGAAAATTAAGGTAAAATGTTGTTTTGTCAAAATTTCAATAGGTATAGACCTGTCATGTAGGCAAATTTCAGGATCCTCTAGAGGGAGAAGGAGAGGAGATAATTACTTCAAAATACCTTCCCAGGACATATTTTAGCCTGTAGACCCATCCCTGAAAGTGTCATTTTCCTAACCTCATCCCTTTCCAAGATAGGTAAAAGTAACTAAAGTAGAATTTTACCCATATTTTTAAAGGTCATGAAAGGTCAGGACCCTCTAGAGGGAGAAAGAGTGGAGGTAGGTACTTCAAAATACCTTCCTGGGGACATACTTTAGCCTGTAGATCTATCCCTGAAAGTTTCATTTTCCTAACCAAACTCCTTTCCAACATAGCCAAAAGTAGCTAAAGTAGAATTTTACCAAATATAAATATTTGAATTTGTTGTAAAGATTATTACACTTGGAAAGAGCATTGAATGAGAGTCATAAGGCTTAGCCTAGGCCTATTCCTTCTTTTTATCCTAGCCTATCTCATTTAGCCCATAAAAAAATTATCAATATTTTCAAGGCTAGTGTGTACATTTTCTGAAGAATTTATTTATTTACTAGGCTATTTAAAAGGTAAATAGGCTACCCAAACAATTCTATATTGTTTGTCTTTTTGTATTTTTGAATTTATAATCTTTGAGCACTGTCTAATCCATGAAATAGAAAGGTGTCTCTTTATATTTCGCAGGAAACCACAGCAAATTTGAGGAATGCGGACGATTTTTTTTTTTACAACCGTTCTTGCGAAGAAACGAAATTCCATATGAGATGAAATTTTCAAACACATACAAGTAGCTGTGCCCAGGAAAGAAGTCAATTTCTAGTTTTTTTTCAATTCAATCGCTAGTTTAATGCCCACATCCTTTTACAGGGGGATAAGCCAGCAAATAAAGCTTGTACGTTTATTGAACGTTTGATTTCGGATAATTCTGAATTAGCAATTGCTACCCCTCCAAATTTAACTACATATTTTAACCTCAAAATGGTAAATTTTCCATAATGACTTACAAACTCTGTCAATTAGTAAGTTTAATGAAATTTATATAAAGAAAATTGATAATCTTTGTATGGACCACTTCGCCATAGTTTCTTAAATAAATGAACCCTCTAAAATCCATCCACACACCCCCAAACATATTAACACTAAAGCAAATTGGACTATGTTCAAAAATAAGCTTAATGATGAAATTACAAGTCTCACTCAGGGATCATTAGTTACAACTACAACCGCTTACAGACGTGCTGAAATTTTGGCAACCATACTAACAAATACTGCTAATCATGCTATCCCCAAGACAATACCTAAGAAAATAAACTTTAAACACACTCCTAAGAAATGGTAGTCAAATGATTACCAAAATAAATAGAGAACAAAAAGGCAGCTAGGAGAACAAATCTACAAAAAACTCTCCTGCTACGTATTTAAATAAATTACTATCTGAGCCAAATCTCAAAAAGGCTATATTAAATGCTAAACATAATTACTTGAATAACTTTGCAAATAGTCTATCTTGAGAAACACGTGTGTCAATTATCAGAGGCAACGCTATAGCGTTGCCTATATTAAAGACCATACGGCTCCAATGTTTTATTATTTATTTATTTATTTATTATTATTTTTTCCCAGAGGTCATTCATATGGAAGGAGTCGTCTCAAAAGTTTCAAAGGGGCTCATACAATTGGAAATTGAGAGTTCTAGTGCCCTTTTAAGGGTCAAAAGTGATTGGAAGGCAACGAACACCCTTTTCACGCCCACCATTTCCCCAAACACATCCAATCAAAATTTTGAGATAGACATTTTGTTCTACGTAGTTGATTTCCAGATATAAATTATGTTTTTGAGGAGGACACTCCCCCACAGCCCTCAGGGCAAAGGTTGTAAGTTATGCCCTGGGGGCATATAAGCATTTTATAGACAGATTTGTTGTAGAAACTTCAAAAAGGGCTCATTCGATTGGAAATCCAAAGGGCTAGTGCACTTTTTAATAATCGGAAATGATTGGAGGGCAAGTAAGCCCCCTTTCACGCCCACCCTGTCCCAAAACACATCCAATCAAAATTTTGAGATAGCCATTTTGTTCAACGCGGTGGAAAATTCTGGAAATTAGGTCTTTGGGGATGACACCCCCCCCACAGCCCTCAGGATAAGATTTTTAAGTTATGCTCTGGAGGCATATAAGGTTCTTATAGAAAGCGTCGTCATAAAAACTTCAAAAAGGGCTCATTCAATTGGAAACTTAAATGGATAGTGCCCTTTTTAATAGTCGAAAGGGATTGGAAGGCGACTAACACCCTTTACACACCCACTATTTCCCCAAACACATCCAAAGGAAGCTCGTATAAACTTCAGACAGGGCTCATTTGATTAGAAGTTGAAAGTTTTAGTTAACATTTTAAGTGTCAAAAGATATTGGAGGGTAACCAGGCCCCCATGCCCTCCTTTCCCAAATGCATCCGATAATAATTTTGAGATAGCTTTGTGTTAAAAATAGTTCGAGGATCATATAATAAAAACTCCGGTGTCAACAAAGGCCTGGGGGCAGGCGTTGTAAATTATTGAAAGTTCAAGTTCCCTCTTTAATAGTCAAAAGACATACGAGTGCAACTAGCCCCCTCATAGCTTCTTCTTCCCAACTCATCTGATAAAAATTTTGAGATAGACATTTTTTTAATAAAAAAAAGTTCAAAAGTCGGATAAGAACAACTCCGGTGTCAATACAACCCCCCCAGGACCCAAGAGAAGGCATTGTAAGTTATGCCCTAAGGGCATATATGGTTCTTATGAAAGGGATGCTCGTATAAACTTCATAGAAGGCTCATTTTATTGGAAATTGAAAGTTCTAGTTCACTTTTTAAGAGTCAAGAGATTTAAAGGCAACTAGCCCCCCATGCCCTTTTTCCCCAAACCCATCCGCTACAAATTTGGGATACCCAGTTTTCTTAAAATTATTCAAAAATTAGATAACAAAAACTCAGGTGTCAACACAGCCCCCAGGGCCGGGGGGCAGGCGTTGTAAGTTATGCCCTGGGACATATATGGTTTTTATGAAAGGGATACTCGTATAAACTTCAGAGAGGGCTCATTTGATTGGAAATTGAAAGTTCAATTTCACTTTTTAATAGTCAAAAGAGATCCGAGGGTAACTAGCCCCCCCCCCACGCCTTCTTTTTCCAAACTCATGTGATAAAAAATTTGAGATAGACATATTGTTAAAAAAATATAAAAAAAATAGTTCAAAGGTCGGATAAGAAAAACTCCGGAGTCAATTCAACCCCCCAGGACCCAAGAGAAGGCGTTCTAAGTTATGCCCTAAGGGCATGTATGGTTTTTGTGAAAGAGATGCTCGTATAAATGCTCGGTTCATTTAATTAGAAATTGGAAGTTCTCGTTCCCTTTTTAAGAATCAAAAGAGAATGGAGGGCAACTAGCCCCCCTCCCTTCACGCCCTAAACGCATCAAATAAAAATTTTGAGATAGAAATTTTGTCAAAAATAGTTCCAAGTTCAGATAACAAAAACTTCGGTGTCGACAAAGCCCCCAGGGCCCGAGGATAGGCGTTGTAAGTTATGCCCTGGGGGCATATATGGTTGTCATGGAAGGGATGCTCGTATAAACTTAATATAGGGCTCATTTGATTGGAAATTGAAAGTTGTAATTCACTTTTTAATAGTAAAATGTGTTTGGAAGGCAGCATGCCTCCCCACACTCTATTTATTTTTCCCCAGACATCCTTCACATAGAAGGGGTCGTCGTTTAACCTTCAAAGGGGGCTCTTAAGGGGGTTAACTTTTTACACTTTGATATTGTTACTTTGGTACCAGTTTCTATACTTTGATGGAGATTTGATTTTTTCTAAGTTTGATTTTGAAATACAGAATTTTTAAAAACTTTAACTTTTTGTAGTCAAAAACGAAAAAAAAATATAAAAAAAAAACTTTCAGAAAAATATGTTTTTCAATGAAAAGTAAAAACCATTTGAAATTTAAGCTCATCATACAAACACCTGTTAAAATTCAAACTCAAAACAACCGGAAATTACTTTTAGACTTTTACAGTGAGAGAAGGAGGCGATACCCAAACTCTTGTTTGTAGTGAGTTTTGTTCGTTTCAGGCTTGATTTGCATATTCAATTTAAGTCTCATTCGTTTTAAGATTTATTTATTCATTTACATTAATATCTATTGTATGAGTTTACTGATGATGACGGTTACTGTATATGTGACCGAAATATCTGGTATTTTTTGTGAATTTCTATACACTGTCTATTAAAAAGGATTTTATCCCTATTTTGAACTTTTATTCTATCTATTGTATGTTTTTTGCATTGATTTTCTATTTAATTTTCGTTTTAAGTTTCATTTATCCTTTAAAAACAAAATATTTTCTTTCGTTTTATGTTTGATTTTCATATTCAATATAAGCATTACTCGCTTTAAGATCTATTTATTCATTTATATTATTACTTGTTGTATGTTTTTTGCTATGATTGTTTATATAATTTCTGTTCGTTTTGGGTTTCATTTATTCTTTAATAGTAATTTCTGGTCGTTTTCACTTTTAATTTTAACAGGTATCTGTATCTGCTGAGCTTAAGTTTAAAATAGTCTTCAATTTTCTTTGAAAAACTTATTTTTCGGAAAGTTTTTTTTTAAATTAATACATAAAATAATCATCCACATCTGTAGAAAAAAAAAAAAACATCTCCCAGTCCACTCTAGTAAGACCTATTATATCATAATACCCATTATGATAATGATAATGAAAAGGCAAACTTTTTTGCAACTCTCTTTTCTCCAATAAGCTAACATCAAATAATAACAGCAACACCATCCCAATCTTCTTAAATCCCATAAGCCAGCCTTGCCCAGGCTCGTGGTATATAACCCACCCATTCACAAAATGTGAAATATATAATGCGATACGACTCATTAAGGTTAAGGCTACTAGTAGGAATACAACAACATACACCCTATATGGATAAAGAATGTTACCCCTTCTTATAAACAGGAACTCCTAAATTGCTATAATCATGCATGGGCTACTTCCACACTCCCCAATGTTTGGAAATGTTCGTCCCTCCTACCAGTTTTAAAGAAAAATAAACCCAAATATGACCGAGTCTTACAGGTCTGTAATGAATACTCATGTGCTGGGAATATTAATAGAGAAAATGATTTACCACCGATTCTTTTGGTTTCTGTAGAAGAATAGTATGATAGCTGATACTCAAAATTGTTTCAAGAAACAATACTCATCGACAGATGCTTTTATCTTGTTAACAAAAACCATAATGAATCTATATAAAAATGTAATGTCCTAGTTGCTGAATTTCTAGATTTAGAAGGAGCAAATGACAATGTGAACCACCAGATCCTTTTTGCCAAACTTGCAAATATTAGATTACCCCTAAAGCTAGTATCCTTCATTTAAAATCGAAGTTTCATGGTTTGTGTAGGTTCAGCCTCCTCACTCGAAACTCCAACAACCAAAGGTATTCCACAGGGTGCAGTCCTGAGCTGCCTTCTCTTCTCCTTGTTTCTCTGGGACATGAGCCTCAAACACACCAATTTATAATATACTTATGATGTCGTACTATGGACAACTGGCAACAACTTTGAGATTGCATATTCAAAGTTGCAAAAATCACTTTTCCAATTTGAAGATTTTTCTAAGAAATCTGATTTATCCATTGCACCTACTAACTCGAAAATCATCCAGTTCCACCATAAGCGAAAAAATGTTAATGCAAAACTGAAAGTAAAGGGTATAATCATTTCAGAGGATAATCAAATACATTACCTAAGTCTTTTACTTTACCAGAAAAATAATTTCCACCTTCACATCACAAATCAGTAAAAAAAATGCTATAGGGGAATCAGAATAATATAAAGACTACTATCCTCGCCCTGGGGTTGTAGTGAGAAAATTTTAATCCAATTTTATAAATCACATATATATACCATATCGACCATGGGCTCATTGCATATGGTGCTTGTGCAAAGACCCAAATACAAAAATTGAAACAACACACAATGATATAATCTGTCTCACATTTGGTCTAAGGAATCTGACAATTTTCTGCTTACTGAGAATGAATTATCAACAATAAATGAAATACGAAGGTTTTTTCTAATAAATTGTCCGACAAAACTTGAATCCAATAGCTCAAATACTTTGCATTGCTAAGAAATCCATCCATGTATAGAGGTATTGCAAATTATTTTGCCAGTACCCAGAAGAAAATCCAAGTGCCAGCAAAGTCTATTGCGTGTACCTCTCCTCCCCCCCCCCATGTAGTTGGTCAATCCCCATATCAAACACTAATTTCTCAAAATGGACTAAAGAACTTACCCCCATTGCTTTCATCCAAAAAAAAATTTGCTTAATTTACCACAATTACGTATAAAAATCATTTTTCAATTTTTATTGATGGGTCAGAAATGAATGAGAAGGTGGTAAGTGGAGCTTTTCTTTCCTCCCTCAACATTGGAATGGGTGAAAGACTGTATGATACTGTATCTATAATATCTGCAGAGTTAAATGTCATAATTATGGCATTAGAGGACCTTATGAATAATCAACGTTTGATTCCTAATTTACGAAATATTATAGTTTATTCTGACTCTTTGTCAAGCTTAGAGCTGCTTTACTTTGCTTCTCAGCATAAAATTGATATAAACACGTTAAATTGTCTTTGCATTATTGAGACTCTTGCTTCAAGAGGCCAAATTCAGTATGTTCCAAGCCACTTAGCTATAACTGGTAACCACCAGGCAGACGATATAGCAAAACCTGTTCTAAATATTAACCAGCCGAGCGGGAGACCAATCCCCATTAGAGACATTTGTTGCTGGAGATTATCAGAGCTATTGTTAAATAAGAAGAAACCAAGTTTATATCTATTTCCAAATAAAAACCTTTCTAAAATTTATTACATAATTTGGTCTGGCTCAAAGGGGCAAAATTCTCAGGCGTTTTTGTATCAGTTTCCTAATTCAAGTGGCTCGATTCCCTCATCTCTTCTTTGCAGACATTGCAGTATAATAAGTGAAACAATTGAACATTGCCTATTTGAATGTAGTATAGTGATATCTGCAAAGTATACCCTTCAATGTAAACTGTTAAAGTGCTTCAAACACAATAAAATCTCACTATCAGCTAAGAGTCTAGTAGACCATACCTGCACACAGAGCACAGAACTCAATGTATATCCTCTGATACTTAAACTCCTAGAATCAAAAGATTTACTGCAAGATTTCTAAACAGATTCAAGATAGATAAGGAGAACCATTGTAGAGTGATTTACAGAGTGAGTCAAAAGGAAAAGGGCTAAATAGTCTTGACTGAAAGCCGACGTTTGCTGAAATAGAAGAAGAACAATGATCCAATTAACGAAAAAAGGACAGAGGTCCTCTAAAGCGATTATTGACATTCACAAGACGTCGAATCAGTATTTTGCTGCTGGGCAAAATAGAGCTCATTAAAGATATTACCCCATTAATATTAATATTAACAGGCCTTCATATAGAATTTTCACTTCTTAACTTCTAGCAAACCGAAAGGGCTTAAACTAAATGTTGCAATATCTTTTTCTTAAGATTTAATAGCAATTCGTAGGATTTGGTTAATTAGTCCATAGTAGATATAAAGCTCAACAAAAGCAAATGAATTGATACTTATGTTATATAATTGAAAATCATGTCATATAAGATAAAGTACCTGTTAATGAGACTTATTTCATCAGAAAGTGTAAATTTTCTCTAGCCAAGTTCAACTCCAATTTTACTGAAAACAAAATATATTTTGAATTTATTCACTTTTTTGACTTTAACAAATTAAGAAGTATTAAGACTTTAAGGAATAAATATCAGAATATGTGTATGGATATTCAAATTATTTTTGTGCGTTTCTCCTGCAGACTAGATGCGTAGCTCGGATTATGTTTTTCAAAAAATTACAACATGTGGAATCTAAGAAGTAAATAAATTTCAAGGCTTAACGATTGAGCCAAGTAAGTCAAGCACACTCAAATGTTTCTTTTATGCATTT
Source organism: Artemia sinica (assembly GCA_027921565.1). Taxonomy (NCBI): domain Eukaryota; kingdom Metazoa; phylum Arthropoda; class Branchiopoda; order Anostraca; family Artemiidae; genus Artemia; species Artemia sinica. Next base: position 755,495 of record CM051271.1, on the reverse strand, counting down.
TCAATGTAGTTTATTCCAGTTCAAGATATACCACTGTCTTCTAACACCTATGACAAATAATGTAATAACATTATTAGCTATTCTAATATTACACATGAAGCTGTATAATATTAAATTGACTGGGTACTTTTAATAACTATTTGAATCAAACTGATTGTTTTTTATTATTGTTACGAGCAACTGTGAGTGGCATTTAAATTGCCCTCGTCTGCCCTAGGATTATAACATAGAAGTATTTCAATTTTCTGTTTACAAGGAAATTATGCAAGAGGAATAAATAAAAGTGATTCCTGCTATTTGCAATAATAATACTGCTACGTTTAAAACAGGAAATGAGGTTAGCAGCTGATTTTGTATCAAATTAGGAGTTAAGCAGGGTTGCTTTCTATCCCCATTTACAAGGATTATTTTGATAGACTTTGTCTTAAGGGGCACACAAAAGGCAATGAGTGAACACGGAATGAACGGGGAGGAAAAACTTCCTTAATTTTGATTGTGCTGATGGTTTAAGTATCCTAGATGAAAATGTTCGCATAATAAATGAGCTTTTAGAGGTTTTACAAGTTGAAGGTGCTAAAATAGGTTTGAACATTAATGTTAAGAAGACTAGGCCACTTAGGCTAGGAATAAGTGAAGATGAAAAGGTGACGTAGGGTAACGAAAAGATTGATCTAGTGGACAGCTTCACTTACCTTGGTAGCATTATTATTAAAGACGGGGGAGCAGTTAAGATGTTAAAAATAGAATAGCCAGGGCTCAGGGCGTTTTTTCATAGTTGAAAAGAGTTTGAAAGATTAAGAAAATAAGTCTGCAAACCAAGATTAGAATCTTGGTAGCTACAGTGATGACAGTGGTCAAATATAGTTCTGAAGCATGGACACTCCGAAAGACGAACTAAAATTTGCTAGATGTTTTCCAGAGAAATTGCCAATGTATTGTTTTGGTACCCGGCTAACTGACCATATTTCGAACAGCAGGCTGTACGAAAATTTTTATTCATCCCCCCCTTTCTAAGGCTATAATAAGAAAAAGGTCGAAAATACTAGGGCGAGTTCTGAAGATGAAGGATAACAAATTGCCAAAGATTGTCCTTTTCGGCCAACCGTCTAGGGCTAAACTGAAAGCAGGTCGTTCACGATTGGGTTGGGAAGATTTCACAAAAAACACTTAAGGGAACGGAAAGTTCATTGGAGGGTGTAAAGACGGAGGCTTTGAGGACATTGGGATGGAGGAGGAGCGTATGTAGATTTGTTGGCCTCTGGCGGCTTGGTATTGCCGTGATTTGCTAGTAGTAGTAGTAGTATATCACTGCACTAATCTGTTCTAAGGGATTCCCAATGATGCTATGTCCTTATATTTTTGGTCTGATTCATCACGCAGCCAGAAATGCTGCTGTCTCAAGCTTTTGTTTCCTAATTTTAGGAAGTTATACCATGATTGTTCCTTCCAGTTGCTTCATCGAAAATATTACTCTTGAATGTTGAACATCCCTTGCCTCACCAAAGAACGAAATTGAAAAATAGAACATATTGTGCTCGGGTTCTATTATAGTCAGACACATAGTTTAAGTCAAAATTAACAAAAGACTACAGCGCTATTAATAGTTTACACAGTTTTACGACTGACCAGTCAAATTAAAACTTTGATGCATTATTTTTCGAAATTCCGAAAGATCAAAGCCTGCAACAATAGTTATCCTTTCTGTAAGATAAATTTGGGAAATGGTACTTTGACAAAAATTAGTAGAGTTAGATATCAACAAATTAGTGTTGATTCAAGCTTGGCTCATCGCTTTCTTTCCTTCTAAAATTTCCAAATCTCTAGTACAATGAAAAACATATTTTCATAAATTTTAGTCCAAAAGTGTAACTATGGTGTGGTTCAGGGATTATCGGCACCAAGAGCCGAGAAACATTTTGATTTATCACACAGGCGTGACAGTAATGTAGTTATTATCTTCATGACTATCAAGGAAACTGATAACTACTACTACTACTACTAACAACTCACAGCAGCAAAAAGCCACCTGAGGCCAACACAGCTACGCACGCTCCTCCTCCGCCCCAATCTATTCAAAGCCTCCCTTTTTACACCCGCCCACGAAGTTCCCATTTCCTTTAAATCTTTCTTTATGACGTCCTCCCATCCCAGACGGGGACGACCTGCTTTCCGCTTAGCCCCAGATGGCTGGCCGAAAAGAACAATCTTCGGTAATCTGTCATCCCTCATCCGCAAAACGTGCCCCAGCCACCTCAACCTTTCTTTCATTATAGCCCTAGAGAGCGGTATTGAACCACATTTTTCGTATAGCCTATTGTTTGAAATACGGTCAGTCAGCCGGGTACCCAGAACAGTCCTTAAGCCATTTCTCTGGAAAAAATCTAGCAAATCTTCATCCGCTTTTCGGAGCGTCCATGCTTTCAGAGCCATATTTGACCACTGTCATCACTGCAGCTTCTAATATTCTAATCTTGGTTTGCAGACTTATCTTCCTATTCTTCTAAACTTTGTTTAACTGTGAAAAAACACCCTGAGCCTTGGCTATTCTACTTTTAACATCTTCACTGACCCCACCATCTTTACTAATAATACTACCAAGGTAAGTGAAGCTGCCCACCTGATCCATCTTTTCATTACCCAACGTCACCTTTTCATCTTCACTTATTCCTAGCCTTAGTGACTTAGTCTTCCTAACATTAATTTTCAAACCAATTCTAGCACCCTGAACTCGCAAAACCTCTAAAACTTCATTCATTTTGCTCACACTTTCATCTAGGATGCTTAAATCATCAGCATAATCCAAGTCCAGGAGACTTTTTCCTCCCCATTTGATTCCGTGGTCTCCCATTACCTTTCCTGTGCTCCTTAAAACAAAGTCCATCAAAATAATCCATATAAAGGGGGATAGAACACAACCCTACTTAACTCCTGATTTAATAGAAAACCAGCTGCTAACCTCATTTCTTACCTTAACCGCAGCGGTGTTATTCTCGTACATAGCACTAATCACTTTAATGTATTTGTCTGGTATGCCCTACAAGGATAAAACCTTTACCAAAGCTCTTCTATCAACAGAATCGAACGCTTGCTCATAGTCTATGAAATTGAGGACCAAAGGTGTTTGAAAACACAGGCACTTCTCAATTATTAGCCTAAGAGTGAAAATTTGGTCAACACTTCCTCTACCTTTTCTAAAACCGCACTGTTCTTCTCTTAAAACTTTGTCTACGGCATCTCTCAGTCTAAAAAGTATCATATTACTAAATAATTTACTACCTACAGAGACCACACTAATGCCTCGATGATTACCACACTCACTTTTATCACCTTTCTTATAGAGTGGCTTAATTAAGGTTTTCCTAAAATCGTTAGGTACTTCCCCTTTTTCAAAAATCAAATTCATGATCTTTAGTAACGTATTTCTAACCTCAGAGCCACCATATTTAAGAAACTCATTTACCACCCTATCAGCACCTGGAGCCTTATTATTTTTTAATCCTTTTAGTGCCGTTGCTAATTTTTCCTCACAAAACAAATCTTCTTTCACACCCAAGGTATCACAAACTTTTTCATTTTCCTCTATATCTTTTCCTGCAACTCTATCTCGGTTAAGCAAATTCTCAAAATGTTCGGCCCATCTCTCTTTAGTTTTTTCCTTATCGCTAATTGCGGCCCCATTCCTATCTTTAACTGGGCCAAGTCCGGATTGACTGCTCCCTCTCAATTTGCTAACATGCCAGTACAATATTTTACTATTATGCCGTCTAGCTGCATCTTCCAGATCCTCGGCAATTTTATCCATGGCCTCCACTTCACATTTCCTTAGTTCATATTTTAATGCTTTCTCCACTTTCTTTACATTCCTTTTGTTTTCATATGATCTATCACTCAGATAATTCTTGTACAAGTCCTTTCTCCTTTCTATTAAACATAAAGCTTTTTCACTAATATTCTTAGCTGCAGTTCTAGCTTTCTTCCCTAATACACCTTCAGCAACTTCACAAATTATTTTTCTAAAATGATTCCAACCACCTTCCACATTATCAAATTTTAAACTCTTAAGTTTCATATTCAACTGCTCCTGGAAAATTTCTCTCAAATTCTGATCCTGAAGTTTACCAACATCATAACTTCCCGGGAGGTAGTTACCCTTCCGATATTTCAGCTTTAAATTAACCCTTGACACTACTAGATGGTGATCTTTACTTTTAACATCGATAATAGCACTCCTATATACCCTAGTATCTTGTATTGATCCTGCCAGTCTTCAGTTTACTATAACATAATCAATAAGGTTTGCTGTCTTACCATCACGTGAATACCATGTTAACTTATGAGCCATTTTATTACCAAACACCGTATTGGTTATAACTAGATTGTTATACCTACAAAAATGCAAAAGTCTGTATCCATTACTGTTTTCTTTTCCTACACTAAAATTACCAAGGCTAGGATACCATCTATCCCTATTTCTATCAACCTGGGCGTTAAAATCTCCCAGTAATAAAATAATATTTCTACCTGGGACCCTGTCTATTTGCTCCTGTAACTGTAAGTAAAATTCATCTGAGTCACTAGTATCTCCGTCAGTCGGTTCTACAGGGGCGTAAACTATTGTAACTGATACCCTGAACTTTTTAGTCATAAAATGAGCAATTAGTATTCTATTATTAGCACCTTCCCAGCCTAAACAAGACTTAGCAGCTTCTTTATTCATCATGAGCCCTACTCCCTGTCTATGTACCCCATCCTTACTGCCTGAGTAAACAAATTCTATATCCCCGAATTTTATGCTTCCTACCCCTGGGATATGAGTTTATGAAACTCCTAATAAATCCAGTTCGAATCGTCTGAATTCGTCAGTCAAAATGTCGATACGATAGTCATTTTTTAACATCGTAACATTCCAAGTTCCAATTTTCATATTCTTTAAATCACTGAAATTATTTTTGCCTCAAGAAAAGCAATGATCCTGGATACCAGTGCAGGACTGGGATCACATATCTTCTCAAGTCTACACCGAAGTGCTTAAGCCGGCCTAGAACTGGACAGCAAGAAGTCCCTGGGACCTCCATGAATGGAGGATTTGTGCAATCCTGGGCCCATCTTGGTCACAACATGGTTTTCAGCACTTGGCGATGCTCTTCTATCAAAACTGATAACAGTCAGAGTTTCACTATCACGGTTATAGTTTATATCACCCAGCCTAAAAAAGTGTCTTATGTTGCAAAATATTCGATTCTGTTTTACCCCTATGAGCGAAAAAATAATTTCTACAATCGAAAAAAACTGTGTTCAAAATAAATAAGTACTTTCTGTAATGACTGAACTTGACTGAAATTTGTAATGACTGAACTATATACTATTTTACAACCTAAGAATAATAATAATAATGTAATAATAAAAAATTGTGGGAGTAGGCAATAGTAAAAAAGAAAACTCGGAGAGCCCGCTACATTCGTTGACAAAATAGCCAATCATGTACATTCTAGCCCCAGGAAATCTAATTTGAACATACCTGAGCCAATCCGCGATTGACAGCTGTAGCATCTTCGCGAACCACTACATTAATTGATCTCTAAACTACTGCAATGAGATTCTTGTCTGTTTTGTGAGCTAATCATAGGCAGCGCAGTAGCACTGCCTGAGCAAAGAGCGATGTTTGCCACTTAGTCTCAGGTATCAATAAATAAATGAAACCCAAAACGAACAAGCATTACAATAAATAACCAAGTCAAACTCAAAACGAGTCAAAATGGCAGCTTTTCTATTCAAACAAAACAAATTCAATACGAGACAACATCAAAACGAGAAGATAATTTGAACTTTACTGCAAGCAAATACACCAAATGTATTTTCACTTTTTTGAGTTAAATAAATAAAAAATTATTAATATTTTCAGGAATGAATATGAGTATATGTATTAAACTGACATCCACGATCTTTTTTTTTCAGTAAAATGCAAATTATGTTCTTGTCTTGAAAAGGCATGGGAGTTTTCAACCCTACTCATGTTAATTTTTGTTCGTATTGAGTTTGAATCGGTTATTTATTGTAATTTCCGTTCGTTTCGGGTTTAATTTATTTATTAATGGTGATTTGTGGTACCTTTTTAAGTAACTCTTAACAGAACAGGAGAAGTACTGAAACAAACCAAGCCATAATAAATGAAACACTATTCACCAATTAGATTGGTCAAAAATTCTCTGCTTAGTGATTGACTTAGCTTGTCTACAGACCTAATGTTCATTAAAAGTGTGGTCAGATGATCTTAATTTAAACTGAAGAAAAGTACCATTTGAATCCTTTAATTTTCAGTTTAACTTGGAAGATTTTTTAACTTTATTTCTGCTTTTTTTTGGTTTAATGGAGTTCTTTACTTTTCTTTGAAAAACTTTTTTTTATGGAAAAAGTTTTTAAATTAATCCACGTTAAAAAAACTGTAGCATCAGTCTAATCTACCACATTAAATTACATGACGGTATTTAGTTGCTGAAGGTGGATTCTTGTCAGTTGCGCGGGTATCCCACGGTATACGGCTTACTGAAGTATTATGCTATGTTAGTCATATATTTCTGACGCTTGAGTTATTACAGTGAAATCAAAAAAAGGAATATGAATATGACAAACCAATCTATGGCCAGCAAAAGAAGAAAAAAAAAAAATCCAACGAATATTTCGCCCGTATAAAACAAAGAGTGGTACTCGTATGATAAACGCCCTACCACTCAAATTGTTCATCCATTGACGCATAATAGAAAAGGTTTTTTTTCATTAGTTTCTTTGAGCTTAGTGTGAGACAAGACAAAGAGATGTGACAGAATAGATTGGAAATATATAATTTGTAATTTTTAATATTTTCGAACATTAGGGAATGGGGGGGATAAAGTATTATACATATATATATATATATATATATATATATATATATATATATATATATATATATATATATATATATATATATATATATATATATATATATATATATATATATATTATATATATTTGCTGCAGCATGTAGTGCATATATTGTACAGCATGCAAGAAGTAAAACTATAAAAAAAAATGACTTTTGTGAGACAAAACTAACCTAAAACTTAAAAGGAAGAAAATAGTAAGATAATGAGCAATGGGAGAATTTTAGAATAGTTGTTCTGAAATCGAGCACGTCAATCATAGGAATTTGACTCATTGAATAGTATAAAGGCTGGTAATATTATTCAAGAAAGTACCTGTAAGACAATTTTGCAAAAAAAAAACTTTGTGGAGGCAACAAAATACCTACGAGAGATGCTTTTAAACCGTAGCTGTAACTCATAGTAAACACGGGAGAAAAGGCATCTTTACACGTTAAACCTATTTACACGCCTACATAGTACTTCAGCATGATGTTAATATTTTTATTTTTAAAAGTATATAAAACTCAACATTAGTAAAGCATCATAAGCGAAATTACACAAAATTCTAGAAAGAAACATTTTCATTTACGTTTCTTTTTTTATATCTTATTCTACCTACTCCGATTGTCGTATTGCAATTCCTCAGCCCAACATATTTGGGTATTACGCCGAAAAAATCAACAAAAACAAGATAATACAACAAAATTACAACATAACATTCACACAAATGAACAAAAGAACATGAAGAAAAACACCGGATCATCACAGAAAGTATAAGGCAAAGAACACAGGAAACTGCAGAGGATTAGACCTCTGGCACTATAACATAGTAGTTACACATATTAAAGAAAACATATCGTTACCGTATGAACTAAATAGATGGAGAAAGCTGAAGATATTAGATGACGCTGATATTCCTCTCGGGGACTATTAATTTTTTTGCAAAGACCTTAGTATACGATGAACACAAAGTAGTGCTATATAAGCGATGTCCATGCGTGTTTTATTAGGTAGAATGCACCTTATATGTAAGGTTAGGAAATTAATGACGATAGAACACCTCTATAGCCTAATCACATACATTCTGCCCACGGCGGTATCCAGGGGGGGGGGGGGTTGACCTCCCAAAATATTTTTCCAACTCGTAAAAAACGTAATAAAATGAAAATAGACAAATTTTTTATGCGTTTTTGATTTTTTTGTGTAAACCCCCCCCCCCTCCCCCCTCGAAGGAAATACTTTTATGAAACCGCCTCCGAAAAAAAAATCCAGGATACGGCCTTGATTCTGCCCATATGAGATCTCAATTATGTTGGATCCCTTTATGTTATTTTATGCAGTTAGGTCTAGAAATATAAAAGGTTTGTTTAAGTCAGGTCTTTACGGCAAAGAAGCAACAACCACAACTACTCTATAGAAACTAAAGCTGGCTTAGAAGACTAACAAGATAAAATGATTCTGAAAATCGACCGGTAAGGCAAGTTATTTAAAAATTAATCACTCTTTAACTATTCTATTCAGCCTAAATGTATAAAATGACCTTAGTTATAATTCCAGCAAGAGTTTATAACTTCAAAATAAGAATGAAAAAAAACAATTAAATTGGTTATTTTAAAGCCATGAGGGTAATGATTTGACTTTGACTCCAAGAGCCGTTTGCCAAAATCACCCTCCACTAGCAGCTTGGATCCACATTACAAGCCTAGCTACTTGTTGTTTTCTTTCTAATATCGGTCCACCAGCTACCAGATGAAAAGCTTCAAATGGAAAGTCTTTACTAGCTGTGCAAATATTACCCCAAAGCGTATTTAGATTTTTTACCCTAATCACCTCTCCGGAGTTTATGTTATAAAATAGTAGTAAATATTGCCGATTACATTAATAAACATAAGATAATACACCTTAAAATAATTTTACAAAAACTCGTACGATAACACAATTATTACACAATTGTTAGACAGAATAATTGTAAATTACCCCTACCCTTTAAAGCTAGGACCATTGTACCTGATTGGCAATTACTATTAATATGAGAAAAAAGAGGAGTTGATAATAATCGTTTTTGGAAGAATAGGAAGACAAGTCTTTGAACTAGTATTATGATACTGAGAGCCATGGTTATGAGATTGGTCAAGTGTGGCTCTGAAAAATTCAGGCTTGGCCAAGTTGAGGGAGATGTGCTAGATCAAAGGAATCCGGTGGAAATTCCTAAACAATAAACTGTGCAAAATTTTTGGCGTGCTCCCAATTTTTTAGAGCTGTAATGAAGAAAGCTTACGATAGTTAGGTCACGTTTTACATATGACAGGCTAACAATAAAACATAATCCAGGCTGGACCAATCAAAATGCAGCGCACAACCGAACAGGGTATAAAAAGATCACAAAAAGGACTTAAAGGAATTTGAACCTTCATGGAAGGAATGACAAGGGCAATTCTGAACAGAGTGGGGAGGAGAATTTATTTCTAATTTTTAGTGGCGTTAGGCGATTTGGTATTAAAATAGGTAGTCAGTAGCAAAATTAGTAGCATTGATGATTTTGTTTTAGCTCTATTTCATGCTTTCCTTAAATGGAGCTGAATTAAATGATACGAGAGGTAAAAATACTGGAAATTGGCGTATTAAATAATACAGTCCAATCCAAGGACAAAACTGATGCAAAGGACACACCGATTTCAAAGCGACTTAGAATTATTTTAAGAAGAGTTTCAATCAAGGCTTTAAATTGGTTTAAAGCATGCAGATCAAACTAAAAAAAGTGTTTCAGTTTTGAAGAACCTAAAGTTTAAATACCATGCTGTTTTCTGTGTTTTGTAATGTTTTATCTGAAAAATTTCAATGTGTGAATGGAATTGAATCTTAAATAAGTGATAGCTTGCTTCTCCTTCCTCTTTACATTTTAAAGCCTTATTTTCAAAATTTTAGTTTGTTTTAGAGCTTATGAGAAGAATTTGCTTAGGATGGGTTAGAGGGTCCCAAATCCTTAAAATGCACAGTTATAGACTAAATTCTTTCCCTGAAAAGAGATACTTCAGGCTATATTTCTTTATGCTCTCTTCAAAGGTTTGTCTGGAAAAAAATTAGGCCAAAGAAAAATTTAGATTACGATCTAGGAAAATCATAGTTTTCAAGTTATTTCTCGCAAAGAAAGTATCTAAAACAAATGATAATTTCCCAGTGATGTTTAGAACTCCTTATAATGGTTTATTATATGCTCTTTGTACCCCATCTCTAACAAGGAAAGAAACATTGACGGTCAAAAGTGGTTTTACTGGAATAAATTTTTTTAGCACCACTGACAGCACCGAGTTGTATCGGCGAGCAATAAATATTCAAGAACCAGCTTAATTTTACTTTTCAAAATTTGGATTTCAATTAAGGATGAAGAATCGCTTGGATACAGCTGAAAATTTCTCAAAGTAGCACTCCCAATCATGTATAGCACTCCCCGGCAAGGGCAGAGATCCAAAAAATTGGTACCTGCGCTACACGGACCACTGATCAGAATGCAAAAAAAAAAAGTTTTGTCAATCACGCATACACTCCCCGCCGAGATCAGAGAATCAGGAAATTGGTACTTGCGCTACACAGACCACTGGTCAGCAACAGGAAAAAGTTTTATCTTGTGTTGAAAATAAAATACCTCGGCCTATATTAGTATGCAGAGCATTGGCTAGTTTAGAAAAATGATAAGACAAATCGGGCTATGGGGATTTTTTTTTAGCTAAAATGAGTCGTTTGTCCTAAAAACAAGTAATAAAAAAAAGAGAAAAAAAGCACAGGCAGCGTTTATTTAGGTTTATAATTACTCTTATGACTGTACATGGTAACACAAGTTGAGGCTGTTTTTTTTTCTATTAGAAAAACTTGCAATTCCAATTTTACTGGTTTGCAAATACTTTGTCCTTTAATAATTTTTTTTTCGATATATTCTACTGGTTCTATCTCGCAAAAATACTTAGAAGGTTGAAAATAGTTTACATGGGCAGATTAAACATTTGTCATGCAATTAAATCACACAAGTTCAATTTTGTTTTCTATTTCATGGATTTACATTAGCCTCAACTATTTTATGGATCACAGAAACACATTTAACTTTAGTTATACATAGAACATTAAAGAAAAGAAGTAAAATTTTAGAAGAAAATTCTTCCTTTCGTCGACATAAGGCCTAAAGGTCGCCTCTGTCACTTTGTTACATTTGAGAAAATTGCCAAATACAATAGATTGTTTATTAGGCATTTCTCAAATAGCAAATCAGCTATAAGACAATGGAATGCGAACTTTAAGTGAATATTTCGATTTTATATCCAAGGGCCATCCTCAGCAAAACAAATGAAAAAAAAAAAAAACACATTAAAAACACGATCATTGAAACAAAAAATCTGTTTAAAACAGTCCTAGCATTATTAATTCAGGGAAGTTCAACCAGGGCTCTATGGAAAGTTCAACCTTCAACTTCCCTGCAGTAATTCCCCTGAATAATCAAATTCCCTATTGTTCTACTTGTATTTTGCTGTTTGGTTTCGAGAACTGCTTAGAAAATGGGTTTTGGCGATTATCTTGTGGGTTTGAAAGTTCCAGATACAACAACGTTGTCACGCCTTATCACGTTGTCACCTTACCAACGCTATCACGCCCTTTAGGTGTGACAACAACGCTATTGATTCTTCATAAACCTCTTCCCCTTCAAACATTTAACGTTATAAAACACATAAGAGATTCTTGAATTAAAAGCATACTCTGTTTAAATCCCCACTCGAAGCGAAGAGTGCACTCAATCAAACTTAGATCATGTGCCTTAAAAATAAAAAAAAAACAATAAATTACGCTTTTTCTGATGTAAAAAAGAGTCAGGTCAAAAAAAAAGGATGAAATATAGACTGTTAAATACATATATCATAGTAAAATATAACAAGAAGCCTAATGTAGTTTTCATTGTCAGTAGAGAACCAAAAACACCGTATCTACATTTTGCGATAGTAATGTTACTGAATTTCTCCACCTATGCTTATAGGTTTCTCAATTAGTCAAAAGACAGTGATTGGTTATTTATATTTATTCAGTTTTATTCAGTTAGTTATTTATATTCAGTTTCCAGAAGTTTCTTGCTCACCTGATATATTCTGAAAAAAAAATGCAGATATGAGGTTTCTGCTTCCTACCTACAGAAGAAGACAAAGGTCAAATGATAGTAATTACTTATTATCACTTTCCTCGCTATCTGCTCTATTAAAAAATCTATTTCCACCATATCTGAACTCTCGGAGTATTTATCCGCTTGTTTAGAACTCTCAGAATCTGAAACCATTTCAAATAATCTCGGTGTCCATTCTACAGTGAACTCGGATGTACTTCTAGCTAATGATTTTCCGATACTCGATTTACCAGCATCATTTGTTTGTCCTGAACTATTGTTTTCTGGCTCGGGATTTCTGAATCTACCGTAGATAAAATTTTGGGAACTCTCTTCGTAATATCTTCCGGTTGTTCTAGAGCTATGCATTTTTTGGAGCGATTTTGGTGACCCCATGGCTTTGATTCGTCGTCTGGTACTTGGTCCGGGAGCTCTTGCAGCTCGGATGGACTATCGTTATTCTCTGTTGGATCTTTTTTGATTATTTCTAGGAAGGGGATTTCCACTATTTCAGTCTCCGCGTGAGAGCGATCTGCCATTGATCTAGGATAAACGCTGGATTTGTTTGTGCACCTGAAAAAAAAAAAAAAAATAAGGTTTGAAATAAAAAAGGTTTCACCGCACTTTTCATCAAATAATTATATATATTTTGGAGTATAATTATTCCCAAACCTTGGAGGAAAAAAATAGTCATATAAAAAACAGGGCTGGAGGAGAGAAAGGGAGAATGAAAGAGAGAGAGAGAGAGAGAGAGAGAGAGAGAGAGAGAGAGAGAGAGAGAGAGAGAGAGAGAGAGAGAGAGAGAGAGAGAGAGAGAGAGAGAGAGAGAAAGAGAGAAAGAAAAGAGAGAGAGAGAGAGAGAGAGAGAGAGAGAGAGAGAGAGAGAGATAGTTCATAAACTTTTTATCTTTTTTGTATTTAAGTTTTTGTTTTTTTTTTTAGTAAACTTGAGGTACTGTAATAGTTTTTGTCCTTCTTACTTCATATTAGCGATCCATACTTCATATTAGCAATGAATAGACGAAGTTAAATAAAAGCGTTTAAAAATAGGATATTATGGACAAAAAAACCTTATTTTATCATTTAATATTGAAGAGAGTTGAAAAAATCTGAAAACAAAAGTATAAATTTTTACAATTTACTAGCACGACCCATAAGGTAAACATTTTTAATTAAGCGTGCGCATCTCTTCGGGATGGCTCTTCTTAAGAGCTACAATTAGTGGCAATTTAGATCATTCTTTTTTTAACACCATTAAGAAGCATGTTTTAGTAAATCCTTTTCGGCTAGGTTAAATTTTTTTAAGTTCTTTTCTTTACTCGGACAATTGACCCTTTTTTAAGAGCCTTGAGTCTATGGGTTTGATCCTTGGGGGAGTGGGCTATGGGACTTGCCTATAGGGTATTTCTCTCACTTACCCCAAATGTGCGCAGATATGAGAATTAACGGGAAAATTGATTAGTATTTCAAAGACGGGCATATTTTGGGGGATGGTAACTTACAGCAAGAAATAAAAAATATGAACAAACACATGAAAAGTGAAACTAAATAGGACGAAATTTGAAAGAGGACCCGAGCTACTAGTTTATGAACCTTATTTAATCCTTAGAACAGGAAAGTCTTTTCAGTGCTTTCTAAACAATAGATTGAGTGATTCAAGTGAAAGATATTACCCTTTCCCTTCCTCCTCAACGTTTTCTTGAAATGTGGTCTTGTAGCTTAAAATGACTGCACTTGTAAAGCGCATAGAAAAATGATAAGAAAATGGTAGCTTTAGCTCATTGCAAGAAAGATGTCTTCAAAACACACTGAATGAGGCACAAATAATAATTCATTTGGGAGAATAGTTTGGATAGATTGGCAAAAGAAAAGGAAAAATTACACAACATTAGGGTAGGCTCGGAATCCAAGCCCCTGCAATTTTCTGCATTAGACGTATGCGAGGGAACAACACCTTTACCATAATTTAATTTCAATGTATTGGGTACTTACCCACTATATTGGCTGATGGTATCAGGCTCAACTTGTCTGTAATCAACAACGTCTTCTCCTATGCTCCTCATCTCCATGTCCTTCCACAAATCCAAAATACCGACGTCGTTGGCGTTTAACTGTCTTTCATTTGGGCTTTGTTTATAATCAATGGATTCTAAATCGGTCACACTTTCTGGTCGCTCTGAAATCGTTTTCGGATATTTTCGAATGATGACATCCCAATTTGGTGGTTTAATTTGCTTCAAAATTTCTCTTTTTACTATTCTTTCTTCATTCTCGTAAAATTTGGAAAACTGTTTGGTTGTGAATGTAAGTATCATCAACGCATTCAGTTAAATACTGGGTAAGACGCCCTGGAGCATCCTGATATTCAACATTTGTTGATGTAATAGATTCTGGCACAGAGCTGGGAGCTCGTAAATATTTTCTAATTTTTACATTAAAATCAGGTCTCTCTGGCTCATCATACGGGTTGACTAAATCTATTTGCGTTGATGCAACAGATTCTCTTACAGAACTCGGCGCTTTTGGATATTTTTTATTTTTACATCAAACGTTGCTCTAGCTGGCTCAACTTCCTCCGTTAGTGCCTCTTCTGGCTCCACATATTCCTTAATTTGATCCATAAATGTTGTTACGGAGTCTTGAATAGAGGTTGGAGCACGTTGATACTTTTTAATCTTGACATCAAAATCTGGCTTAATGGTTTTTTCGAATTGCTCAATCCAATTTGCATCAGCAGGTTCTGATTCTGGTTCTGAATATTCCTTAATGTGATCCATATATGTTGTTACAGAGTCTTGAATAGAACTTGGAGCTCGTTGGTACTTTTTAATCTTGACATCAAAATCTGGCTTGATCGGCTCTTCAAATTGCTCTGTCCAATTTGTATCAGAAGGTTCTGAATACGTTGTAACAGAGCCTTGTAATGAGCTTGGAGCCTTTGGATATTTTTTATATTGACATTGAATTCAGGCTTGATTGGCTCCTCCTCCGCTGGCTCCCTCTGGTCAAAATATGTCGTCATAGAGTCTGGAATAGAGCTTGGTGTCTTAGAATATTTTTTAATTTTGACATCAAAGTCCGGTCTTGCTGGCTCAAAGTGATCTTCAGTAACGAAGGTTTTTGGCTCCGTTACGGAGCTTGGAATTCTGTGCTCTGTAATGTAGCTTTTGACTGAGTCTGGAGTCGTGCTTGATGCTCTTTGTCTTCTTTGAATCTGAACGTCAAATTCTGGCTGAGTTGGATCAGTTAGCCTAGGATTTTGGGCCTCTGTTACATTCCTTCTATTTTTTGGAGCCATTTTAAAAGTCTCTACTCTTCTATATCTCTCTTCTTCTTCTATATTTTTGTAACTTTCAATTCTCTGAATGTGAGAATCATCAATTTCTTCCAAATTAATCAACGGCTCCTTCGTTTTCTTTGGCTCCTTGACATGGTTCAATTTGTGAGTGATAGGTGGGGCTTGCTCCCAATCTGTATCGCTTTCATTATAAAGTGAAGGATCGTGGTATTTCTGCATTTTGACCTTGAAGCTAGGATTGTTTTCAGTCAATGGCTTATCAGAGGTTAAAGATTCAATCTGTTGATTTTGAGGAATACAAGGCTCTCCTATTGTAGAAGTTTTTTCGTCAAAGTCTGTATCACTTTCGTCATAAATCGTCGACTGTGGACGCTTTTTAATTTGCACATCAAAATCTGGGTTTCTTCTACTAGGTGGCCCTCTGTGATGTGGTTGATTCAAAGGGTTGTCACTGCTTTCACTATGGCTAGGCAGATCGTTCTTCATTTGCTCCGGTGGCTCATAAATAGAAGCATCACTTTCATCATACACAGAAGATTCGGGGTATCTGAAAATATTAACATTAAAATCCGGCGGTCTATTGACTCTAGGTTTTGAAATAGACATTTCGTAGTCAGATACATCACTTTCATCATAAACAGATGGCATACGATGCTTTTTAATTTTAACATCGAAATCGGGTTTCAACGATGGAGCCAATTTTCTTACTCTTTCTACTTCTTCGATTGCATTGTTTATGATTGTTTTCTTCATAACTACATCGTCAATTGATTCAACACTATCCCTTAGGGATGGCATCTGGCTTCTTTTTTGTTGTTTATCCGAGTAAACGGTGCTTGGTGCTCTAGATTTAAATCTAGTTTCTTCATTTTCAGTATCAGACTCGACAATGGACTCCATCATTGTGCTTGGAGGCCTCGCAGTCTTTCTTATTTTTACGTTAAAATTAGGGTTACTCTTTTTGTAATATTCAATAGTTCGTCTTTTCATCTTTTCTTCATCTTCGTATACTCGGCTTTCAACTATTTTCTTATCAATCAGGTCATCAGCGTCGTGGATCACAGTATCTGCTTGCTTTCGGGGAACAATAGGGAGTATGTCATCAGCCATAGTGCTGCCAGCGCTGATATTTTCTTCTACTCCGCTCCTACAGACCCTTTCTTTTTCCATAATGTCATTGCTTCCCATGTACACAGAAGCCTCCCGATATTCACTAGGGTATTCAGATGGCGCTGGAGTTGATATGTGCCCATGCTCTGATACATCTCTTGAAGACAATCGCTTTTCTCTTACTTCAGGGTATCTAGTTATGCTGAAGTCACTGAAGTCTGTACCAGAAACTACACTTTGAGCCCGCTTAACATTAACATTTACGTCAAAAATACGTTTTGTTTTCGTCAAGTCATTAACAACACTATAGTCTGAATCGGGGAAATGATCTGAATACTCAGATCCAAGAACAGTTGGTTCTCTGTAATATGCTGCATTAACAATTCCAGGTGCTTCTTCATGGCTAATATCGTCACTCGGATAGGCCCCATCACTAGGATACCCATTAGTACCATTTAGTATATCTTCCATGTCACTCAAGTCAACAGTGTGAGCACGGGGTATTTTTAAGCCACTAAAAAAGGGTAGAGTGCCCAAATCAGTGCTTAGTTTTGTGGTGTCGGAGCTTAGTGAAGGGGAACGTCTCAGGCGAACAATTTTGATATTTCTTCTCTTGACACAATATGAAGCGCCTGCAATTCCACAAAGTAAGAGGCCAAGAAATAGTATGGCACAAAAAACAAGGATTAAACCAGCTTCAGATAATTTTGGCATCGGAGGTGGGACGACAGGAGGCGGTGCTGGCTGCAATCTAAAAAAATCATATATATTTAGCAAACACATCAATACAGTGCATATACAGTTCATTTTTATTCAGGAAGCTGGACAACAGGAACGGGGATCCATTTTTAGCATTAAAAAGTGGAAAAAGAACTTAAACATTAGCCCTACCTCGCTTATTGCCACCTCATTTGAAATTTTATATTTGAACAACTTAATGTATATCACCAGCGGGTTAAGGGCGAAGCTACTTAGGGGCTGAATCAACCATCAAATGACAGTTGAAATGAGCCTCAAATGAAAGAAAAGCATATAGGCCAGGAGGTACAGGGGGGGGGGGGGTGGACTCACCCATATTGTGCTTCCGTACAGCCTTCCTGTTTATGTTCCCCAGATATTTTTAAGAACCCGGATTAACTTTAAAGCTGGATCGACTCTACTTGAGCTTAGTCATGGTACCTATACCTACCCTAGTCCCAAACCAAACAAATCAGCAATCCAGGACTCTAACATAAGCCCTGGAGGACATGGGACTGGAAGCTCAGCATGCTACCAGCTTGGATAGTACGCAAAATGAACCGCGCATAGACCTTTATGGCCAACTCTTTGAAATAAACAGTTCCAGTCCATAACGAAACGAGAGCTCCTTTTTAAACAAATCTTCTGTCAAATTTGGTTGATCCCCTCCCCAAGTTTGTCAGAGGCCCACCTTCATAATTAAAAAAAATAGTACCCTAGAAATTGCACTATTTTTGATGGTTTTGACCCCCCAGCCATTACTCTCTTTTAAGAAAATATTTGTGTTTCTTCAATTAATGCATGAATTTCAGGGAATAGAGAGGCAACTTGTATAACATCATGATACGCAAATAAATGTGTTATTTTTAATGGCTAAATCTTGGCACCAGTAATAGTTAAAACCTAGTAAAAATAACATAGTAAATGAAGATTGAAACATTTTGTATTGAAAGACATTGACTTATGTAACAGATATTCCACTTGGAAATGGGCAGGAATGGCAGATATATATATTTAGATAACTCTTAATAATAAAAAATAATGACAAAAAAGGAAATAGAATAGAAAAATCGGGAATTTCCAAAGGAGCTTGAAACCTCTCAGAGATGAAAATTGAATTACCTTAGCTAAAAACTCTTAACTGGAGGGTTCCCAACCCCATATTTAAAACCCAAGAAAATCAATTTTGTTTAAATAGCATTGATGTCTGTTTATTTATCCGTTTTTTGTTTTTTTTTTTTTGTTATAAAGAACCTGATAAGGTGTTATTTGAAGTTATTTAGCGTTCCAAAAATTATGTTTTCTTGTCTGCCTAAATTGGTGGCTCAGCATTAGCTAAAGTGTGTTAAAAAAGCAGGAAATTTTTCTCTCCAGGAATAAGGAATAACGTAAGTGAGTTTCGAAGATACGTCACAAAAAGTAAACCAATGGAGTTCAATCACACTTTTTAACACTGAAGTAGAGAACAGTAATTTTCATTTTTTCTTTGTGCAAACCACACCTGGTGGCAAAAATTTCCAGAAAGTCAAGTTGGTTTCTAAATAATCATTTGGTATTTGACAAAAAAAAATTTTTTTTGTTCTTGCATACCCCTGTCAAAAAGGTAGAGGTGTGCGTGACAAGAATAAGGAGTGTTCAATAGTAATAGAAAAAATAATAAAATGGGACGAAAATATTTAGTACAAGTTGTGTTATAAAAAGTTAGTTTAACCACAACTCTGGGAGAGATCAGGGACCTAAAAGGCGGGATAGGGGCATTTCCCAAATTAAATTTATTTAATGTTGATTTATTCATAATTTAAATTAATGAAAAATTATCATTGTCGAGACACAAATTAGGTACTCTTTTAACAGGTGATCCCTCCCCCCCCCCACATCAAGGAAAATCTAGCATAAAGTACTTGCGGGAGTGCTTTTACCACTCCCCTGTTTGAAAACAAGTCTTTTAGGCTCTCATTAAAATTTATTCACTACAAATTAATTACTTTCCTACTATTCTCTACAAATCAAATTAATTATATTCACTACAAAAACTACTAATTTTTCTTCTGTGAATTTTTTAAACGACCCCATCCTGGATAAGTTGAAAAAAATTGGTCTATAAGTTTACTTGTTTTCCAGAATTCCCCCCACCCACCCAATCTTAAGAAAACATCTTGCATACCCCCCCCCCCTCCACGGGTTCTGGTTATCTACACTTGAAATCATTATTATAACCATCACTAATTCTATTAGACAATTTGATTTCTGAAAATCTTTTTTTTGTAAAGTAATTTTAATAATAAAACTTTCAGCTTACTATGTTCATAAAGGGATATAAAAATTTTAAATCAAACAAAATTTTTCATCAAACTTTCGAGCGAAACAATTAACTATAAGAATTCAAAACAAGGTAAAAGGGAGAAATTATCAAAAAGTGGGCGGTTGGGATCAATTAGAATGGAGACATTTGAAACCTGGAAAGGACTTGACAATTTGTGGATTTGACTTTTCAGGTCATTTGAAGAATAAATGCTCTTGGCATTACGAATTACGAGGTGGTAAAATTTAGATATTATTGTTTTGATTTAAATAGCTGTTATGATCATCTAAAAAACATTGTTTTGTAAGTAATACTAAGATTTGAGCATCAGACAACTTAGGAAACTGTTAACAAAGTAACATTTTGTGTGTTAGCTGCGTTTGCTGTGAAATAACTTTGTAAATTGTTAGTAAAACTTAGGAAATTGTTACTAAAACTTGTAAGTGCCATTTTTTAACAATTCAAAATGCTGTTAGAGAGAATTGTTGTAATTTTTTTAGGATAAAATTCACAGAATTATGAAAATAAAAGCACAACTCTTAAATTTCTAAACTTAAGATGCATCTTCTGATAATTTTTTTTTTTTTACTTTTCCATCGCATTTTTAAGCCTCTTTCTAAGATAGATATACCATTATTAATATTTTTAAAAATCATTTTCTAATTTTACACCAAAAATAAGTTTATCGGGATTGTCTGTAGCAAGGCATCGTCAAATAACAATTATTTGTCTGAGAGCTACTGGAAAGTTTCTAGTAGAAATTTGGTTGGAGGAAACAGGCTTTAAAGGCTCACTAAAAATTTTTAGGCTCTATCAGAATTTTAGGTCATATCAAAGTAAGATATTATTCAGTACTGTGTTTTGATGTCTTTTAGACTTGGCAAATCAAAAACGACAAAGTTATTGCGTTTCTGGGAGGAATTTTTCTGTTCATAAAAAAACACCATTTTAAAAATGAACACCACCACTAATATAATGTGATAATATTTAAAGCAACAATTTGCAATTGATTTTGAGCTATTAACAGCTTTAAATGAATAAATATCATTAAACATTTAACAAGCAAACTTAACTTATTTTACTATTTAAATTAATTTATTTAAATAATAAACAAACTTAAATTATTATGCAGTTTCTTTTTCATTATGCTTTTACTACCGTGCCAATCAGTTCCAACTGCCCCACAGCAGACGCAAGGATATTTGTAGTTAAGATACGTTGTTTATCTATAGGTAGATATATGTCCTGTGATGGCGCAATGAGTTTGACCTTGACTTGGTGAAACGAGATCCAGGGATCGAACCTTGCTGTAACAACACCCTGCAGGGCCGACGCAGGGACCTTAGCAGTCAAGAAGTGTCGTTAATCTGACTGCTTACTTAATATAGGCAGATACAAGGGCGAATCTCCGGCATTTTTATTGGGGAGGGGGGCAAGAGGAGTCCATATCCAGATAGTCAAGGGGCATGGGATATATATTAATTTTGTTCTCGACATTGTTGGGGGGGCCCCATCCCTAAACGACGCCCCTGGGTAGATATACTTTTACGGTACTGTTGTATTACCTGTATAACGCACGATACATTGTAGAGCGAAGATGCTAAAGAATCTATGCAACAGGTTTTTTCAAAGGGGATTTCCTATGCTGATGATTTCAAACAGTGATTTATCATTGCGTTTACAATATTTAAACTTTTGTTTTTGGGGGTTTAGGGGGGAAGGTGCCTAAATTAGGTTAGGTTAAGTATTTAATATATGCTATGCTTTACCCCCCCCCCCCTAATTTACAAATATACAGCTCAATTTTGTTCGTTAACTATTATATTTGTATCCTATTTTGTTTTATTTCATTAGTATTAACAAAACTTCAATTCGCACATGTTATGCAGATAATAGAATAGTACCGGTCTTACTCCCCGATACTTCATTTAAATAGTTAAAGTACAAGTAAATACATTCATAAATTAAATAATTCACAAACCACTTTGACTATAATTCGGAAACATCTGCTGCAGAAGCAAAAGTAGTGGGAGGCAAACAGCTTCCCACTACATAGAAATCCAAAATACCCCCGTTGAATGATTGTTCTACTTACATTGGCTGTTCTATTGGTGAGGGGGGTATCACAGTTGGGGTAGGGTATCTGCAAACAATCGTCTTGATTTCATCCCCTTCCAACTCGAGTGATGGATGAAATCGAACCACAATATTATTTGTAAAAACTCTTTGTGGATCCTAAAGAAAAAGAAAAATTAGACTTGAAACAATCATAACTTGCAATACAGCTTGAGTTTTTACTAATAGGTGTATTATCAGAATAAATAAATTGCTATATCGGAGAGGTTATTACATTGTTGTTGGTCCAAATGAATAGCATGATGAAACACAGAGATAGGAAAATGTTACTGTTTAATTACGTATAATTATCTAACACTTGGTGTGGACTATAAGTAAAGAGAGACCCTTGCCAAGGCAATTAAAAACTTTAAAAGAAGACACTTTCTAGGTGCTCAACTACTTTACGCTTACTTCTTTTCACAATAGTAAGATAAATCGCTCAGAAACTTCTTGAACACCTTCTCTCTTTTACCAAGCTTATTTTCTCACACAATTTTTATTACACATTCTATTAGCTCCAATTTATGTATATAAATTGGAGCCTAAGATTTTTTACGTATTTGGTTTATATAAAAATTTGATTCTTTTGATTTTGACATTTTATTCAAGCATTTTTCTTTAGTTTTCATTGATCAAACAGTTCGTGGTAATGAACTGTAAGTAAGGAGCGACCCGGCTCGATAGTAACCGAAACTCTAAAAAACCGGATTTTGATACCAATAGATACATAAAAAGAATCAGATTTTAATGCTAATTTCAAATATAAGTTTCATCAAGTTTAATCCTACCCATCAAAAGTTACTGTAGAGGTTTCAAGCTCCTATCTGCAAAATGTAGAATTTTGTATTTTTTGCAAGAAGAAAGATCACGGATGCGTCTTTATTTTTTTTTTTCTTTTTTTTTTTTTTGTTTTTCCAGGGGTGACCGTATCGACCCAGTGGTCCTAGGACATCGTGGGAGAGCTCATTGGAAACAACAATTAAAAGTTATAGTGCCCTTTTTAAGTGACAAAAAAATGGAGGGCAACTAGGCCCCCTCCCACGCTCATTTTTTCCCCAAAGTCACCCGATCAAAATTTTGAGATAGCCATTTTTTTCCAGCATGGTCGAAAATATGATAACTATGTTTTTAGGATGACTTAATCCCCTAAAGTCCCCGGGGGAGGGCTAAAAGTTATGAACTTTACCCAATGTTAACATATAGTATTGGTTATTGGGAAGTATACAGACGTTTTCAGGGGGATTTTTCTGGTAGTGGAGGGGGGTGGGGGTGGGTTGGGGGTTATAAGGGAGGATGCTTCCATGGAGGAAGTTTTCATGGGGGAAGGGATATTGCTATGAAGGGGACGCCGGATTTCCCAGCATTATTTAAAAAAAAGATCAGAAATTAAATAAAAAAACAAGTTTTTCAACTGAAAGTAAGGAGCAACATCAAAACTTAAAACGAACAGAAAATATTACGTATATGATTGGGTTCGCCCCCTAGTCAATACCTCGCTCTTTAAGCCAAAGATTTTTTAGTACTTTCATAAGAGTTATTTATTCTAATTATCGGCCTTTGTGATTAAGGGGTCATTTTTAAAGAATTGGGACAAAATTCGAACTTTAGCGTAAAGAGCGTGGTATTGACTAGGGGGCGAACCCCTAATATACGTATTAAAAAATATGAATATAAAACTTTGTTACGTAAGTTAATTCGTAACTTACGTATATTTATTACTAATAAAAACGTTCGTAAATAAAATTAAACAACTTTCGAGAAAGCCATTTAACGAAATAAAAGTAAAATTAATAGGCAAATTTTGTTTTAATTATTCATGTACGGTGAGCCAAAATCAAAACCTGCATTCATTCAAAACGTTCAAAAATTAAAAGTTAAAACTTAAAACGAACAGAAATTATTCTGTATATGAAAGGGGCTGTCCCCTCCTCAATGCCTCGCTCTTTACGCTAAAGTTTGACTTTCTCACAACTCTATTTTTTTAAGAATAAAAACACTTTAGCGTAAAGAGCGAGGCGTTGAGGAGGGGACAGTCCCTTTCATATACGGAATAATTTCTGTTCGTTTTAAGTTTTAACGTCGCTCCTTACTTTCAGTTTAAAAAAACTTCTTTTTTTTTTATTTAATAGCAATAAGGATGTTCTTTATTTATAGTTTGTAGCCTACCCATAAACAGCTTGGTTAATATCAGTGTGCACTAGCGTAGAAATGTGGATGACGTAATAAGAGCTCAAAAGGGAATCTTCCACAAATTTTTGGGACTTTTAAAGTTGAAGTCAACACCTAAGGCCCACCAATCTTAGGTCTTTATTCATTAAAACAAAATCTTTTCTTAAGAAAGCAAAGGGGGTAATGAGGGTGGGTTTAGGGCTTTCTACAGTTGCTATTTCTATGGTGCACTTTTCATTTCAATCTGCTCCCTTTTTTATGAATTTTAAACTCTTTTTCGAAATCGCTGAAAGCTTGTTTTTGCAATCAACATATGGTGATAAGATTAACCTATATAATTTCCATCATTGCTAAAATCCCTTATAAAGCAAAATGTTCTTAAAATACAGGTGTTTTTTTTTCAAAACCAGTTTTATAAAATCCAAGCATAATAAAATCCAAGCAATTTCAGAACAATCACTAAAAGGTATGAGAGCAATTTTTTTTTTTCTGATTTTCAAATTTTTTTTTCAATTTTTTTTTCAAAAGTTAAGAGAGCAAATTTTTTTTTGATTTTCAAATTTTTTTTCAATTTTTTTTTCAAAAGTTATGAGAGCAAATTTTTGAGGGCACAGGGCTCGTGATATTGAACTCCAACTGATACCAGCATACTAAAAGTGGCCGTTTCTCGTAGAGTCCATTCAAATTTTGATGTGGGTAAGGGGTTCCCATGACAAATTTCTCTTACTGGCAAAGTTAGACTACTATAAAAAGCTTTAATTATAGTCATGGCTTCAAGAGGATTAAAGATTGGTAAAGAGTTACCCTGTCAAAACTGCAATAGTAAGATTTCAGCATAAAGGGCTAGGTGGTAGCAAAAGCGTAGGTAAGTTTCCAGCACCCCTGGGCAAGGTTAGTTTTAGCCCCCCCCCCCTTAATAACATAAGTAGGCCCATTTTCATGAAATATATTGAAATGGAACTCTGACAATAATATGCCTGGGAATAGGTGTACCTGTTAGCTACGTCATTGGGTTCATGGCTGCCAGTCCCGCTCCTATAAGTTATTATTTCTCTTCATTTTAAGTTTTCATGTCACTATTTACTTTAAACTAAAATGATTGTACTTGATCGCTTCAGGGAAGTAATAAGTTTAAGAGTTTCTTTTTGGTAAACACTGTGTTTGCAAATCTGTCGCATTAACCCTGTGTTTTGCATTTTGTTGTTTCCACGTATCTAGAAAGGAATATTGAACACTAAAAGTCCACGGAGAAGAGATACTGCCGACATATTGAAACCCGAGACCTTTTTCTTTAAGTGTAACTTCATTTTTCTCATGATGCGTTAGAAATAGAAGGTCGTATATGTCTTAGTAGTGTAACTAAATCAGCGCTGCAGCGAAAAATGCAACCCAATAAAGAGCAAACCACAGCCCAAAGTAGTCAAAAAAAAAAAAAAAAAAAAAACTTGGGTCTTGACCACAGCAATGCGGTAACTGTAAATAGTAGCTGCATTACTGAAATGCGGTCCGAACAGATATTTCTGAAACAATTTCCGAAATAATTTCTCAAACAGAAATTATTCCGTATATGAAAGGGACTGTCCCCTCCTCAACGCATCGCTCTTTACGCTAAAGTTTTTTATTGTTTAAAAAAAATAAGAGTTGTGAGAAAGTGAAACTTTAGCGTAAAGAGCGAGGCGTTGAGGAGGGGACAGCCCCTTTCATATACGGAATAATTTCTGTTCGTTTTAAGTTTTAATGTCGCTCCTTACTTTCAGTTAAAAAATTGTTTTTTTTGGTTAATTTCTGAAAGTTTTAGAATTAATTCAGCTTTGATTTTGGCTCACCGTACATGAATAATTAAAACAAAATTTGTATATTAATTTTCCCTTTTTTGGCTAATTGGCTTTCTCGAAATTTTGTTCTGACGTAACTTACGAATTAACTTAGGTAACGAATTTCTATATTCGTATGATTTTATTACGTAGGGAGTTCGCTCCCTAGTCAATACCTCGCTCTTTACGCTAAAGTTCGAATTTTGTTCGAATCACAAACCCCTGAATCACAAAGGCCGGTTAATTAGAATAGATAGCTCTTTTGAAAGTACTAAAAAAAACTATGAAAGTACTAAAAACTTTTGAAAGTACTTAATCACAAAGGCCGTTTAATTAGAATAGATAGCTCTTTTGAAAGCACCAAAAAAAAACTGTAGCGTAAAGAGCGAGGTATTGACTTGGGGGCGAACTCCCTCATATACGTAATAATCTCTGCTCGTTTTGAGTTCTAATGTTGCTTCTTACTTTCAGTTGAGAAAACTTGTTTTTTTTTTAATTGAATTTCTGATCGTTTTTTAAATAATGCTGGGAAATCCGGCGTCCCCTTCATAGAAATGTCCAACTTGCAATTGTTCTAATTAAACAACCCTTGTGTTTCAGGCGTCGTTCATAAAGAATTGGGACAAAATTCAACCTTCAGCGTAAAGAGTAAGGTGTTGAGGAGGGGAAACCCCCACATATACATAATAATTTCTGTTTTGTTTTAAGTTTTAATAATGTTTCTTACTTTCAGTTGAAGAAATTTATTTTTTCATTTAATTTCTGATCGTTTTTTAAATAATACCAGGAAATCTGGCTCCACCTCCACAGAAGGATCCCTCCTCCCTACAGAAATATTCTCTAGATCATTCAATCTTAGTGATAATTTACCCCACACAATTACGTTTAACATGTTCACGCATTAAAGTAAGTCGGCAAATGAAAGCAAGACACATAAAAAGAATTTCGTATTGGAATTCTGGCAAATTCCCCCAGTGTAAAATTTCCCGTGAAAAGTTTCCTCCCTGGAAACTTACCTCCCCATGGAAAATCTTCCTTGTGGAAAAAAAACAACAGAAAATTCACCCCCCCCCCCCCCCAAAAAAAATACATGCATAGTTCCCAATAACAAATACTATACGTATACATTTGGGAAATTTAAAACTTTAAGACCTTTCCATAAGGGCTCTAGGGGGAATTTGTTACCTTCAAAGATATATTTTTTGGTTTTTTTCAACTATGCTGAACAGAATGGCTATCTCAAAATTTTGATCAGACGAAATTGGGAAAAAAGGGGTGTTGGAGGGGGTCTAGTTGCCCTCCAGCATTTTTGGTCACTGAAAAGGGCACTATAACTTTTAATTTCCGTTCGAATGAGCTCTCTCTTGATGTTCTAGGACCAATGGGTCGGTTCAATTACCCCTGAAAAAAAAAAAAAAAACATGCATCAGTGATCTTTCTTGTGGCAAAAAATACAAAGTTGCACATTTTTGGAGATATGAGCTTGAAACCTATGTAATAGGGTTTTCTGATACGCTGAATCTGACGGTGTGATTTTCATTAAAGTTCTTTGGCTTGTAGGGGATGTTTCCCCCCTCTTTCCAAAATCAGGTAAATTTTCTCAGGCTCGTAGCCTTTGATGAGTGATACTAAACTTAATAGAATTTATATATTTAGAATCAGCATTATAAGCCCATTCTTTTGATACATTTATTGACATCAAAATCCCGTTTTTTAAAGTTTTTACTGCTATTGAGCCATATCGCTTGTTTGTTTTTTTTTTTATTACGTATATGTTATTACGTATATGAGGGGATTCTCCCCTTAGTCAATACCACGCTCTTTACAGTAAAGTTAAAATTTTGTTTAAATCAAAAACCCCTGAATCACAAAGGCTTTAATTAGAATAGATAGCTCTTTTGAAAGCACTAAAAAAAAAACTGTAGCATAAAGAGCGAGGTATTGACTTGGGGGCGAACCCCCTCATATACGCAATAATTTCTGTTCGTTTTAAGTTCTGATGTTGCTTCTTATTTTCAGTTGAAAAAACTTGTTTTTTTAAGTTTAATTTCTGATCGTTTTTTAAATAATGCTGGGAATTCCTGTGCCCCCTTCATATAAATGTCCCTTACCCCAAGGAAACATCCTCCAAGGAAAGATTCTCCCGAGTAACCCCCTCCTCCAGCCCTCCCCCCCACTAGAAAAAAATCCTTCTTGAAAATGTCTGTATACTTCCCAATAACCAATACTATATGTAAACAATGGGCAAAGTTCATAACTTGCAGCCCTTCTCCTGAGAACTGTGGGGGATTAAGTCATCCTAAAAGACATATTTATTAGATTTTCAACTATGCTGAACAAAATGGTTATCTCAAATTTTTAATTGGGGGACTTCGGGAAAAAATGAGCGTGGGAGGGGCCAAATTGCCCTCCAATTTTTTTTGTCACTTAAAAAGGGCACTAGAACTTTTAATTTCAGTTGAAATGAGCCCTCTTATGATATTATAGGACTACTGGATCGATACGATCGCCCCGGAAAAAAAAAAAAAAAAAAAAAAAAAAAAAAAAAAAAAAAAAAAAAAAAAAAAAAAAAAAAAAAAAAAAAAAAAAAAAAAAAAAAAAAAACACGCATCCGTGATCTTTCTTCTGACAAAAAAAAAAATAAATACAAAATTCCACATTTTTGCAGATAGGAGCTTGAAACTTCTACAGCAGAGTTATCTGATACGCTGAATCCGATGGTGTAACTTTCATTAAAGTTCTATGACTTTTAGGGGGTTTTCTCCCCTTTTTTCAAAAATAAGTCATATTTTAATGGGTAAGACTAAACTTGAAGAAATTTATATATTTGAAATCAACATAAAAATCTGATTTATTTGACATATCTATTGGCATCAAAATTCTGTATTTTGGAGTTTTGGTTACTATTGAGCCGGGTCGCTCCTTACTTACAGTTCCACGAACTGTTTGATAGGTCTAGAGCTAAAATTTTAGGAAAACATAAATTGCCTCAGAGATATTAAATCGTAAAAAGAGGAAAATAATTATATTAATACATAAAAAATATTTTTTAGTTTGATATTAGGCAAGAGATGCTGAGGCGGTGGTGATGTGAGTGACTACCAAGTGAAGCTGCTTGATAAATATCCCTACCAAATACCCTGTTTTACTGATGCAACTAATCAGTTCATTGCAACCCATCCTAATTTTCAGGTCGTAATTTCAACTCAACTTTCAACTAGTTTTTCAAAACATCTCTGTCCAGGTAGGGATCAAATAATAAATAGAATAGAAAGCGTAAAAGAAAAGAATTCAAAATTTTATAAGCAGGTGGTCTCGACGTCATAACTTGGGCAGGGATGATGTGGGTTAAAAATTAATTATTATTATTATTATCATAGTGACCGAGATGATAGAATAAAACGTCTATCTGGTCGAGTGAGGGGGTGCTAAGTAATAAGGAAAAAAAGAAAATAAAGTAAAATAATCAATGTCATAATTATGACAATAATAAAAAATAACCAAAAAAGTATGTTACAAGTAGTGACTTTCATTGCCTATACTCAGACAAAAGCAAAAAATTCCCCATACAAGAGGGATAACATTAGGAAATTATATCTAAAGAGGTTGAGCGCGTATTAATCAATAAACAAAACCTGAAATTAATTAAAATTAACTATTACAAGTAACGTTTTTAGTAGGTAATATTGACGCCTAAACCCAGGCATAGACCGTATTATAAACTTCCCCATGCATAAGAAGAATAAACTATATGCGTCGTCCTGAACCGCAGATTTTAATTTATGATTCGATATGATCTTCGCTCCACCACAAATTATGGTGTCATTCTTTAGTTTTAACTCATACGGCGACAAATCAGCAATTTCAACTGAATTAAGAAATTGTGGTTTAAATTCAATTCTTCCTTCCTTCTCATTCTTCACAGACGATAACCTAACACGGTCCTTCATTCCATTGTAATTTTGATTTGTCTTCTAACCACAGATCTCATTGTAAATTATGGCATGAATTCAACTCTTCCTTCCTGTTTATCCTTCCACAATATCATAAATTTTATAGAATGTGTATTCTCCTGCTACTCGTAGTGATTCTTGCTATTGATTCTGTTTAACCCACATATTTCTTTTAAGGTCCAATATGATCCTTGCTGTCGCTTGTATTTTAACATAAGATTTCGTTGTCCGTTCTTTTAACCGCAGATTTTGTTGTCCATCATTTTCATTTGTGATCTATCGTGATTTTGTCGTATGTCTCCTAACCACAGATCTCGTTGTGATTCATTTTGTTGTTTATTACTTCTGACATTTTTTTCATGCCTTCTGTTTTAGCTGTTCTTATTCATTCCTCACCTTGTATTATTTGCATGACGTAGTAAATGCAAAAAACTCCATTTCCAGCCTTTTCCCAGTAATTTTCTTTTTGCTTAATTACGTTGTCATATAGTTCAGCAACAATCAGGCATGTTCCATTGCAAACACCCTCTGAAAGATCTAAATCTAAGTTACTCATTTATCGTGTTATTCTTTAGTTTCAGGTAATAGAATGGCTAATCAGCAATGTCAATTAAATTAAGAACTTCCTAACCACATATTTTTTTTGCCATCATTAACATTCGTGAATAGCTTTGACGCTTATTGTTGCATGTCTTCTAACCATAGATGTCGCTGTGCTTCATTTTGGTTCAACGTTACCTCAGAAATTTTTTTTTATGCCTTTTGCTTTAGCTGTTCAAATCCATTAATGATTTTCTATAATTTTGCATGACAATCAGGCATGTTCCATTGATATATACAAACTACGCATTTAGCGTATTTATCGTGTTAATTTTTAGCTATAGCTCATAAGGTGGCAAATAAGCAATATCAATTGAATTAAGAAATTCTGGCTTGAGTTGAATTATGTATTTATCGCGTTATTCTTTAGTTTTAAGTCATAGGGAGACAAATCAGCAATTTTAATTGAACTAAGAAATTCCTAACCGCAGATTTCGTTATCCATGTTTTTGACTTGTGAATCATTGTGACACTTATTGTCGCACTTCTACTAACCACATATCTCGTTGTTCTTCATTTTCCTTCATCGTTACTTCGGACATTTTGCCCATGTACTTTGTTTTATCTGTTAGGATTGTCTTCTAACCACATATTTCAGTCTGCAAAATTTTCGTTTGGAATTCTAGGTGATTCTCACCGTAGCTTGTTCCATGCCTTTTACTTTAGATGTTCGGAGTCATTCATCATCTTGCACAATGTCGCATGGGTCATAGATACCAAAAATGATTCCACCCCTGGGAAAAAAGGATATGATTTGCGCTTTAAATCGTAATATGAAGATCGATGAACATGACCTCATTTACAATTTTTTTTTTTACAAAACTAAGGTACTATACGACTTTCCTCAAACTTGTGATCTATCTAAATCGCTTTTAAAGGCCAGAAAACTCCAAGTTGCCAATTAAGAAAATATATGGAGCGCTTTAAAAAAAACTATATTTATTTTCTTAACATATTACATGAATAAAGGCACAATTGCTCGTTTAAAAAGAGTAGATGTATTACTGACAAGGGGTGAGGACCGTTCAATAAAAAGGAAAAGAAAAAAATAAAGCGAAATTAATAAATACAAGTAATATTATGAGCAGTTACTCTCTCGTCATCTGATTCTAGGGACAAATTATATTAGAAAGTTTCTCATTCATAGAGAGGATGAAATATAGACGTATGTCTACCTGACAAGTGTGTTCATTTAAAAAAAAAAGATGAGACTTCACAAGGCTTTCCGGAAAATAGTCCCCCTAATTGCACATTTTTATTTATGATTTAACGCTGTGAAAGGCTCTCCAACCTCCACAAATGACCATCTTCACAAGCCTGATCTGGAAAGGGGTGAGTTTACTTGCCTGGATTGTGCCACACCCCCCCGCAGCGGTAATTGAAGTTCGTATTTAGTTGAGCCATTTCCAATGAAAGAACATGCAGCATTTCTATCAAAATTGGCATAAACTATTCCAAAAAATGGTTCTTTAAACTCCATTGATATATCCATGGCACGTGTGGCGCAGCTGAGAGAGGCAGTCGTTCTGAAATAAATATTTTTCAGCTATCCTTCTGTTATAATAAATAAGTAATAATAATTTATTTCTTGCCAACTTACAACAGGGAAAAAAGTGCAGTAAAAAAAAGAAATAAATTGAAGAACCAAGCTACAGTCAACACACCAAACACAAGATAAGTAAACAAAACACAAATACGACGTTTAATTTTTTCACAGACCACACTGCCTTTCTTTACGAAACGAATAAGAGTTTCAAATAGGGATAAGGTCTTTATTAGATAGTAAAAAAAAAAAAAAACTGAATATTTTGAAGACATAGCTGGTCTCCATCATCAGCAGAAATACAGAAAGCAGTATTTCTGCTGATGATGGGAACCGACTGTGTCTTCGAAATATTCAGAACTTTTTGTTTTTGTTCTTTTCACTGTCTAATAAAAGACCTATCCCTATTTGAAACCCTTATTCGTTTTGTCAAAACACAAAATATTAAAAATGCAAGAAAATATCAAACTTTTTAGTAAAAAGGCCGATGAAACGTTTATTAGGACTATGAAGGATTAGCGCCTCATTAATGGAGATGTAAACGTGAATGTCCGAATTTGGTGAATGTCCGAAATACCTTTTTTTCTCTCCTTGGATTTAGTCAGTGTTACCAGTCAACTTTTTCAATTTAATGCAAGGTTTGATGATGACTTTAATGATAGGTTATGTTGGGTTAGGTTAGGTTAGGTTTTTAACCCATTGTGATATTTATAACCAAATTGACCTAACCTAATCTAACATAATCTAACCTAATTTAACTTTAACTTAAGGCGGCTCTAGACGGTCAACTATTTTGATCAAAAGTTTCCGTCAATCCATTGATGTGTGCTTCAATCAATATTCAATTGACCCTTCAATCAGCCTTTCAATTTCGGCCAAAACCTAATCTAACACCCTGCTCTTGATCAAAATGATTGAGTCATTCAAATCCCGTGATTTCTATCAATCACCGTTAACGCTTGACTCAGGCGTCAAAACAGGTTTCTAGACGATCAATCATGCTTGAGTCAATCAATTAACCGAAGCTTTTGATCAAAATGGTTGACCGTCAGGCACCAAATCGTGCATGGTATGTCAGATAAGTACGTGAAAGAGATTAGCGCAATTTACGGTAATAATATTGCTGTTGTTAAGGTGAAAAGCTAGGTAAGTAGTTAGTTCAGTGTAAGGGTTCATTTTCACGAAGATGGCAGCAGAACTCATGTTCATCTTCTGTCCGGGTTATAACTATCATTTCTTCAACAAAAGATGGATTTCTCCATCCGGCTCTACACTGGTCTCAAGGCACAGTTGAATTAGAGCTCATTATCAAGCTCAACAAGAAATGGATGAGAGATGGATGGACGGCTTACGTGGATGGATGACTTCCATCCAGCTCTTCTCCTCATGAAATTGGGGCCAAAGAAGGAATTAAGCAGGGCTGTGTCTTATCAACGTTTATACACATTATTTTAATGGAAGAATTTTTGCTTGGTGTGTGGGTTTTGATGGATAAGAAACCCTGCCAAGCTTACAATAAAAAATGTTTTTAAATGTGAGATAGATGTTAGGTTGCCAAAAATCGTGCTGGGTAAACGGAGAGAAAGAACGTCCTCGGAGAGGATGGGAAGACGCCGCCAGGAAAGATTTAAAGGAAACCCTAGACGGTCAATCATTTTGATCAAAAACTTCCGTCAATCAATTGATAAAAGCATGATTGACCGTCTAGGAAACGACTGAGTCATTCAAACTTTCTATCAATCATCGTCAACGCTTGACTCAAACATCAAACAGGTTCCAAGATGGTCAATACTACTATATACTAACAACTCATCGCAGCAACAAGCCGCCTGAGGCCAACACAGCTACGCACGCTCCTCCTCCACCCCAATCTATTCAAAGCCCTCCCTTTTTACACCCGCCCATGAAGTTCCCATTTCCTTTAAATCTTTCTTTATGACGTCCTCCCACCCCAGACGGGGACGACCTGCTTTCCGTTTAGCCCTAGATGGTTGGCCGAAAAGAACAATCTTTGGCAATCTGTCATCCTTCATCCGCACAACACGCCCTAACCACCTCAACCTTTCTTTCATTATAGACCTAGAAAGCGGTATTGAACCACATTTTTCGTGTAGCCTATTGTTTGAAATACGGTCAGTCAGCCGGGTACCCAGAACAATCCTTAAGCAATTTCTCTGGAAAACATCTAGCAAATCTTCATCCGCTTTTCGGAGCGTCCATGCTTCAGAGCCATATTTGACCACTGTCATCACTGTAGCTTCTAAGATTCTAATCTTGGTTTGCAGACTTATCTTCCTATTCTTCCAGACTTTTTTTTAACTGTGAAAAAACACCCTGAGCCTTGGCTATTCTATTTTTAACATCTTCACTGCTCCCACCATCTTTACTAATAATACTACCAAGGTAAGTGAAGCTGCC
Source organism: Artemia sinica (assembly GCA_027921565.1). Classification (NCBI taxonomy): domain Eukaryota; kingdom Metazoa; phylum Arthropoda; class Branchiopoda; order Anostraca; family Artemiidae; genus Artemia; species Artemia sinica. Next base: position 721,393 of record CM051271.1, on the reverse strand, counting down.
CACCTGATCAATCTTTTCATTACCCAACGTCACCTTTTCATCTTCACTTATTCCTAGCCTTAGTGACTTAGTCTTCCTAACACTAATTTTCAAACCAATACTAGCACCCTGAACTCGCAAAACCTCTAAAACTTCATTCATTTTGCTCACACTTTCATCTAGGATGCTTAAATCATCAGCATAATCCAAGTCTAGGAGACTTTTTCCTCCCCATTTGATTCCGTGGTCTCCCATTGCCTTTCCTGTGCTCCTTAAAACAAAGTCCATCAAAATAATCCATATAAAGGGGGATAGAACACAACCCTGCTTAACTCCTGATTTAATACAAAACCAGCTGCTAACCTCATTTCCTACCTTAACCGCAGCAGTGCTATTCTCGTACATAGCACTAATCACTTTATGTATTTGTCTGGTATACCATACAAGGATAAAACCTTTACTAAAGCTCCTCTATCAACAGAATCGAACGCTTGCTCATAATCTATAAAACTGAGGACCAAAGGTGTTTGAAAACTTAGGCACTTCTCAATTATTAACCTAAGAGTGAAAATTTGGTCAACACATCATCTACCTTTTCTAAAACCGCACTGCTCTTCTCTTAAAACTTTGTCTACAGCATCTCTCAGTTTAAAAAGTATCATATTACTAAGCAATTTGCTACCTACAGAGACCAGACTAATGCCTCGATAATTACCACACTCACTTTTATCACCTTTCTTATAAAGTGGCTTAATTAAGGTTTTCCTAAAATCGTTAGGTACTTTCCCTTTTTCAAAAATCATATTCATAATCTTCAATAACTTATTTCTAACCTCAGAGCCACCATATTTAAGAAACTCATTTACTACCCTATCAGCACCTGGAGCCTTATTATTCTTTAACCTTTTAGTACTGTTGCTAATTCCTCCTCACAAAACAAATCTTCCTTCACATCCAAGGTATCACAAACTTTTTCATTTTCCTCTATATTTTTTCCTGCAACTCTATCTCGGTTAAGCAAGTTCTCAAATGTTCGGCCCCCATCTCGCTTTAGCTTTTTCCTTATCGCTAATTGTCACCCCATTCCTATCTTTAACTGGGACAATTAACGCAAACTTGAGTTAATTAAGTAAATCACACTAGTTTAGACTACGATAGGGGGTCGCCCCCTGGATCCGCCACTGCTCCTGATACCTTATATTTAAAACCATTGGATATCTTAAGATTCGTAAGGGTGAAATAAGCAAAAAAAAAAAAAAAAAAAAAAAAAAAATCCTACTCAGTATTTCTAGTTGTTCCTTTTCATAATTTTAAACTTAAAAGTACTTTTCTTGAATATTCTTTGCTATTCTCTATTTGTTCATGTCCACCAAACTTATTAGCCATTCATCAGTTATGATGCATTTAATTGTTCGTATTGGAAATCTTTATACAATAAGCTCTTTTTGTCACAGGATGTAAATTCATATTGAAATTCTAATTTTCAAAACAACACTAAACAATAGTAATAATAATAATAATGATAAATAAAATCCAAACAATAATAAAGATGATCAATATGATTGAAATAAAAATGATATTACAATAGATTGGATTTCAATTAAATTTCAATAAATCTGAAATGAAATAAAAATATTATTAAAATAACAATATAAAATAGAATCGAAATAAATATTAATTACACTAAATAACCGAAATAAACTTTAGCAGTACCGCCGTGAGCTTTCCAAAACAACCTAATTCGTTTTAAGCTTCATTTCACTACTGCTGCATCTAATTCTGTGGAAATTTAACCACAAATTTCCATAATTGATCTAGTTACTATTACTGCTTCTCTAGAACAAGACTTTCTTTAGCATAATGTTAATAGACACTTGGATAATTATTAATAATCTTTTTCAGGAGTATCACGTTTTTCCCAAGAATTTTATCTCTCTTATGAAGCTTAATCAAAACCCTTTCAACACCAGTGCATACAATTCTGAGAGAATTTTAACCACACTTTTGAATCACAGAATTAGATTAATTTACTTTCACAAGCCACAGTTGGCGTTATTCTCTGACCTGCCCTTTTATTCTTTCTCACTATTATTCAAATTTGGCGCGAAATTAATTACTTAAATTAAAAAAGTAACCTCTTTACTTTAACCGTTATTTCTGCTAACCCATTTTAAATTGGTTCTGTGACATATAGAAAGACTTGAGAAACTCTGAATAAAAAAAAAAACTACTGAATATAGTTAATTGAAAAAAACGTACAATATCTTTACTGTTATTGTCAAAGACTAACTTAATTGTGTAAGCATTGACATCTTCAAGGTTGATAAGCCGCTTGACGGCCATTTTACCTCAGCTTTGGCGCTTTAGACCGCGTTTTTTATTTCACCAAAATATAAACATTTGGGTGAAAAACCCAAAATGTAACAGTCAATTGAAATTTGGGTTTCATTTATGGTATGTCAATATCAGGCCTATTAAAAGTATAACGCATGAGGGATAGAGAACTTTGAGTGGTAGCCTATATTTTAATCAAGTCCAACAATGAAACAGAGCAATGTAATAGGGAACGTATAGGGAACGTAAGATCTTTTGTATCTCTATGGAGACTTTGATTGGGTTACAACAAAGATTTTAGTTGAAGCCAAAAGTGGGAGACATGGTGCAAAGGGACAAAAATTACTAGTAAGAAATGAATTTGTTTACACAGCCGAATTAGTAAAACTTAAGTACATTTTTGTTCTTCTTTCTTCAAGGGCAACACGATTGGCTCAGAAAATATGGGAGATTTGAGGGGACTTATGGTTCATAATTTATAACTTCTTATTGATCGATTATCCGACGCGTCTCTTCTATTAAGGAACTCTACATAAGACTTTTCCTTCATTATTTACTAATTTTTATTGATTTCTTTTCCACTGCCTCTCTCCTGTCAGACAATGCCTCACAGATGCTCGAAGCAGGGACGGATCCAGGATTTTTTTAGGAGGGGGGGGGGAGGCCAAATAGTTTGATCCAATAAAAATATTTTTAGGGGGACGCAAAATAGGTTGATCCGATAAACTTGCGTTAGGATCAAGTTTAGTTAACACAAACTTGAGTTAATTAAGTAAATTACACTACTTTAGACTACGCTAGGGGTGGGGGGGGGGCCCCTCGCCCCCCTGGATCCGCCACTGGCTTGGAAAACCTTAAAGGGAGTATAGAGAAAACGAACTTTCCAAGAAATATTCTTGATTCTCGTTAAAAAAAAAAAAAAAAAAAAAAAAAAAAAAAAAAAAAAAAAAAAAAAAAAAAAAAAAAAAAAAAAAAAAAAAAAAAAAAAAAAAAAAAAAACGACAGGACCTTTAAGGTTAGCTGCCAAAAAGGCAAAAACAGCATTAAAAACATATTCTTGATTTTAATGCACCTGAATGAATTGCCTCGTTTCGTGTTGTTTTATCTATCAGTCCTGGTTGGACTTCGCTGAAGTATGAATTCTGGGACTGTTTAACTTTCAAACAGTTCGTGGTAACGAACTATAAGTAAGGAGCGATACGGCTCAATAACCGAAACGCTAATAAACAGAGTCTTGACAACAATGGATACATCAAAAGAATCGAGTTTTAATGCTTATTCAAAATATACAAAATTTATCAAGTTTACTGTCACCCATTAAAAGTTACGAGCCTGGGAAAATTTGTCTAGTTTTTAAAAAGGGGGGGGGGAACACTCCATAACATCAAGTGACCTAAATGAAGATCAAACCATCAGATTCAGCATATCAGCGAGGGGCTAATAACAGACCGTCGCAGGTGTCCCTACCTTCGTGCCTCCGGCTGTGCCTCCGTGCCTCCGGCACACCTGAAACAGCGTGTTCCTGGAAGCGAAAGAACACAGTTTTATCTTTGGCTTATGGAAAGCGTACGGCGCGTTTTTTACGACGGCAAACTTTCTCCTCTTGAGAGGTTATCTTTATTTGGTCGTGTTGTTTACTACGTTCGACATTGGAGATCCTGGGTCCTAAAAAGTGGACATTATGCTTTGAACGAGAATTTTATTACAACAAACCTTTACCATTGCCTAGAGATAAATATGCATTCCCTAGTGCTTCTCATTCGTCGACTCAAACGGCTTGGGCTCGAACGTCTTTTCAAACTCTCCGACATGAATAGCCAACCGTGTGAAGATTTTTTTAGGAAGATGCGGTCTCAAACCAGCACTTACAGTACTGTAATAAACTTTTCGTTCCTCCAACTTCTACATCGAATTCGTCGATATGAAAGTATAACGGATTTTGAAGCTCAATATTCTAATGAACAGTTGTCCTTGCCCAAGGCCAAGCGAGTTAGATCCATTGGTGTTGTGTCTGTCAGTTCCGATTTTTCTTTGCCCGGGGACGATTAAATCAAGCTCGAGCTAGGGCGAGCTCGTATTGAAAGCCAGCGAATAATGAAAGCCTTGATACCCGACGACGTACTTTCTGCTTTCGGTCACCAAGTACCGAATATTCGTCTTTCTGTACTTCACGACAGTGACTCAGACGATGACTCAGAGGAAAATACTCTGTCCGATAAGCAGGAAAAGGCTTCCGCGACTGACACTGAATCGGGCTTGGAAAGTGACGGCATCTTTGAAGATTTGCCAGTGATTGCTCACTGTGTGAAACACCAAGTTGAGAAAAATTGGGTTAGTGAGCCTGTGATGAACATGAAGAATTCTAGGTTTTGTCTTGTCAAGACTTCTGACGGCTCCATAACACCAATAAAAAATCCACGCTGTTGTGGCTTCTGAGGGAAAGCTCTGAGAAGCTAAGTAGTGACCGATTAAAACGAGTGATGGTCCAGGGCCGACGAGTAGGACTACGTGAGTCACCACAAACCAATGCAGAGGTCGGTGTGAAATTGGAATTGCGTATCGGTGAATGGTGCGTTTACAGACCGGTTGGCAGAGGAAAGAGAGTATTAGTTGGGTGGGTCATACAGTTTGGCTACTTGTCTGGGCGAAGATGCCACTCTGTTGACACGCAGAATATGGCGATGCCGTTCCATGACGACATAGGAATTTTGTGCCAGTGGTTCCGGCTGAATGCTGATCTCACATTAACTGCCGCATTGGTAGACCAGGGTTACTGTGACTCCAGCCTGTATATCATGCATTCAGCACAACCCGTTTCTATGGAAATCGGCACCAACATTGTCTTTGGTTTTGACTCAGACGTCTTCACAAAGCTGAATTCATTTATCCAGAAGAAAGGGTTCCACTTTTTTGATGTCTCGTCAGCATCGCAATCATCATGTAAAAATCGCACCTAAACCCAAAACTGACCTCAAGACAATAACCACCACCATCGCCATGTTCTGTGTGTCAACAGAAGGAATTTTGTTTAACATTTTTCAGAGGTAGTTGTTATTTTTTTTCCCTCCCCTCCTCCTCTCCACTCGGTGATATTTTAATACAAAAACATATAAATCTTACAACTTTATACATTATCACATCACCTAAACTTCAAAAAAAAAAAAAATTATTATATACCAGTCAATGTATTAGTGGACATGAAGGCACACTACCATTTGACTTTTTTCTTGCCAAATATCTATCGCTCCCCCCGTTCCAGGGTGTCCTTCCCCCTCTAGGAGACGCTTTTCCGGTGGCATTTTACTTCAATTTCTTTAAAATTCATATCCTTCAATTTTCACTAATACGAATTCGAATTTTAAAGGTGGTCTTCCAAAAGGCTTACTCTTACATCTTTAAAATCTACAGCTCAGTAGAAGACTTAGTAGTAGAAGACTTAGTGTTTATACTTGTGCTAACCGAGCTTAGTTTGATTTACTGAAGCTGATTTGTCCAGTTTCGTAGGGTTGTCATTTGAGCTGTGATTATCGAAATGATTACTGAAATGTACCAATAAATATCTGAGAAACTAGTTATTTTTTTTAGTTGGTTGCTTTACTTAGCGCTTTTTACTAATAACTCGGTAGTAACAGTTTTTCTGACAGTTGCTTTACAGTTTTCTCTTCAAATACCCAAAGGCCTGGGTTTAATACCAAGAAAGTTGGATTCTAAGTACATTCGGGAAAAAGAGATATGTGTTTCTTCCGGATTCTTTCGTGTCAAAGCAGCAGATTCCTTCTTTTTTTTTTTTAGTACAATTAAGAATCCGAGATCCAAGGGTGCGTCTTGGCACAGCCACTAAACAGAAAAGCAGGTATGATAAAAGGGAAAGGGACGTGTGAAGACGTGATAAAAGGCAACTTTTACCGCTGGCCAAGCCATATTGAATAGGGCTGCGAAGCGTGACGTCAATTCTTGGGCGGGAAATTCAAATAACGATGAAACGTGGATGCGTAGACACGTTTTTTCGGAACTTTGGCGAACTGTTTTGGCCTAAAATATTTGTCGTAGATCCTACTTTTCCACCAGAACGTTTTCACGTCAAAATAATACTAGGAATATTGACAATCAGTTGTTAGTTACAACTAGAAACCACGTTTCACGGTACTTTGAATTTCGCACCTTGCTTTTTACATCATCAACGCGCAGCCCAATGTTGTATAACTCAAAAACCGTGTTCCGGGATTTTTTTTTTTGAAATTTCGGGATTTTTTTTGAAGAAAAATCGGAATTTTATTTTTGAGCTGGTGGCAACGCTGCATGTGTAATAGGAAAAAGTGACACCATCAGTGCCATCGTAGGGTTACCTAGTTTTTGTATGGATATCAACAAGTTGCAGTCCTCTGTTCTTCTTCTTTAGGTACATATCAGTTGTTTTCAGTCTTGGGGGTTCTTTTCCTTGCCAAATAAACCCATAAATGATTTTTTTTCCAAGTTTTAAAAGATCGCTTTTGAAGGTGCTGAAATATTCGACAGATACCGAATAACAGGCAAGCTGTATGTATTTACATATTGCGCCCTTTGGAATATTTTATAAGTTTCCCTCCCTGTCCATTTTTAATGCCTCCGGAGTCATGCCTCCGGCGTGCCTCATGCCTCCAGGTGTCCCTCAAAATGCCCAGTTGTTAACCCCTCGCACATCAGAGAACTACTGTAGAGGTTTCAAGCTCCTATTTACAAAAGTACAAAAGAATTATTTTGCCAGAGCCAAAATCACGGATGCGTGTTTATTTGTTTTGTTGGTTTGTTTGTTTGTTTTTCCCAGGGATGATCGTATTGAACCAGTGATCCTAGAAGACTGGGAGAGGGATTATTTGACCGGAAATCAAAAGATCTAGTGCTCTTTTTAAGTAACCAAAAATATTGGAGGGAAACTAGTTCCCCACCCACTCCCTTTTTCCCGAAGTAGTCCCGATCAAAATTTCAAGATATCCATTTTGTTCAGCATAGTCGAAAGATCTAATAGCTATGTATTTGAGGATGACTTGACCCCTCACAGCCCTTGGGGGAAGGGCCACAAGCTATGAACTTTACCCATTGTTTACATATAGTATTTGCTGTTGGGAAGAAAACCGATATTTTTTGGAGGGGGGATTTTTTTCTGGCGCTTGGGGGCGGGGGTCATGTGGGAGGATCTTTCCTAGGAGGAATTTTTCGTGGCGAAGAGGATTTTCCATGGATGGGGAGTTGGATTTTCTGGCATTATTTAAAAATGATTAGAAATTAAATAAAAATCAAGTTTTGTCTTCAACTGGAAGTAAGGAGCAACATTAAAACTTAAAAGGAACAGAAATTATTGCATATAAGACGGGGATTGCTCCCTCCTCAATACCTCGCTCTTTACGCTAAAGTTTTTCTTAGAACTTATAGAAAAGCTTATTATTCTAATTAAACGGCCCCTGTGTATCAAGAACCATTTTAAATAACTGGAACAAAGAGTCAAATTTTAGCGTAAAGAACGAGGTTTTTAAGGAGGTGGCAGCCCCCCAATATACATAATAATTTCTGTTTGTTTTAAGTTTTAATATGGCTGCCCCCTCCTTAACGCTTCACTCTTTACGCTAAAGTTTGACTCTGTCTCACAACTTTATTTTTTAAAACAATAAAAAAAACTTTAGCATTAAGAGCGAAGCGTTGAGGAGGGGACAGCCCCTCCCATATACAGAATAATTTCTGTTAGTTTTAATGTCGCTCATTACTTTCAGTTTGAAAAAAAACTTGTTTTTTTTTATTTAATAATACAGAGGCAGTGTCGTCTTCGTCATAATTACATTATTTGATTCTCGTTCTCTTAACTTAACGCTGTATTCTTTTATTTCGATCAAATTTTCGGTTAAATTAAAAGGTTCGAAAACAGAAAGGGTTTTAGAAGAAAATAAAATTACCTGTTGGTAAATATCGCATCAGATAGGGTATCTAACTGTGTCACTGTACCATTTAACACAGCTTCGGAGGGTAGTCCCTCGTCCAAGTAATTTGTGTTAATACCCCGCACGGCATAATTTGATTGCGACTGAATCAGTGGAGCAAGCGCTAATAACGTTGATATAACAATCTACAACAAAATAGTTGGCTAATTATCCTGTGTAATTGCACAAATAAGAAAATGAACAAAATCAGAAAAAAAGGAAAAGGAACAAGTCCCAAAAAAGGAACAGAAGAAGAAAAATGAAGCAAAACGTGAAATGAACAATTAAAAAGCTGAAAAAAACAACGTGATCCCATATTGCACTTAATATTAAAAAAAAAAAAAAAAAAAAAAAAACAATTGTCCCATGTATCCAGAAAATTAAATTTGATACTATTCGAAGTTTTAGCATTTGGAGTGCAATAAAAAAGGAGAAAAAAAAATCAGATTGTTCTTGCTAATATCTGGAAAAATTAAAATTTTAAGACTAAAAATGTGCCTATTTTAATTTTCATAAGTGTAAAAGTAAAAATAATCCTTTTTGCTGCCAAGAAAAGGACAAAAATAGAAGGGTGGCGGAGTCATGACATAGAAATGAATAGCTAGAAAATAGGCCTTTACTACCTAAACTCCATCATTAGCCTAAAACAACTTTGGACAGGAAGAAAATTTTGTTAAACATGAAGGTTTTCCTTTTTCTTACTATATTTCGTTTGTTGAAAACCTTTCAGGTCATTTCATACTACATCCTAATTGACCATTTCACACTTTCATAGCAACATCGAGACCACGCCAACCTTTACTTCAAACGACCAATAGTGGGAGCATCACTTACAGGTGATGAAAGTTATAGGCTACCTGTAAATGAGTATGTCATTTTCTCTGAGGGTTTGATATTTCTGCTTTGAGAGTAGAGATGGGGGTGCTACTCCGATCAGCACACCATATATGGGCATAGCCTCCCTAGGGAGAACGATTGCGTAATCGGTCAATGACCTCTTTCTCCAGGTGTGTTTTTGGCACGCCCTCAGCGAATGTTGTTGTTATTGTTTTGAACAGAGTAATTAGAGAGAACACGTGGTTAATGGGGTCAATGTTGTTGTCGTTCGAAGCAAAGTTAATGACATTTCCTTCCTGTTCGAGGCAGATGTTATGATCCGGAAATAGTATGTGTTATTGTTATTCGAGCCAGATGTTATGAGGTTCCCGGAAACAGTTAATGACATTTCCTTCCTGTTCGAGGCGGATGTTATGATCCGGAAATAGTATTTGTTATTGTTTCCGAGCCAAATGTTACGAGTTCCCGGGAAAACAGTTAATTAATGTCTGACAGATGACGTCAAGTTAATTAATGTCCTTGCATTTCCAAAGAGAAATGTTTCCGAGAAACAGTTAGATCACACATGATGTCATGTTTATTTGAATTGTCTTCGGCGCGAAGTTTATTAATGTCTGGAGTTCTTCCAGAAGAATCGTTTCCGAGCAAATGTTTTGATCTTAGCGCGCGAAAAGGTTTCCAAATAATTGAAATAAGCCAGCGCAGGGATGCCAAACAAAAGGAACACGCTGAATTACGTTTAGGGATTATTTGGGCGAAACTGTTTTAGACAGGTTATGGAACTATTTCGGCGAAACAGATAGAGACATTTTAAAAGTTGATTTTTGAAGAGATTTTAGAAGAGAAATTAATGGTGAAAACTCTATGGTCGTTATAATACACAAGTTTCATTTGAACAGTGTTGTGAGGTCCTCTACCCCAACCCCAAAGGGTTCCGATCCTCCTACCCTAACCCCGAAGGAAGCCCCCGGTCCTCAAAGGTTCACTGGGCTTCCAAAGGGTCCCCGACGCCCCCAAAGGCCCTCCTAGACCCCCAAAGGCCCTCCCCGGGCCCCAAAGGCCCATCGAGCTTCCAAAAGACCACCGGGTCCCAAAGGCCATCACCCGGCCCCCAAATGTCCCCCAGGCTCCCAACTGGCCCCCCGGACCCCCAAGACCCCCCCTGGTCCCCAAAGATCCACCAGGCTCCCAAAGGACCAATCGGTCCTCAAGGGCCTCCAGACCCCACAAAGGCTCTCTCCGGGCTCCCAAAGGACCACCCAGCCCTTGGTTTAGTTTTAGTTAAAAGTATAGAGTGTTTTAGCTTAGAGTCATAACTTAGAGTTTTTCTTGAAGTTCTAGTTTAGTGTAATTTTAGTTAAGAGTTTGATGTTTTACCTTTGAGTTTCAGTTAGAGTTTTAGTTTGGTTTACATGTAGTTAAGAGTTTGTAGTTTTAGCTTAGAGTCTTAGCTTAGAGTTTTAGTTTAGTTTAGTTTTAGTTAATAGTTTAGAGTTTTACCTTAGAGTCTTAGCTTAGAGTTCTAGTTAGAGTGGAAGTTCAGTTTAGTTACAGTTAAGAATTTAGAGTTTTAGCTTAGAGTCATAGCCTAGAGTTTTACTTAAAGTTATAGTTTGACTAAGTTTTAGTTAAGAGTTTTGAGTTTTAGCTTAGAGTCTTAGCTTAGAGTTTTTTTGTTAGAGTTCTAGTCTAGTTTAATTTTAGTTAAGAGTTTGATGTTTTACCATTGAGTTTCAGTTAGAGTTCTAGTTTAGTTTAGTTTTAGTTAAGAGTTTAGAGTTTTTAGCTTAGAGTTTTTGTTGAAGTTCTAGTTTAGTTTAGTTTTTTAGTTAATAGTTTAGAGTTTTAGCTTAGAGTCTTAGCTTAGAGTTTTTGTTAGGGTTCTAGTTTAGTTTAATTTTAGTTTAGAGTTTGATGTTTTACCTTTGAGTTTCAGTTAGAGTTCTAGTTTAGTTTAGTTTTAGTTAAGAATTTAGAGTTTTTAGCTTAGAGTCGTAGCTTAGAGTTTTTGTTGAAGTTCTAGTTTAGTTTAGTTTTAGTTAATAGTTTTGAGTTATAGCTTAGAGTCTTAGCTTAGAGTTTTTGTTAGAGTTCTAGTTTAGTTTAATTCTATTTTAGAGTTTAGAGTTTTAGCTTAGTCTTAGCTTAGAGTTTTTTTTGTTAGAGTTCTAGTTTAGTTTAATTTTAGTTAAGAGTTTAATTTTTTTACCTTTGAGTTTCAGTTAGAGTTTTAGTTTAGTTTTAGTTAAGAGTTTGGTGTTTTACCTTAGAGTTTTAATTTGAGTTCTAGTTTAGTCTAGTTTTAGTTAAGATTTTAGAATTTTAGCTTAGAGTTTTTTTTTGTTAGAGCTCTAGTTTAGTTTAATTTTAGCTAAGAGTCTGATTTTTTTACCTCTGAGTTTCAGTTAAAGTTCTAGTTTAGTTTTAGTTACGAGTTTGATGTTTTACCTTAATGTCTTAGCTTAGAGTTTTTAGTTAGAGTTCTAGTTTAGTTTACATGTAGTTAAGAGTTTAGAGTTTTATCTTAGAGACCTAGCTTAGAGTTTTAGTTTAGTTTAGTTTTAGTTAAGATTTTAGAGTTTTAGCTTAGAGTCTTAGCTTAGAGTTTTTGTTATAGTTCTAGTTTAGTTTAGTTTAGTTTTAGTTAAGAGTTTAGAGTTTTAGCCTAGAGTCTTATCTCAGAGTTTTTTGTTAGAGTTCTAGTTTAGTTTTAGTTAAGAGTTTAGAATTCTAGCTTAGAGTCTTAGCTTAGAGTTTTATGTTAGAGTTCTAGTTTATTTTAGTTTTAGTTAAGAGCTTGGAGTTTTTAGCTGAGAGTCATAACTTAGAGTTTTTATTGAAGTTCTACTTTAGTTTAGTTTTAGTTAATAGTTTAGAGTTTTAGCTTAGAGTCTTAGCTTAGAGTTTTCGTTAGAGTTGAAGTATAGTTTAGTAATAGTTAAGAGTTTGGAGTTTTAGCATAGAGTCTTAGCTTAGAGTTTTTGTTAGAGTTCTAGTTTAGTTTACATGTAGTTAAGAGTTTAGAGTTTTATCTTAGAGACCTAGCTTAGAGTTTTAGTTTAGTTTAGTTTTAGTTATGATTTTAGAGTTTTAGCTTAGAGTCTTAGCAGAGAGTTTTTGTTAGAGTTCTAGTTTAGTTTAGTTTTAGTTAAGAGTTTAGAGTTTTAGCCTAGAGTCTTATCTCAGAGTTTTTGTTAGAGTTCTAGTTTAGTTTTAGTTAAGAGTTTAGAATTCTAGCTTAGAGTCTTAGCTTAGAGTTTTTATGTTATAGTTCTAGTTTATTTTAGTTTTAGTTAAGAGCTTGGAGTTTTTAGCTGAGAGTCATAACTTCGAGTTTTTATTGAAGTTCTACTTTAGTTTAGTTTTAGTTAATAGTTTAGAGTTTTAGCTTAGAGTCTTAGCTTAGAGTTTTTGTTAGAGTTGAAGTATAGTTTAGTAATAGTTAAGAGTTTGGAGTTTTAGCATAGAGTCTTAGCTTAGAGTTTTTGTTAGAGTTCTAGTTTAGTTTACATATAGTTAAGAGTTTGGAGTTTTACCTTAGAGACCTAGCTTAGAATTTTAGTTTAGTTTAGTTTTAGTTAAGAGTTTAGAGTTTTTTAGCTTAGAGTCTTAGTTTAGAGTTTTTGTTAGAGTTCTAGTTTAGTTTAGTTTTAGTTAAGTGTTTGGAGTTTTACCTTAGAGTTTTTGTTGAAGTTCTAGTTTAGTTTAGTTTTAGATAAGAGTTTATAATTTTAGCTTAGAGTCATAGCTTAGAGTTTTTTGTTAGAGTTCTAGTTTATTTTAGTTTTAGTTAAGAGTTTAGAGTTTTTAGCTGAGAGTCATAGCCTAGAGTTTTTTCGAAGTTCTAGTTTAGTTTAGTTTTAGTTAAGAGTTTAGAGTTTTAGCTTAGAGTCTTAGCTTAGATTTTTTATTGAAGTTCTAGTTTAGTTTAGTATTAGTTAAGAGCTTAGAGTTTTTAGCTTAGAGTCTTAGCTTAGAGTTTTTGTTAGAGTTCTAGTTCACTTTAGATATAGTTAAGACTTTGGAGTTTTACCCTAGGGACTTAGCTTAGAGTTTTTGTTAGAGTTGAAGTTTAGTTTAGTAATAGTTAAGAGTTTAGAGTTTTAGCATAGAGTCTTAGCTTAGAGTTTTTGTTAGAGTTCTTGTTTAGTTTACATATAGTTAAGAGTTTGGAGTTTTACCTTAGAGACCTAGCTTAGAATTTTAGTTTAGTTTAGTAATAGTTAAGAGTTTAGAATTTTAGCTTGGAGTCTTAGCTTAGAGTTTTCGTTAGAGTTCTTGTTTAGTTTACATATAGTTAATAGTTTAGAGTTTTACCTTAGAGACCTAGCTTAGAGTTCTAGTTTAGTTTAGTTATAGTTAAGAGTTTAGAATTTTAGCTTGGAGTCTTAGCTTATAGTTTTTGTTAGAGTTCTAGTTTAGTTTAGTTATAGTTAAGAGTTTGGTGTTTTACCATAGAGACTTAGCTTAGAGTTTTAGTTTAGTTTAGTTTTAGTTAAGATTTTATAGTTTTAGCTTAGAGTCTTAGCAGAGAGTTTTTGTTAGAGTTCTAGTTTAGTTTAGTTTTAGTTAAGAGTTTAGAGTTTTAGCCTAGAGTCTTATCTCAGAGTTTTTGTTATAGTTCTAGTTTAGTTTAGTTTTAGTTAAGAGTTTAGTGTTTTAAGCTTAGAGTCTTAGTTTAAAGTTTTTTGTTGAAGTTCTAGTTTAGTTTAGAGTTTTAGCTTAGACTTAGAGTTTTAACTAGAGTTCTAGTTTAGTCCAGTTTTAGTTAAGAGTTTAGAGTTTTAGCTTAGAGTCTTAGCTTAGTGTTTTTGTTAGAGTTCTAGTTTAGTATAGTTTTAGTTAAGAGTTTAGAGTTTTAGCTTAGAGTCATAGCTTAGAGTTTATGTTATAGTTCTAGTTTAGTTTAGTTATAGTTAAGAGTTTGGTGTTTTACCCTAGAGACTTAGCTTAGAGTTTTAGTCTAGTTTAGTTTTACTTAAGAGTTTAGAGTTTTAGCTTAGGGTCTCAGCTTAGAGTTTTTTGCTAGAGTTCTAGTTTAGTTTAGTTTTAGTTAAGAGTTTAGTGTTTTTAGCTTAGAGTCTTAGTTTAGAGTTTTTGTTGAAGTTTAGTTTAGTTTTGGTTTAGAGTTTTAGCTTAGACTTAGAGTTTTAATTAGAGTTCTAGTTTAGTTTAGTTAGCTATGAGTTTAGAGTTTTAGCTTAGAGTCATAGCTTAGAGTTTTTGTTAGAGTTCTAGTTTAGTTTAGTTTTAGTTAAGAGTTTAGAGTTTTACCATAGAGTCTTAGCTTAGAGTTTTAGTTAGAGTTGAAATTTAGTTTAGTTACTTTTATGAATTTAGAGTTTTAGCTTAGAGTCGTAGCTTAGAGTTTTACTTTAAGTTATAGTTTGGTTAAGTTTTAGTTAAGAGTTTCGAGTTTTAGATGAGTCTTAGCTTAGAGTTTTGCTAGAGTTCTAGTTTAGTTTAATTTTAGTTAAGAGTTTAGAGTTTTAGCTTAGAGTCCTAGCTTAGAGTTTTTGTTAGAGTTCTAGTTTAGTTTAATTATAGTTAAGAATTTGATATTTCACCTTTGAGTTTCACTTAGAGTTATAGTTTAGTTTACTTTGAGTTTAGCGTTTTATCTTGGAGTCTTAGCTTAGAGTTTTAGTTAGAGTTCTAGTTTCGTTTAGTTTTAGTTAAGAGTTTAGAATTTTAGCTTAGAGTCTTAGCTCAGAGTTTTTGTTAGAGTCCTAGTTTATTTTTTAGTTTTAGTTAATAGTTTAGAGTTTTACATTTGAGTTTCAGTTAGAGTTCTAGTTTAGTTTAGTTTTAGTTAAGAGTTTAGAGTTTTACCATAGAGTCTTAGCTTAGAGTTTTAGTTAGAGTTGAAGTTTAGTTTAGTTACTTTTATGAATTTAGAGTTTTAGCTTAGAGTCGTAGCTTAGAGTTTTACTTTAAGTTATAGTTTGGTTAAGTTTTAGTTAAGAGTTTCGAGTTTTAGATGAGTCTTAGCTTAGAGTTTTGCTAGAGTTTCTAGTTTAGTTTAATTTTAGTTAAGAGTTTAGAGTTTTAGCTTAGAGTCCTAGCTTAGAGTTTTTGTTAGAGTTCTAGTTTAGTTTAATTATAGTTAAGAATTTGATATTTTACCTTTGAGTTTCACTTAGAGTTATAGTTTAGTTTACTTTTAGTTAAGCGTTTTATCTTGGAGTCTTAGCTTAGAGTTTTAGTTAGAGTTCTAGTTTCGTTTAGTTTTAGTTAAGAGTTTAGAATTTTAGCTTAGAGTCTTAGCTCAGAGTTTTTGTTAGAGTCCTAGTTTATTTTAGTTTTAGTTAATAGTTTAGAGTTTTACATTTGAGTTTCAGTTAGAGTTCTAGTTTAGTTTAGTTTTAGTTAAGAGTTTAGAGTTTTTTAGCTTAGAGTCTTAGCTTAGAGTTTTTGTTGAAGTTCTAGTTTAGTTTAGTTTTAGTTAATGGCTTAGAGTTTTTGTTAGAGTTCTAGTTTAGTTTAATTTTATTTAAGAGTTTAGAGTTTTAGCTTAGAGTTTTTTTGTTAGAGTTCTAGTTTAGTTTAATTTTAGTCAAGAGTTTTATTTTTACCTTTGAGCTTCAATTAGAGTTCTAGTTTAGTTTTAGTTAAGAGTTTGGTGTTTTACCTTAGAGTTTCAGTTAGAGTTCTAGTTTAGTTTTAGTTAAGAGTTTGGTGTTTTACCTTATAGTCTTAGCTTAGAGTTT
This sequence comes from Artemia sinica, assembly GCA_027921565.1. Lineage (NCBI taxonomy): Eukaryota > Metazoa > Arthropoda > Branchiopoda > Anostraca > Artemiidae > Artemia > Artemia sinica. The sequence goes on along the minus strand of CM051271.1, from coordinate 705,585 downwards.
TTTTTTGTTGGGGTTCTAGTTTAGTTTAATTTTAGTTAAGAGTTTGATTTTGTACCTCTGAGTTTCAGTTAGAGTTCTAGTTTAGTTTTAGTTAAGAGTTTGATGTTTTACCATAGGGTCTTAGCTTAGAGTTTTTAGTTAGAGTTCTAGTTTACTTTAGTTTTGGTTAAGAATTTAGAATTTCAGCTTAGAGTCTTAGCTTAGAGTTTTTTTAGAGTTCTAGTTTATTTTAGTTTTAGTTAAGAGTTTAGTTTTTACCATAGAGTCTTAGCTTAGAGTTTTGTTAAAGTTTTAGTTTATTTTAGTTTTAGTTAATAGTTTAGAGTTTTAGCTTAGAGTCTTAGCTTAGAGTTTTTGTTAGAGTTGAAGTTTAGTAGTAATAGTTAAGAGTTTGGTGTTTTACCATAGAGTCATAGCTTAGAGTTTTAGTTAGAGTTCTAGTTTAGTTTAGTTTTAGTTGAGAGTTTAGAATTTTAGCTTAGACTCTTAGCTTAGAGTTTTTGTTTGATTTCTAGTTTAGTTTAGTTTTAGTCAAGAGTTTAGAGTTTTTAGCTTAGATTCATAGCTTAGAGTTTTTGTTGAAGCTATAGTTTAGTTTAGTTTTAGTTAAGAGTTTATAGTTTTAGCTTAGATTCTTAGCTTAGAGTTTTTGTTAGAGTTTTAGTTTAGTTTAGTTTTAGTTAAGAGTTTAGAGTTTTAGCTTAGAGTATTAGCTTAGAGTTATAGTTAGAGTTGAAGTTTAGCTTAGTTATAGTTAAGAATTTAGAGTTTTTAGCTTAGAGTCGTAGTTTAGAGTTTTTGTTATAGTTCTAGTTTAGTTTAGTTACGAGTTTAGAGTTTTATCATAGAGTCATAGGTTAGAGTTTTTGTTGAAGTTGAAGTTTAGTTTAGTCATAGTTAAGAATTTAGAGTTTTTATCTTAGAGTCATAGCTTAGAGTTTTTGAAGCTCTAGTTTAGTTTAGTTAAGAGTTTAGAGTTCCACCTTAGAGTCTTAGCTTAGAGTTATACTTAGAGTTGAAGTTTAGTTTACTTATAGTTAAGGGTTTAGAGTTTTAGCTTGGAGTCTTAGCTTAGAGTTTTAGTTAGAGTTCTAGCTTAGTTTAGTTTTAGTTAAGAGTTTAGAGTTTTACCTTAAAGTCTTAGCTTATTGTTCTATTTAGAGTTCTAGTTTAGTTTAGTTTTTAGTTAAGAGTTTTGAGTTTTACCTTAAAGTCTTAGATTAGAGTTTTAGTTAGGGTTGAAGTTTCGTTTAGTTTAGTTATAGTTAAGAGTTTATAGTTTTAGCTTAGAGTCTTAGGTTAGAGTTTTAGTTAGAGTTATTGTTTAGTTTAGTTTTAGTTAAGATTTATAGCTTTAGCATAGAATCTTAGCTTAGAGATTTAGTTAGAGTTGAAGTTTAGTCCAAACTAGCATAACCACAAAATTACACAATATTGCATAGAAATACCAAAACCATAGGTTAGGTTAGGTCAGGTTAGAAGTCTGGTTTCTCCACGTTTAAGTTAGGTTAGATTAGGTTAGCTTATCATGAGCGCTCATGATAAGCTAACCTAATCTAACCTAACTTAAACGTGGAGAAACCAGACTTCTAACCTGACCTAACCTAACCTATGGTTTTGGTATTTCTATGCAATATTGTGTAATTTTGTGGTTATGCTAGTTTGGACTAAACTTCAACTCTAACTAAATCTCTAAGCTAAGATTCTATGCTAAAGCTATAAATCTTAACTAAAACTAAACTAAACAATAACTCTAACTAAAACTCTAACCTAAGACTCTAAGCTAAAACTATAAACTCTTAACTATAACTAAACTAAACGAAACTTCAACCCTAACTAAAACTCTAATCTAAGACTTTAAGGTAAAACTCAAAACTCTTAACTAAAACTAAACTAAACTAGAACTCTAAATAGAACAATAAGCTAAGACTTTAAGGTAAAACTCTAAACTCTTAACTAAAACTAAACTAAGCTAGAACTCTAACTAAAACTCTAAGCTAAGACTCCAAGCTAAAACTCTAAACCCTTAACTATAAGTAAACTAAACTTCAACTCTAAGTATAACTCTAAGCTAAGACTCTAAGGTGGAACTCTAAACTCTTAACTAAACTAAACTAGAACTTCAAAAACTCTAAGCTATGACTCTAAGATAAAAACTCTAAATTCTTAACTATGACTAAACTAAACTTCAACTTCAACAAAAACTCTAACCTATGACTCTATGATAAAACTCTAAACTCGTAACTAAACTAAACTAGAACTATAACAAAAACTCTAAACTACGACTCTAAGCTAAAAAACTCTAAATTCTTAACTATAACTAAACTAAACTTCAACTCTAACTATAACTCTAAGCTAATACTCTAAGCTAAAACTCTAAACTCTTAACTAAAACTAAACTAAACTAAAACTCTAACAAAAACTCTAAGCTAAGAATCTAAGCTAAAACTATAAACTCTTAACTAAAACTAAACTAAACTATAGCTTCAACAAAAAACTCTAAGCTATGAATCTAAGCTAAAAACTCTAAACTCTTGACTAAAACTAAACTAAACTAGAAATCAAACAAAAACTCTAAGCTAAGAGTCTAAGCTAAAATTCTAAACTCTCAACTAAAACTAAACTAAACTAGAACTCTAACTAAAACTCTAAGCTATGACTCTATGGTAAAACACCAAACTCTTAACTATTACTAAACTAAACTTCAACTCTAACAAAAACTCTAAGCTAAGACTCTAAGCTAAAACTCTAAACTATTAACTAAAACTAAAATAAACTAAAACTTTAACAAAACTCTAAGCTAAGACTCTATGGTAAAAACTAAACTCTTAACTAAAACTAAAATAAACTAGAACTCTAAAAAAACTCTAAGCTAAGACTCTAAGCTGAAATTCTAAATTCTTAACCAAAACTAAAGTAAACTAGAACTCTAACTAAAAACTCTAAGCTAAGACCCTATGGTAAAACATCAAACTCTTAACTAAAACTAAACTAGAACTCTAACTGAAACTCAGAGGTACAAAATCAAACTCTTAACTAAAATTAAACTAAACTAGAACCCCAACAAAACAACTCTAAGCTAAGACTATAAGGTAAAACACCAAACTCTTAACTAAAACTAACTAGAACTCTAATTGAAGCTCAAAGGTAAAAATAAAACTCTTGACTAAAATTAAACTAAACTAGAACTCTAACAAAAAAACTCTAAGCTAAAACTCTAAACTCTTAAATAAAATTAAACTAAACTAGAACTCTAACAAAAACTCTAAGCTATTAACTAAAACTAAACTAAACTAGAACTTCAACAAAAACTCTAAGCTAAGACTCTAAGCTAAAAACTCTAAACTCTTAACTAAAACTAAACTAAACTAGAACTCTAACTGAAACTCAAATGTAAAACTCTAAACTATTAACTAAAACTAAAATAACTAGGACTCTAACAAAAACTCTGAGCTAAGACTCTAAGCTAAAATTCTAAACTCTTAACTAAAACTAAACGAAACTAGAACTCTAACTAAAACTCTAAGCTAAGACTCCAAGATAAAACGCTAAACTCTTAACTAAAAGTAAACTAAACTAGAACTCTAAGTGAAACTCAAAGGTAAAATATCAAATTCTTAACTATAATTAAACTAAACTAGAACTCTAACAAAAACTCTAAGCTAGGACTCTAAGGTAAAACTCTAAAGTCTTAACTAAAATTAAACTAAACTAGAACTCTAGCAAAACTCTAAGCTAAGACTCATCTAAAACTCGAAACTCTTAACTAAAACTTAACCAAACTATAACTTAAAGTAAAACTCTAAGCTACGACTCTAAGCTAAAACTCTAAATTCATAAAAGTAACTAAACTAAACTTCAACTCTAACTAAAACTCTAAGCTAAGACTCTATGGTAAAACTCTAAACTCTTAACTAAAACTAAACTAAACTAGAACTCTAACAAAAACTCTAAGCTATGACTCTAAGCTAAAACTCTAAACTCATAGCTAACTAAACTAAACTAGAACTCTAATTAAAACTCTAAGTCTAAGCTAAAACTCTAAACCAAAACTAAACTAAACTTCAACAAAAACTCTAAACTAAGACTCTAAGCTAAAAACACTAAACTCTTAACTAAAAACTAAACTAAACTAGAACTCTAGCAAAAAACTCTAAGCTGAGACCTAAGCTAAAACTCTAAACTCTTAAGTAAAACTAAACTAGACTAAAACTCTAAGCTAAGTCTCTAGGGTAAAACACCAAACTCTTAACTATAACTAAACTAGAACTATAACATAAACTCTAAGCTATGACTCTAAGCTAAAACTCTAAACTCTTAACTAAAACTATACTAAACTAGAACTCTAACAAAAACACTAAGCTAAGACTCTAAGCTAAAACTCTAAACTCTTAACTAAAACTGGACTAAACTAGAACTCTAATTAAAACTCTAAGTCTAAGCTAAAACTCTAAACTAAACTAGAACTTCAACAAAAAACTTTAAACTAAGACTCTAAGCTTAAAACACTAAACTCTTAACTAAAACTAAACTAAACTAGAACTATAACAAAAACTCTGAGATAAGACTCTAGGCTAAAACTCTAAACTCTTAACTAAAACTAAACTAAACTAGAACTCTAACAAAAACTCTCTGCTAAGACTCTAAGCTAAAACTATAAAATCTTAACTAAAACTAAACTAAACTAAAACTCTAAGCTAAGTCTCTATGGTAAAACACCAAACTCTTAACTATAACTAAACTAAACTAGAACTCTAACAAAAACTATAAGCTAAGACTCCAAGCTAAAATTCTAAACTCTTAACTATAACTAAACTAAACTAGAACTCTAAGCTAGGTCTCTAAGGTAAAACTCTAAACTATTAACTATATGTAAACTAAACAAGAACTCTAACGAAAACTCTAAGCTAAGACTCCAAGCTAAAATTCTAAACTCTTAACTATTACTAAACTAAACTAAAATTCTAAGCTAGGTCTCTAAGGTAAAACTCCAAACTCTTAACTATATGTAAACTAAACAAGAACTCTAACAAAAACTCTAAGCTAAGACTCTATGCTAAAACTCTAAACTCTTAACTATTACTAAACTAAACTTCAACTCTAACAAAAACTCTAAGCTAAGTCCCTAGGGTAAAACTCCAAAGTCTTAACTATATCTAAAGTGAACTAGAACTCTAACAAAAACTCTAAGCTAAGACTCTAAGCTAAAAACTCTAAGCTCTTAACTAATACTAAACTAAACTAGAACTTCAATAAAAAATCTAAGCTAAGACTCTAAGCTAAAACTCTAAACTCTTAACTAAAACTAAACTAAACTAGAACTTCGACAAAAACTCTAGGCTATGACTCTCAGCTAAAAACTCTAAACTCTTAACTAAAACTAAAATAAACTAGAACTCTAACAAAAAACTCTAAGCTATGACTCTAAGCTAAAATTATAAACTCTTATCTAAAACTAAACTAAACTAGAACTTCAACAAAAACTCTAAGGTAAAACTCCAAACACTTAACTAAAACTAAACTAAACTAGAACTCTAACAAAAACTCTAAACTAAGACTCTAAGCTAAAAAACTCTAAACTCTTAACTAAAACTAAACTAAACTAAAATTCTAAGCTAGGTCTCTAAGGTAAAACTCCAAACTCTTAACTATATGTAAACTAAACTAGAACTCTAACAAAAACTCTAAGCTAAGACTCTATGCTAAAACTCCAAACTCTTAACTATTACTAAACTATACTTCAACTCTAACAAAAACTCTAAGCTAAGACTCTAAGCTAAAACTCTAAACTATTAACTAAAACTAAACTAAAGTAGAACTTCAATAAAAACTCTAAGTTATGACTCTCAGCTAAAAACTCCAAGCTCTTAACTAAAACTAAAATAAACTAGAACTATAACATAAAACTCTAAGCTAAGACTCTAAGCTAGAATTCTAAAACTCTTAACTAAAACTAAACTAGAACTCTAACAAAAACTCTGAGATAAGACTCTAGGCTAAAACTCTAAACTCTTAACTAAAAACTAAACTAAACTAGAACTCTAACAAAAACTCTCTGCTAAGACTCTAAGCTAAAACTCTAAAATCATAACTAAAACTAAACTAAACTAAAACTCTAAGCTAGGTCTCTAAGATAAAACTCTAAACTCTTAACTACATGTAAACTAAACTAGAACTCTAACAAAAACTCTAAGCTAAGACTCTATGCTAAAACTCCAAACTCTTAACTATTACTAAACTATACTTCAACTCTAACGAAAACTCTAAGCTAAGACTCTAAGCTAAAACTCTAAACTATTAACTAAAACTAAACTAAAGTAGAACTTCAATAAAAACTCTAAGTTATGACTCTCAGCTAAAAACTCCAAGCTCTTAACTAAAACTAAAATAAACTAGAACTCTAACATAAAACTCTAAGCTAAGACTCTAAGCTAGAATTCTAAACTCTTAACTAAAACTAAACTAGAACTCTAACAAAAACTCTGAGATAAGACTCTAGGCTAAAACTCTAAACTCTTAACTAAAACTAAACTAAACTAGAACTATAACAAAAACTCTAAGCTAAGACTCTAAGCTAAAACTCTAAAATCTTAACTAAAACTAAACTAAACTAAAACTCTAAGCTAGGTCTCTAAGATAAAACTCTAAACTCTTAACTACATGTAAACTAAACTAGAACTCTAACTAAAAACTCTAAGCTAAGACATTAAGGTAAAACATCAAACTCGTAACTAAAACTAAACTAGAACTTTAACTGAAACTCAGAGGTAAAAAAATCAGACTCTTAGCTAAAATTAAACTAAACTAGAGCTCTAACAAAAAAAAACTCTAAGCTAAAATTCTAAAATCTTAACTAAAACTAGACTAAACTAGAACTCAAATTAAAACTCTAAGGTAAAACACCAAACTCTTAACTAAAACTAAACTAAAACTCTAACTGAAACTCAAAGGTAAAAAAATTAAACTCTTAACTAAAATTAAACTAAACTAGAACTCTAACAAAAAAAAACTCTAAGCTAAGACTAAGCTAAAACTCTAAACTCTAAAATAGAATTAAACTAAACTAGAACTCTAACAAAAACTCTAAGCTAAGACTCTAAGCTATAACTCAAAACTATTAACTAAAACTAAACTAAACTAGAACTTCAACAAAAACTCTAAGCTACGACTCTAAGCTAAAAACTCTAAATTCTTAACTAAAACTAAACTAAACTAGAACTCTAACTGAAACTCAAAGGTAAAACATCAAACTCTAAACTAAAATTAAACTAAACTAGAACCCTAACAAAAACTCTAAGCTAAGACTCTAAGCTAAAACTCTAAACTATTAACTAAAACTAAACTAAACTAGAACTTCAACAAAAACTCTAAGCTAAAAACTCTAAACTCTTAACTAAAACTAAACTAAACTAGAACTCTAACTGAAACTCAATGGTAAAACATCAAACTCTAACTAAAATTAAACTAGACTAGAACTCTAACAAAAAAACTCTAAGCTAAGACTCTAAGCTAAAACTCAAAACTCTTAACTAAAACTTAGTCAAACTATAACTTTAAGTAAAACTCTAGGCTATGACTCTAAGCTAAAACTCTAAATTCTTAACTGTAACTAAACTGAACTTCCACTCTAACTAGAACTCTAAGCTAAGACTCTAAGGTAAAACTCTAAACTATTAACTAAAACTAAACTAAACTAAAACTCTAAGCTAAGACTCTAAGCTAAAACTACAAACTCTTAACTACATGTAAACCAAACTAAAACTCTAACTGAAACTCAAAGGTAAAACATCAAACTCTTAACTAAAATTACACTAAACTAGAACTTCAAGAAAAAACTCTAAGTTATGACTCTAAGCTAAAACACTCTATACTTTTAACTAAAACTAAACCAAGGGCTGGGTGGTCCTTTGGGAGCCCGGAGAGAGCCTTTGTGGGTCTGGAGGCCCTTGAGGACCGATTGGTCCTTTGGGAGCCTGGTGGACCTTTGGGGACCAGGGGGGTCTTTGGGGGTCCGGGGGCCAGTTGGGAGCCTGGGGGACATTTGGGGGCCGGGTGATGGCCTTTGGGACCCCGGTGGTCTTTTGGGAGCTCGATGGGCCTTTGGGGGCCCGGGGAGGGCCTTTGGGGGTCTAGGAGGGCCTTTGGGGCGTCGGGGACCCTTTGGAAGCCCAGTGAACCTTTGAGGACCGGGGGCTTCCTTCGGGGTTAGGGTAGGAGGATCGGAACCCTTTGGGGTTGGGGTAGAGGACCTCACAACACTGTTCAAATGAAACTTGTGTATTATAACGACCATAGAGTTTCACCATTAATTTCTCTTCTAAAATCTCTTCAAAAATCAACTTTTAAAATGTCTCTATCTGTTTCGCCGAAATAGTTCCATAACCTGTCTAAAACAGTTTCGCCCAAATAATCCCTAAACGTAATTCAGCGTGTTCCTTTTGTTTGGCATCCCTGCGCTGGCTTATTTCAATTATTTGGAAACCTTTTCGCGCGCTAAGATCAAAACATTTGCTCGGAAACGATTCTTCTGGAAGAACTCCAGACATTAATAAACTTCGCGCCGGAGACAATTCAAACAAACATGACATCATGTGTGATCTAACTGTTTCTCGGAAACATTTCTCTTTGGAAATGCAAGGACATTAATTAACTTGACGTCATCTGTCAGACATTAATTAACTGTTTCCCGGGAACTCGTAACATTTGGCTCGGAAACAATAACAAATACTATTTCCGGATCATAACATCCGCCTCGAACAGGAAGGAAATGTCATTAACTGTTTCCGGGAACCTCATAACATCTGGCTCGAATAACAATAACACATACTATTTCCGGATCATAACATCTGCCTCGAACAGGAAGGAAATGTCATTAACTTTGCTTCGAACGACAACAACATTGACCCCATTAACCACGTGTTCTCTCTAATTACTCTGTTCAAAAACAATAACAACAACATTCGCTGAGGGCGTGCCAAAAACACACCTGGAGAAAGAGGTCATTGACCGATTACGCAATCGTTCTCCCTAGGGAGGCTATGCCCATATATGGTGTGCTGATCGGAGTAGCACCCCCAACTCTACTTTTGAGGATGTGACCCCATCAATAGATGAAGTTAAATAAAAGCAGTTAAAAAAGAATTTTCTTCAAACTAAGAGAAATGCATTATTTAGAGTCGTCAATGTGATTCATAACACGGCAATTTAATCAATCAATCACGAAAAACGAATATGCGATAGATTAGGCGCGGGTGGCTCTTTATTGCAGTAATTCAAAAGCCACCATGCGAGACTTTTGTTGAAATATTTATAAACCACCTTATTAAAAGAAATGCACTCAATTAACTGCTACATTGGTACTTATCGGTTATGCAATAAACACTCGAACATTGAAGTTTGGTTAATGCTAGTGAAATAAAACAGAACATAATGAAAATATCGAGGGGTAACAACTGGGCATTTTGAGGGACACCTGGAGGTATGAGGCACGGAGGCACGCTGGAGGCAGACCTCCGGAGGCATATTCCAAAGGGCGCAACATGTAAATATATACAGCTTGCCTGTTATTCGGTATCTGTCGAATATTTCAGCACCTTCAAAAGCGATCTTTTAAAACTTGGAAAAAATTATTTACGGGTTTATTTGGCAAGGAAAAAAACCCCCCAAGACTGAAAACTGATCTGTACCTAAAGAAGAAGAACGGAGGACTGCAAGTTGTTGATATTCATGCAAAAACTAGGTAACCCTACGATGGCACTGATGATGTCACTTTTTCCTATTAGACATGCAGCGTTGCCACCGGCTCAAAAAAAAAATTCCGATTTTTCTTCAGAAAAAATCCCGAAATTTCAAAAAAAAATCCCGGAACACGGTTTTTTAAGTTATACAACATAGGGCTGCGCGGTGATGACGTAAAAAACAAGGTGCGAAATTCAAAGTACCGTGAAACGTGGTTTTTAGTTGTAACTAACAACTGATTGTCAATATTCCTAGTATTATTTCGACGTGAAAAACGTTCTGGTGGATTAGTAGGATCTACGTCAAATATTTTAGGCCAAAACAATTCGGCAAAGTTCCGAAAAAACGTGTCTACGCATCCACGTTTCATCGTTATTTGAATTTCCCGCCCAAGAATTGACGTTACGCTTCGCAGCCCTATTCAATATGGCTTGGCCAGCGGTAAAAGTTGCCTTATGTCACGTCTTCACACGTCCCTTTCCCTTTTATCATAACTGCTTTTCTGTTTAGTGGCTGTGCCAAGACGCACCCTTGGATCTCGGATTCTTAATTGTACTAAAAAAAAAAGAAATCTGCTGCTTTGACACGAAAGAATCTGGAAGACACACAGATCCCTTTTTCCCGAATGTACTTAGAATCCAACTTTCTTGGTATTAAACACAGGCCTTTGGGTATTTTAAGAGAAAACTGTAAAGCAACAGTCAGAAAAACTGTTATTACCGAGTTATTAGTAAAAAGCGCTAAGTAAAGCAACCAACTAAAAAAATAACTAGTTTCTCAGATATTTATTCGTACGTTTCAGTAATCATCTCGATAATCACAGCTCAAATGACAACCCTAAGAAACTGGACAAATGAGCTTCAGTAAATGAAACTAAGCTCGGTTAGCACAAGTATAAACACTAAGTCTTCTACTGAGCATAACAAGTTTTCCGATGGTATTCATCGCTTCCGCTGCCCTAGATCTTGGAATGCATTTGACTCAAAATTATATCAAGAACTCAAGCAAATGGGGGACGAGGGGCACACGCACTTGAGCTGGAAGGACCAGCCCAGCCATGGGTGGCCTCCTCGTCCGTAGGAGACATGGTTTAAGATTCTGTTCAGTTCTGTGCCCTCATGCACGTCGGTTATTTTTGGTTTTTTGTTGATGGTTGGTTGTATTTTGTTTTTTTTTTTTGTGTGATTAATGTTGGTTGTAAAAACGGCTGAAAAAAAAGAAGGAAAAAAGTGCCACCGCAAGAATGGGTTTCTTGTGGACGGAGGACACCCATTCTACGGGAGAACAAATAGTTTTTTTTGTGTTAAAAATTTTAAAGTTGTAAGAGAAAGCCTTTTGGAAGACCACCTTTAAAACTCGAATTCGTATTAGTGAAAATTGAAGGATATGAATTTTAAAAAAAAATGAAGTAAAAACGCCACCAGAAAAGCGTCTCCTAGAGGGGGAAGGACACCCTGGAACGGGGGGAGCGATAGATATTTGGCAAGAAAAAAGTTAAATGGTAGTGGGCCTTCATGTCCACTAATACATTGACTGGTACATGATAATTTTTTTTTTTTTTTTTTTTTAAGTTTAGGTGATATGATAATGTATTTGTAAGATTTATATGTTTTTGTATTAAAATATCACCGAGTGGAGAGGAGGAGGGGAGAGAAAAAAATAACAACTACCTCTGATAAATGTTAAACAAAATTCCTTCTGTTGACACACTGAACATGGTGATGGTGGTGGTTATGGTCTTGAGGTCAGTTTTGGGTTTAGGTGCCATTTTTAACATGATGATTGCGATGCTGACGAGACATCAAAAAAGTGGATCCCTTTCTTCTGGATAAATGAATTCAGCTTTGTGAAGACGTCTGAGTCAAAGCAAAAGACAACGTTGGTGCCGATTTCCATAGAAACGGGTTCTGCTGAATGCATGATATACAGGCTGGAGTCACAGTAACCCTGGTCTACAAATGCGGCAGTTAATGTGAGATCAGTATTCAGCCGGAACCCCTGGCACAGAATTCCTATGTCGTCAGGGAACGGCATCGCCATATTCTGCGTGTCAACAGAGTGGCATCTTCGCCCAGATAAGTAGCCAAACTGTTTGACCCGCCCAACTATTACTCTCTTTCCCCTGCCAACCGGTCTGTAAACGCACCATTCACCGATACGCAATTCCGATTTCACACCGACCTCTGCATTGGTTTGTGGCGACTCACGTAGTCCTACTCGTCGGCCCTGGACCATCACCCGTTTTAATCGGTAACTACTCAGCTTCTCAGAGCTTTCCCTCAGAAGCCACAACAGCGTGGATTTTTTTATTGGTGTTATGGAGCCGTCAGAAGTCTTGAAAAGACAAAACCTAGAATTCTTTATGTTCGTCACAGGCTCACTAACCCAATTTTTCTCAACTTGGTGTTTCACACAGTGAGCAATCACTGGCAAATCTTCAAATGCAAGCAAATGTTGACGGCATATTCTTACCAAAATACCCCTTATTAAATTACTTTCCTTGTGTTTTCTATAATTATACAAACTTTCTTGTGTTCTAACAATTGCACTAATTGCTAATAAACAAAAACATATTTAAGATCTCCATAAAAAGCTGATTCTTAGACTGAATGTTATCAATAGTTAGGCTCTTATACTTTCGTTATTGACAAGGATCGTTATTTACTTACCATTCATTACTATGGAGAATGTTTTTTTTTGTTTTTTTTTGTTTCCAACCAAATCATATAGAAAAAAACATTTGTGGAAAACTGGTTAGGAGTTACTCAGTCACAAATTAGAACTTACATTTTCCTTATTGTGGGTCAGAATCCACTGGCAGGCATCCAACAATGGGGCAACAAACATTTTTTCCATGGTTTTTACCTATTCTGCTTTTCCTTTGCTTTCCTTATAATTACTTTATAGTCCCAAATTTCTAGGGGGGAATGCCCCCCCCCTGCCCTTCCTTGCCGGCATCATGACGTAGGCCACAATATTAAGTTTCTCGTATAAAGTTGAGACAAATTTCGATTTTTCAGGTTTATTGTGATGATTTTCATCTTCTATTTTCGCCAGTGGTTGGTATCGCTAATTTCGGCAATTTATTGAAAGATTTCTTATCCGAACTGAACATTATAATGAAAAAAATATCTTAATTCATTACGCTCAAAAAGTTTCTACCTAATGGGAGTTCATTCAGTATAACTCCCTCTCTCCTAATTCCAAGATATATCGCTAGACTATGCCCATTTTTTTTTTTCAAGAAAGTGTTATTTGGTAATAACAAAACAGCTGGAGCACCACCCTGTATTTAGATACCCTTCCTCTAGGCCTAGCCTATATTTACACAGCATGGTATAACCTATTATTTAAGCAGACTGGACCCCCCCCCCCCACAAAAAAAAACTATCACTTGCCCTAACTCTATACCTATGCTTGGCTTACCTAAAATTTGGTTCCTCTTTATCTGGGCCCTCCATATCAGCAAAATTACATCGGAATACTTTCAAACAACGGCGAGAATCAGTGTTGCCAGCTTCTGGTGCGAATTCCCTGTTAAGTCTAAAAAAATCCCTAATTTTTGAACAAGCAACGAGGCCAGGTGTCTCGGAGGCACGGAGGCAGGCCGGAGGCACGGAGGCAAGCCGGAGGCACGGAGGCACAGCCGGAGGCACGGAGGCACAGCCGGAGGCACGAAGGAAGGGGCACCTGCGACGGTCAGTTACTAGCCCCTCGGAAAATATAATAGTTTAGAAACAAATTTGTGCTATATATTTATACATTAGGGGGGGGGGGAGGGAGTAAAGCATATCATATATTAAATACCTAACGTAACTTAACCAAAATACCTACTAAATACTTGAATAAAACATAGCTACAATTTATTTTTCAAACCAGCCAAAGCATATTGTCTGATATAAAGAAGTTGCTTGACCTGTTTCTTGTATCAGGTTCGCATCATTCGCGATCAAAATTCCCGAGTAACTATTATGTATTAAACTTATTCGTGTGTCATATGGTAAGATATCTCCAAATAGAGGGCGTTATAACCGTAAGGGCCTAGCTCGGCTTTATGATAGTTTTTGCTCTCCAGGAGTAAATTTCTATCTGGATTCCACCACTTATTGAGGAAAAAAGATTTATGGAGACTTAGAAGTGGTTACTTTAGATTTGTAAATATCTGATGTATTTACCCGGCCATTTTAAAAATAGAAATTTTGTATCCCGTTATGGTGTTATTGATGCTTGCGCGCGACTGGCCAGTGTGTCTTCTAATATGATTATGAATACTAGTAATGTTGTTTCTGTCACTGACCCCTTAGTTTGTTTTTTTCATCGTGATATCGGTTAATTTGTATTTTTTTTTGTTGTTGTTTGATTTCGCAATGATGTTGTTATTTTTTCTTTTATATTTTCCATTACTCCGCAGTGTCATTTATAATGTTCATATGTGGGTCATAAATAAATTATTATTATTATTATATAATCTATAAGTGCCGCTACATTTTTCGTTCCTATAAATTAGTATGGTTTCCAGATCATGTCGATTTTCTGATTTCCCAAAAATATGTCAAAATATGAACTTTCTCAACTGCAGAAATACTGGGAATTTATAGATTTTAGCCAATACAAATTATGTCTGAGTAACCCTGAAGGGTAGATAAATACCTTTTCTGTACAAACAATGGTTTGTTAAAAACTTTCCAAGAAATAAACGGAGATCAATATTGATATCTACCACATCTCACCTTCCCTAAACACCGCTACACGCCTTTGAAACTGGAAGCTCAAAATATAGGTTTTTGGTAATTTTAAATAAATTGGCTATCTCAGAATTCCAATCAGTAGCAACTTGGCTCCCTTTGGATGAAAAGTGTAGATTTGAGCTACAAGATGGCAAAAGCACCGCTTTGCTGTTGTACAGCGGTTTTATTACCACTACTACAACTACTACTATTACTATCACAACTACTACTACTACAACCACTGCTACTACAACTACTACTACGGACAACCCATCGTAGCACCAAGCCGCCTGATGCCAACGCAGCTACCCACGCTCCTCCTCCATCCTAATCTATTCAAAGCCTCCTTCTTTACACCCTACCAGAAAGTTCTGATTTCCCTTAAATTTTTCTTTACGACGTCCTCCCACCGCAGCCGCAGACGACTTGCTTTCCGTTTGACCCTAGACGGTTGGCCGACAATGGCAACCTTTGGCAATCTTTCATCCTTCATGCGTTGAACGTGCCCTAACCATGTCAATATTTCTTTCATTATAGCCCTAGAAAGCGGGATTGAACCGGACAACCTAATGTTTGAAATACGATGAGTCCCTCGAGTACCAAAAACAATCCGTAGGCAATTTCTCTAGAAAACCTCTAGCAAATCCTCCTTCGTTTTTTCTTAAGCGTCCATGCTTCAGAACCATGTTTGACCACTGTCATCACTTTAGCTTCCAACATTTTACACTGATGGAAAAGGGCCCTACAGCTTTTAATTCGGTCCAAATGAGCCTGCTTCTAAATTTCTGGGACTGTTGGTTCGATAAAAGAACCCTTTGGAAACAACAAACAAAGAAACACACTTCCTTGATATTCCTTCTTGAAAAATTATTTACTGTTAATTATCGAGGTTAGTTTTTATTGCACAACCTCTTGTTCTAGTCCAATTATTTTTCTAATTGCCATTCTTTCCTCTTACTTGTTAACAATGTTGAAATAGACTACTGTACATGATTATAAATTCAGTATTACCTTGTCGGATATTTTTTCTGTTTTAAATTCAAGGGTATTGTTCCCTCTTGATCATCTTTGATTCCTTATTCTATCAGTTTAGCTACACATAGAGAGGAGTCCCTTCAAAATGGTCACTATACTAATGCTATTGTCGCTAATTGTTCCAATCATTAAAAAAGTTTCCATCAGTGTATTAGTCTGAGTTAGAAACTGGGTGCATACTTGACTTACTTGACTTGAGGCTCCTGCTGGTGGTCCAGTGTAGAGAGATGAGACTCTTTGCCTCCATTCCAAACAGTCCTGCGCAAGCGTGACTGCTTCTTGGAGATCAGTACCGATCATGGAGAAGTACTGGGTAAGGCTGTCCCTCCATCTGAACCGGGGTCTTCCATGGGGGCGCTTCCAGCCATGTTGAGGGGGATCAAAATTGAAAAGTATGCTGGCGGGTGCTTCTTCTGGCATGCGAATTAAGTGGCCAAACCACCGTAGAGTTCTTATGGCGAGCTGATGAGAGTTGGGGGTCTGATCCGTTAGTGTCAGCAATCGGGTATTTGAGACAAAGACGTACCACTTGAACCCCTCGATTCGTCTTAGGAAGTTTGTTTGGGCCACATCTATGGCATCATGAACAGAAGCAGCTACCGGCCAATTTTCAGCACCGTAGAGACGGACTTACGTTACGGTCGTGTTGTAGATCCGCATTTTTGTTTTTCGGCTAATGTGGGCTTTGACGACAAGCAACGGCATAATCGAGCCATAATAGACGCAGCTTTTGCGATGCGCGACTGGATTTCCAATTCAATTGAGCCGTTATCCGAGACGACAGATCCAAGGTAAGTATAAGACTTGACAACTTCGATAGTGTGCCCTAATACGTGGAATGATGGTGAGTTGGCGGAATTTCCTGCCGGGTCAATGATCATTATTTTTGTTTTCTGCTGCCAGCTAATATGTAGTCCCACTTTAAGGGCTTCTTCCGACAGTGTATTGAGAGCTGCCTCGAGTTCCACTGCAGAAGTGCATATCAGGGCAATATCATCTGCGAAGTCGCAATCGGCTAGGACTCTATCGCCATATTTCAGTCCGAATTGGAGCCGATTCGTGGTTCGATCCATGACATAATCAATCACCGCGTTGAAAAGTTCAGGAGCAGCAACACAGCCTTGCCTTACACCAGTATCTATCTCGAATAATGGGCTTCAGTAAATACACTGATATTAGTGGATTTTATATATTATTTTGAATATATATTATTGAATCTTTGGAGCATTTTTCCAACTAAATTTTTCCTTCCTTAAGGTTCTTTACTTAGATAAAGATAAGTTGCTTTTACTTTTGTCCTCTCCTTAATAGGAAATGCCTGCATTTAAAGAGTTTGATATCGCGTTAGCTAACTTCAAAAATTATCCTCATTGGCCAGTAAAGATACTAAAAGTGTCCAAGGATAGCAAAGGAAGCCATCATATTTGGTATTTTGCTATGGGACACATGACGAATACAGACTTGTTGAAGCCAACTTGGCAGAATATAATCCAAGCGTTAGCCGAACTTCAACAAAACAGACTGCAGGTGTAAAGGCTGCATTTGAGGAATTGAAAAATTCACCCGATATTTATAAATCCCTTTCCAAGACATTTAATGCATTAACAATTAAGGAATCTAATACAGGAGAATGTGCTTCGTTGATGGATAAAATCACTTCTACGGAACTTGACCTGGAAAAAATTAAGCGAGAGTTACTGCAAAATATAACTAAGAAGGTTAATGAAAGGTTTTCGGATGCTGATTCCTTCCGCCAGTCATCCCACGACATTATTTGTCAAATATATGACGCGATTACTCTTGATTATCAACCAAAATTTGAAAAAATTGAACAATCGCTGAAAACTCTTAGCAACCAAATTATAAATCAAGAAGAGAAAATCATGAAAATTGAGATGAAACTAGATTCATCTGAACAAGAAGTGCTGCTTGATTCGCTAATTTTGCATGGTGTTAAGCAAAAGTCCGGATCTGACCTCCAATCAACAATCCTGCAAGTTTTCATAACCAAAATGAACCTGACTGAAATTAATGTTGCCAAAATTAGGAATATCTACAGATTCAAAATATCCCCTGCTTTAGCCGATGCCTCCCTAAACGACAAAGTCCCTCCTGTTTTAGTTAAATTTGTGAATAGTGATATAGCGAAGAAAGTCTTCAAAGCAAAAGCTAGGTTAGCTTCAAGTGGAGTTTTCCTATCGGAAGCATTGACAAAGAGGCGACGTGAGATCCTATATGCCGCTAAGGACAGATTTGGTCATAGAAATGGTTGGACTGATCGTGGGAAAATTTTGGCAAGGCCTAACGGTGAAAGTGTCACTAAAAAAATTCATACTCTAGCCGACTGTGTTTAAGATTAAGTTTTTTTTTTTTTTTTTTTTTTTTTTTTTTTTTTTTTTTTTTTTTTTTTTTTTTTTTTTGTGTGTGTGTTTTTTTTTTTTTTTTTAGATATTTTTAGTATCTTGCCATTCATATATTCAGCGTATTTTATTTATCTTTTGCTTATTTTTTTTCTTTGTGCGTATCTGTCTAATGATTTACTTTCGTTCCAATTAACTTCAATGAAATTTATGGATTTCAATAATTATTCTTTTTTGTTACATGCCTGTTCTCACAAGTCATTGCGTCAGTTTGGGATTTTAATCCTTTGTTATCTTGAAAATGATTTTACTTGTATTGGTCTCATGGGTACATTAATGCAGTGGAGCTTTAGCGTTTATATATATATATATATTTTTTTTTTTTTTTTTCAGGAATTGAGTAGTATGATTAATGATTTAAGAAAGTCACTAGATTTATCTGAAATTATTATTATTAATTTGTTCAATAATATAAAAATGTATATGTATCTTACTTATTGGTATGATTATTGTGATTTTATTTATTTATTTATGTCGTTAACCTTTGGTCTGGTGAGTTTGGTCGCGGAGCGGATCTACCATCCACCGTAAGTAAAATGATTAATTCTTTTAGTGACCAGGGTGATGTTAACTCTTTGGGGGAACATTTTGTTGAGTTAAAATAATCCTTTAGATATAGAAAGTATAATTAATAATTCAGTTGGAAGTAGAAATAGGAATTATAATGATCCTAAATCAGTCATTGAAAGTAAATATGTTTCGCAATTAAGTGGTTCTGCCTCTTCTAAACAAGATGGTATTTTCTCTGTGCTTCACCTAAACATTCAGGGACTTTGTTCCTCTTTGATGAGCTGAAACGGATCGTCAGTGGTGGAACTCCGGATGTTATTGGTTTATGTGAAACTTTTCCTGGATTCAAAAAAGGATATGCTTTTAGATATCCAAAGATTTAGGATGGAGAGGATGAACCGGAAACAGATGGCGACAGGTGGCCTTGCCCTGTATATTGCCGATCATCTTGTATATAATTTCCGAAGTGATTTGAGTAGAAATGAGGAAGGAATCTTTGAATCCCTTTTTATTGAGATTAAGTCAGGTTGTAAGGATTTAGTTGTCGGTTTGGTTTACAGATCCCCTAGTGGATCTATTCCTTCGTTTATGAAAATTCTGGAAGAGGTTTTGGACTTAGTCCAAAAGCATCCTTGCGAACTTATCCTTATGGGGGATTTCAACCTTAACCTGCTGGATCAAAATTCTGCTTCGGCTGCAGATTTTTTGTCAATGATGCTTTCTGCGGGAACTCTACTTTCAGTTTGTATACCAACCCGAGTTACTGAGATGCATGCATCACTTATTGATAATATTTTTTCGTCACTAGATGTCTTAGATAATTCGGTGATGATTAGTAGTGATACTTCTATTTCACGATATAGGACTGCTAATCGATCGCAGCGTAAAGCTTCGCCATCTAATCTCCCATTTTCCGTTTTGGTGTCAGTGAGATCAGTCTACTTTAATCTCGTTTGACTGATCAGCCATGGGATAGTTTGGATTCTGAATCGGATTTTAACCGCTCTTTTGATTTCTTTTATGATTCAGTAAAAGAAGGTATCCTAGAAGTTTGCCACCAGAATCCAAAGCCTCATACCTCGAAAAGGATAGTACTGCTGAATCCGTGGATGACTCCAGAACTCCATAAAAGCTGGAAAAGGAAAAATTATCTGTGGAAACTATACAAGGCTTCGTCATCTGCTTCTCATCATCAGCGGTTCAAGGCCTATAGGAATATATTTAATTCTCTGTGTCGGAAGGCCAGGTCTCAGCATTATCACAGGAAATTTTCTGAGTGTGGAAAGGATGTTGGGAAGACATGGAAAATTATTATTCTGTACTTAAGCCTACTCCCCCTCCACCTTCAGTTCCAACAACGCTGATAGTTGACGGTAAAATTGCCCAAGGAGAAGAAAATGTTCAGCTAGAGCTTACGTCTTATTTTGCTAATATAGGAAAAAACGACTGCTTCATCTGTGAGCTCTACAACTCCTCGTTGCAATTTGAGAGCCTATCTTGGACCCCCATGTTTAAAGTCAATGGTCTTGAACCCTGTTTCTGAGTTTGAGGTAGCTCGGATCGTAAATGAACTTAAAGGTTCATCGTCTTCAGGGCCAGACAGAATTCCTACAAGGGTTATCCGTGCCGTTCTTCTTGCTTTTCTGTCACCATTGACTAAGCTTATCAATCTGTCTTTCGTGAATGGAATTTTCCCTGAGTCACTCAAGTGAGCTAAGGTTATAGTGCTGTATAAAGGTGGGTCCCGGAGTGATCCTGCTAATTATAGGCCAATTTCTCTTCTATCTGTTTTCAGCAAAATTTTTGA
This sequence comes from Artemia sinica, assembly GCA_027921565.1. Lineage (NCBI taxonomy): Eukaryota > Metazoa > Arthropoda > Branchiopoda > Anostraca > Artemiidae > Artemia > Artemia sinica. The sequence goes on along the minus strand of CM051271.1, from coordinate 685,348 downwards.
GAAGGCTATGCTATCCAGGCTTCTTAGTTTTCTGGATGTTAAAAATTTTTTCCATGATTTCCAGTTTGGATTCCGAGCGAATCACTCTACAGAGCATGCTTGCGCATCTCTCTTGAATTTCATTCATTCGGCAATAGATTTTGGTCTTATCCCGGCAGCTTTATTTTTGGATGTTCGTAAAGCTTTTGATTCTTTGACTCATCAGATTCTTCTTTGGAAATTATCGCATATTGGTATAAGATCAAATGTTTTCTCTTGGTTTGAATCATATCTTTCTGGTAGACTTATTTCAATTGATCCGCTTTTACGGAGCCCTTCTGAAGTAGAAAATGGTGTCCCCCAGGGATCTGTTCTTGGCCCCGTTTTATTTCTGATTTATGTCAATGATCTGATTTCAGCAGTCAAGAAACACCAGTTCTCTAGTATACTGCAATCTTTGTCATCCGGATGTTCCTTCGTGTCCGAATGCTACTTCTAATGAAGATTGCCTCGTTGCTTTTGCTGACGACAGCACTTTTGGGACTCTAGGGAGGACGGAATGTGATGTCAGGTCTAATCTGGTGGCAATATTTGAGAGAGTAGTTTCATGGTTTGAGGCGAATTACTTGGCCTTGAATGTTACCAAGTCACATTTTCTTATTTTTTCTCGAATTGGTGTAGCTTTCCCTCAACTGACACAGCTTCAGGTGTCACAAGGCTCTTTGTGTAGACCAAAGAATCGGTTGGTCCGGTTTTTTGGTATCCTGCTTGATGAGAACCTTTCGTTTAGACACCATATAGCCATGATTAGGGCTAAGGTCTCACGGAGTTTGGGTGTCATTCGAAAACTCAAACACACCTTTCCTGGATTTATTCTGAAGCTTCTTTTTTTCTGCCTTGTCCAGTCATATGTCTCTTATTGCCCCATAGTATGGATGTCTACTTTTCCTTCTACACTGCGGTCGCTTTCTGTCATGTATGATAAAACACGGCGTCTGGTTATGGACACCAACCGTTCTTCACCAAGACCGCTTCTAAATCTACAGTCTATCTACATTCTTTCTTGTGCTTCTTTTGTTTTTCATCAGCTTCATGGCAATCTTCCAAAATCTCTTCAAAAAACTCCTCAGTTTATTTCTGATTCAGCTCCATATAACCTTCGTTCGTCACATAATATCTGCATTCCTCCTACTCCCACTGTGCGGTCAGATTTCAATCCCCTCATCGCTTGTCATCAGGTTTGGAACTCCCTGCCTTCTTCAGTACAGAAATGCCACTCGTTTGGCACTTTCAAGAGGATTCTTAAGGACCATTTAGTTAAGAATCAAACTGAATATTTTTTTTTTTTTTGTGGAGTTGATGGAGGTGATGCACATTAGGGGGGGGGTGGAGTTAAGAATCAAACTGAATAATTTTTTTTTTTTTTTTTTTTTTTTTTTTTTTTTTTTTTTTTTTTTTTTTTTTGTGGAGTTGATGGAGGTGATGCACATTAGGGGGGGTGGGAGGTAAGGCATATCATATATTAAATACGTAACCTAACCTCAATCAGGTACATTCCCCCCCCCTAAACCCCAAAAAACAACAGTTTAAATGTCGTATACGCAATAAAAACCACGCTATCATTGTATTACTCTTTAGCGGTTAACCCTTCGAAAACGGGTTTTTAGTGACTGGTTTCCTTGTAGAGGCCCATATAATGCAAGAGTACCATAAGTACCAATATATCTTATAAAAATTATTATTCAAGTTTAAAATTTCTCAAATTGACCTCCCTCCAACAGACACACCCCTATCGTATCGTAACCCTCTCCTGCAAAAAAAAAAAAAAAAAAACCTTGGGTAATAGTTAAGGACATAGTTGCCATGTTTTCAGTGGAACACATAGCCCGAATCGGCGCAATTACTAGCCCAAAACTAGCGAATGCAATTATAGCCCTTTTTAAGGCAAAACTATTAAGTTTATTAATTCAAATATTTATAGTTTGACTTCAATGGGTAAAACGAAGAAAAAATGCAATCAGTATATCAGATAACTTACACATAGGTGTAGGTTAAAAGCGAAATAAGAGCCCAGCGAAAGGACCTAACTGTGCATAATGGGACACTAAAACAAGAATTAAAATCTACGTAGACTTTTCGAGGGAGCTGGACGGACACTGTTTAAAGACACTGGATGGACATGTCAGTATTTCCAGTGAGACAGCCAAGAGAACTAGCTGCCTTTGGCCTGTCATATCGCATATTTCCCCAATCAAAACAGTACGCCATCTAATTAAACTCCTATTTGCCATAACCAAAAGCCATTATGCTACAATGGCAGTCCGGAGCAAAGAAGAAAAAAAAAGCGTTACAAAAAAAGAAGCACCGGTAATCATTGTAATTTTTCAAATATTGTTTTTCCAAGTTACAAAGCGTCTATTAGAATAGCTTCAACTGCAAAATAAAAATAAAAAGGAACAACAAGTAATAACATTCATAATGAGGTTCGACTTTTAAATCAGTTAACAACCTAACTTTGACTTTTAAGAGTTTTGACTTCAGTAAAAAACTCAAATCAAAACAAACATTATAAGAACTTTCTGCAAAGTAATTAAATACAAAACAGAGGCTTATATAAAAAAAAAACTAGTTATTGATGAGCCTAGATAGGCCAAATTTACCCCCATCATAATAGACCAGTACTTTTCTTATGGGCTGCTTAAAGGGAGGAGAATAAACCACTATGTCCCTATCATGGATGCAGCGGTAGCTGGAACCTAGTAATGAGCGAATCTCTGCTCCATGATTACCGGAAATCAAAAATGTGTCTTTTTAATAATAGTTTAGTGCAAAAAATTTTGGTACTTGTGCATTATATCCAACACAGCCCTATAAGAAATACTAATGGAAACCCGTCAAACGGGTATTTGCAAGAGATAAATTGAGCGCAAAGCGTGGTTTCTCATTGATTTTACAATATTTAAACTGTTGTTTTTTGGGGTTTAGGGGGGGAAGGTACCTAGGTTAGGTTACGTATTTAACATATGCTATGCTTCACCCCCACTACCCCCCTAATGCGCAAATATATAGCCCAAATTTTTTCAAAACTATTATATATTCATCCTATTTTATTTCATTAGCATTAACAATCTTGACTTCTCTCGTGTGCTGGATATAATGCACAAGCACCAAAATTTCTATTCGATGCTGATTCAGGAATGGCAACTATTACTTAGGTTAAACTTCAAATTAAATACGGAGCGCAATAACAAATTTCTAAAGAAATGGCGTCGGATCGAAATGAAAAGTATATCAATGAAATTGTCATTACCAAAAACCCTTAATAACTGACAAAGTCAATTATCCCAAAAATCATCTCAAAATAGATTTATGATTTAAACAGTTTTATTCTACTGTAGGGCCCGGTTCCATTGGGCAGTACCAGTGCATTTTTCACTAAAAGCTCCCTAATGATAACCTTTACTTAAATCTAATACAAGGACCGAAATAAAGTGTTAGAAGACAGGCCAGTAGTTCTTCCCATGTCCTTAGAAAGTGTGAGATTGAAGACACATTTATCGAATTCACGTGCATTAAATATTATTTGAATTTTGTTTAGAGTTCAGATTCGTTTCGACATCTAGCAGCCAGGTTTGCAAATAAGAAGGGGGCATCTGCAGCCCAAGACGCATTATAACAGTATGCCCAAAGACTCCAAAGAAGGTAAATTACTAGGGAGACTTAACAAACTGGACTTTTTTTGTTTCAAGAAAATTCAAGCACAAAAGAAGCAAAATTTGAAGCATCATAGCCCAAAAATCCGCCACGCGGGTTTTCTGTCACTTGTCCTGCAAACTTGAAAAAAATAGGCCAATTGGTGGAAAATAGCCCAACCTGGCACCACAGGTTAGGGATAATATTTTGACACGACAAATTATGTTCACAATAGATAATAGAAAACAGATATCTGAGCTGAATCGTATCATCCCCATACACCTTCTATCCACCCTATCCACCATCCTCCAATCCCATTTTAAAATTTTCCCGTCAGAGAGTGACCCGTGTTATAAGTCTTTTAGACGAGGTGCAGTATAAACTACCCCTTCAAACTACCCTGTTTGCTCCTTTCCTTCTAAAGAGGTTTATTTGTGCCCAGTTTCAGCCCAACTTACTCCTTATTATTTGCTTAAGAATGCATAAACAACCTAACAGACAAACAGACAAAGTCCTTTATACAGGAGATCAAAAAGTTTAGGATGGTATTTAATTATTATCAAATTACTCATGGTAATTTCCGCATTACTAAATAAGGAGAGACAGATGACAGAAGGCGTTGGAGTTGAATGTTCGTGAGAAACGATTTGTTAAAAAGGCGAATTTGGATATTTTCATTTAGGCTTGGCATTGTCAAATTGGTGGCTAATGACTCAATGAATAGTCCAGCAAGCAGCGTTACCACTGGTTGTTTTAGGCTACTTGCAGTACTTTTTTTTCGAATTAGCGGCTCACGATTACATTCTGAGAAAAGCAAGAATTTTGATTCAAGTTAGTAAATTCGGAAGAAGAAAAATTTTAAGCAAAATTTCTAATTTTTTCCCTTTACTGGGCATTTCTTGGTCAATTTTCTACCATATGCAAAAAAAAACGGTTTTTGCTCTGCAGTAATTTTTGCTAATAAGATATCGGTTTCCTAAATGAAGTGGCAATCCTGCCAATAGGTCTACCAGAGGTCATAAAAGATTACAAGACTTGAACTCGAGCACTTTTTAGAAATATAACACAAAAGCTTCCAAAAATTAAGTGGCAATATTATAAGTAAAATCGAAGGGTTGTCTACTCCTTACACCTAAGGTACATCTCAGAACGTCACGTTTACCACACAGTTTTCGTCTTTCTTTGCACAATTGCCGCCACGCTTGGCAAAGTTTCCACCATACGTCAGTGGAGGTTCTGGCCTCTTGCACCCGGGTCAAATCTTGATTAGCACCCTCCTGTTTCCCGAACATTAACAGGTCGAATTTAAAGACAATTTTCATTTATTAACAAAATTATTCATTTATTTACATCTGACTTTTCTTACTTTACATGGGAAAAGATATAGACAAATGATTATTCCGGATTCAATCTGCTTATACTAAATGCAAACTCGCCTCTATTTTATTTTAATAAAAAAAAATCATAAATTACAAAATGATTATATATGTTAGATTATTTATTTGGAAATTTTTAGCCTCTCCAATTTATGCCCCAAGGGCAAGTACTCCATCTTTCCCCCTAAGACCGCCTCTACCAAGCTTAGAACACTTCCGCCCGACTTGTCAGGCGCCACCAGGGGTACGTAAATTCTGAAAGTGGATGCTCCTGGAATGACTTTCAACATATATCGCATTCGAGCACTATTCAGAAATAGAAAAACACCAAATAATCTTCTGTTTATCATTACCGCTTTGTTGACAAAGATCTAATTGCTCAACTACGCAGGAAGTTTCAGATTTCAGAATACCTGGAAGTAACGAGGCTCTGCCACACGCACGTATCCAAGGGACCCCACCACCCAAAAAAAAAGGTCCGGCTCGTAAAAACCTAATAAAAATGCATATAGCACATTTTTTATGTGCTTTTTTGAAGTTGCTTATTGTACCCCCCACCTTGAAAAATCATGGATACGCCCTTTCTAGGCCCTCTAAAAAATCTCTTAAGACTGAATTCCCTGACACATACAAAGCAATGCTAAAGATTTTTTCACATTATGACATCCCAACAGTCTCTAGATGCAACTTTGCTTCTATGAAACATTTCCGTCGTGTGAATTGAAAGCAATTAGTACGGAATTCGATCCAATTTTGTAGTATTGACCGTAGTAGCCAAAGTTTAAAGTAAGACTTTCATGTACCAAAGACAGAGAAAATGCAATCTGACTATTTGAATTGTGAACTGGAAACTGACATAACCAGAGATATATCTCACAAACTAGGAATAATCAATAATCCAATTTTTAATTAAAAAGACCTCTACATGTAGTTGTATAGTTTTTGGTAGTAGAGAGCACCCAAATTTAAAAATTGAAACAATGGTAAAAAAAAGCAAAAATTTAGTTAAAAAATATAGCAACAAATAGCTTAAAATGGTGTACCTCTAAAGTATTTGTTGTCATTGGGAATAAACAGCCTGAAAGTTTATTTCCAATAGTTTTATCCAAAACAGGAGAGTTGTCAAACTCAGCTGGTTAGTTTTTGGTCATTTATTTTCACAGTTCAGCGCGGCAACACTGACAAAATTTGTTGTCGCCCTAAAAACTTCGTAATTTCGAAACAGCACAAAAAAAATCTTAGAAAATTGAGTTTTTTACGCATGAATAGACAGTCCAGTTGACAAAAGGTATTTTATTTTGATGACCTTGGTATTTTAAAGTTTCTTTAATTTCTTAATGCCAAGGAAGGTATTCTGTTGTAGTTCTCTTGAATACATAACTTGTATCCAAAAGATCTATGTATTTGAACATAAATTTTGCTGCTTCATACAAGAAAGGAAGGGGTTAATTTAACTAAACCAAATTGGGCAGCTTTATGACTTTGTCGTAAAATAATTTTCCAGGTACCGTATCACCTTAAAAGCTGAAAATTTTTTTTAGGTTTCAAACTAAAAGGCCTACCCAGCTGCTTAATGTGTTATTAATCAATTAATAGATTATTCAACTTAAATTAAACTTCAATTTTAAGTAATACTCAAACACCTACTTTGTTGTTAATTAATCGATGCTAATTAGAGTTTAACCAATAACGAGGTGAGCTCACGAAGCCTAGCCTAAATTCCTTACTTTGATGCTAAGGCCATTATTAAGTACATAGTAAAAAAAAAAAAAAAAATAAATAAAATGTCCCAAAAGGGGAATATGGGAAATGCTCCCACTTGGTATTTTCGTTGATAATTTTATCTGCTGCTGAAATATCAAGCAGCAATCTTGTCCCTCCCCTTACTTAAGTGTTTGTGCCCTCAACGGCCTTTTCTAAGACTTTTTTCAAAGACATTTTCTGAGGTGCTGAATTTGTATGCACACTCCAATCACGTCCAAAGAAAAAAAAAAGTGTTTTAATTTTGTCATTGACAAAAATAACAACATTTGCGGGCGAATAAAGGTAATATCCATTACAGGTTGTGAACGTATTCTGTGTAGGCTGTACGCAACTTGTGACCGCAGGGCTGTCACAATGAGTGTTTGTCATTGGCCCCAGAAAAACAAAAATTTGAAAAGAAAAGTTGAATTTTGTTACATTCAAAAATAGCTTTACTTGCAAAAAAGAAACTTGTTCAAATTCCCCTCCCTACGAAAAACCTTAAATCTATATACGTACAATTGATTAAATATTAATTACCATAGATTAATAATAGATTGGGCACTTCATTTAAATTTGGATAATAATTCAACTTAAAAATTCATTGTTAGTACCTAACAGATTGGGGGAAATTTTCCCCAACTTCTTTGTCTAATGTGTTGCCAGGAAACAGGATCTTAAAAGTTAAAAAATGATTTTATAGGCATTGGAAAGAGAGGGCTTACTAACAATCGAAAACCTAAAAATCAGGTAGCCCCTGCCACCATACCACGTGACATAATTGTGCCACTGATTCGCACCAAGAAGAGACACGGCGTTGCCAAAGCGTCCCAAGCCCGGCAGAACGTACATTTTCTAGAAAGCATAAGTTCACTAAAAGATGGCATTGAAGAGCTTATGAAGATATCAGTTCCAAATATGAGGCTGAAGGGCAATTTGGTGGGCGATAAAAGGGCAATTTGAGCACCTTAAAATAGAGTATGAAGCATATTTGTTGAGTAATTTGCTTTTTTTCTTTTAATCGCAAATTGAATACAAGATTTCTGAGCTAGGCTGATTATGTATCTGAGGCTAAAATATTAACATATACAAGTTCGAATGCAAAATATCAAACGTACATTTCTCATAATTAAGGCTTGATTCTCGCCAAAGTTCGTATTTAAGGGTTCTTGTAGTCACCAATTGCAGATATATAAGACCAGAAACAACGATGTGAGCTTCGTAAAAAAAAACAAAAAAAAAAAACACAAAATAAAAAACAAACAGCATGCACGTTTCATAAAGGATCTCCATTTTCCACTACAGTTTGTCTCGAAGAACTCATACTTGTTGATTACAAATCTGAGACTCATAATGAAATAAAAGTATAACTAAACTAGTAAAATGTATCTAAAACATATTAAGTATACACCCCGCAAAAGGTGTCTAAATGTCCACCAAGTTGGTTTCACTGGAAATCGTTTGTGAGCACAGGCGTAGCTATGGCTCTTAGTACCTCGGGACAATACTAGTCCCCCCCCATCACTACTTCAATATAAGCACATGATAGTATAGACGAACAAAACCTCAGTTTGGCACCCCCTCAGAGGCTGAGCCCGAGAAGAACCGCCCCCTTGCTATTTGCTTTAAGAAACGCAGGTACTGGTGCATTATATCTAACCCAGTGCTATAGACTGTACAAGGAAACCAGACATGGAGACCCGTCAAACGGGTATTTGCTATCTAAATTGATTTCAAAGCGTGATTTCTCATTGCGTTTACAATATTTAAACTGTTGCTTTTGGGGTTTAGGGGGGGAGGTACCTAGGTTAGGTTACATACTTAATATATGATGCTTAACCCCACCCACCCCCCCTAATGTGCAAATATATAACCCAAATTTCTTTCTAAACTATTATATATTCGTCCTATTTTATTTTATTTCATTACTATTAACCAAACTTGACTTATTTCGTGTATAGCGGTGGGTTAGATATAATGCACCTGTACCGAAACGCATATTGCAGTTTATGCATCATATGCATGACTAATCACCCCTCCCCCAACTTCGTGCGTCCCTGACATACCACCTTAGCCTACTAGGCTACTTAGCTGAACCTTTCCCATGTACATCAGTCTACAGAAAGTCTATCTTCCGTGTAAAAACATAATTGGGGTACATTTTAATTACCGAAATCCTCCATCGAATCACGTAGTATATGAGCTACAGAGCGCTTTGACCTTCTAATTAATAATCAGATATACATTTATGGTGCTACAAAAAGCTTGATGAAGGTCATCCAACTCATTGTCATCCTCATCATCGAAACCGGGCGAGGAGTCATGGCATGAAGACAGGAATTAACATCATATACCAGTTTCAAATAAAGAGGTTCTCAATACTGATTTTGCAATTATATACAAGTGCAATTTAGCGAAAGTACTAGTGGTTTAGGATAACGGGATAGCTTTTATTGCTGGGAGAAATCATGTCTCATTAGTTTTTTTTTGGGTATTGAAATAATGTTAATCTTCGAGGGGTCACCCGTTATAAAATTCGTAGACACAGTTCAGTGTACGCCACAAATGAAGCGAAATTATTCATGCGTGGCAAACAAGATGCAGTGTGGCGGAAGTTTTGCCACACGCGACTGTAAAAGTGGTGCATTAAGATTTATACCATGTGGCAGAGTAGGTGACGGCTTATTATGTTTTGTGCTTTTCATTTTGAATAAAGGGTTACGTAATCTTGGGAAGGTAAACAGAAAAGGTATGCAAAGGCACAAGATGGCTGGCTATCCCCGCTCCCCATCGCGCTTCCTGGCTGAAAGGTCATGAAACAGAGCTTAGCACAGTGGGTATAGACTTTCAAGTCTGATGCCATATCCTCTACCTTACCCAGTAACATAAAGGGTATTCACAGGGGAAGGGGAAGCTAGTCCTCTTTTATTAGAATCATTTTACTCTTGTAGTTTGAAATGTTGAAAAACATTATTTAAAAGAATTAACCTAAGACACTGGATACCAGTGGCAGATCCAGAGGGGGCTTACCCACCCCCCTAATGTAGTCTAAAGTAGTGTAATTTACTTAATTAACGCAAGTTTGCGTTAATTGAACTTGCTCCTAACGCAAGCTTATCGGATCAACCTATTTTGACCCCCACTCTAAAAAAATACTGGATCCGCCCTTGCTGGATACCACTGGAACATAAAAAAAAATTAAAGACTGGATTAAAAAAAGAACTTATTTAAAAATTCAGCAAATTTAAACTAAAACTCAAGACAAAATGATATAAATTTTAGAAGTGAAAGGGCAAGGGCTAACTTACCTTAAAGAACATTGCTGATGCTGCCTCAACACATTAAAGTCTTTAAAGTTGAATTGGAGGATGGAATCCCCGAAATTCCATTGAAATCCTAAAAAACAAATAGCTATTAAATAAAATGATCGATAAACAAGAAAACAAGCATTAGCAAAAGTATATGTTTAAATGAAAAATCAGAACATTTGTGTTCTGTTAATCGGGCCATTCAAGTTTATGCATTAGCCTAATTTTTGTGAAGACCGTTATATCCTCTTCATACATTATGTTTTTTTGCTCTGTTCTTCCAACAGAGGTTCCTTCAATCTAGGGAGGGCTTATTCAATCGAAAATTATAAGTTCTATTGTCTTATGGGCGAAGATGACTGGATAGCCAGAGCTTCTGAAAGGCCCCAAAAATATGTCTGAGGGTTGAGGGAGGCATGATAAGCACCTGATGAGGGGTAAGGCTCCAAAACTATGTAAATATATCATACAGAATACATGGCTCAGATATAGCAAGAAAAAGATTGAGAGTTTTACACCTTGCTGATATCAGGGCAATTAAGAGATTTTCAAGTCTCTGATTTCGATTGATTCAGATTGTCAAATGTAAGACTGAAGTGCCCAAAGTGAAACCCTTTGGTCTGCGAATTTGATACTACCCTTTTGAGGTTCGCTTTGCATCACTTTTTGAGTGATACGGATTTTCATCACCGTTATGTGTGTAATTTTCTGTTCGTTTTTTGACTGAACATTTTGGTTTGTTTTTAGATTGAACGTTTTTTGTTCATTTTTAGATGGACTTCCTTGATTGTTTCATTTCTGTTTGTTTTAATCTTCATTTCTTTATTCATGCTATTTCTGCTCATTTAAGGTTTGGCATCTTATATAAGCCGGTTTCTTCTCATTTAAGTTTTAAAATCTACTCTTTATTATTAATCAAAAAACCTTGTTATTTTTTTATTTTTTTTTTAATGCGTAAGAAATTGAAAAAAAGTAAACTGAAAGAAGACACGTTCAATAGCGTCAACTGGAAGGGCGAAATTGGTGGGAGGCATTTTTACAATAGATAGTTTTGTTTCCCTAATTAAAAAAAGTCTTTTTTTAGTATTTTTTATTGAGAATATATTTTTGAATATTTTTAGTGAAAAAATAACAAAAATTACCACCCCCTCCCTAGATTTTGAAAAATACATTTCCCTCTCTAATTTTTGTATATTGACACCACTACATACATTGGTAGTTGTGATTATGTTGCAGTAATTATTTTGAGTATACACTTCGTAATCTATTATTTCAAGTACGGTTGAGTAACCGCCGTAAAAAAAAAGGTGTAGCGGCTCTTGATCCCAACCCCTTGGAATTTTCCTTGATTTCTCAATTACTCAGTAATTATATAATTATATTTTCATAAAAACATAATTATATTATATTTCTCATAATTATATTTCTTATGTAATTTCACCCGCATTTCACGTTTTTTTTTCTAATTAAACAAACCCATATAGCAAAATCAAAAATAAATTCATACCTAAGCACCTAGTTTGGTGATGGAGAAAACTTAGCTCCTAAATAAAATTATCATTAAATGGTCAAGATTATTTTGCAATGTTGTGACCTCAATTTTGATTTTAGGGGAAAATGATTATGAAGAGATAAAATCAAGAATGAATCAAGCACGATAATTTTACATTATCACTGCAAAATCTTTGCAAAAAAAGTGACTAAAATCAATCAAGCAGGCTACTTCAACAATAATATCCAGATAATTTTTTATTAGGTCTAACTGAAAAAAAGAATTGGCTGATTAAATAAACTCCATAGCTGAAATGACACAATACGCATTAAACTATAAGCGATTCCTCGGCGCCGACATAACTCGCTGTGTAGCATTTTCGCGTCTCTAGGGGGGGGGGGGGTGAGACAGTTGCGCCATTATTGACCCAATTGACAAGTTTATTTAAAAAACGGAACGAGGCCGCCAAAAAAAATCTTGGGGGGCGAGGTTCTCCCCGCCCCCTGGATCCACCCCTGAACCTGTAACATAACCTACTTAACTAAGGAATTTTAAGTAAAATTTGATTTGTTACTGGTAAATCCACCAATCAGAAACAAGCTTGCATTAATGTGGACCTTCTCCAGCCCAAGAGTAAAATTGGTACTTGTGCAGTAATTGGTACACACCGCTATAGACTGTATCAATGAAACCAGACACGAAATCCGCTAACAGGTATTTGCAATAGAGAAATGGAATGCAAAGCGTGGTTTTCATTGCGTTTACAATATTTAAACTATTGTTTTTGGGGGGGGGGGGAGGAAAAAGGTTAGGTTAGGTTACGTATTTAATATATGCTATGCTTTACCCCCCCCCTTCCAAAAAAAATGTGCAAATATATTGCCCACATTTTTTTTTAAACTATTATATATTCATCCCATTTTTTTGATTAGCATTAACCAAACTTGACTTCTTTCGTGTGTACCATTTAGTGCACAAGTACCGTAAAATTGTCCTATTCCGTAAGAAAGGAAAAATTCTGGATATTTATATAAAAGGAAAATATGAGATAAAAATCCTGACAAATGATGTCAGGTCATACAGCACATGCGTCACGCAGCATACAGCATATGTAATGCTGTCATGCCGCATAAGAAAATATAACTCCCCTTTGAAAGTGTAAAAATATACTTAGGGAATCAATGGATAATGTTTCTAATTTGTTTTTATGGCTGAACATGATAACACTGCAGAAAATATGGCACTGCTCCAAAAACTTCATAGTCTTAAAAAAAAGAAAATCTTAGCAAATCGCAGTTTTCATCAAGGCCGTATCCAGGGAGGGGGGTACCCGGTTTGAACCCCCCCCCGAAATTTTTGACCGACTCGAAAATAAGTCGAAAATTAGTAAAACCTAGGTAAAAATCAGTAAAATTAGTCGAAAACTGAGTCAAAAATTAGTAACCCCCCCCCCCCCCCAAAAAAAAAGTCAAAAATTAGTAAAACCCCCCTGAACAAAAATCCTGGATACGGCCCTGGTTTTCATGCACGAGTTTAGGGGCAAAACATATTTTATTTTGATGTTCTCGGTACTTTAACAGAAAGAGAAGAATGTTTCACAGTAGGCTACTTAGTTGTGACTTTACATTAAAACTAGTAATTAAAAAAATCACTAAATGTTTAACTAAGATGTCAAAAGGAGTGGGAGTACGCATAATCTTAAATATCTGCACATGCGACTTTTGTTTAATTACGATGACACAAGTAAAGTATTTTGCATTACTCAATATTTTGAGTTATGCGGGGGGGTGAATCCTTTTTTTCTTTCTAAATTATCTAATATTTAAGAAAAGGAAAAGCTATGGTGGTTTGAAAATTACCATCACATACCCATAACTGTAAAAAAAAAAAACGAAGTAAAATGTAAGAATGGATAGAACTACTACCTGTTCCACAGCTACATTCTTGATAACAACCAAATTCATACTAAGGCATTCCACCTGTTCCCTCACTATATAACGTATTTCTAAAGGTAGATTTGTTCATGAATGAGAATAATACTAGGGGGATTCTTACACCTGGGAAAAACATCGAATCAATAGAATTCCAAGATTAATGTGGGAATTTCTTTTTGCTGAAAGTCAAGGGTTTTGATGGTACAAATATGTCTGAAAAAATGACAGCTAGACGGGTTACTAAGATAAAAATTTATTAAAAAACTCCAAGTCAGAAAAAGGTAAACCAAGTTTTTTAAGTTCTCATGCATTGTCATCTTAACACAGGGGACTCTTTGAATGAAAATCGTCACAAGCATAGGGTTCTACTAATTTTCAAGATGACTATTGTTAATTCATCAAAATTGTTAAGACGATTGTAATTTTTCATCAAAAGATTATTTGATTATTCCTATGGCGGACTATTTAAGTACAAATCTTTATAAAACAACCGAAGGGCCTATCTGATTCGGCAAAGGAGAAAGGAGCACGAAAAGTCAGGGTACTTGTGTATTATCCAGAATACACTCAAGAAGTATGCTCTGTTTGATCTGAGAAAAACCGGTTTGCCTGTCTGCAATCGGTTATAATTAGCTAAGTCTTCATGAGAAAAATTATGATGCAGGTATATTTTAATTAAATAATTAGTATATATAGTTGGCTACGTATTTAATATAATGCGTTAAGGGCGACCTGCTTTCTGAAGTTTCCATAATTTTGTAACCAAAGTATTATATTTTCATCAGATTTTAATATATTTCAATATGATTAACCTAACTTTACTTCTTAAGTGTGCTCTGAATAATACGCAAGTACCAAAGGCAGGAACGTTTGGGGAAAGAGGGACTTAGGCCCATCTCCTCGAAATCCTGAATTTTACTGACTTTCTGGGTGATTTATATTCAAATCATCAGTAACTTTTTTTTATTGTTATTAGCCCATCAAGAAAAAAAATTCTACTACCTGCAAGAATGGTCAAAGGTTGTTCAAATATAATAGTACAAAAGCATAATCAAAATGCAAGTAATTAAAACAATCGATATATATTAAGTAGACTCAGCACATCAAATTCCACCATTAAAATATTATATCTTTCTATGACATGGGATAGCAGGCTGTCCAACATTAGTGTACAGTCCTTCCAAAAAAAAAAAAAAAAAAAAAAAAAAAAAAAAAAAAAAAAAAAAAAAAAAAAAAAAAAAAAAATGATTACAATAGAAGTGCTATGTCTGGTTATCAGTTGGGTTTTTTTTTCTTTTTATGAAACTGGTTTCATGCACCATATATGGTCACTGATTCTGGTCAACATCAAAGAATATAAAATCCAAAACCTTCACTTTGCAAAAACCGTATTATATATTTTGAGACATGAATGTCAAAAAATTGGCTCACTCGTCATTTAAAAAAAAAACAATTTAGTAAACGCAGTGCAGCGCAATGGGAGGAATATAAAAACCATGATTTTGCGTGCACTTAACGTGTATTTTCCCTGTGTTGTTTTTATTGCCGTGCTATTTTTCTGCTCCCTTACGATTTTAATATACCAAGAAAAGATAATAATTTTGGCATCGTTTGATAGCTGAAATCCAGCTCTATTCAACTACAGAACTATATTTTGAAATGAATTTTAGTTGAATATCCGTTAATAGAATAACAATTTTCTTATTTTTCGTTATTATAGACTCTTCTCCAAGAAAAAGTCTAAATTTTATAATACCTCTAACTCGGTGAATAGATAGTTTGATCCTAGTAAATCCAATGATTTAAGTATCGTGTCCATTTGGTACAAATTACAGCTGCCGGCTTGTCACCATATAGCCTAGTCTATATTATAGCACAAGAAAGCAGCTACGTTTCCCTACTTAAAAATTAGTTAAAATTATACAATTTAAGACTAAATCACAAACGTGATTTCGGAGTTACGCAGTTTATGGATTAATCAAAAATAACACCAGGAAAAGTTTATATTTGAAATTTTTTGACAATTATACATAGTCTATAGCACAGGTCGTCCCTTTCACACCAGTAATATTTTTACGCTTTGGAGATGCCTAAGACCATTTGATGTAATTAATTAAAAAAAAACTTTCCGAAAAAATAAGTTTTTCAAAGAAAAGTAAAGGCCATTTTAAACTTAAGCTCAGCAGATACAAATACCTTTTAAAATTCAAACTCAAAACGACCAGAAATTACTGTTAAAGAATAAATAAAACCCAAAACGAACAGAAATTAAATAAACAATCATAGCAAAAACATACAACAAGTAATAACATAACTGAATAAATATATCTTAAAGCGAATAATGCATAGATTGAATATGAAAATCAAACTTAAGACGAAAAACATATTTTCCTATTGAAGTACAAATGAAACTTAAAACGAACAGAAATTAAATAAACAATCAATGAAAACAAACATACAATAGATATTAATGTAAATTAATAAATAAATCTTAAAACGAGTGAAACTTAAGTTGAATATGCAAATTAAGCTTGAGACAAACAAAATCACCACAAACAAGAGTTTGGGTATGACCTCCTTCTCTCACTGTAAAAGTCTAAAACCTACTGCGTCATTGGGGCTTTACTGAAAACCAATTTTGTGACAAATATTTTCTTTTGTACTTATCTCTGAAAATAAACATTAAAATTATAGTAACATTTTGAACTGATGAGCTTTCAGCAATTAATATCATTATACATCAAATATTCAGTTTAATTTATTAGCTCTTTTTAAAGTTGTTAAAGACGAATATAGTTTCCCTACAAACAAGTGATTGGATACTGCCTCCTTTCCTAACTGTAAATAAAAACCAAAAGCCTACTGCGTCATTGGCGCTTAACTAAAAACGGATTATATTACAAATACTTTCTTTTCCAGTTCTTACAGCTTTGAAAATAAAAGTACAATTACAGCGAAATAAATTCTTGAACTGATGGATCTTTCAACAATTAATATCATTATACATCAAATATTCAATTTGATGTTGTTAATACTTTCCAAGACTGTTCAAGACGCATATAGTTTTCAGTAAAGCGCCAATGACGCAAGTAGTAACTATCTATGGAATTTGCGTACGCCCCCGTACCAAACAGGTTTCTGGTGGGTATAATCTGGTTTGGTAGGTACAATCTGGTTAGGTGGGTATAATCACATTGCCTATTCAAAGGTAGTGTGCAATTGAAACTGTATCAATTATTTTATTCCATTTATTCTAAACCAGTATTGTCTATAACTTAATTTACGTAGATTAAACTTCCGATGGTTAAGAAAGCGTAACGGGTAATTAAAGTATGAGGAATGGGATGCTATAATTAGAATGGTTTTAAGTTGAAAATTGTGACGTAAAAATAACTCTATTTGCGAATTTTTTGCGAAAAGGTATTTGCGTGAACGTATTGCGTTGGTTAGGAAAGCGTAACGGGTAATTAAAGTATGAGGAATGGGATGTTATAATTAGAATGGTTTTAAGTTGAAAATTGTGACGTAAAAATAACTCTATTTGCGATTTTTTGCGAAAAGGTATTTGCGTAAAGGTATTGCGTTGGTTAAGAATGCCTCACGGGTAATTAAAGAATGAGGAATGGGATGCTTGCATCAAAAATACAAAGAATATGCTCAGATACTTAATAGATTTTGACGCCTACAAGAGACATTGGTAAAAGGTATTCAATAGCTTAATTGAAAAGTAACGATAGAATGACATTGTGACTTGACCTAGCTTTACCTCTCCGATGTGGTCTGTATAATACACAAGTAACGTTTGAAAAGTATTGTCAATTTAAAAAGAAATGGTTGAAAAGTGTTTTGAGGGAGATGGGTTGCACGGAGGGTTGAGTTGCACGAGGGTTCAGTTAAAGGGGGTACAGTTACACGGGGGTTTCGGTTATACAGGGGTTCAGTTACATGGGGGGTTCAGTTGCACGGGGGTTGAGTTAAATGGGGCTTGAGTTCCACGAGAGTAGTGCTTTGTCGTGGTTTAGCTTGCCACAGTTACATTTTCTTGATCTTTCAAAGTTCACTTTGATTTTAGTTACATGGGGGGTTCAGTTGCACGGGGGTTGAGTTAAATGGGGCTTGAGTTCCACGAGAGTAGTGCTTTGTCGTGGTTTAGTTTGTCACAGTTACTCTCTTTGGGCTGTTTGTGTTTCTTTGGTTGTGTGTGTCTCTTTGGGCTGTGTGTCTCTTTGGGGTGTTTGAGTCTTTTTGATCTGTTTATGTTTCTTTGGGCTGTTTGAGTCTTTTTGGTCTGTGTTTGTCTCTTTGGGGTTTTGTGTTTCTTTGGGCTGTTTGTGTTTCTTTGGGCTATGTGTGTCTCTTTGGGCTGTTTGTGTCATTTTGATCTGTGTGTCTTTCTTTTGGATGTTTGTGTCTCTTAGGGACCGTGTGTGTCTCTTTGGGCTATGTGTGTCTCTTTGGGCTGTTTGTGTCATTTTGATCTGTGTGTCTTTCTTTTGGATGTTTGTGTCTCTTAGGGACCGTGTGTGTCTCTTTGGGCTATGTGTGTCTCTTTGGGGCGTTTGAATCTTTTGGTCTGTATGTGTCTGTATGGGCGTTTTTGTCTCTTTGGGCTGTGTGTGTGTGTCTCTTTGGGCTTTGTGTGTCTCTTCGGGCTGTGTGTGTCTCTTTAGCCTGTGTGTGTCTCTCTTTGGGCTGTGTGTGTGTCTCTTAGGCTGTGTGTCTCTTTGGGCAATTTGAATCTTTTTGGTCTGTGTGTGTCTCTTTTGGCTTTTTGTGTCGTTTTGGGATTTGTGTGTCTCTGTTGGATGTGTGCGTCTCTTTGGGCCGTGTGTATCTCTTTGAGCTGTATGTGTCTCTTGGGCTGTTTGAGTCATTTTTGTCTGTGTGTGTTTCTTTTGGCTGTTTGTGTCTCTTAGAGGCCATGTGTGTCTCTTTGGGCAATGTATGTCTCTTTGGGGATGTTTGAATCTTTTTGGTCTGTATGTGTCTCTTTGGGATTTGTGTGTCTCTTTGGGCTGTGTGTGTGTCTCTTTAGGCTGTGTGTCTCTTTGGAGCAAATTCTTTCAAAAATATGTTAATACGTTTAAGCAATAAATATCTTTAAGCTTAACCCGTCTTTATTCTTTAGAATAGTTTTATTCATTTCATTAAATTATGAAGAAATTGTAAGTAAGTAACAATAGCTTTCTTGAATAATTTGTGTGTCTCTTCAGGCTGTGTGTGTCTCTTTAGCCCGTGTGTGTCTCTTTGGGCTGTGTGTGTCTCTTTAGGCTGTGTGTCTCTTTGGAGCAAATTCTTTCCAAAATATGTTAATACGTTTAAGCAATAAATATCTTTAAGCTTAACCCGTCTTTATTCTTTAGAATAGTTTTATTCATTTCATTAAATTATGAAGAAATTGTAAGTAAGTAACAATAGCTTTCTTGAATAGGTAACACACTCATTATTGAAGTCACCTCTTGTATACACAATGCAGAAATTCATTTAAGAAATTATCAAAAATTGTAAGTAAGTAGCAAATTCTTTCTTGAATTCGCCTCCTGGATAAATAAAAAAAAGACATTTCATTCAAGAAATTATGACAAAATTCTAAGTAAGCAACAAACTCTTTCTTGAAGTTACCTCATGGATACACAATGCAGAAATTTCATTTAAGAAATTATCAAAAATTGTAAGTAAGTAGCAAATTCTTTCAAAAATATGTTAATACGTTTAAGCAATAAATATCTTTAAGCTTAACCCGTCTTTATTCTTTAGAATAGTTTTATTCATTTCATTAAATTATGAAGAAATTGTAAGTAAGTAACAATAGCTTTCTTGAATTCGCTTCCTGGACACAATACAGATATTTAATTCAAGAAATCATAATAAAATCGCAAGTAAGTAATAAAGTCTTTATTGTTTTCACCTATTGGACACACAATACTGAAATTTCATTCAAGAAATTATGAAGGAATTGTAAATAGGTAACACACTCATTCTTGAGGTCACCTCTTGTATACACAATGCAGAAATTTCATTTAAGAAATTATCAAAAATTGTAAGTAAGTAGCAAATTCTTTCTTGAATTCGCCTCCTGGATAAATAAAAAAGACATTTCATTCAAGAAATTATGACAAAATTCTAAGTAAGCAACAAACTCTTTCTTGAAGTTACCTCATGGATACACAATGCAGAAATTTCATTTAAGAAATTATCAAAAATTGTAAGTAAGTAGCAAATTCTTTCTTGAATTCGCCTCCTGAGTAAATAAAAAAGACACTTCATTCAAGAAATTATGACAAAATTCTAAGTAAGTAACAAACTCTTTCTTGAAGTTACCTCATGGATACACAATGCAGAAATTTCATTTAAGAAATTATGAAAAAATTGTAAGCAAGTAACAAACTCTTTCATGAAGTCACCTCGTGGATGCACAACGCAGAAATTTCATTAAAGAAATTATGAAAAAATTGTAAGTAAGTAGCAAATTCTTTCTTGAATTCACCTGCTGGATAAACAAAAAAAGACATTTCGTTCAAGAAATTATGACAAAATTCCAAGTAAGTAACAAACTCTCTTTATTGTTTTCATGACTTAGATACACGATGTAGAAATTTAATTCAAGAAATTATGAAAAAAATTCTCAGTAAGTTACAATTTCTTTCTTGAAGTCAACTCTTGGATACACAATACAGAAATTTCATGTAAGAAATTATGAAAAAAATTGTAAGCAAGTAACAAACTCTTTCCTGAAGTCACCTCTTGGATACACAATGCAGAAACTTCATTTAAGAAACTATGAAAAAATTGTAGGTAAGTAACAAATTCTTTCTTGAAGTCACCTCTTGAATACACAATACAGAAATTTCATTAAAGAAATTATGAAAAAAATGTAAGTAAGTAGCAAATTCTTTCTTGAATTCACCTGCTGGATAAACAAAAAGACATTTCGTTCAAGAAATTATGACAAAATTCTAAGTAAGTAACAAACTCTTTATTGTTTTCACGACCTAGATGTACGATGTAGAAATTTAATTCAAGAAATTATGAAAAAATTCTCAGTAAGTAACAATTTCTTTCTTGAAGTCAACTCTTGGATACACAATACGGAATTTCATTCAAGAAATTATGAAAATATTTATAAGTAAGTAACAAACTCTTTATTGATTTCACCTCTTGGATATACAGTACAGATACTTCATTCAAGAAATTATGAAAAAATTGCAAGTAAGTAACTTTTTTTTTCTCTTTATCACAAACAATTTTCACTTAGCTACACGATGTAGAAATTTAATTCAAGAAATTATGAAAAAATTCTCAGTAAGTAACAATTTCTTTCTTGAAGTCAACTCTTGGATACACAATACGGAAATTTCATTCAAGAAATTATGAAAATATTTGTAAGTAAGTAACAAGCTCTTTATTGATTTCAACTCTTGAATATACAGTACAGATACTTCATTCAAGAAACGTGATTAAACACGTTTTGAAACTACATGCTATTTGCCTGCCTTTCCTTGGCACCTTTCCAAAGGAGCGGGGAAGAAACGTGATTAAACACGTTTTGAAACTGCATGCTATTTGCTTGCCTTTCCTTGGCACCTTTCCAAACGAGTGGCGATTCCCCCACTGGTTCCTACACATTGCAAAAGACACACAAACAGAATCATAGTGAGAGAGATATCCAAAAAGTTGGGTTGATCTAGGTTCACTTAGAGTGGCGCGCCACTCTAAGTGAACCTAGATCAACCCAACTTTTTGGAGATCTCTCTCACTATGATTCTGTTTGTGTGTCTTTTGCAATGTGTAGGAACTAGTGGGGGAATCCCCACTCGTTTGGAAAGGTGCCAAGGAAAGGCAAGCAAATAGCATGTAGTTTCAAAACGTATTTAATCACGTTTCTTCCCCGCTCCTTTGGAAAGGTGCCAAGGAAAGGCATGCAAATAGCATGTAGTTTCAAAACGTGTTTAATCACGTTTCTTGAATGAAGTATCTGTACTGTATATTCAAGAGTTGAAATCAATAAAGAGCTTGTTAATTACTTACAAATATTTTCATAATTTCTTGAATGAAATTTCCGTATTGTGTATCCAAGAGTTGACTTCAAGAAAGAAATTGTTACTTACTGAGAATATTTTCATAATTTCTTGAATTAAATTTCTACATCGTATATCTAGGTCGTGAAAACAATAAAGAGTTTGTTACTTACTTAGAATTTTGTCATAATTTCTTGAACGAAATGTCTTTTTGTTTATCCAGCAGGTGAATTCAAGAAAGAATTTGCTACTTACTTACAATTTTTTTCATAATTTCTTTAATGAAATGTCTGTATTGTGTATTCAAGAGGTGACTTCAAGAAAGAATTTGTTACTTACCTACAATTTTTTCATAGTTTCTTAAATGAAGTTTCTGCATTGTGTATCCAAGAGGTGACTTCAGGAAAGAGTTTGTTACTTGCTTACAATTTTTTCATAATTTCTTAAATGAAATTTCCGTATTGTGTATCCAAGAGTTGACTTCAAGACAGAAATTGTTACTTACTGAGAATATTTTCATAATTTCTTGAATTAAATTTCTACATCGTATATCTAGGTCGTGAAAACAATAAAGAGTTTGTTACTTACTTAGAATTTTGTCATAATTTCTTGAACGAAATGTCTTTTTGTTTATTCAGCAGGTGAATTCAAGAAAGAATTTGCTACTTACTTACACAATTTTTTCATAATTTCTTTAATGAAATGTCTGTATTGTGTATTCAAGAGGTGACTTCAAGAAAGAATTTGTTACTTACCTACAATTTTTTCATAGTTTCTTAAATGAAGTTTCTGCATTGTGTATCCAAGAGGTGACTTCAGGAAAGAGTTTGTTACTTGCTTACAATTTTTTCATAATTTCTTAAATGAAATTTCCGTATTGTGTATCCAAGAGTTGACTTCAAGAAAGAAATTGTTACTTACTGAGAATTTTTTCATAATTTCTTGAATTAAATTCTACATCGTGTATCTAAGTCATGAAAACAATAAAGAGTTTGTTACTTACTTGGAATTTTGTCATAATTTCTTGAACGAAATGTCTTTTTTTTTTTGTTTATCCAGCAGGTGAATTCAAGAAAGAATTTGCTACTTACTTACAATTTTTTCATAATTTCTTTAATGAAATTTCTGCGTTGTGTATCCACGAGGTGACTTCATGAAAGAGTTTGTTACTTGCTTACAATTTTTTCATAATTTCTTAAATGAAATTTCTGCATTGTGTATCCATGAGGTAACTTCAAGAAAGAGTTTGTTACTTACTTAGAATTTTGTCATAATTTCTTGAATGAAATGTCTTTTTTATTTACTCAGGAGGCGAATTCAAGAAAGAATTTGCTACTTACTTACAATTTTTGATAATTTCTTAAATGAAATTTCTGCATTGTGTATCCATGAGGTAACTTCAAGAAAGAGTTTGTTGCTTACTTAGAATTTTGTCATAATTTCTTGAATGAAATGTCTTTTTTATTTATCCAGGAGGCGAATTCAAGAAAGAATTTGCTACTTACTTACAATTTTTGATAATTTCTTAAATGAAATTTCTGCATTGTGTATACAAGAGGTGACCTCAAGAATGAGTGTGTTACCTATTTACAATTCCTTCATAATTTCTTGAATGAAATTTCAGTATTGTGTGTCCAATAGGTGAAAACAATAAAGACTTTATTACTTACTTGCGATTTTATTATGATTTCTTGAATTAAATATCTGTATTGTGTCTAGGAAGCGAATTCAAGAAAGCTATTGTTACTTACTTACAATTTCTTCATAATTTAATGAAATGAATAAAACTATTCTAAAGAATAAAGACGGGTTAAGCTTAAAGATATTTATTGCTTAAACGTATTAACATATTTTTGAAAGAATTTGCTACTTACTTACAATTTTTGATAATTTCTTAAATGAAATTTCTGCATTGTGTATCCATGAGGTAACTTCAAGAAAGAGTTTGTTGCTTACTTAGAATTTTGTCATAATTTCTTGAATGAAATGTCTTTTTTTTATTTATCCAGGAGGCGAATTCAAGAAAGAATTTGCTACTTACTTACAATTTTTGATAATTTCTTAAATGAAATTTCTGCATTGTGTATACAAGAGGTGACTTCAATAATGAGTGTGTTACCTATTCAAGAAAGCTATTGTTACTTACTTACAATTTCTTCATAATTTAATGAAATGAATAAAACTATTCTAAAGAATAAAGACGGGTTAAGCTTAAAGATATTTATTGCTTAAACGTATTAACATATTTTTGAAAGAATTTGCTCCAAAGAGACACACAGCCTAAAGAGACACACACAGCCCAAAGAGACACACACGGGCTAAAGAGACACACACAGCCTGAAGAGACACACAAATTATTCAAGAAAGCTATTGTTACTTACTTACAATTTCTTCATAATTTAATGAAATGAATAAAACTATTCTAAAGAATAAAGACGGGTTAAGCTTAAAGATATTTATTGCTTAAACGTATTAACATATTTTTGAAAGAATTTGCTCCAAAGAGACACACAGCCTAAAGAGACACACACACAGCCCAAAGAGACACACAAATCCCAAAGAGACACATACAGACCAAAAAGATTCAAACATCCCCAAAGAGACATACATTGCCCAAAGAGACACACATGGCCTCTAAGAGACACAAACAGCCAAAAGAAACACACACAGACCAAAATGACTCAAACAGCCCAAGAGACACATACAGCTCAAAGAGATACACACTGCCCAAAGAGACGCACACATCCAACAGAGACACACAAAGCCCAAAACGACACAAAAAGCCAAAAGAGACACACATAGACCAAAAAGATTCAAATTGCCCAAAGAGACACACAGCTTAAAGAGACACACACAGCCCAAAGAGACACACACACAGGCTAAAGAGACACATACAGCCCGAAGAGACACACAAAGCCCAAAGAGACACACACACACAGCCCAAGAGACAAAAAGCCCATACAGACACATACAGACCAAAAGATTCAAACGCCCCAAAGAGACACACATAGCCCAAAGAGACACACACGGTCCCTAAGAGACACAAACATCCAAAAGAAAGACACACAGATCAAAATGACACAAACAGCCAAAAGAGACACACATAGCCCAAAATGACACACACGGTCCCTAAGAGACACAAACATCCAAAAGAAAGACACACAGATCAAAATGACACAAACAGCCCAAAGAGACACACATAGCCCAAAGAAACACAAACACCCCAAAGAGACAAACACAGACCAAAAAGACTCAAACAGCCCAAAGAAACATAAACAGATCAAAAAGACTCAAACACCCCAAAGAGACACACAGCCCAAAGAGACACACACAACCCAAAGAAACACAAACAGCCCAAAGAGAGTAACTGTGACAAACTAAACCACGACAAAGCACCACTCTCGTGGAACTCAAGCCCCATTTAACTCAACCCCCGTGCAACTGAACCCCCCATGTAACTAAAATCAAAGTGAACTTTGAAAGATCAAGAGAATGTAACTGTGGCAAGCTAAACCACGACAAAGCACTACTCTCGTGGAACTCAAGCCCCATTTAACTCAACCCCCGTGCAACTGAACCCCCCATGTAACTGAACCCCTGTATAACCGAAACCCCCGTGTAACTGTACCCCCTTTAACTAAACCCTCGTGCAACTCAACCCTCCATGCAACCCATCTCCCTCAAAACACTTTTCAGCCATTTCTTTTTAAATTGACAATACTTTTCAAACGTTACTTGTGTATTATACAGACCACATCGGAGAGGTAAAGCTAGGTCAAGTCACAATGTCATTCTATCGTTACTTTTCAATTAAGCTATTGAATACCTTTTACCAATGTCTCTTGTAGGCGTCAAATCTATTAAGTATTTGAGCATATTCTTTGTATTGTTGATGCAAGCATCCCATTCCTCATTCTTTAATTACCCGTGAGGCATTCTTAACCAACGCAATACCTTTACGCAAATACCTTTTCGCAAAAAAATTCGCAAATAGAGTTATTTTTACGTCACAATTTTCAACTTAAAACCATTCTAATTATAACATCCCATTCCTCATACTTTAATTACCCGTTACGCTTTCTTAACCAACGCAATACCTTCACGCAAATACCTTTTCGAAAAAAATTCGCAAATAGAGTTATTTTTACGTCACAATTTTCAACTTAAAACCATTCTAATTATAGCATCCCATTCCTCATACTTTAATTACCCGTTACGCTTTCTTAACCATCGGAAGTTTAATCTACGTAAATTAAGTTATAGACAATACTGGTTTAGAAAAACTGGAATAAAATAATTGATACAGTTTCAATTGCACACTACCTTTGAATAGGCAATGTGATTATACCCACCTAACCAGATTGTACCTACCAAACCAGATTATACCCACCAGAAACCTGTTTGGTACGGGGGCGTACGCAAATTCCATAGATAGTTACTACTGACGCAGTGGGTTTTAGACTTATAAAGTGAGAGAAGGAGGTCATACCCAAACTCTTGTTTGTGGTGATTTTTATTTGTCTCAAGCTTAATTTGCATATTCAAATTAAGTTTCACTCGTTTTAAGATTTATTTATTAATTTACATTAATATCTATTGTATGTTTGTTTGCATTGATTGTTTATTCAATTTCTGTTCGTTTTAAGTTTCATTTGTACTTCAATAGGAAAATATGTTTTTCGTCTTAAGCTTGATTTTCATATTCAATCTATGCATTACTCGCTTTAAGATCTATTTATTCATTTATGTTATTACTTGTTGTATGTTTTTGCTATGATTGTTTATTTAATTTCTGTTCGTTTTGGGTTTCATTTATTCTTCAATGGTAATTTCTGGTCGTTTTGAGTTTGAATTTTAAAAGGTATTTGTATCTGCTGAGCTTAAGTTTAAAATGGCCTTTATTTTTCTTTGAAAAACTTATTTTTTCGGAATTTTTTTTTTTAATTAATTTTTTTTTCGTTTTTGATTGCAAAAAATTTCAAGTTTTTAAAAATTCCTTATTTCAAAATCAAACTTTAAAAAAAAAAATCAAATATTCATCAAAGTATCAAAACTGATATCAAAGTAACAATATCAAAGTGAAAAAATGGGTTTGTGTCAACCTCGGAGCTTTTATTATCTGATGTTTGAACTATTTTTAACAAAATTGCTATCTCAAAATTTTTATCGGATGGGTTTGGGGAAAAGGGGCGTGGGGGGACTAGATTAAGCTTCGGTCTATTTTTACTCTTTAAAATTGAACTAGAACTTTCTATTTTCAATCAAATAAGCCCTCTCTGAATTTTATACGAGTATCCCTTCTATAAAAACCATATAAATCCCCAGAGTATAACTTACAACGCCTGTCCCTCGAACCTGGGAGGTTGTGTCGACCCTGGAGTTTCAGTATCTGATGGTTGAACTATTGTTAACAAAATGGTCATCTGAAATTTTTATCGGATGTGTTTATCCATTCGACACGTCCAAAGACGTGGAGGGCGGGAGGGGATAGTTGCCCTCCGATCTTTTTCACTCTGAGAAAATGAACTACAACTTTTAATTTCCATTCAAATGAACCCTCTCTGAAGTTTATACGAGTATACCTTCCAAAAGAACCATATATGACCCCAGAGCAAGACTCACAACGCCTGCCCCGGCCCTGGGGGGTTGTGTCGACACATGAGTTTTTCTTATCTGACCTTTGAACTATTTTTAACGAAAAGACCATACTAAAAGCAGTTTTGTTATATGATCTTTGAACTATTTTTAACAAAATGGCTACCTCAAATTTTTTATCAGATGTATTTGGGGGAAAAGGGCTTGGGGGGTCAGTTGCCCTCTGATCACTTTGGACTCTTAAAAAGGGCTGGATTTCAATATCCAATCAAATGAGCCCTCTCTGAAGTTTTTACGAGCATCCCTTTCATATGAACAATATATGCCCCAGGGCATAACTTACAACGCCTGCCCCCGGGCCCTGGGGGGTTGTGACGACAACTGAGTTTTTGTCTGCCCTCCAATATCTTTTGACTCGAAAAAACTTAACTAGAACTTTCAATTTCCAATCAAATGAGCCATCTCTGAATTTTTTACGAGCATCCCTTCAATAAGAACCATATATTTCCCAAGGGCATACCTTACAACACCTGACCTCGGGGCCCAGGGGGCTGTGTTGACCCCTGAGTTTTCGTTATATGGTCCTTGAACTATTTAAAAAAAACCTATTTCAAAGTTCTTATCAGATGGGTTTGAGGAAAAAAGGGCGGGGAGGGGAGGATAGGTGCCCTCCAATCTCTTTTGACTCTTAAAAAGTGAACTAGAACTTTCAATTTCCAATCAAATGATACCTCTTTGAAGTTAATACGAGCATCCGTTCCATAAGACCCATATATGCCTCCAGGGCATAACTTATAACGCCTGCCCCCGGGTCCTGGTGGGTTGTCTCAACACCTGAACTTTTGTTATATAAGCTTTGAACTATTTTTAACAAAATAGCTATCGTAAAATTTTTATTGGATGCATTTGGGAAAATAGGGTTTGGGGGGGGGAGATGGTTACCCTCCAATATCTTTTGACACTTAAAAAGTGAACTAGAACTTTCAATTTCAAATCAAATGAGCCCTCTCTGAAGTTTATACGACAATCTTGTCTATACAAAACCTAATATGCCCCCAGGGCATAACTTACAACCCTTACCCTGAGGGCTGTGGGGGAATTGTCATCCTCAAAGACCTAATTTCCAGAACTTAAAACTACGTTTAATAAAATGGCTGTCTCAAAATTTTGATTGGATGTGTTTGGGGAAAAGGTGGGCGTGAGAGGGGGGTTAGTTGCCCTCAAATCACTTTCGACTTCTAAAAAGGGACTAGCCCATTGAATTTCCAATCGAATGAGCCTTTTTTGAAGTTTCTACGACACCGCTTTCTATAAAAACCTTATATGCCCCCAGGGTATAACTTGAAACCCTTGCCTTGAGGGTTGTGGGGGAGTGTCCTCCTCAAAAACATATTTTCTATGTGAAAATCAACTACGGTGATCAAAATGGCTATCTCAAAATTTTGATTGGATGTGTTTGGGGGAATGATGGGCGTGGGGGCGCTAGTTGCCCTCCAATCACTTTTGACTATTAAAAAGGGCACTAGCCTTTTGAATTTCCAATCGAATGAGCCTTTTTTGAAGTTTCTACGACAACGCTTTCTATAAAAACCTTAGAGGCCCCCAGGGCATAACTTAAAACCCTTGCCCTAGGGTTTTAAGTTTTTGCCTGGGGCAAAACTTAAGTAAGTTTTTCTTGGGGGGGGGGGGCTAGTTCCCCTCCAATCACTTTCGACTATTAAAGAGGACACTAGCCCTTTGAATTTCCAATCGAAGGAGCCTGTTTTGAAGTTTCTACGACAACGCCTTGTATAAAAACCTTATATGCAGGGCATAACTTAAAACCCTTGCCCTGAGGGTTGTGGGGGAGTGTCCTCCTCAAAAATATATTTTCTATCTGGAAATCAACTACGCTGAACAAAATGGCTATCTAAAATTTTGATTTGATGTGTTTGGGGGAATGATGGGCGTGGGGGGGTTAGGTTCCCTCTAATCATTTTCGAATATTTAAAAGGGCACTAGAACTCTCGATTTCCAATCGAATGAGCCCCCTTTGAAGTTTCTACGACGACCCCTTCCGTATGTAGTGCTTCTGGGAAAAAAAATAATAAATAATAATAAAACATTGGAGCCGTATGGCCTTTACTATAGGCAACGGTACAGCGTTGCCTCTGAAATTCTAGCTTAGGGGCTTTTTGCTCCTAAGCAGGGACAAAGGAGGAGATAATTCGGCTTGGTGCTGCAGTAAGTTATTAGCAGTAGTAGTTGTTGTTGTTGTTACGGGCTTTTTTTAATCTCTTGGAAAATAGTAGATCAAGAAACCACTAGAATAGTGTCAAAATAAACTTTATGAAAGAACTATTGATTTGGTCTAAAAACAAGCTGGTGAAAAAAAAATAGAGCAGTACAAAAATTAAGGGCACTTGTCTAGAATCCAGTAAACACGCGAGATTTGTATTGCGAGGACAGATAGGCATTACTCGGTACTTATATGAGACGCTATTTAAACAAAGGGTTTCTCACTCCGGAAACTATATTTAAACTTTAGTTTTTTGGGGTTTAGGGGGAATAAAAGGTACCTAGGTTGGGTTTGGTTACGTATTTAATATGTGCTATGCTTTACCCCAACCCCCCTAATGTGAAAATATATAGCCCAAATTTGTTTCTAAACTATTATATTTTCCTCCTATTTTGTTTTATTTCATAAGCATTAACGAAACTTCACTTCTCGCGTGTTTACTGGATCTAGACAAAAACGAAATTAAGTATCCTGAATATTAGACTCGTGTCTTTATTTTTCCTTTGTTCCCCTTTAATTGTGCATAGAAACATAAGAAACCTGCCCAAAAAAAAGGTCAGGATGTCTTCTGATCTTATGTCCTTTAAAGTCCCAAGACCCTTCTTTAGTTTAATTAGGTTTTTAATGGAATTAGCTTTGATTATTATCAAATTTAGAAGGAAAGCCTTTTGTACCGAATAAATATCATTTGATTTTATTTTTGCTTTTGTGAAACACCGCTCTTTCCAAAAGCTCATATTTAATGATTACTACTACTAACAACTCGCTTCAGAACCAAGCCACCCGAGGCCAACACAGCTACGCACACTCCTCCTCCATCCCAATCTATCCAGAGCCTCCCTCTTTACACCCTCCTAAGATGTCCCTATTTTCCCTAAATCTTTCCTTACGACATCGTCCCACCCCGTCCCCTTTTATTTTATTTTCACTTCTGTAAAACACCGGTCTTTCCAAAGTTCATATCTAATTACTACTACTACTACTACTAACAACTCAGTTCAGAACCAAGCCGCCTGATGCCAATATAGCTATGCAAAATCCTTTTCCACCGCAGTCAATTCAGAGTCTCCCTCTTTACACTCTCCGAAGAAGCTCCCATTCCCCTTAAATCTTTCCTATACGACATTCTCCCACCCCATTCGGGGAAAACTTGCTTTCGTTTGGCCCAAGACAGTCGGCCGACAAGGAGGATCTTTGGCAATCTGTCATCCTTAATTTAATGATCCTTGGAAATAAATTGGTGGTTAAAAATAAATATATGCAAAATTTATATGAAAGTCCGTTGACCAAATTTACCATAATTTCCTTTGATTTTCTTCAGCCGCACTTTTTTGGTGGCGAAGACCACTGTACCTTTGCACCATACGAAAAACAAAACTTAGGTGGAATGAGGGTTTTCCCCGAGACAGTGATTAAAAATTGAATCTAAGAAAATATTTTGGATATATGCCAATAGCTATCCTAAGCAAAACAAAAGAAAAGCGTCAAGCAATGAAACCCCCAAAAAAATCCAACTCAGCGACCAAAAAGCCCCTTATTAAAACATAAAAACTAACTAAAAACCAAAGTTAAAAGAGCCTCATATTCATCATTTAAAAAATACTTTTAGCTTTATTCAGTCTAGCAAAAATTTTGTGTTCCTTTCATGAAAGGCAATATCCTTGAAAGGATTCCCTAAATTAGAGGAAGGGGATCTAATGTCATGTGCTTTGACACATTGTGATAAATCTTTGCTACTGCTAATAAAGAATTTATTTTAAGAAATTATTTTGTCAATACAATTGTATAATTAATTTTCAAGAGGAAAAGAAAAGGGAATGAATTAACAATTTTTTTTAAGACAAATGGGGGAAGGGGTTTCTAGTTCTGCATTTAGATATTTAGGGGTATTACTATCTTTTGGGGCCTTGGTACAAGTAAACCATTAGCAGCATGGATAATTTGCCACTTCCTGCTCTAAAATCTGCATAGTCACCTGCTGACACCACAAGAAATTAAAAAGAAAAAAAAAAATTCCGTAAGAGCTAATTCGGGGTTTAAACTATTAGCGTATGATTTACTCGGAAAACACAACTCTATGTTCGTCAACGGAATTTTGAAGCGAAAGGCTCTTAATAAAGTAAAATCAGGGTGAAACAAAATTTTCAGCTATATACAACAACACATCTTAATCAGGGCCGTTCCTAGGGTTGGTGGCACTTAGGGAAAAATTAACTCAATTATAAGCAAAATAGCCAAATCAAAATGAAACATTTGACCAAAGGGCGTAATCCTCCAAACACGGTGTCCTCTTCCACGGTGTCCGGGCACTTGCTCCAGTTGCCCCCCCCTTTTGAACGACTTAAATCCTAGTACACGGGGTGTAGGCTAAAAATTGAAATACCTGTCATTTGATTTTATCTCTAGTCAAAATAATTAAAATAGCGAACTTTTACTCACAAAAAATAAGATGAAACATGAATTAAACAAAAAATAATAATGGCGGTTTTGTATACGCCATACAGTCACAATAGGGGTGTTTGTTCTGCATTTAACTTCTGTTTGGACCCACTTCAGTGTACCCGGAAGGAAGTTACTATTGATTTTTGCAGTTTGGGTTCACATTTCCTGTCATTCAATTATCCCCAAAAAAGAAAGTTCTCGTGGAAGCCACTGGGAAAATTCTTCTAGCATATTGGAGCACATCTGAGTCATTGATTTTATATTTACTTATTAAATAGCCTAACCCATAAAAAAAAAAGGAAAATATACGCTGAAGGTGCAAAAATTTCAAAAATATTTTTTTGTGCAAAATGTGGTGACTTGATAAGTTCGTTGTACAATCACCAAAAAAGTGTCCCAATAGCAAAATTCACCACTCCATAACAGTGAATGATCATAAATTACTGATTAGACATCCTTTATGTCACAGGCAGAAGACAATGGCGTCAATTCGCTGAAATTTAGGTGGAAGGCTAGAAAATGTTTCCAAAATCCGGTGGAACAATTTTTTTTTCAAGGAATCTACCAAAGTAAAGATAGGCTACTTTTCAGCGGAAACACCCCAAAAATATGTTTTTAAAATCACAGTGGGGGCAATTCCCCGGCCTTATTGAAACGTCCGTGAAGTCATTGTCCCCTCTGCAACGCATGGGGTATATGTCAAAATTCCACTCGGTTCCTATGCGTGCGGTAAACTTCCGCCATGCTTCTTCTCACCCCGCAAGGAGCTACAGTTTGCGCTACATGTAGGGTGTGACACCCTTTTTACATAATTTTAAAGTAGGGAACCCCTTGATTACCACAGGAATTCATGGTACTGGTGCATTTTGCAGGCATCGCTATATGCTGTATCAAGGAAACCAGTCACGAAACCCGTCAAAGGGCTATTACCAAGAGACCGCTATAGATAAATAATTGTAAAGCTGTGGTTTCTCAATGAGTTACAATATTTAAACGATTGTTTTTTGGAGTTTAGGGGGGGGGGAGGTCCCTAGGTTAGGTTACGTATTTAATATATGCTATGCTGGTATTTTCCCATTATGCGGGCCTGTCTAAAAAGTCAAATTTGGTTAATGCTAATGAAATAAAATAGGATGAATATATAATAGTTTAGAAACAAATTTGGGCTATATATTTGCACATTAGGGGGGGGGGGTAAAGCATTGCATATATTAAATACGTACCCTAACCTATCCTAGGTACCTATTCCCCTCCCTTCTGAAACACCAAAAGACATCAGTTTAATATCGTATACGCAATGAAAACCATGCTATCATTGCCTACTCTATAGCAGCACAGTTTATAGAATTAGCAGTATGATCATTCTCTATCTCTCCCATTATAAAAACCCGGACAGGGGTGCGAGTGCTCCGGAGAACGTTTTTGCAGATAGAAACATAGGCGTTATCAGATCTTTTCGCGGGTAGACAAGTCAGATTTCTCTTGGACACGAAACAAGTGGAAACCCGCTATTACGAATAATGCACTTGGTAACCATTTCTCAGTGATTGACGATAACAAACTAATCCGCTAAGGCAGAAACAAGTGGGAGGAGCTTTTTGTTCGCACCGAGACCGAAGACCAGAAATTATCTGCGATAATAGCAGTTAACAGGTCAAAAACGGGTTTTATCATTGCCTACTCTATAGTGGATGCCTCTGGTTTTCGTGACTGGTTTTAAAAGAGTTTAGTACAGGAGTTCCCATGATAGTATAGACAAACAAAACCTCAGTTTGGCACCCCCTCAAAGGCTGAGCCCGAGAAGAATCGCCCCCCTTGCTCCTCTAGCTTTGTGTAGACAAAGCAGCTAGCATTATTTGTGAGAAATGTAGAATAGTATACCCTGTTTGGCTTTAAGAAATGCAGGTACTGGTGCATTATATCTAACCCAGCGCTACAAACTGTACAAGGAAACCAGACATGGAGACCCGTGAAACGGGTATTTGCTATCTAAATTGATTGCAAAGCGTGATTTCTCATTGCGTTTACAATATTTAAACTGTTGTTTTTTGGAGTTTAGGGGGAAAGGTACCTAGTTTAGGTTAGGTCACGTATTTAACATATGCTATGCTATACCCCCACCCCCCAAATATGCAAATATATATCCCGAATTTGTTTCTAAACTATTATTTAGATAGTTTAATATCGTTATGCTGGTTACGTATTATCGTTAATTCGTTGTAGGTTAGGTTACGTATTTAATACATGCTGCTTTCCCATTATGCGGGCCTCTTTAAAAAGTCAAGTTTGGTTAATGCTAATGAAATAAATTAAATATGATGAATATATAATAGTTTGGAAACAAATTTGAGCTATATATTTGAACATTAGGGGGGGATTGGAGGGTAAAGCATTGCAAATATCAAATACGTAACCTAACCTAACCTTAGATAGGTACCTCCCCCCCTAAACCCCAAAAGAACTTTTGATTTCCGTTCCAATGAGCCCTCCCACGATATTATAGGACCCCTTGGTCGATACGATTATCCCTGGAAAAAAAAACACACAAATAAACACGCATCCGTGCTCTTTCTTCTGGCAAAAAATACAAAATTCCACATTTTTACAGATAGGAGCTCAAAACCTCTACAGTAGGGTTCTCTGATACGCTGAATCTAATGGTGAGATTTTCATTAAGGTTCTATTACTTTTGGTGAGCCTTTCCCCCTTTTTTCGAAAATCAGCCAAATTTTCTCAGGCGCGTAACTTTTGATGGGTAGGACTAAACTTGATGAAACTTATATATTTGAAATTAGCATTAAAATCTGATTCTTTTCATGCATCTATTGGTATCAACATCCCGTTTTTTAGAGTTTCGGTTACTATTAAGCCGGGTCGCTCCTGATCATTTTGTTGTTTAATTTTACTCTTTACTTTCATAATAATAGCGTAGACAATAGATACTCTTGGAAATCAAGAGGGATTCATCTATGAATTTCTATCTCCCCTCCCCCTGCTCCTTAGAGCCAATTCTTTATCAAACAGTTCGTGGTAACGAACTGTAAGTAAGGGCGACCCGGCTCAATGGTAACCGAAACTCTAAAAAACGGAATTTTGATACCAATAGATACATCAAAAGAATCAGATTTTAATTTTGATTTCAAATATATAAGTTTCATCAAGTTTAATTTTATCTATCAAAGGTTACGCGCCTGAGAAAATTTGGCTGATTTTCGGAAAAAGGGGGAAAGACCCCCTAAAAGTTATAGAACCTTAATGAAAATCACACCATCATATTCAGCGTGTCAGAGAACCCTACTGTAGAGGTTTCAAGCTCCTATCTACAAAAATGTGGAATTTTCCATTTTTTGCGAGAAGAAGATCACGGATGCGTGTTTATTTGTTTTTTTGTTGTGTTTTTTTTCCAGGGGTGATCGTATCGACCCAGTGGTCCTAGAATATCGTGGGAGGGCTCATTGGAACGGAAATTTAAAAGTTCTAGTGCCCTTTTTAAGTGACCAAACAAAATGGAGGGCAACTAGGCCCCCTCCCACGCTCATTTTTTTCCCGAAGTCACCTGATCAAAATTTTGAGATAGCCATTTTGTTCAGCATGGTCGAAAATATTATAACTATGTCTTTTAGGATGACTTAATCCGTCGAAGCACCCAGGAGGAGGGCTGAAAGTTATGAACTTTACCCAATGTTAACATATAGTATTGGTTATTGGGACCCGGCTCAATGGTAACCGAAACTCTAGAAAACGGTATTTTGATACAAATAGATGCATCAAAAGAATCAAATTTTAATGCTGATTTCAAAAATATAAGTTTTTAGCAAGTTTAATCCTACCCATCAAAAGTTACGCGCCTGAGAAAATTTGGCTGATTTTCGAAAAAGGGGAAAGACCCCCTAAAAGTTATAGAACCTTAATGAAAAGCCCACCATCACATTCTGCGTATCAGAGAACCCTACTGTAGAGGTGTCAAGCTCCTATCTACAAAAATGTGGAATTTTCCATTTTTTTGCGAGAAGAAAGATCACGGATGCGTGTTTATTTGTTTTTTTGTTTTTTTTTCCCCTGGGGTGATCGTATCGACCCAGTGGTCCTAGAATATCGTGGGAGGGCTCATTGGAACGGAAATTAAAAGTTATAGTGCCCTTTTCAAGTGACCAAAAAAAATGTAGGGCAACTAGGCCCCCTCCCACGCTCATTTTTTTCCCAAAGTCACCTGATCAAAATTTTGAGATAGCCATTTTCTTCCGCATGGTCGAAAATATTATAACTATGTCTTTTAGGATGACTTAATCCCTCGAAGCCCCCAGGAGGAGGGGTGAAAGTTATGAACTTTACCCAATGTTAACATATAGTATTGGTTATTGGGACCCGGCTCAATGGTAACTGAAACTCTAGAAAACAGTATTTTGATACAAATAGATGCATAAAAAGAATCAAATTTTAATGCTGATTTCAAATATATAAGTTTCAGCAAGTTTAATCCTACCCATCAAAAGTTAAGCGCCTGAGAAAATTTGGCTGATTTTCGAAAAAAGGGGGAAAGACCCCCTAAAAGTTATAGAACCTTAATGAAAAGCACACCATCACATTCCGCGTATCAGAGAACCCTACTGTAGAGGTTTCAAGCTCCTATCTACAAAAATGTGGAATTTTGCATTTTTTGCCAGAAGAAAGATCACAGGTGCGGGTTTACTTTTTTTTTCCAGGGGTGATCGTATCGACCCAGTGGTCCTAGAATATCGTGGGAGGGCTCATTGGAATGGAAATTAAAAGTTATTGTGCACTTTTAAAGTGACCAAAAAAAATGGGGGGTAACTAGGCCCCCTCCCACGCTTATTGTTTTCCCAGAGTGACCTGATCAAAATTTTGAGATAGCCATTTTGTTCAGCATGTTCGAAAATATTATAAGTATGTCTTTTAGGATGACTTAATCCCCCGAAGTTCCCGGGAGGAGGGCTGAAAGTTATGAACTTTACCCAATGTTAACATATGGTATTGGTTATTGGGAAGTATACAGTACAGACGTTTTCAGGGGAGATTTTTCCTGGTAGTCGGAGGGGGGGTCTGGGCAGGGACATACGCAGGGGGGTGCTCCGGGCCCGCCCCCCCCCGAAATCTCACGATTTTTTTTCATTTTCCCATAATTTTCTGATTTTTCTCACAGAATAATGGGTTTGAAGGATTTGGCCCCCCCCTCTGAAACAAATTGGGCCCCCCCGAAACAAATTCCTGCGTACGTGCCTGGGGTCGGGGGTTATGTAGGAGGATATTTCCATGAAGGAAGTTTTCATGGGGGAAGGGACATTGCTATGAAGGGGACGCCGGACTTCTCAGCATTATTTAAAAAAAGATCAGAAATTAAATATAAAAAAAATCAAAGTTTTTCAACTGCAACAGCAGCAATATCAAAACTTTAAACGAACAGAAAATATTACATACATGATTGGGTTCACCCCCTAGTCAATACCTCACTCTTTAAGCCAGAGATTTTTTTAGTACTTTCTTAAGAGCTATTTATTCTAATTAACGGCCTTTGTGATTAAGCGGTCATTTTTAAAGAATTCGAACAAAATTCGAACTTTCGCTTAAAGAGCAAGGTATTGACTAGGGGGCGAACCCCCTAATATACGTATTAAAAATATATGAATATAGAAGTTCGTTACGTAAGTTAATTCGTAAGTTACGTATATTTATTACTAATAAAAACGTTCGTAAATAAAATGAAACAAGTTTCGAGAAAGCCATTTAACCAAATAAAAGTAATCTAATATGAAAATTTTGTTTTAATTATTCATGTACTGTGAGAAAAAATCAAAACCTGCATTTATTCAAAAACGTTCAAAAATTAAATAAAAAAAACAAGTTTTTTTTTTAACTGAAAGTAAGGAGCGACATTAAAACTTAAAACGAACAGAAATTATTCCTCATATGAAAGGGGCTGTCCCCCTCAACGCCTTGCTCTTTACGCTAAAGTTTGACTTTCTCACGACTCTATTTTTTTTTAAACAATAAAAAACTTTAGCGCAAAGAGCGAGGCGTTGAGGAGGGGACAGCCCCTTTCATATACGGAATAATTTCTGTTCGTTTTAAGTTTTAATGTCGCTCCTTACTTTCAGTTAAAAAAACTTGTTTTTTTTATTTAATTAATCTGAAGGCTCAATGAGAGTTAAGACGTTTTGGCCTTAAAATACACCCTTTGAGGCATCTGCTCCCCTCTCTAACAACAAAACAATCAGAGAACCCTACTCCAGAGGTTTCAAGCTCTCATCTACAAATATTTGGAAATGTGTAATTTTTTGCCAAAAAATACACATTTTTG